>HG995363.1:6773564-7973564 GCA_905333045.1 Lysandra bellargus | reverse complement strand
CTGGCCGATGGATGTGGTCTACCGGAGGTTCCGGGGGAGACTCCGGAACGAAGCGATGAGTCACGTCGCCGGCAACAATTAGTGACAGTGTTAGTTTATAAGTGTAATATAAAATATGTATGTTAGTTTATAAGGTATTTATTATATTATTAATATGTATGTTAAATATAAGGTATTTGTTATAATATGGGCCTCTGATGCCCGAAATAAAGAGGATTTGATTTAATTATAACCCACAACTAGATTGAATGAGAGATGAAAATTCATCGGAAAATTTCCTTTTCAAAGGTAAACTTCCTGAGAACTTCCAAATTTGGAAGTTTTGGAAACTGACATTTATCTTATAAAAAGTTGTGACGTTTATTTTTAAATGCAAATAACACTAAAATTGGGTACTTTTTATAGAACTTTTACTACTTTAGGTATTATTATAGGTATGATGTGGAAGCAGATTGGTCCATGTTATTATTCAGTCGCATGATTCAGATAGTTGTTATAAATATTTATCTTAAACTAGATGACGCCCGCAACTTCGTTGCGCCAAAACTCGTTTATCGCGTGGGAACCGTACATTTTTCTGGGACAAAAAGTATCATATGTCCTTTCCCGGGATCAAAGTATTTCCACGCCAAATTTCAGCAAAATCGATTCAGCGGTTTGAGCGTAAAGAGGTAACAGACAGACAGACAGACACACTTTTCATCGTATTTATAATATTAGTATGGATAACATTATTTTCAAACATATTATATTGCTTAGGATTGGCTTTGCTTGACACTTTTCGATTTTTTATATTATTTTTCTTTAAAACTTAACCATAAAATATAATAATTATGACGATAACGAATACAATAAATGTTCAAAATATATGATACATGCCGAATATTTGTGAATAAAAACTTACCAGGCATGATTGTACCTACCTAAAATCGCAATTTACCTCAGGAAAAAAACTAAAAAATTTTCTTTCCATACAAGATTTACCGCCTACTAGTCACTCCTTCGAAGTGTTACCAAAAAAGGACCCTTGACTCGTTACGAGTAATAATTAAAAAAAATTACTAGTCAGATTAGATGAAATCAGCTGATTGACTTTAGAAAGAAGTTTAACCGTTAATTCGCCCCTAAATAGCGGGCTATAGATACGTTTAAACTTACTTAAAAAAAATTTAGCTCGTAAATTATTCCATATTTTAATGAGGTTTCTGTATTACTATTAGAAAACTATTCTAGTTTTTATAAAAAAAATACTATTTTATACACAGTTTCAAAGAAAAATAATATAAAAAATTGAAAAGTGTAAAGCACAGTCAATCCTAAGCAATATAATATGTTTGAAAATAATGTTATCTAAGGGTGGGTTGCACCAGAGGGGCGGTTATAGTTAAGGCTAATAATTTAGCTTTAACCTTAACTTTAACTTCAACCTTAACTTTGACCACAGAAATTGACAGATGTCTGTTGCGTTTATTTTTAAAGCTACAGGTAATGGGATTGAGAGTATAAAAATTGAATTATCCGTATAAATCGTCAGGAAAAATATAACACTGTGAAACATAGTAAATTTTCACGAAAAATTTAATATAAGTATGAGCGGCTATGGTTAAATATGGCGTCGGACGCCATATTTAACGGTAACCAAAGATATTCAACATTTTGCACTGTAGTTATAGTTAAAGTTATAGTTAAAGTTACAGTTATAGTTAAAGTAAGTTGGTGCAACCCACCCTAAGATAAATATTTATAAGAACTATCTGAATCATGCGATTGAATAATAACTTGGACAAATCTGCTTTCATATCCTAATTTGCCTAAAGTATGATAAATTTTATCAAAACTATAAAAGTAGATAATTTTAGTGTCATTTTGTCAAACTAAACGTCACAACTGTTTTTATAAGATAAATGACAGTTTTCAAATTTGGAAGTTCAGGAAGTTTTCGAGTAAACTTCCTGAAACTTTCCCGAAAACTTCCAGAATTCCGGAAACATTCTGGAGTTTTCACCTCTATATCATTTGTTTAAATGTCAATTTGCGATGACATGACATGATTTTGATATGCGCGATAATGAAAGGAACACGACTAAGGCCGGCTGCACATTATATTAATTTCTGATCAGAAAAATTCGGACGCCCGCATGATCACTACAACACACACCTATCAGAAATTTCCTTCCGGCGAGTCCGAGGTTGGAACAAAATGTATAGAGAGAGCGCGATCCGAATTTCTGATTAAAAAAATTGCCATCCGATCGACGGCATCCGAATCGGACGTCAGACACGTCAGAATTCTGATAGTATGCGGGGTCCACAACAAAATATAATATGAGCAGAGTGCGTTTCGGCGCGCGTCCGAATTTTTCTAATCAGAAATTCTTATAATGTGCGGCCGGGGTAAATACTGAATGCTCGTTGTGACATGCGTGTACGTACCGGGCAGCGTGTGCGTGCGTGCGTCGTGCGACGCGGCGCGCGTGTTGGGCGACGACGGCTGCGACATGAACCCCGACCGCTCTGCGTCCACCGTGTCCGCCTTACAAACATACACGTAATAATAAATATTTTCCCATTTTTGTTACGAATAAGCATTTTATACGTTAAGTTTTTTTACGCCGATCTTTCTTGCCGGGTTAATTCTCACTTACCGGTAATAGGCACCTTCTTGGTGAAAGAGTTAGTTGTTAATTTATTTGAAAATGAAAGATTTTTCATTTCATTCCATTTCCAGAGCAAAATAGGCTGGTAATGGCGTTTCATTCTATATTTTACAATTATTATGACTGTGTCTTTATGTGTAAGTACATAAGTCGAATGTGTGTGTGAGCTCACCTGGTTGGCGACGTATTCTATGATCTCCTTAGCCATGCGGCTCAGCTCGGGGTGCGGCTCGCGCGCCATGTCGCACAGCGTGCTCCACAGCTTGGTGTAGACAGACCCGAAACCTGTACACACAATTTAGTAGTATAGTATTAGCACACTCTTGATAAAAAATGTTGCTATCTTTGTCGTAGTAAGAGAATTTTTTAACGTATCGACGAACACAGCTATTTTGTATATTCCATGCACAACACAAACAAAGGCTACATATTACATTCTTCAATTGAATTGAGAATTATTTTCATTTTGAAAAATGTTTACGTAAGCCACAAATGTATTTCGATACACGAGATACATGTGTGTAGTTTTTTTCTATGTTGCTGATCGTAAAGATAATTTCGGTCGCGGTTACTTTAGGAGTTTCAGTTCTGAAGGTCTGCCTAACCTCCGATAAAGAGTAAAGCTCAAATTTTTTTCTCATTTTCTTCAGGGTAACCTGTAGGAATCTCGTCTTTGTGTACTGTAGGCTCTTGGGTTGTATGTTTTTGTATTGTTATTGGTTGTCTGAAAGACAATCTCGAAAAACTCATGGCAACTGGCAAGATTGAGGAAAAAAGACCACGAGGTCGCAGTCCCATGCGTTGGCCAGATCAAATCCGCACCACACTTGAGTCCACCGTCTACGACGCTCTTCGAGTGGCCGAGGGCAGGAACAGCTGGCGTAAGACCATTAGAAGGAAGGTCATGGAAGGGGGATGTCACGACCCTTAGACATGAGGGACACGACTGGAGGAGGAGGTAAGGCTTCTTACAGACGCACGACGCGTGCCGTCGGCAAGTGCCGTTCAGCTGTAATAGCGCATAGACCGCCATTTTGTAAATCGTAATTTTGTATATTTTTTTGCTGTTATTTCTTTTGTTTTGTCTTTTCTTATGTTATTTTGTATGTGCAAATAAAGAATTTGTTATTACTATGTGCGTAAGGTGTGTATGCGCTCACCGATGGCTGGCAGGGCGATGGGCGCGGCGCGCGTGAAAGGTATGGCGCGCGCGCCCGCCGCCAGCGCGTCCTGGCCGGGGTCCACGCGCGTGCTCTTGCCGCGCTCCTTTATCACGCCGTACCTTAGTCCCCGTACATTGTTATTATCAAATTGTATGACACCGTACAATAGCATTAGTATAACAAGTTTACAAAACAAAAATAATGTACAGATCGTTACTTCTTAAGCTACTTTTAATGCTACACGTCATGCAACTAGGATTTAAAACATTAGCATGTCTTTGGACTTGTTGATGTTCTAAATTATAGTACAACACGTTATGCTACAATTATACGTGGGAGAGCCATGCTTCGGCACGAATGGGCCGGCTCGACCGGAGAAATACCACGTTCTCACAGAAAACCCGCGTGAAACAGCGCTTGCGCTGTGTTTCGCCGAGTGAGAGAGTTTAACGGAGGCCCAATCCCCTACGCTATTCCCTTCCCTCCCCTATTACCCTATTCCCTCTTAAAAGGCCGGCAACGCACCTGCAGCTCTTCTGATGCTGCGAGTCCATGGGCGACGGAAGTTGCTTTCCATCAGGTGACCCGTTTGCTCGTTTGCCCCCTTATTACATAAAAAAAGGGTAACTAACTTGTCGCCGCGGCGCACGCGGTCCTGCAGGTACACCGCGATGAAGTGCTGCTCAAATATCAGCACGATCCACTGCAGCGCTGCAACATATCGACACATCTCACATTTTGCAGCTCACCTAAAATGCTCACATTTTGCAATTCCTCTCAAATCAATTCAGAAAATGAATTGTCAATACTGTGAAAATGACGAATGTTAAATTAGCACGAATTACTATTTACTACACATGAATTGCAAACCGAGTGACCATTTTGCGATTTAAAAAAAATGAATCATATTTTGATTTTAGCCCCGCAGTTCTCATTATGCAATGTCCGCAATTTATAAAAATAAAATAAAAATTGTTTTATTTTTGAATAGATTTTAAGAAAATGCTTTCAGAATGTTGATACTATGGTGCCTACCACCGGTTCGGGAACTAACCCGGCGAGAAGAACCGGCGTAAGAAACTCGCAGGGGGGCCACTTTTTTCACCAAAAAAATTATTATCACTACTCTAGTGAGTCTCGTTACTAAAAGTCCATCGGTGTAGCAGGTGGATTTACTAACATTTATTCTCCTACAGTGACACATAAAAATATTAAGGTGTATTTGGACAATATAGCTATATTGTATAACACGTTGTAGGTGGACAACACAGTTGTAAGTAATGTCGTTACCGGCGAGTATCTCGGCGCGGACGAGGGGCGAGGTGTCGAGGGGCAGGCGGGCGGCCAGGCGCACGGCCACCTGGTGGTCGAGCGCGTTGGCGTGGTCGGTACGCAGGCGCGCGGCGGGCGCGAAGGTGCCGAGCGCGAAGGCGACGGCGGCGCGCACGGGGGCGCGCGGGTGGGGCAGCAGCGCGAACAGCTTCTCGTGCGCCAAGTCGCGCACGCCGGCCCAGCGCGCGGCGTCGTGCGCGCGCCACAGGCGGCCGAGCGCGATGCACGCCCACACGGCGAGCGCGCCGCACCCGCACCGCGCCTCGCCCAGCTGCTCGAGGCAGGCGGAGATGAGCGAGCCCTGCAACGCCGCCTCCTGCCCCGCCGGGTACTCGTCCACGATGCCCGCCAACACGAACGCCGCCAGCGTGCGGTGCTCGCTCTAACACATCATAAAACCCTTTAGCTATTTAATCCTTCGATCGCGGATTCTTGGAAATGCTATTGTATTCTATTGTTGATCACCGGTGCTCTTATGGGGCTTAGGGTCTGTTTCACCGCTTCCTGATAAGGCTATCCACCACTTACCTTGACACATAGAGTATGGAGAATCTGTCAAATAAGCCTATCGGGCACCTCATCAGGAAGCGGTGAAACAGGCCCTTAATATTATAAATTAATATTTTGTATGTATGGACAATAATAATTGTAACTTTTGTTAGCTGTTCATAACAACAAATCAATACCACATACTCATCACACCACGCACACCGCCCGCACACACTCGACATACTCACGTCCACGCTCGGGTCCTGCAGGATCGCCAGGAAGTACTTGTGCCCCTTGGCGTTCACCAGGTCCACCTGACAACTCTGAAAACGAACACGACTCACTTCAGTTCAACGCCTACTTGTAAAATATATCTTATATCTTTAAACGAGCAATTCTTGTCTCATATATAAAATTCTCGTGTCACAATGTTAGTCCATGAACTCCTCCGAAACGGCTTTACTGATTTTTACCAAATTTTATATGCATATTCAGTAGGTCTGAGAATCGGCTACTCGGTACTTTAAATATTGATAAGTGCATATTTGTTGAATAAATAATAGTAAATTATTACAACCTGAGACTGACGGCGACCATTGTTTGTGCGACGGAATAGCGATCGACGTTGCCATGGTGACATACTTATTTAGTCACTTCAATAAAATAATACGGGCGAAATACCTACTTTATATGGCAAAGAAACGTTTGCCGGGAAAGCTAGTATATATATATTATCTATAATTGGAATCTCGGAATCGGCTCCAACGATTTTCATGAAATTTAGTATATAGGGGGTTTCGGGGGCGATAAATCGATCTAGCTAGGAATCATTTTCATAAAATGTCATTTTATGTGTGTTTTTTGAGTTTCTTGAATACTAATATAGCTAGTTATATAATATATTTTACAAGTAGGCGTTAATCTACATAGCATGGGTTCGTGGTTAAATCAATCGCTATAGTACCGGGTCGACAGCGATGATCTTGGCCCAGATGTAGACCATGGAGTTGCGCAGGTCGGGCGCGGAGGCCTGCAGCAGCTTGAGCATGTAGGGGAAGATGCCGACGGCGAGCACCGCGCGCACGGCCGCCGGGCCCAGCGCCAGGAAGCGGCACAGGATCTGCAGCGCGCGCACGCGGTGCAGCGTGCTCAGCAGCACCTGCAGCACCATCGGCAGCTGCAGCGGCGGCGGCCGCGCGCCCGCGCCCGGCCCCAGCCACAGCCGGAACGCCGTCAGCTGGTCACGGAAAAAGGGGGAATGCTGGTACGCGCCGCCCGCCACCAGTGCCGGCAGCTGCGCCAGCGCTAGGTCGAGCGTGTGCTCCCAGGCGCCCCACAGCGGATGTCGCGCCAGCGACGGCAGCGCGGGCGCCGACACCGGCGTGCAGTTGTACGAGCGCATGATGCGGTCCGCCAGCAGGAAGTTGCGGCACAGGCTGGCCGTCAGTAGGTCCGCGCGGAAGAGCCGCTGGAACAGCTCGGCGGGCAGCGAGCTCCACGCGATGGTGTCCGTGATGGCGGTGAAGATCCAATTGAGCTCGCCGAGCATCGTGCGCCGGTCGGTCACTTGGCCAGGGATCTTGTCCACGAGGTCGAGCAGGTCGGCGCGCGCGACGCGCAGGCGCGTGCGGAGCGCGAACCACTTAACGGCCATCTTGACGGGCGTGGTGAGGCAGGCGGTGAACAGGTCGGCGGGCAGGTCGGGCGACATGGGTAGCGACTGGCCCGCCGCGCACGCGCCCAGCTGGATGCAGTTGCGGTACGAAACTTGCGCCTCCGCGCTGCCCGAGCCCCCCGACCGGGACATCTTCTGCAGACGACGAGTGCAGAGTGAAAACAAACAATTTCACTTAATTAGATTATAATGAAAAAACTCAACTAGAATTAAGCTAGTATCGCACCTCATAGTCCCGCTCGTGCTGCACGACGAAGAGCTTGAAGTTGTCGACGATGAGGCCGGCGTTGGAGCAGTCGTACACGTACAGCGACGGCGCGCCCATCCACGTCTGCAGGTCGTACAGCGACAGCGGGATGTACTGAGTGTACGCCTGGTAACAATACAATACCATAAGGACAAACTACTCATTAGAAAGAACTTAGTATATTTAGCTCAAAGGAAGATTACCATAATATTTAATTTGAACAGTAAAGTCTTATTTACTCGACATGAATACTTGTTATTAAAGATATTTCCAGCAACTTTATGTTTCAAAATATGTAAATCTTAATTCGTCAAAATTAATAAATCGCGCAGGAACCATATTTTTTTTTCAGGAATAAAAGGTTTCTTTAACGAACTCAAAGTATGTATTTCAATACAAAGCTACATCCGAATGTGTTCAGTAGTTTTTCTGTGAGAGTGTAAATATGACCCTAGATTACCACATAAATGAAGTAAGGATGGTGAAAATACCGACCCTGTTGAAGACCCATATTTCGCCCTGCGCCGTGGGCTTGGGCACGCCGTGGCCGTTGTAGTGGAACAGCACGCGCTCCTCCTTGGCGTTGCGCCGCAGAGAACAGCATAGTTTCTTAATCTAGAAGAAAAGAACAACAGATAACAACTGTTACCTCACAGCGCAAATAGCTTGTTCTATCCGATCAATAATTGCAAATCTATGTCAGTTTTATCACAATAATCAGGTAGTATTATTACATGTTATACAGACTGTCTAAAGTCTAAACTCTAAATCATTTGCTAACCTGAGCAATAAATAATCCTGTAAATTATGTTATAAAGTTCTATTTGTTTATTAATAATTGTTATAGGTATTATTATTATTAAGAGTCCGTATACAAAATTTTGCCGATGAATACGAAATTGCAAAGGTTCGCTACAGAAATATTATTAGGTTTTTTCCCCTTATTATACTTATTATACTTATTATTATACTTATTATACTTATATATATATATATATATATATATATATATATATATTATTTTTATTAGTTTTTATTAGTTTATGTGAATTGCGTGTTTACGTAAACACGCAATTCACATAAACTAATAAAAACTAATAAAAATAATATATATATATATATATATATATATATATATATATATATATATATATATATATATATATATATATATATATATTATTTTTATTACTTTTTATTACTTTATGTGAATTGCGTGTTTACGTAAACACGCAATTAAATAATATTTCTGTAGCGAACCTTTGCAATTTCGGAAAAATCGGAAAATTTCGTATACGGACTCTTAAGACGTCAATACAATCCATAAACAGGTGATATTCTAAACCTTTTACAGCAAAAATCACAAAACTGTCGCGGCTTTGAGTTGGATTATTTAAAAATACTAAAAAAATAAAAAATCTAGCTCCAACATTAGATTATAATTAAAATGACAAATGAAACATGTTGTGCATTAAAACTTATAGAAATACTGTATTTTAACCTTTAAATCACGTCTGTTAAATCAGCGAAATCGGCAAATTTCGTATACGGACCCTTAACATTATGTAACAAATATATTTGACTAGCGCAATTCTTATAATATCAGTCATTCTCAATGACTAAAAAATAAAAATGATAATGACGTATGTACGTAAATTCCTAGTGAAAAGTGTGAATGACCTAACAGGCAAAAGTCGGTAAGACAAATACTGGTATGTGTGTCCTAAAAAGTGTAAGTGCCGCGTGCGTGAATCCCGCCCGTGACCTCGATTACGTCAGATACACAATTCACCACTACACTGTTAGCTTTATAGACAAAGTTTAAATAATATACATAGGGAGTTGATCTAGATTTTTAATCAAATAATTACTAAAGCCTTATTATATAACAGTTGCGCGTACACTTTCCAGTGGTAAAAAATATGCTATGTCCTTCTGTCCCCATTGTCTATTCCAGAGGTTCCCAAACTTATTTTGTCTACCGCCCATTTAGCGCCCCCATTGTTTCAATTTAAAATGCATCCTGATAAAATAAATCCCCCTCCAAGCCCCTACACAACGCCCCCATTTTTTCTAGGTCCCACACCACCGCCCTTTAGACCTTCAGCGCCCACAAGGGGGCGTTATCGCTCACTTTGGGAAAGGCTGGTCTATACCATTATATTATGTCTTTGCCAAATTTCATCAATATTATGCTTCACTGCTCAATTCTCGCGATTAATATTTAACTTGTAGTACTGTCTTCATTTACCGGCCTTAACACGAAGAGTTTAAATCATATTTCAATTCTGCAACTAAAAATAAGTCATTTAAAACAAGTCATTTACAGTTTAGTTTCATACCACTCCCACATTTCCCTCTCTACACCGAGTTAGAGTAGGGAAGCGGGGGGAGTTATGATGGTTCTCTCAGTGGCATTCGGACGCCATTATCTGTTTTCGTGCAGCGGCCGCAACACGTAAATTACAAAAAATAGTGAAATAGTGCAGTGAGTGAATTTAAAAGCTTTGAAGATGGGAAGAAGGAAAAGGAGTCGTGATACACATAGCATATTTACTTATTAATTTAATATTGTGACCATTACCTTCAATAAATAAATTGATGCGAATGGTTTTTGGGGCCATTACCTTCAATAAATAAATTGATGCGAATGGTTTTTGGGACCATTACCTTCAATAAATAAATTGATGCGAATGGTTTTTGGGACCATTACCTTCAATAAATAAATTGATGCGAATGGTTTTTGGGACCACTACCTTCAATAAATAAATTGATGCGAATGGTTTTTGGGACCATTACCGTCAATAAATAAATCGATGCGAATTGTTTTTGGGAACATTACCTTCAATAAATAAATCGATGCGAATGGTTGTAGGACCATTACCTTCAATAAATAAATTGATGCGAATGGTTTTTGGGACCATTACCGTCAGTAAATAAATTGATGCGTATGGTTTTTGGGACCATTACCTTCAATAAATAAATCAAAACTGATATTTTATTTGCACAGTCATATTATTCGTAACAAAAAATATTTTTTCCTAAATTTATACCGGAAAATGAATCTCGGTCAGACTGTGAAATATTCGGTAACGAATCAAATGACACGGAGGATCCTATTGTGCCAACTACTCCTCGGAATGTGGAGTCAGCTCTGGTCCCAACTGACAAAAATAATGTATCGGAACCAGAAATAAGCCTCGATGAAAATATTTTGGCTTTGTTAGGCGATTCTCTGAATGATGACTTTAGGCAAAGATATACATAAAATATATATAGCTACTAGATTTCAGAATATTATACAAAATAGTTTAAAAAAGGAAGATTGCTTGATATTTACAGCACCGATTTTAAGCGCGGAAGTAAAAGCCGCAGTATTAAATATTTTGTATAAAAAAGATTTACAATTTGGCGAACGTCAATCACAAATAGCTGTCGCATTATCAGCGTTGACTAACGCCATATAGACGCTGGTTTCTATAATACTTCTGATACGAACCAAAGTATCTTATTGGAATCTCGGAATCGGCTCCAATGATTTTCACGAAATTTAGTATTCTATATACGGTTTCGGGGGCGATGAATCAATCTAGCTAGGAATCATTCTTAGAAAATGTCATTTTATTCGTGTTTTATCGAATACCGAGCAAAGCTCGGTCAAATAGCTAGTAATAATTAAGCATATAAGTGACGCCTCAAAGATTTTATGCGATATTCATTGCATTGACACGAAATTGAGACGAAATTGTATGTTATCTGCATTGAATGATAAGCTTAAGGATACATTGAAGGATGCGAAACGTGATAAATACTTATTCGGTGAAAATATGGCCGAAAAATTGAAAACTAATTAAAATCGAGCCAAGACTTAAAAGGTTTCCAATCTATATACCATACATGATACAGTAAAAACGAATTCTCAGCCCTATACGAGCAATTTAAACTGGATGCGCCCGCAGTCCAAATCTCAGGTGAAGAACCGGAGACCAGCATCAACTGTACAACGAACTGCGAGCCAGACGACGTTGCCTCCACATCAGGAGTCTACACACAGACACAACTTGAGGAATGTCAGTCGGGGCAATGCCCCTTACAAAACCAGGAAGTCTTAAGAGCCCGGGTTACCCTCGAAATTCTCATACATACGTAATACCAAAATCATTTTGTCATACGAAAATATTTAACATGTTTGAGTTATTTTTCAGCTTAAAATAGTAATTACCTAGGTTCCCGAACAAAAATTAACTTAAAAATATTTAAACACTAAAAAAAATTTTTTTGTGTATAAATTTTTTTTACTAAATTTACTACTAAATATTTAAACACTAAAAATAGAGTAAAACACTTAAAAATATATACATAAATATTAAATTTACTACAAAATATTTCAACTCTAAAAAATATTTTTTAGTATTTAAATATTTTGTAGTAAATTTACTATTTATTTATATATTTTTTAGTGTTTTACTCTATTTTTTAGTGTTTAAATATTTAGTAGTAAATTTAGTAAAAAAAATTTATACACAAAAAAATTTTTTTTAGTGTTTAAATATTTTGAAGTTAATTTTTGTTCAGGAACCTAGGTAATTACTATTTTAAGCTGAAAAATAACTCAAACATGTTAAATATTTTCGTATGACAAAATGATTTTGGTATTACGTATGTATGAGAATTTCGAGGGTAACCCGGGCTCTTAACCTCCCAGGTAACCACTTTCTCTGGTAGACTAAGATATTTTTCTACAGTTTGGCGCAAGCTTACAAAAGATCCTGTAATATTATTGTTACGTGCTAGGGTTCGAGGATTCGGAGAGAAAGACCTGGTGACTCTCTTGAAGACTTTATTCACAAACACTAGCTCACATAAATCACTAAGTCCAAACACTAAGCACTAGATCCAAATCACTGAGCACTATCACTGTCCTAGGTCGTAGCCGAGTCGTTAGTTCACTATCACAATCACTCACTATTGATCACTTGTCTCACTTTGAAGTCGCCTTGATGATCGCTCGGATCGAACTGAGTTGACTGCCGGCTTGTTTACCTTTTATATGGCCCGCGTCGAATTCTGGAGCGTTCTATTTTGGATTGTTTACGTAAACACGCGATTCACATAAACAAGGGTTGCACTTTTCTAGAAAGTACGCGCAACTGTCGCGCGCAGGTAAACAACTGCCCGTATCCGTAACACGTAAACAACTGCCCGTATCCGTAACATTATCATATATTGAGGGTTATGAAATACCTTTTACAAGTGTTTCTAATCAAATTATTTCAATCATTTTGAAATTAAGAAGCTCTTAAATAAGGGTGCTATTTCGCCTTGTCAAGAGGTGATTTTCTATTTTCAATTTTTCTGATATCTAAGCCAAATGGCGAGCACAGGATAATTTCTACGATGACATAATATTACTAATTGGTAATAACTAATACCTATAAGGAATGTAAACTAAATTTGGACAATGCTATCCTATTACTAAGTAATTAGGGCTTTATAGTTAACACATAAAAGTTAACATAGCATAGTAGTTAACTATGTTAACACAATAAAAGTAATTTAGTATCTAATACTTCCTGTAAGTTTTTAGGTTTCATCATAGAAACCAAAAATGTGTGAAATTACCACAGGATAGAATAGAGAAAGTAAGAATACAATTACATAAATTTAATTCTTTAGATAAATGTAGTCTGAGAGACTTATTGGTTTACTAATATCTGTTTGTCCTGGTATAGAATATGGATGGTTACACACAAAAATCTTTGAAAGGCAGAAATATATACATTTAAAAATACATAATAACTATGACTATGTTAAAATACAATTAAATAAATCACTTATAAAGTGAAGACTTACAATGGTGGAATAAGAATATTGATCGTTCTGTAAGTCATGTTAGGAAAAGTCATTATGATTTCATTATGATTTAGTCATATTTTCTGATGCATCCAATACTGGATGGGGTGCTATATCTAATGGTGTCAGAACTAATGGTTTTTGGACGAGTGAAGAAATACGTTGTTTTAGAACTATTAGCAGCTTTCTTTGCGTTCAAAATATTTGCAAAAGATATTTGTAACCGTCAAATATTATTTCGTATAGATAATACAAATGCTGTCGCGTGCATTAATCTAAAGAGTATTGTCCAGTTTCCACATTTGTATAATGTTTCGAAAGAAATTTGGAAATTTTGTGAAAAAAGGCAATTATTTATTTTTCGCTTTATATATAAAATCTACTGAAAACCGTATTACAGATTTTGAATCACGTGGAATAAAATCGGATGACGAGTGGGAACTCGCTGATTTTGCTTTTTCGCATATAGTCAAAAATTTTGGTACACCTCAAATAGACTTATTTGCCAGCCGTTCTAATACAAAGTGTGATAATTAATATGTATCGTGGAAGCCAGACCTTCGCTTTTTGCATTGACGCTTTTACTATAGACTGGAGTGAATATTTCTTCTACGCTTTTCCACCGTTTGCTATAATTAAAAAAAAAATGCTTAGTAAAATCATTGCTGACCAGGCTACTGAGATTGTTGTCGTGCCCTATTGGCCTACACAGCCCTGGTTTCCTGTTTTTAAACGCTTAATAATATTATCATAAATTATTATTTTATGCCAAATAGTAACCTGTTATTATGTGAATATTCCAGGTATCCACACAGTCTACACCGAAACCTTACCCTGGTTATCAGGGAAACGTTGTTAAGAAGCGTACCTTCTTCTATAGATATAATTGTTTAGCTCTTAATACTCTGAAGCAATACAATTCTCACTTTAAGGAATGGTTTAACTTTTGTAACTTACAAAACATAGATTATAATTTAAAGGTATCAGTGCCTAACGTAATATATTTTCTAACTAAGTTGTATAATGCCGGTTATAGCTACGGTATTCTAAATTGATGTAAATCTGATTTATCTTTTTATTTAGTTCTAACATAGTGAACGACGATCGGATTTTAAGATTTAAGAAAGGAACTTTTCGATACAGACCCTTTGGGGGTCTGTATCGGGGCCGAAATATGAATTTACTTGGGATACCTCTTTCACTATTGACCTAAATAATTATCTTTCGACTCTGTATCCTAATGATGATTTAAATTTAGAAATCTTATCAAAAAAGGTTATCACTTTGCTAGCTCTCGTCACTAGCCATAGAATTCAAACCATTTCATAAATTAATCCTTCGATCGGAGGTTCTCGGAATAACATGTTGTTTAAAAACGATCAAATCATTATCATATGAATAAACCAATACTAAAAATACCGTTTTATAATGTTCATGAAAATATTTGTCCAGTCCGTACATTATCTAGCTTTCAATCTAAAACTGAGTTAGTTAAAAACTCCTGTGATAATTTATTTATAAGTTACAGAAAGCCACACAAAAACGTCTATAGCCAAACCTTGAGTCATTGGATAAGAGACGTGCTCCAAAAGAGTGGTGTCGGTGTGAGCATAATATTCGGCTCTCACACCTCTACGTACTCGCCACGCCTCAACATCTAAAGGCAAAATCTTTGGGAGTAAGCATAGACGTTATAAGGAAAACTGCTGGTTGAGCATGTCGTCTTCAGTCTTTGCAAGATTTTATAATAGAGAGATTTTACTTATAGAAAATAGTTCTTTTGCTGGATCTATTCCTGATTTGTAAACAAGTTAGTTGTATGCATACTTACTTGTAATGATCGTATGTATATGATAATAAAATTGTTTGATTTCCTTTCATTTAAGGGATACAGACTTCAAATACCTTTAAACATCTACAAGTTAAATATTAATCGCGAGAATTGAGCAGCGAAGCATAATTAATGATAAAACGAACTTACCTGTACGTGAAGTTCTATCATAATTATGCGAGCTGCTCAATTCGAATCGATTAATATTGTATTCCCTCCACGAAATTTTCCACCCTACTTGAAGTCTGTATTTTAGATTTTTCTTTATCTTTAAACTAATGACGTCCGAATGCCACTGAGAGAACCATCCCTACTCCCTCCACTTCCCTACTCTAACTCGGTGTAGAGAGGGAAATGTGGGAGTGGTATGAAACTAAACTGTAAATGACTTGTTTTTTGACTTATTTTTAGTTGCAGAATTGAAATATGATTTAAACTCTTCGTGTTAAGGCCGGTAAATGAAGACAGTACTATAAGTTATCATTCCCTACAACCATACCTACAAGTTATCATAACCTTCTTTGTCCATTAAATGCAAAGAATGTGTAATGTAAAATTTGTCCATTATATTTACTGTAATAGACAAATTTTACATTGTTCATTTAAAAGTATTGTAAGTATAGTAGAAGATTCGTCCTTAAAGTTTTGATGTCTCCGATTTAGTCCAGATTCGGGGAGGGGGTAGCCGAGGTATTGCCTTTGAGGTTGGAAGAAACCCTGTTCCTCTAGGCCTATTGGGAGCGGAGTTATGGCTACTTTTGTAAGACATTTGACAGTTGCCGAGCTGTCAATGTCAAAGTTTGAATGCTTGTAACTCGGCAACTATTTGTCCTGGATATGGGGTTCTTCAGCTTGTTCTTCCTGGATTTTTCTCCTCTATTCGATCCTGGCCTCAGAATTGAGACAAAATTTGATGTCTCCGATTTAGTTTAAATTCGGGGAGGAGGTAGCCGAGGTGTTGCCTTTGATGTTAGTAGAACCCCGTTCCTCTAGGCCTATTGAGAGCGGAGTTATGGCCGCTTTTGTTCGACGTTTGACAGTTACCGAGCTGTCAATGTCAAACTTTGAGTGCTTATAACTCTGCAACTGTTTATCCTGGATATGGGGTTCTTCGGCTTGTTCTTCCTGGATTTTTCCCCTCTATACGATCGTGTCGTAACGGCCAATACACACGGCCACTCTGGTTTCAATGAAACCAGGCCAGTTACGCAGGAGTAATTTTATAGTGCCCAAGTGTGTGCGCAATACACAAAAACACTTTAGTTTCAATAAAACCAGGCCAGTTAAGCAGGAGTAATTTTATAGTGCCCAAGTGTGTGCGCAATACACAAGAGCACTATTCTTTACTCTCGTAACCCAACGGAGCGAAAGACTGACATGACTGGTGAGAGATCAGGTGCACGACCGATTTTTTACACGGGCACACACTTGGGCACTATAAAACTTTTTACTACTTATTAATTTTGCTCTATAATGGTATGGAACCCTTCGTGCGCGAGTTCAACTCACACTTGACCGATTTCTTTTTAAATGTACCTAAGTAAACAAAATAATTTTTTTTTTGGTTTTGTGTTTTTCTTTAGGCACGGTATGAAAATAATAATTTCTAAGTGTTAGCCACTGATAATGAATATAATTGCAAAAAACATGCAAATAACGATTCTTATTCTTCGTATTAGCACTCTTCTTACTGGGCCTAAAGAGAAAAAAAGAAAGCAATAAAATAACGTCTTAGCCACTGATTTTGAATATAAATATTATACAGGGTGAACATTACTAGTGATTGGACAGTAGTTAGTGCTAGTCATTGGACACAGCACAAAAGCACTATAATATTTATTAAGGTTGCTTTAATAGCTACCTGTTTATCTTTAAAATCATGCGTTCTATTACTTTAAAAAAGGCAGTTTTTAAAGCAAACTTTATAATAATATTGCATTTTTGTGTTTTGTCCAATAACTAGTACTGTCCAATCACTAGTCGTTTTACCCTAACTTGGATACTCATAACATAACGAAAAAAAAAAAGGGATATGTGTGTGTCACAATGACCCGTGAGTCTTTGTAAAATATTAAGAACTAGGCCTTTTTTTATATGCAAACAGCAACCAAGTCGCATGATTCTACTTGCCCAATTAAAAAAAAATCGAGAGACCATGTACTTTGGATCTATGTAAAAAAAACAATAGTCATTAATTTGTAAGTTGGTAACTTTGTTGTGAAAAAATTGTTAGATTAGTACGATCTTCATAGGGTCGATAAAAGGGCCATTTTAGAATACTTCTGCATTATTAACTCAATTTTGGCAATGGTGTGGATTGGACTCACTTTGCATAAATATTCAAATACGGGTCAATTCAAATTCAAATTCTTTATTAAGCATACAATAATATACAATAGTATAAAAGCTAGGTAGCGTACATCACGTCGTCTAATCCCATGCTAAGTAAAACTTGTGTTATGGCAATCAGACAACGGATGCACGCCCAACAATTTTATCCTAATATATATTATTTACACATTCACACACACAATCACACACACAATCACACTACACTTTATCACGTAAAGTCTCTTTATCACGTGATGCGCGCTTCGTTCGGGAGCCTCCCCCGGAACCTCCGGTAAACTACACCGGCGGGCCAGAACTCCTCCACCTCGAAAATGGATAAAACTTGAGTCGGCACTCTCGTAGTGAAGAACTGAAATTCACTTTGTGGCGAGAGTGCAGACGCTCCACCCTCAAGGTGTAGGTGGTCTTCTCGCGGATGTAGTTTACGACGTCTTCGACCGTCATGGACCAGTGCAGGCGCGACACGTAGAGCGGCGTCGCGGGCACCTCGATGCGCAGGCGCAGCTCGGGCACATAAGGTGCGGTGCCGCGGTGGTTGCGGACGGTAGGCTTCCTCTTCTTCCTCCTCTCCACCAGAACGAAGCCCTCCTCATCGCACCTTCTGCCTGTTCTCGTCCCTGTCGAGTCGAAGATGTTCAGCCTTTGCGGCCCTCCTTTGCACCCCTCGCCTTTATCCGCGGGGGCGGTGCGGGGCAAGCAGCGACGCTTGCATAATTTTTCGCTTGAGTCGATTGCCTCAATTTCGTGTCGACGTCACGCGGTGACGGCGAGCTGACGGCGGTGGCTGTTGCTGACCCACTCGATTTCGGTGACGTGCGAAATGGCGAGTCGCGCTGAGCTCCGCGACGCGTATTTATCGAGTCGATCGGATGCTCGGGTGACCTACATAATGAATTATTACTTTTTAATTGTAATAATTAATTACGTAACTCACTGATGGTGCATTCTGAGGCATCCAATCTACCTCGCATCTCGTCCAGCTCCACCCTCATGATGTTGACCTTCTGGAGCAGGCTGGAGACGTTGACGTGGTCCGTCGATACCGCCGGCAGTTTGTGAAGCTGCTTGGCCACAAACACCGGCAATTCCGCAGGATTAGTCTGCTTGAGCAGGGAAATGATATCCTGCAAGCTTCGTTCGCTTCCGTCTCTCCTCCGGGTCGTCATCTGCGCCGTCTTGCCGAGCGCTTCGTACAGCATCAGCCTGCCCTTGCAGATCTCCTCGCTGGTGTAGGTTGACCTGCACAGCTGCACGAAGCTATCTTCGTCCATGGTGTTGACGACGTGTTGTACGAACGCCAGCAGCTCGTTGGATACGAGCGCCATGGTGTCGGCACAGCGGCTGTGAGCCGCGCGACTCGTGGAATATTAATTAAATTTATTAATATTTGCTGCGTGTGTTGTTGAGCGGTGCGCGACCTTTCGCTACCGCGATCAAAACAACCACTACAAACACACAGCACTAAGTTAAACAAATCAATAAATACATTCTCTTTTTGAAAAAAAAAACATAATTTTTAAACGTAAAATATGTTAATTATGTATATAGTATAAGTCATATAAAAGACAGTTACCTCATCACTGGTGGGATCCAGGGACTGCTTGTAGCGAGCACGGGGCTGCCACCGCTCATACTGCGACTGCAGGGCATGGCCTATTGACTCCAATGCCTTGCTCGGCGATAGTGAATTGGGATCTACAAATATATAAAACACTTGTTATTTAATTATCGTGTCTCACACTCAGAAAAAACAAATGGTTGACTAAAATATAAATAAATAAAATAAATAAATAAACGTTTATTCAACAAAAAATTTGAACATTACACAAAGTACCTACATTTAAAATAAAAAGAAGAAAAATACGACACAATACAAACAATCAAGATTTTTTAAAACAATAATACAGGATACAGACAAATACTATGATGGTAACTAGATAAAACAAAAGCACAAAAAACAACAAATTCAAAACAAACAAGACAATAGTGCTAAATAAACAAGGCGCATTTAGAGATAAATTGGTAGGTAGTGTAATGCTCAAACCGTCGAAATGGAATCCGCTCAGGTTCATGACCGTGGGTATCACAGCCCCTGATATTCTGTGGACCAATTTTTGTCAGCGTTGGACAGACTACTTCGGGCACACTGTGTGATTATTATAAGTAATAATTGATAAAAAAATAAAAATAAGTAAATAATAATATTAAAGTAAAAATATCAGAATATGTAATAATATAATATGATTTATATTTGCATACTAATATATTCTATAATGTGTGTAATTTAAATAAAACAATAATAATATCAACAAAACTGGTGGTGGCACCCGTGGCACACATAATATATGCACTATGTATTTTATATATTAATTATTAAATATGCACTTCAAAAATTAAGGCTAAGTTTCTCAGAAACTGGAAGGACATAGGATACTTTTAATCCCGGAAAAATGTAAGGTTCCCGTCCGTTAAACGAGTTTTGTCGCAACAGAGTTGCGGGCGTCATCCAGTATTAAATAATTAGCTACTTAACAGTTAACAGTACCCTACTTCTGGGCAAAGGCCAAAAATGTAAATATATTGTAATATATTTCGTGTGTATTATTTCAGTATACCTATCCAGCATTCCAGGCGAGCGCAGGGCTGAGTTTTGACCACATCTGGCGGGTCCACTCCCACGTTCAGACATAGTACCAGGGCCACACAGTGTGTCTTGTACTGAAACAATATAATATAGATGTTACCTAGTGTCCAGTGTCACATTTAAAAAAAATCATATATACTTATCAAACCAACAATTACAAAGATTTTAACATTTAAGTAATGTCCTTTATTCTTAGCTTATTATAATTTTTTTTCATTAGAGTACATATTTAACTTTCGTAATAATATTTAAATTTAACGTAACTTTCTGCCGCGCACTGTAAAACTCTGGAATGAACTGTCACCAGCAGTTTTTCCGGACCTATACGACCTGCAAACCTTCAAGAAAAGAGCGTATTCCCTCTTAAAAGGCCGGCAACGCACCTGCAGCTCTTCTGATGTTGCGAGTGTCCATGGGCGACGGTAGTTGCTTACCATCATGTGACCCGTTTGCTCGTTTGCCCCCTTATTTAATTAAAAAAATATATTTTAGCATTGAACAAATATATGCTTCAATGATTTTAACTTTCAAATTCATATTTAAATATGAATTTTAAAGTTAAAATCATTGAAACATAAAGCAGTTCTTGTTACATAACTTCAACACGTAATTATCTTAAATGATAAGCCAGTTCACTTGGCTGACCTTTCAATTAGGAAAATACCTGACTCAGTATGTTGCTAGTCAGCTGACCCTAGTTACACATAGCAACAATATGGTTACGGATACGGACAGTTGTTTACCTCCGCGCGTACTTTCTAGAAAAGTGCAACCATTGTTTATGTGAATTGCGTGTTTACGTAAACTATTTAGAAGGGAACGTTCCAGAAAGCGCCGCGGGCCATATAAAAGGTAAACAAGCCGGCAGTCAACTCAGTTTGTGTATCAAAGCGACTTCGATCGAGCGATTATCAAGGCGACTTCGAAGTGAGGACAAGTGATCAATAGTGAGTGATTGTGATAGTGACCTACGACTCGGCTACGACCTAGGACAGTGATAGTGCTCAGTGATTTGGATCTAGTGTTTAGTGTTTGGACTTAGTAATTTGTGTGAGCTAGTGTTTGTGAATAAAGTCTTCAAAGAGAGTCACCAGGTCTTTCTCTCCGAATCCAACGAACCCTAGCACGTGTTAGAAACTGAAATGAGATATGGAATTGAGATTATAATAGTAACAATTAAAGAAAGGAATAAAGAAAATATAATAATTTTACGGTAAAGTACGGTTATCAAAAATGTGGCAAATAACTAGGTTATTTAGCTGTACCTTGAAGAAGATAAAAGTATTTGTTATCTGTGAAATATGCACCTCAAAGTAGATAAAAATGATTATTATCTGTGAAACATGATAAGGAAGTTTTGGTTCAACTTCATTTACATACTTATTTGTCTAATTATCGACAATTATTGGTTATTTCAGTTAGAAGTTATTTATATTGTTGTTTTAATTAAAGATATGTTATAAATGTATTGTTCGAAATATCTAGGATATTTCGAACATAAATATTTAAATGAGAAATAAAACGTTTTGTGGTCTGATAAAATGTATTAAGAAATGGAATGGTTGGCTGATTGGACAAAGGGAATGTTCCCGGTCAAATCAAAATACTATTTAATGATTAAAATATCATACAAGATATAAGTTGATATAACATTGACTTATTTTTGATTGGGTTGGGTTTAGCCAATAGATGGAAATATTCCCATTTCCCTGGTCATAGCCAAACCTGGGATATAAATAGGCCGGAAAATTAATAAGACGGTTACTTTTTCTGGTGACCTGGAGACGGCTGAACAGTGAGTTAAGTACTTTTCTATTGTTATTATTACCCGCCATATTTTATTGTATTTGTGTTGCTTTGTGTTTAATAGGTGGATAGTATTTCTTAAATGTTATTTGATTATTGGTTATGCTTTTGTTATTATTGTTTAATGACTTGATTGTTGTGTATTCTGTATTGTAAGTTATACTGTTTAAAAGAATATTTAGACTCACCGAGTTTCTTGCTGGTTCTTCTCGGTGGGAAGGTCACTGAACCAGTGGTAGGGCCTTGGACCGATAATAAAACATATTTTATCGTCTATATATTTTTTATTTGACTACCCTCACTTCTGATGATCATATTCTTTAATGTTAATTATTAGTTAATTTTGATATTTCTAACCTTTGAATAAGTAATTATTACATAGAGTCGTCCTATTTCTGTCACACGTAACAACTGGCGTCGGAAGTGAGATTTGGAGATGCCATTGACTCCGAGAGAGGACTGCAAGGGAAGTGTCAGGACAAGGGCGCAGCGAGCTGCTGCCATTGACTTCGAGAGGGGAGTTAGAGGTGGGGCTGCGGAGACCACACCCACTGGGGACCAAGCTCCGCCCACTGCGGGGCAGGCCCCACCCGCTGGCCCCGCCCACTGACCACGCCCCCAGGCTCCACCCACTTCGGGTGAAGCCACGCCCACTGGCTCCGCCCACCGGGACCCGCCCACTAACCACGCCCCCAGGCCCCGCCCACTATGGACATGGCCACGCCCACCAGGCCACGCCCACTGGGCCCCACCTGCTCAGGCCCCGTCGACTAGCTCCATCCATCCTGCCACGCCCGTTGTGTCTACGGCCCCTCACATGGCTCTCCAATTGGAAAGCATAATCGAGTTAATTCAAGCTCAAAGGGCAATGATAGAGTCACAAGATCGCAAGCTCGGCGCTTTACAAGAGTCAAAAGAGCAGCAAAAGGACCTCCAAGAAAAAGCGCTTAAATGGCTATAAAGGATGTCAGTGACACGGTGACAAAGCTTCGTAAAGATGTCGACGTAATGGACGAACGAGTTACCGGGTTAGGGGTGTATGTGGAAAATGTGAAAACCGGCCTCACTGAACTACAAAAGAAAGTAGTGCGCCTGGAAACCACAGGAGTCGCGACGTGTAGTGGAACTTCCGGAATGGCACACGGGCCAAGAGTAAAAGTACCGCCATACGACGGCACTACTTCTTGGAACGCTTACCGTCAGCAATTCCAGACGGTTGCTTCTGCCAACGGATGGACTGACGAACAATGCCTGACCGCTCTCACTGTTGCGCTCAGAGGGCAAGCTTTGTCGGTCCTAGAAGCACATACAGGAAATGGGTTCCAAGACCTGATGGAGGCCCTTGAATCCAGATACGGGGAGCGACACCTGGAGCACGTGTTCCGTGCTCAACTTCGTGACAGAGTTCAACGCTCAGGAGAGGGACTACAACAATGGGCGTTGGAAATTGAAAAACTAGTCAAGAAGGCACACCCAGGAGCCGATTCCAAGATGATCGACACGAATATTGTGCAAGCATTTGTCGACGGAATCAGGGACCTAGAGGTCAGAGTTGCAGTGAGGCTACGTCACCACACCTCGCTAAAGGAAGAATTGGCGCATGCTTTAGAGGTCGAGGCTGTTCGGCGTGACATACGGCAAACCTATAAGATCCGCGAGGTCCCCGAGGAAGTCAGGGAGGTTAAGACTCCTACGAAGAGAAATTATGGAGCCATGTGCTAAGCGGTGAGAGGGGCCACCTTCAGCTCAACTGCCCGCAGAAGAAGACCCAGATGGCCAGGATGGAAAGGATCGAGGAACAAATAGAGGAGCTGAGGAAGCAAGCAGTTTCGTCCCCTGCCCGGGACGAGGGGAAACGAATAGAATCCAGTACTAGGTGGCGAGTATTGGACAACGTGGAGAGAGCCCCGATAACTGTTACCTTCCAGGCACGGAGCGGAAAAACAAAGACAAATACTTTGGGTCTCTTGGAAAATGATGCCATGAGGAAAGCTCAAGAAAAAGATGACGACCTTCGGCACATCATCACATGGAAGAAACGCGGTGACGTAAAACCAATCTGAAGTGAGGTTGCACCCACTGGCGCTGTCACTAAGGCGTACTGGGAGCAATGGGACAGTCTGATACTTCAAAACGGAATACTCTACCGGAAATGGGCTAACGGTAGAGAGTTCCACTTTCAGATCACTGTCCCAAGGGCGAGAGTACCAGATGTTCTCCGCGAGATACATGAGGTTGTATCAGGGAGTCATCTAGGTGTCAAGAGGAGCATCCTCAAGGAAAGTGCGAGAACGGTTTTTCTGGTTGCATTGGCGAGATGATGTGCAGGATTGGTGCCACGAATGTACTTCTTGCGCTGATGTGAAGGGACCGCAGACCAGGAGTTGTAGGAACATCGACCGTTTGGCGCGTTATCATGGCAGTAACAACGATGCTCGGGACGAGCATCTCTAAGAGGGGAGTAGTGTTACGGATACGGACAGTTGTTTACCTCCGCGCGTACTTTCTAGAAAAGTCCAACCCTTGTTTATGTGAATTGCGTGTTTACGTAAACTATCTAGAAGGGAACGTTCCAGAAAGCGCCGCGGGCCATATAAAAGGTAAACAAGCCGGCAGTCAACTCAGTTTGATACAAGCGATCATCACGGCGACTTCGAAGTGAGAACAAGTAATCAACAGTGAGTGATTGTGATAGTGACCTACGACTCGGCTACGACCTAGGACAGTGATAGTGCTCAGTGATTTGGATCTAGTGTTTAGTGTTTGGACTTAGTGATTTGTGTGAGCTAGTGTTTGTGAATAAAGTCTTCAAAGAGAGTCACCAGGTCTTTCTCTCCGAATCCAACAAACCCTAGCACGTAACAATATTTAACACAGTTTATACACAGTAGAATTGTGGACATTACTACACCTACACTTGTATTTCAATTGCTACAGATTTACATACACACATTAATAATAACTTCTTACAAATTGTCGAAAATGTGTTTGAGAACAGTATTTGACAGCATAACACTTAAATTCCTTTGCCCTAATAGTGAATTAAATAGTTTATTGGTGTCTACACAGCAGCTAAGAACACTCTCAAACATGTCAGCATTGAAAATAAAATAAAAACTAGACGGAATTCAGTTTACCTGTTGTGCCACTTGGGGTTTGCTGGGTTAAATATACTATTTTAAAACTAGTCATA
The DNA here is from genome assembly GCA_905333045.1 of Lysandra bellargus. NCBI lineage: Eukaryota > Metazoa > Arthropoda > Insecta > Lepidoptera > Lycaenidae > Lysandra > Lysandra bellargus. Next base: position 7,948,322 of record HG995363.1, on the reverse strand, counting down.
TACTGGTATACATAATAATATAATATAACACACTAGTGACTAGACGTTCCGCGCGGCTTCGCCCACATATTTTAGGAATGTCACGGAAACTGTACATTTTTCCGCAAAGAAAGAAACCTATGTTCTTTCACGTGGTTTATTCTTCATGTGTGCCAAATAACATGAAAATTGCTCCAGTACGTTCAAATAAGCCCTTTCAAATAATTTCCCCCGTTTTTTCCACACTATCCTCTATTTCTTCGCTCCTATTAGTCTTAGCGTGATAAAATATAGCCTATAGCCTTTCTCGATAAATAGGCTATCTAACACTGAGACAATTTTTCAAATAGGACCAGCAGTTCCTGAGATTAGCCATTTCAAATAATTTCTCGCGTTATTTCCACACTTTCCTCTATTTTTTCGCTCTTATTAGTCTTAGAGCGATATAATATTATAGCCTATAGCTTTTCTTGATAAATAATCTAACACTGAAAGAATTTTTTTTAATTGGACCAGCAGTTCCTGAAATTAGCGCGTTCAAATAAGCCCTTTCAAATTATTTCCCCCCTTTTTTTCAACATTTTCCTCTATTTCTTCGCTCCTATTAGTCTTAGCGTGACAAAATATAGCCTATAGCCTTTCTCGATAAATAGGTTATCTAACACTGAAAGAATTTTTTAAATTGGACCAGTAGTTCCTGAGATTAGCGCGTTCAATTTCTTCTATTTCTTCGCTTCTATTAGTCTTAGCGTGATAAAATATAGCCTACTAGATGATGCCCGCAACTCCATTGCGCCAAAATTCGTTTATCGCGCGAGAACCGAACATTTTTCCGGGATAAAAAGTATTCTATGTCCTGTGAACTCATATATGCTATGTAAGTTAAATAAAAAATAAATAAAAATCTAAAATAAAAATAAAAAATCCTTTCCCGGAACTTAAAGTATCTCCATACCAAATTCCAGCAAAATCGGTTCAGCGTTTCGGGCGTGAAGAGGTAACAGACAGACAGACAGACACTTTCGCATTTATAATATTAGTATGGCCTAGCCTAGCCTTTCTCGATAAATAGGCTATCTAACACTGAAAAAGTTTTCAAATCGGACCAATAGTTCCTGAGATTAGCGCGTTAAAATAAGCCCTTTCAAATAATTTCCCCCCATTTTTCCACACTTTCCTCTATTTCTGCGCTCCTATTAGTATTAGCATGATAAAATATAGCCTATAACCTAACCTTCCTCGATAAATGGGCTATGTAACACTGAAAGAATTTTTTAAATCGGACCATCCTGAGATTAGCACATTCAAACAAACAAACTCTTCCCAATTATAATATTAGTATAGATAGTATAGACAGATTTGTTTTGGTTATGGATACTTTTATCATTCTTGTATGTATAACCAGTGCTATTCCATGATAGCAATAACTTTAGTCTTTATCTATAGGTCTACCAGAATCTGATGGCAAAAAGTGAGAAAATAAATTGATTATAGCAATACCGGGGTAATAGGAATAAAACATTTTCATCCTTTTTTATTCCTTCAGCGGCTTATTTTGTGTGTGAAACATGAAAATATAAAAATTTATCGAATGATCAAGGATATTTTTTGAAAATCTGCTGTCAAAAATTGCCATCAGATTCTGGTAGACCTACCTAATGGAAGACCTACTGTTAAACTATATAATACATAGGTTACATGATCAGTTTTTCATAAATCTGGGCCATCAGTCTGGTAAAGATTGACGGAAAACTGATCATCTAACACACGGACTGATGATGATGGACTGATCATTTTTTAAATATTACATACTTTTTATAACCATCAGTATTCTGTCAATCAGATTGATGGATCAGATTTATGAAAAACTAATAGTGTAACCTACGTCATATAGAACATATTCTGTTATTGAAGGTAAACAATAAAAAGATTTTAACTAAGCAATTCAATTTATCGATTAATATGAGAGGTTCCCGTATACTACAGCAAATCAAAACAAACCAATATCTAGTCTTTTCTATTTAGATAAAAGTTTATGAAAATACTAGAGACAATAATACGTCGTTATAGTAAACTATTTTGTATTTTCGGAGTGCGCCGTAAAGTTATGAATGGGCATAGTAGATACTACTACGTGTGTTTGTTTATAATATTGGACGTCGAGCTTGTTATCTGCTACGCAGTTGCTTCGTCTGAATTGTGGTAAATATCTATCGCGTTACCTTTTCCTTAACTCGCCACGTATGTTCCTCGCGTTCTTCGCCCTTTATAGGCTCCAAATGCCTCGGTTTATCGTAAGCTAGGGGTAAATCGTCCTCCAAGTCCGAGGAATCACTGTCAACTTGTACACTACTCTCCTCATCTTTACCCGTAAGATAAGGAGGCATTTCTGTCATTTTTACACAACACTATGTTATGAGTTCTCGAAATCGAAAGTTTAACTCACAGAAATGGTAAATAAAAACATTTTAGAACTTCACAAAATCATGTGTGCGTCCATTTTCAACACCACATGGGAATAAACAATAAAATCGTATTCCATTTTACGTAAGCGTAGCCAGTTTGACAGTGGTAGTTAAAATTTTATGCAATCGAAATTCGAAAGATTATTTGCTTTGATTCTTTGAATGGATTTACAACTTTGATCGTCTATTTCATTACTTTTGTCATACTTTTATGGTAGAAAAAAATAGCTTTTATGACTTCAATTTTTCCTACTTAGTATAAATTTATTTCTTTATAAATATATATTATCTCAGGAAAATATAAACGTATTCGTGAAACGGATAACATTCCACCATGTTTCCTTTCCGGATTCCACGTATTGGCTGTTTTGCTCAGAAAAAGGAAGCCTTTTTCTGAGCTGTTTTGGCGTTGGAATTTGGCATTTGGAAATAAAGGGAAATAAATTGATATTAACCTAGATATTCACGGTTTTTTCAATGAATAGACCGCAATGATATTATATAAAAAAACTCAAAGCAGATATGTTACTACCGCGTGCGTTGTGAAGCCATAAATACGGGCCAATTGGCCCGTCTTTTATTTAGTCTGTCTCTTTTATGTAAATGGCATTTCGTATCTTTTGTTTCACTTATCTGTCAAATTTGATATTGAATTTGAAAATTGTTCGGAAGCAATTTAAGCCGGAAAATAGTATGAACGTAACAGATCTGTTAGACCGTCTTAGCAAAACAACTTTATGTAAACATCTCCAAATTTTTAACAAACTCTGTGATTTGTTTCTTGTATCCATACTAATATTATAAATGTGAAAGTGTGCTGTGTGTCTGTCTGTCTGTTATCTCTTCACGCCCAAACCGCTGAATCGATTTTGCTGAAAGCATGGACATACTTTGAGTCCCGGGAAAAGACATAGGATACTTTTTATCCCGGAAGAATGCACGGTTCCACCGCGATAAACGAGTTTTGGCGCAATGGAGTTGCGGGCGTTATCTAGTAATTTATGTCACCGGCTACACGGTCAATTTTTCATCAATCTGATCTATAAATCCGGTACAGATTGACGAAAATTTGATCGTGTACGACTCGGATTGATGGATTGATCGTATTTTTAATATGAACTTTTTATAACCATCAATATTCCGTCAATCAGATTGATGGATCAGATTGATAAAAAATTGACCGTGTAGCCGGATACTATAAATCCAAATGCATTCTGTTTTTTTTTGTACTTTTAACTTTCAACGTACCTCTCATTTCTCAATGGCAGTAGCTGCAGTGTTTCCACAATGAGGGGAACTCCCCCTTTTGGGGGGAAATTAGAGTCCAGAGGGAAAGAAAAAGGGGAAAGACTATAAAAGGGGAACTAATAAAAGGGGAAACTAATATGGACAAAAGTCAGTAATAAACAATTAGAATTTGAAACCGGAATCAGTGTAAATAATATAATATTATTTTAGTATGGTATAACCAGAGGCGTTAGTGGGCAGGCTATAGATGAAAAACGATAAAGTCTCTTTTTAGTTAATATACTAGTGCCAAAACTTAAAACTACAGCAAAATAATAATTTTTGAGGGGAAAAAAAAGGGGAAATCAGGATTGAGGCTTGGGGAAACAAAATCATTATAGTGGAAGCACTGAGTAGCTGCCATCGCCATCGCCATTCGCATATCTGTCAACAACTGTCAATGTCTATAGAAGAATAACAAAGTGTACATAATCAACAAAAATCTTATATTATTATTTTGTATTAAATTACGCATTGTTAATTGATTAGGTATGTGAATTTTATAAAAGTAGAAAAAGTGTGTCGGTGAATATGGCCCTTAATTTGGAGAGTTGCGACAGCCTGCCCCCGGACGAGGAGCCCAAACTAAAGTACGATCGAATGGGAAACGACCTCCAGAACATACTATTAAAGGATGCCGTGAGCTGTATCTGCGTTCATACGAAGTTTATTTGCCTAGGAACTCAATGGGGAGTCATTCATTTACTAGACCACGAGGGGAACACCGTTCCTATATCGCAGGACAATAATCAAAAGGATTTGCAAGCTCACGCGATCGCCGTCAACAAGATATCTGTAGATCTGAGCGGGGAGTACATAGCGAGCTGCTCCGACGACGGCAAGGTGCTGGTGTACGGGCTTTACACCTCGGAGAACACTCACAATCTTACTTTAGGAAGAACTATGAAATCTGTGGCCTTGGACCCATATTATTTTCGGTCTGGTTCTGGAAGGAGGTTTCTGACAGGTAATTTGCATTATATTCGGCCATAAAGTGCTAAAAATCAAATTTGTAATCAATCCTTCGAGCCCCAAGTGGTTGCATGCGACTGCAATAATAATAGAAAGGCTATTGTGTCTTGTTTTTCCACAATCAAAGCATTAATGTGTATTTCATTTCCATGTCCTTCCCATTATAAAAAATATTGTTTTATCAAACACAATTATTTATATTAGCAGTTTAAGTAATGAGATCATTAAAACAATAATTATTTTTATCTTGAATAAATAATGACTGCCATAAAGCACATAGCATAATAATGATAATTTAACCCACACACAAATGATTTTTCTCCAGAAAGAAAGAAAAATTCTAAAAAACAGAGAATCAAATATCAGCATTTTCTCAGGATATTTTTATACAGGGTGCAATTAAACCTTCCAGCCAAATGATATGATGATCCTTGTTAAAAATAAACATTTTTTAAATTTATTCTTGTTTTTATATTGTTTATATTTGGGTATAAGTAAACTCTACAGCAGAGGTCACCAAATGGCGGACCTCAGGCCCATTGTGTGAGGACCAAGCATGTTCGAATATTAACTTCGTTAAAAATAAAGTTAGGTCTTGAATTACTGATCTCCAGGATTTAATGTCAATAGCTTGCACCCATTTCACTCCAAACAAGCAACAAAAATTGTCACTTTTCTCATTGATATGTAAATAAATACCTTAGTAATTTCCGTAATTACATTGTTGAATTTTTTTGTATGGGTGGACCATGAAGGTAATTTTGTTTCTTAAAATGGACCCCAAGCTAAACTAATTGGTAATCCCTGCTCTACAGTCTTTTTAACACATTCATTACCACTATGATTTTTAGAATGTTTTCTCGGAGGCCGCACTTACTCCATGTTTCATTCCCTTTTCTTACTTTATTACTCAATTGCCATAGAGCCGGCTTTGGACCCCTAGGTTTTCTATCTTAATGAGGTAGAGCTCCTTTACCATCCTCTCCTATTCTCCGTGAGTATCATGGGCGTAGCCAGCCTTGCGCTCAGGGTGGGGCAGATTCAAACCACCCCCCCCCCCCCTGGGGACACACCCTGGCTCTGACCTATAAGGTGTCTAACTAAACAACAGTTTTTATTTAGTTTGGCACCTTATAAGGCCGACAACGCACCTGCAGCTCTTCTGATGTTACGAGTGTCCATGGGCGACAGTAGTTGCTTACCATCAGGTGACCCGTTTGCTCGTTTGCCCCCTTATGTAATAAAAAAAAAAAGTTGGTCACAGCCAGGGTGGGGCAAGCGCCCCAGCTTGCCCCAGTGTGGCTACACCCATGGTGAGTATATTGGTCAGTGCAAAACAGTAATTAACTGTCTGTCCCATATATCTGTAATCTATATTATCTGAATGAAATTAAAATCCACACTCAGATTTAGCAAGCAGCATTGAGTGATTTTAAGGCTGTAATTATTGCACATAGCCCAGAGCTTACATTTTAATAATATTGAATCACTGCTTTTCTACAGGTGACAATAAGCTGACTTTATACGAGAAGACTTTCTTGAACCGCCTGCGGAGTACAGTATTGTGTGAGTGCGAGGGCTACGTGCAGGCAATAGCCTGGCACGACCGCTTCGTGGCGTGGGCGAGCGAGGTGGGCGTGCGCGTCTACGACCTCGTCGCGCGCTGCTCCCTCGGCCTCATTCAATGGGAGAAAAGCCCCAACCGATCCATCGAGGACTACCGCTGCAATCTCCTCTGGTCGGCGCCCAAGACGCTCATGATTGGGTGGGTGGACACGATCAGGATATGCATCATTCGAAAACGCAGCCACATAGAACTGCAGACTAGGGACGTCACCGAGTATCTAGTCGATCCCGTTTACACGTTTCAAACCGACTACTTCATCAGCGGTCTTGGTCCCCTAGACGACCAACTAGTCCTCCTGGGAGTTCCGAAGGAAACCGACGCCGAGACCGGCAAAGCCCAGAGGCCGGTGCTGTCCGTCGCCGACTACAAGGACTGCGAGTTCTGCGAGGTGTCGACCGACAGCCTCAACATACGAGGCTACGAGGAGTATAACTGCAACGACTACTTCCTAGAAATACTTATCGAGGAGAATCGATTCTTCATCGTGTCGCCGAAGGACATCGTCGTAGCGAACCCCTATGACATCGACGACAAAGTGAACTGGCTCACCGAGCACGGGAGATTCGAGCGAGCTTTATCCGTTTTGGAGGAAAATGGCGGAAAGACGTCGAAGCACTCGGTGACGACCGTGGGCGTGCAGTACCTGGACCACCTGCTCGCTGAGAAATTGTTCGAGGAGGCGGCCATACTCTGCGCGAGAATATGCCGAAACGACAAGGTGCTGTGGGAGAATCAAATATTGAAATTCGCAGCTATCAATCAGCTGCGGACCGTGAGCGCGTACGTTCCCCGCAACGCCGAGCAGCCGCTCAGCGCGCACATATACGAGATGATCTTCATCGAATACTTAAAGGAGGATCCGCAGGGTTTCCTAAAGATTGTGAAGGAGTGGGATCCTAAGCTGTACAAAACGGGCGTAATAGTGAAAACGGTACTAGAATATTTGCTATCTATATCGAAGGACCCCTCGAAAGATTCGAGCGACATAATGAGTCTCAACCTGAGCAAAGTCGATCAAAACATTTACTTGGAGGCGCTGGCGCTGCTCTACTGCTACCAGAAAAAGTACGACAAAGCTCTGACGACGTACCTGAAGCTCCAGCACAAGGACGTGTTCAAGCTGATCAAGCTGAACGATATGTCCGCCGTCATCCACGACAAAATTAACGATCTGATGACCCTGGACTGCGATAAAGCGATATCCGTCCTCCTGGAGTACAAGATCCCGGTCGAGATTATAGAGAAGCAGCTCGCGAACGATGAGGACCTGTACAAGTATCTGGACGCATACAGCAAGGTCGAGCCCAACGGCCGGTACCACGGCAGACTCGTGCAGCTGTACGCCAAGTACGCCCGGGAGAAGCTGCTGCCGTTCCTCAAGTGCAGCAACAACTACCCCATCCAAGAGGCGCTGGACGTCTGCAAGCACAACGAGTTCTACCCTGAGATGGTGTTCCTGCTCGGCCGCATCGGCAACACGCGGGAGGCCCTGCAGATCATCGTGGAGAAGCTGAACAACATCAACCAGGCCATCACCTTCTGCCAGGAGCACAACGACCGGGAGCTGTGGACGGACCTCATCGAGCGGACGGTTGACAAGCCCGAGTGCGTCACGCTCCTGCTCAAGCGGATCGGCAACTACGTCGACCCGCGGATGCTCATCCAGAACATCCAGTCCGGGTGTGAGATAAAGGACTTGAAGGAGTCGCTGGCGAAGATGATGTGCGACTACCACCTGCAGATGTCGGTGCAGGAGGCGTGCAAGGTCATCACGCTGCGGAACTACTTCGACCTCCACGAAAAGCTGATCCTCAGTCAGCAGCGCGGCATCTCTGTAACCGACGACTTCCACTGCTCCGTGTGCACCGGCAAGATCATCATCAGGGATTTGGCGAACGCCTCCGACTTAGTGGTTTATAATTGTAGACACTCGTTTCATATAGAATGTTTGCCCGGCAAGACCAAAAGTGACGTCTGTAGTGTGTGCACTGCTGTGAAAATGTGACCTCAAGATGCTCAAACTGAATTCTAAATAACTTTAATGTAATATAGCGCTCCTGGAAGTCCTGTATAATTTCCAAATAATTTCTCAGTTTCTCGTATTATTTGTTCAGTTCAGTTGTGTCCTCTGACTGTGTAAAATACAAAGACAATATTTACGGCCATATTATTTGGCTTTTTGTTACATTTGATATATTTAAAGTCGTTTGATTTGGTTCATAAGACATTAATATTATTTAATTTAATAACCTGTACAGGGTGCAATTAAACCTTCCTGCCAATTTTTTTCTAGGGCTTAGGTATAATTAGGAGAGTCCATTTAACCAACAAAAATTGGGTGTTATTTTTTTATGACATAATATTTTATCCCATTTAAAATCGTTGCAGAACGGTCACTAGCGGCGCGGGGGAATGAGCGGGGGTGAAGCGGGGGCACATCGCGCCTGGGCAACGCGTCGTGTCCATTAATTGTAGTGTTTTTTAGGATAACTTTCGGAAGCTTTTTATCAACATTTTAGTACTGAGTGACTAAAAAAAAAATACGTGTATTTTAATTTTTAACAAGGATCAATATATCAAAATTTGGCAGGAAGGTTTAATTGCACCCTGTATATTATAATATTATGTATGAATTTGCGTACTAAGCTATCGAATATAAATACCTATTTTAATTAATACTATGAGCTAACTACCTATACACATTTTGCCTGTAAATTTTGACTGGTGCTTGTATATTGATGGGGCGTTTGTGTACTCGACTCTGTCGTATGTTAAGTATTTATATAAAACTGCAATATTCGTACTTATTAAAAGTTTAATACAAAATATGTATTATATTTAAACCAGTTACTCGTTTTATTAAACTCATAACTCATGTTACTTGGTACGACAATTTTGTTGCCTACATGAGTAACTACCAATAAAAAAAAACCCTGGTACCAATAAAAAAAATTGGAACAGTTTCAATGGCGGGATTTTTAATTTTTTACACACTATTCGAATGTTTTTGAATTTCAAAAACTGAAATTTTACACTTTACATTCTTTAGATGGAGTGAAAAAACTAAAAGTAAACTTGATTCTAAATGTATTTAATTCGTAATTCCATCGCAAGTAATTCCCTGTAGGTAGAAAATATATTTACAAAGTATTATTGAAACATAATTTTATGTAAGGAAATGGATGTCGATAAAGTTCGATTAGAAAAATTTAAACAAAAGTTATCGCCATTTGCACAGAAAGTTCTCGAAAAAATGCTGGTCCTTAAGCGAGGTAAGTATTGTGTGTGCAAGTGAATTTATAAATTTTAAGTAGATAATTATGTTGCATAAGTACTTTGATAAGAACTTAGTTATGCACTTAGTGTGTACCTACTGCATGCAGAATTTAACACGGTACTGAATACTGATCGTTTTCTAAGAATGAGGTACCTACCTAGATAATTTCTACGTGTAGTAACTAGTAACTATAGTTATAAGTGTCTAGTACTATATTTTTTGTTCTCCTTGCAGAGACTGCAAGTGAAATTATTGGCGTCGATACCAACATCACATATGAATCAAGACCCAAGACGAGCAGAAAAGTTATAGCGTAAGTAGTAAAGAATTTTACTAAAGGATTTCTTTAGTAAAATTCGAAATAAACGGGAGATAGATATTTTTTAGTGTGCGTCCCAGACCAAATAAAAAGTTTTGGACTGAGGTGTGCGACGTGCGTAACTACACCGCATAATTAGGTATAATAATTAAAATATAAATGTCGCTTTTAGGTTTAACGATTTTCCTAATAATCTATCTGCATGCGAAAATAGCAGGAAGAAAGCTACTTATTTCAATATTAAAATACCAGACACGAGTCGCATTTCAACTTCCGAAGAATTATTGTTACCAGCTGTGGATGTTAGTAGTAGCTGGGATTTGGCTCCCGCAACTAATATTTCACGATACGACGTGCTAGAATCATCTAAACCAACGAACCAAATATTTAATAATAATTTAGAAAGAAAACTTTCTGTAGGTTGGAACGAATTTCTAGATGAGGAATTTTTCGGCAACTTTAATAGTAGCCCTAGGGACATCGCAGTTGAAAAGGACAAACGTGAAGTAAGGGCTGACAAAGACGACATTATAATGATTGAAAATAATAATGATCATACAGCAATCGAAGTTGGAACTTCAAGTTATGTAATATGTGAACCAATTCCTCCTCCGAAGAGTAAGAAGTCTACAACGAAAAATAACAAAACATGCAAAGTAAAGAAAGTTAGAAATAAAAAAAATGGTTTCCGAAAAGAAAAATATACGAAAGCGGTAAAGAATTGGCTAAACGACGTAGAGAGCAATGTTGATGAAGCCATTGCACCACTAGATGGTAACAAAGCGAGAGAGGACGTTAACAATATAAAGAATACGAAAATAGACAAACAGATTAATAAGAAAGTGAAGAAAATAGTACAAGCTAGACTTGCTAATAAAGGAGGAATAATGAAATTTGCAAAACCAAAGATAGCAGACAAAACAGAAGATCAAAACTCTAGTAAACAATCATCTTCCCCAATCAATGACTTTAAACTTCCAGCATCCGAAGAGGCTTGTAATAAAGTCCAGGAAAAGCCACTGCCAAAAGAACTACAAACAATCGATAAACCTAAACCAGAAGAAGATGTAAAAGTAAAGGAAAAGAAAACGAGATCTAAGTTTGTAGCACCGGTGCTGACTCCACTACCGGTGAAGGATGTTACATTCGAGATAGAAGTTTTAGACCAGCAACAGCAGGGAAATGTCTTGTTTATTTCCGAAGACACTGAAATTCTAATGGTGTTAATTTATGGGTTAGTTTCAGATTTTCAGATACTTAAATTCTATTATCTAATGATAAATAGTCAGTGGCGGATTTGCTGTCCTGGCAACTGTAGGCCCCAGGCCATGTGCCGCCCATTTTTCAGCACCCGTCATTACTAAATTTATACATAATATCTATAGAAGCGTCCATAGATATTAAAAACGAAACCCTTATAGATTCGTCATGTCTGTCTGTCCGTATGTCATAGCCACATTTCTCCAAAACTATATTAAACCTACCGGCCAATTTTTTTCCAGGGCTCGATTTTAATTGTGGAACCTGGTCCTTTTTTTTCTGGAAGCTTCGGTTGTGCAATTTTCGTTTTAACTTCTGGTTTGGATCAAATGATCATATTACAACCCAATACATCAAAATTTGTAATCAATTTGGCCACTATTTCTTTGTAGTCGGTAGGCGAAACGATTATGAAGCTATTTTTCTGTCCTTTTGACCACTTGCGAAGTTGTACGAATTTTATGACGTGTCCAAGTTTTGTCTTGGTTCCTTAAATCGTATCCAATTGTAATCGTATACAAAAGTTATTTGTAAATATTTTTCACAAAGTCTGTAATGCTGTTTCGTTGTTATATTATCATATATTTCCCGCAAATATTACAAAAACAAGTGAGGGGACTTTAAACAACTTCGCGATGACATTCTAAAGTTTATGTTGCATGATGCGCACTTCAACCGTTAATTTTTTAAATCAGTGCGGGTACTTATACAAAATCCCTTTGCTTTATCTTTATTAGACCCTTTTCTGAATATTTACAACAATAAGGTAATATTACCTAATCATTATCTATTAATGAGATCACTATCACAGAATTAAGTCAAATGAACCGTTTTCGACATTATACTGGATTAATTTCTAAGTCCTCTTACTTTAATTAAACGCAATAAAAAATAAGCTGAAGTATTTTAATAACGTTTTATACATTTTAAAATGTAGGTGCTCAGACATTTTTCAGCAAAATCTTAAATGCTTAATATCAAAAAATCCTGACGTGATTGAATTTTTTTATTATTTTTCTCGTAATCAGCACATCAAAAACTATAGAAAACGTAACTCAGATTTCAAGGAGGAAAACCATTGCAGACCTGTGTAATTAATTATTGTTTCATACTACTATTATTGTATTAAAGTGATATCATGAATTCATGCAATAATCAGGTGATTGCAAGCAAACCCGTGGGAAATAGCTAATAAAATTTATATATTTTAAATGTGAGCTAACAAAGTTCTTTCATTTGATACCCTACACAACATAGTCAGGAAGTTTTTTTTTGTTCTATACTTTAAGTGCCCTAGATGGCGCTATAGTCAATTTTACGTTTCATGTAGCTTATAACCAGCGGACAATCAAGACGCTTTCCTCCTTTTTGCTTTGCCGTAGTCGGGTAAAAATTTGGCCGTAAGGATTAATTGCACCCTGTATAAGGGTTCCGTTTTTTGACATTTGGCTACGGAATCCTAAAAAGCGGGTCCAACTCGCACTTGGCCGATTTTTATATTATATAATATTTTAATTTTATAAACATGCCGTACGTGAGCCTTTAAATATCTCACCAAAAACGGCCATCTGTCTGTACAAAAATCCGCGCCTTTTAATAACCGAGAAAAAACAATAAGAAAAAACAAAGTACATAGAATGCTAACGCACTTTATTCTGTGCTGCACACAACTGAGACCTTGTAGTTTGTTTCTTAATTCCCAAAATTTCGTTTGTTAAAAAACAAAAAACATATTATATTAATGAAACTTGATTCCAGTACGTTTTATTTATATATGGACTTATGGAGATTCAGATATTGAAACCTTAATATATTATTCACTATCAAAATATAGCGTCTGTCCAGACTCCAGATCCAGACTCCAGAGTCGCGCCCATTGCCACTAGTGACTAGCTTCACACTGCAGTCGCGACTCGCACCCCACCCATTATAATTTTTTTAGCACGATTTGCCGCCCTTTATATCTGGCCGCCCTAGGCCCGGGCCTACTGTGCCTTAGGGCAAATCCGCCACTGTAAATAGTAAAACATAAGAGAATGATTATGCACGTAATGCTATCAAATTAAATTACATAGTAAAGAAAGACGCACGAAATAATTTGAATGATTATTCTAGTAACGGCTTCAACCAGCTGAACTGCCAGTACGCGAGCACGGACGGTGGACCGGAAGGCGTCATGTTTGGTGTCGGGGACCGATATTATTATATCAAGAATTTTGCCGTTTTCTCGGAGTGAGAACTAATGTATTTATTAAAAACAACCATAAAATGGCGTAACTGATTAATATCTTGTCCATCATGGGCTGTTGGCTTACGTGGAGATGCTGCATCATTTTATTCAATTTTAGGGAAGCAATTTGCCGCGTAATAAGCGGCAACACTCTCATCTGCTTCCACGCCAAGGATGTGCTGATATTCTTCATGAAGCATTATGACCTCGCATCATGCTCCTACAATATTATAGATTTGAAGGTATGTGCGATATAAAGTAAAGAACCTCGATTTCCTATGTTTATGTAAATATTCCTATGTTGTTCTCTTTAGTCAAAAATTATTGTACTTAGTGTACCATTGGTACATTATCGTTGAAGGAGTAAATTAAACACAGAATACTGTATCACTGAACGCTCTAGTCTCGGCGGTGGCTCGGTAAGAAGTGGACGACAGCTCTGACGTCTGGCGGCCATATTCTCCAAGCCCCCACTCATAGGTAGTGCGGCCATCTTTATTTATCAATACACTACACTTAGCTCAAACCATGAGATGAGCCACCTCGTCTCAAAGTAACTTGTATCGTTAAACAGGTTGGTGGAAGCCTCCTAAATCCCGACGAGCCTCCAGACTCGTTCTCCAAGCTGCAGAAGCTTGTGGGCAGCAGTTCCCAATTCTCCATAGCATCAGAGTGTCCCCTGCAGAAGTGCGCGCGTTACATGGGGATGCTGAGGGAGTGCAGTGGGATCATGCGAGGGATGCTCGAAGACGCCGGCATGTGGACGCTGTTCAGTGATATCGAGATGCAGGCGCTGCCTATTATTGCAGGTCCTTCGAATGTAACATATTCTTTGGAAATTGATGCTGAAAAGAGATGAGTTTCATCAAACTTGTGCACCTTACATACTTTTAAATGTGGTAGTTTCGAGTGTTTACCTTATATCTTTCAAACCACCCAACTACATAGTTCATTTTAAACACAGTTTGTCCCATATCCCTTTTAGCAATAATCTAATTAGACTTAGTTACAGAGATTCAAAGACAGGTTCCTGTTAGTACCCTCACGCTTCTGCTTACGTGAGGGTACTAACAGGAAGTTCTTGGTTTGACAGTCAATTTAAATACAATTCAGGTATCTCGAATCGGTATCTTTGGTATAATAATTGGTATCCCTATAATATTCTTTAAAATTCTTCACTATAGAAATGGAATACCACGGCATCTGCGTCAACGAGGACCACCTGAAGGAGTTGGACGCCATCTTGCTTGCCCACATGAAGGAGGTGGAGGCGAAGTGCTACGTGGCGGCGGGCAGGAGCTTCCAGATCACGTCGGCGCTGCAGGTGCGCAACATCGTGTACGGCGAGCTGCGCCTGGACGAGAAGTGCAACGTCGCCGTGCGAGAGACCGTCACTAAAGCCAAATCCACATCAGAGGCCATGGTATGTTGTGCGGTGAGCCCAATAGGCGGACATGTTATGCCACATAACACATGTCCGCCTATTGGGCTTCATGTGTCAGAATATAATATGACGTTTTCTATCTCGTTCTTTGAGTAATATGTAAGAAAGATAGCATGATGCTGAAAAACCCAAATATAAATTCAGCTCAAACTGAGAGGGGCTTGAACTTGATTCTAATTTCTAGCGTATATTTTTACGCCTCGGAAAGAAAGATGTAAAACATTTCAACCTTTGGGTGAAACTGAATTAAAGCTCATCATTACGTAGTACGTACCTATATGGCGATATATAAGGGAAGTTTGTTTTTATTAAAATTGGTATTTTAATAATTCATGTCATTATTATGATAGCCATGTCTAAAAAGTCCTGCCTGGGCTAGAAGTCTTGGATGCAGTCTTCCTTTGTGATATTATTCTTACTGTGGTCAACCATTTGGTCCTTAGCTCCGTCTGCTGGCAGGCGTGCACCCGCTGCCGGCGCTGGTGCTGCAGTACCGGCAACTGCATAAGGTGCGCGCCACCTTCGTCGCCGGCATCCTGCACCACGTTCGCGCCGGCGTCGTCAGACCCACATGGTGTGTGACATATTAGAGCCCGTTCACGTACAAACTACCATGTTCAGACCAACTTCGTCATTATTTTGCTTGTACTATAGTGGGAATATGTAATTGGGAGCCTCAAAGGAAGATCTTCCTATCGAGCGTATCATGCCGAAGCCCATCTGTAGTCATTTTAGACTTTACTCGTTATATTCTTCAGATAGCCCTTTCCTGTATGGTGCGGTACTGTCAGGACAGCAGCAGAAAGAATATCATTCTAACAAATGGCCAATTTGTATGGTAATGGCAGGGAGCAGAACGCCGCAGTGACGGGCCGCATCGTGTGCAACAACCCCAACCTGCAGGCCATACCCAAGACCTTCAGCCTGGCGCTCGATCCCGAACAGGATGGTGATGGTAAGATGACGCTATAAGATACAGCAATAGCATTTTTATACCTATGTGAAGTTAGCAACCGAGTTCAAGGAAAATGATTTTTATGTATGTCATTCGATTGTACCCGGAGTGTACCCGATTGTACCGCAATTAAAATCGTTTGTACCTCAATAGGGTAGAAATGGGGGGGTGGTAAAATTTGCTTAGCAACCGACATAAAGATACCGGAATTTCAATGATGCCATCTGAAAGACTATCGTTTGTACCGGATTGTACCCGTTTTTAAAGTTTTTTTTTATTTTTTATTTTACAAAAAAAAAACCAAAAAAAATTTTTTTCTCTAAAAATAAGTCTTTGTATGTAGTAGAAGGAAATAAAATATATAAAGCAGTACAAATGAGTAAAATTAGTTATTTTTTTAAATTACTCCACAATAATTAAGCACAAACCATACTGGATGAAGAAATAATGATCGAGAACCGATTCGGTCTTGATGAAACTTCCTACACTTTGCTATAAAACTCGGAGTTAAATTTTGCAACTTTTATCGTTTGCACCTCTCCAAAACAGAAAGATTATCAAAGAAGATACCATTTACTTTAAATTTACTCAAAATTTTTCGAGGAACAAACGATTTTTCATATACTAACAACGTCGGAGATTCGATCTGTCTTGACGAACTTTCCTATATCTTACTATAAAACTTGGAGTTTAATTTTGTAACTTTTATCGTTTGTACCTCACCAAATCACAAAGATTATTAAATAATATACTATTCACTTTATATTCACACAAAATTTTACGAGGTACAAACGATTTTTCACATAGTAACAACGTCGGAGATTCGATCGGTCTTGACGAATATTTCTATATCTTACTATGAAATTCGGAGTTAAATTTTGCAACTTTCATCGTTTGTACCTCTACAAAACAGAAAGATTATCAAAGAAGATACTATTCACTTTATACTTACATAAAATTTTTCGAGGTACAAACGATATTTCATATAGTAACAACGTCGGAGATTCGATCTGTCTTGACGAATATTTCTATATCTTACTATGAAATTCGGAGTTAAATTTTGCAACTTTTATCGTTTGTACCTCTACAAAACAGAAAGATTATCAAAGAAGATACTATTCACTTTATACTTACATAAAATTTTTCGAGGTACAAACGATATTTCATATAGTAACAACGTCGGAGATTCGATCTGTCTTGACGAATTTTTCTATATCTTACTATAAAACTCGGAGTTAAATTTTGCAACTTTTATCGTTTGTACCTCGCCAAAACAGGAAGATTATTAAAGAAGATACTATTCACTTCATATTAACTTAAAAATTCATGAGGTAAAAACGTTTTTTCATATAGTAACAACGTCGGAGATTCGATCTGTCTTGACGAATTTTTCCATATCTTACTATAAAACTCGGAGTTAAATTTTGCAACTTTTATCGTTTGTACCTCGCCAAAACAGGAAGATTATTAAAGAAGATACTATTCACTTCATATTAACTTAAAAATTCATGAGGTACAAACGTTTTTTCATATAGTAACAACGTCGGAGATTCGATCTGTCTTGACGAATTTTTTCATATCTTACTATAAAACTCGGAGTTAAATTTTGCAACTTTTATCGTTTGTACCCCTCCAAAACGGCAGTTATATATAACTCACATTCATTTAATCATCTACAAGTAACTGCGCAGTATCTGAATATTGAATAACTGATATAATACAGATTACTTTAACCAGAAAAATAGTAATTATTTTTAAACAAACTTTTGAAACCTACCGATTCTATATTAGCGCCTTTTTTAGGATTGGCCCAAGCCTCAACTGAATATGTACACAATCTTCATACATTTACCAATAGTATTCACCAAAAAATGTGTTGAACACAGACGATATTTACTGTCGTAAAACATCGCCTACGCCGTAGCACCTTCTACGTCCATAGGGCATAGACCTCTACGGTCGTAAAGGAGGTATAACGTATCAAAAACTTTTTATTATGGTAAGGTTACTGGGAAGTTTTATAGTCTGTGCTTGTCTATGATCTGTGTGTATCGGTACTTGTCAAGTGTCAACATTGTACTATAGCAGTTTCTTGCTAACCGCCGTTTCATTTATTACAGTTACATTATATTATATAACTCCCACACGGGTTTTGGTGACGATGGCCGATTTCATTGAAACTAAGGCCAGTTACGCAGGAGTAATTTTATAGTGCCCAAGTGTGTGCGCAGTACACAAGAGCATTCTCTATTCCTTTTACTCTCATCTCTCACTATATGAAAAAACGTTTGTACCTCATGAATTTTTAAGTTAATATGAAGTGAATAGTATCTTCTTTAATAATCTTCCTGTTTTGACGAGGTACAAACGATAAAAGTTGCAAAATTTAACTCCAAGTTTTATAGTAAGATATAGAAAAACTCGTCAAGACAGATCGAATCTCCGACGTTGTTACTATATGAAATATCGTTTGTACCTCGAAAAATTTTATGTAAGTATAAAGTGAATAGTATCTTCTTTAATAATCTTTGTGATTTGGAGAGGTACAAACGATAAAAGTTGCAAAATTTAACTCCGAGTTTTATAGTAGGATATAGGAAAATTCGTCAAGACAGATCGAATCTCCGACGTTGTTACTATATGAAATATCGTTTGTACCTCGAAAAATTTTGTGTGAGTATAAAGTCAATAGTATCTTCTTTAATAATCTTTCTGATTTGGAGAGGTAGAAACGATAAAAGTTGCAAAATTTAACTCCGAATATCATAGTAAGATATAGGAAAATTCGTCAAGACAGATCGAATCTCCGACGTTGTTACTATATGAAATATCGTTTGTACCTCGAAAAATTTTATGTAAGTATAAAGTGAATAGTATCTTCTTTAATAATCTTTGTGATTTGGAGAGGTACAAACGATAAAAGTTGCAAAATTTAACTCCGAATATCATAGTAAATATAGGAATATTCGTCAAGACCGATCGAATCTCTGACGTTGTTACTTTATGAAAAATCGTTTGTACCTCGAAAATTTTTGTGTGAGTATAAAGTCAATAGTATCTTCTTTAATAATCTTTCTGATTTGGAGAGGTAGAAACGATAAAAGTTGCAAAATTTAACTCCGAATATCATAGTAAGATATAGGAAAATTCGTCAAGACAGATCGAATCTCCGACGTTGTTACTATATGAAATATCGTTTGTACCTCAAAAATTTTATGTAAGTATAAAGTGAATAGTATCTTCTTTAATAATCTTTGTGATTTGGAGAGGTACAAACGATAAAAGTTGCAAAATTTAACTCCGAGTTTTATAGTAAGATATAGGAAAATTCGTCAAGACAGATCGAATCTCCGACGTTGTTACTATATGAAATATCGTTTGTACCTCGAAAAATTTTATGTAAGTATAAAGTGAATAGTATCTTCTTTAATAATCTTTGTGATTTGGAGAGGTACAAACGATAAAAGTTGCAAAATTTAACTCCGAATATCATAGTAAATATAGGAATATTCGTCAAGACCGATCGAATCTCTGACGTTGTTACTTTATGAAAAATCGTTTGTACCTTGAAAAATTTTGTGTGAGTATAAAGTCAATAGTATCTTCTTTAATAATCTTTCTGATTTGGAGAGGTACAAACGATAAAAGTTGCAAAATTTAACTCCGAATATCATAGTAAGATATAGGAAAATTCGTCAAGACAGATCGAATCTCCGACGTTGTTACTATATGAAATGTCGTTTGTACCTCGAAAAATTTTATGTAAGTATAAAGTGAATAGTATCTTCTTTGATAATCTTTCTGTTTTGTAGAGGTACAAACGATAAAAGTTGCAAAATTTAACTCCGAGTTTTATAGTAAGATATAGGAAAATTCGTCAAGACAGATCGAATCTCCGATGTTATTACTATATGAAATATCGTTTGTACCTCGAAAATTTTTATGTAAGTATAAAGTGAATAGTATCTTCTTCAATAATCTTTGTGATTTGGAGAGGTACAAACGATAAAAGTTGCAAAGTTTAACTCTGAATATCATAGTAAATATAGGAATATTCGTCAAGACCGATCGAATCTCTGACGTTGTTACTATATGAAATGTCGTTTGTACCTCGAAAAATTTTATGTAAGTATAAAGTGAATAGTATCTTCTTTGATAATCTTTCTGTTTTGTAGAGGTACAAACGATAAAAGTTGCAAAATTTAACTCCGAGTTTTATAGTAAGATATAGGAAAATTCGTCAAGACAGATCGAATCTCCGATGTTATTACTATATGAAATATCGTTTGTACCTCGAAAAATTTTATGTAAGTATAAAGTGAATAGTATCTTCTTTAATAATCTTTGTGATTTGGAGAGGTACAAACGATAAAAGTTGCAAAATTTAACTCCGAGTTTTATAGTAAGATATAGGAAAATTCGTCAAGACAGATCGAATCTCCGACGTTGTTACTATATGAAATGTCGTTTGTACCTCGAAAAATTTTATGTAAGTATAAAGTGAATAGTATCTTCTTTGATAATCTTTCTGTTTTGTAGAGGTACAAACGATAAAAGTTGCAAAATTTAACTCCGAGTTTTATAGTAAGATATAGGAAAATTCGTCAAGACAGATCGAATCTCCTATGTTATTACTATATGAAATATCGTTTGTACCTCGAAAATTTTTATGTAAGTATAAAGTGAATAGTATCTTCTTCAATAATCTTTGTGATTTGGAGAGGTACAAACGATAAAAGTTGCAAAATTTAACTCTGAATATCATAGTAAATATAGGAATATTCGTCAAGACCGATCGAATCTCTGACGTTGTTACTTTATGAAAAATCGTTTGTACCTCGAAAAATTTTGTGTGTATATAAAGTCAATAGTATCTTCTTTAATAATCTTTCTGATTTGGAGAGGTACAAACGATAAAAGTTGCAAAATTTAACTCCGAATATCATAGTAAGATATAGGAAAATTCGTCAAGACAGATCGAATCTCCGACGTTGTTACTATATGAAATATCGTTTGTACCTCGAAAAATTTTATGTAAGTATAAAGTGAATAGTATTTTCTTTGATAATCTTTCTGTTTTGTAGAGGTACAAACGATAAAAGTTGCAAAATTTAACTCCGAATTTCATAGTAAGATATAGAAATATTCGTCAAGACCGATCGAATCTCCGACGTTGTTACTATGTGAAAAATCGTTTGTACCTCGTAAAATTTTATGTGAATATAAAGTGAATAGTATATTCTTTAATAATCTTTGTGATTTGGTGAGGTACAAACGATAAAAGTTGCAAAATTAAACTCCAAGTTTTATAGTAAGATATAGGAAAGTTCGTCAAGACAGATCGAATCTCCGACGTTGTTAGTATATGAAAAATCGTTTGTTCCTCGAAAAATTTTGAGTAAATTTAAAGTAAATGGTATCTTCTTTGATAATCTTTCTGTTTTGGAGAGGTGCAAACGATAAAAGTTGCAAAATTTAACTCCGAGTTTTATAGCAAAGTGTAGGAAGTTTTATCAAGACCGAATCGGTTCTCGATCATTATTTCTTCATCCAATATCGTTTGTGCTTAATTATTTTGGAGTAATTTTAAAAATATAACTAATTTTACTCATTTGTACTGCTTTATATATTTTATTTCCTTCTACTACATACAAAGACTTATTTTTACAATACAACAATCCGGTACAAACGATACTCTTTCAGATGGCATCATTGAAATTCCGGTATCTTTATGTCGGTTGCTAAGCAAATTTTACCACCCCCCCATTTCTACCCTATTGAGGTACAAACGATTTTAATTGCGGTACAATCGGGTACACTCCGGGTACAATCGAATGACATACATAAAAATCATTTTCCTTGAACTCGGTTGCTAACTTCACATAGGTCATTTTTATAGGTCTACCAGAATCTGATGGCAATTTTTGACAGCAGATTTTCAAAAAATATTCTTGATCATTGGATAAATTTTTATATTTTCATGTTTCAACCTGGTTTTAGAGTCACGCTGACCGCACGCTGACAGCCAAAATGTATGAACTTCTAGGAAGCGTTTTAAAATAACGCGTAGCTATCAGCGCGTACGTTGGTCAATGCCGACCTGTCTGCGGGCGTACGCGTCGCTCGTCGGCGCCGCTCGCGGAGCCGAGTGGACGCCGTCAGCGTGAAGCCTTTTGCATTTTTGTGCGTCTGTACTCCAAAGCGATCAGCACGATACTGAGACGTCTCGCGTCAGAGCTGACAAGCTACGCACTGAGCTGTCAGCGCCGACGGTCAGCGTGACTCTAAAACCAGCCTCAGACACAAAATAAGCCGCTAAAGGAATAAAAAAGGATGAAAATGTTTTATTCCTATTACCCCGGTATAATGCTAGAGTCAATTTATTTTCTCACTTTTTTCCATCAGATTCTAGTAAACCTATAAAAGCAAATGAAACCCATTTTGACATAATCGTGCCCGTATATTAGGATACGATTGCACCAGTCTGAGTTGAGAGTAAACATTTCCTATAATGTCATCTCTATCGTTTTTGGTGTATATGAAAGAGAAGGCATGATAAGACCTAGATTAACGCCACTAACTGTGTAACTAGAATAGTCAATTTCAAATCTATAAATGAGTGGTATTGTTGATTTTGTATGTGAATTTAGTTGTAAGTATATTAAATAAATAGCTTTTACACTGTGTTTAGTTGCTGGTGGTGCGTGCGTAGACGTATGCACCTTGTCGTTCCGCGGCGCGTACGTGGCTCGTCCAGGGCGCGTGCTGCTGGCGGCGGACTTCCGCCACGCGGAGTGCCGCGTGCTGGCGCTGGCCGCCGCCGACGCCGCGCTCGCCGCCGCCCTCGCCAGCCCGGACCTGTTCGCCGAGCTCGCCGCACAGTGGTGACAATATCATTTATTACTCCGCAGACCTGCATACTATAACCTCATACGAAATATCCACGCACAAGTGCACGTACCTCCCCTGTACGTATGCAAAAACGTATGTCCTTTATAGGTACGTCCACCCGTATGTAATTCACACGTACACACGCACGCACGTACTGTCTATTTATAAATATTAAAACACATATTATAAGGAACTTACTAGAAGTATGCGATTTCGACTCTAATTTCGATTGTAAAAAAGGAATTGACACAAAATTGTTTAGAAATATCTAGAATGTAATAATAATTTTGTATGCATATGTATTCTGCATATATTTTTTAACATCGTTCAATTTATGAGCAGCATTGGGTTGGGGACGGCACTCTAATGCGAAGGAGTCACAATAGATCAAAGGTTGCAGTGGCATCAGCGCTACTATGATCTGCCTTCAAGATAAAAAAATATTTTTCAATGTATCTACCAATATATTTCCAGGCTAGGCAAGTCAGTGGAGGCGGTGTATAGTGCGGAGCGCGAGCGCACCAAGCGGCTGGTATACGCGTGCATGTACGGCGCCGGCGCACGCAAGATGGCCGACATACTGCGCATGTCCGAGGACCGCGCGAGAGACGTCATCGACAGCTTCCACAGTTGGTTTTATTGTTATCTTGTTTTATCAAAATGTAAACTTAATGAGTAGTAGTTAGAAGTCTCCCTCTGAGTAGTGAGGAAGGTACAAAATGAATATAAGTTTCACTATATTTTGTCTATGTCCCGAAAGAAACATTCCCCGAAGGAAACATTGCATATAGCCTGTGGCGGTACCTGCATCCTGCATCGCGCTATCCAAGTTTCGGAGAACGGCAAGATAATTGAAATATACAAGGTCTGAAATGACGTCAGTGAGCTTCGGCCTGACCGAGCATGCTATCTCTCGGTCGGAAGATCTTCTTTTTCGGCCGCCACTAACATCGTTAAAAGCCTACTATCATTAAATAGTATTTTCTATGATACATAGAAAGCGTAACACTATTAAACACATTAACGCCGATTTACTTATCAAAACCTTTTTATGTATTGTATGTTTCAATTTGAATCATGAGACGATCCCGCACAGAATCATTCCCGGCGCTGCGTTCTTTCGGTGAAAGCGTGGTCGCTGCGGCGCGCGAGGGGCGGCTGCGTACGCCGGGCGGGCGCGTGCGCCGCCTGCCGCACCTCACTAGCGACGACCGAGCGGAGCGCGCGCACGCTGAACGACAGGCTGTCAATTTTACTGTGCAAGGTGATTAGTTTGTCTGTACAAGTTACTGTGACGATCCCACGCAGACTCATTCCCGGTTGCGCAAAATTTACGAAAACTGTACAGGAGTCTACGAAAACTGTATAGATGTCTACAAAACCGTACAGGTGTCTATGAAGAATGTGTAGATGTCTACGAAAACTTTACAGGTGTGTCTACGGAGAATGTGTAGATGTCTACGAAAACTTTACAGCTGTGTCTACGGAGAATGTGTAGATGTCTACGAAAACTTTACAGCTGTGTCTACGGAGAATGTGTAGATGTCTACGAAAACTTTACAGGTGTGTCTACGGAGAATGTGTAGATGTCTACGAAAACTTTACAGCTGTGTCTACGGAGAATGTGTAGATGTCTACGAAAACTCTACAGGTGTCTACGAAAAACGTGTAGATGTCTACGAAAACTTTACAGCTGTGTCTACGGAGAATGTGTAGATGTCTACGAAAACTTTACAGGTGTGTCTACGGAGAATGTGTAGATGTCTACGAAAACTTTACAGCTGTGTCTACGGAGAATGTGTAGATGTCTACGAAAACTTTACAGGTGTGTCTACGGAGAATGTGTAGATGTCTACGAAAACTTTACAGCTGTGTCTACGGAGAATGTGTAGATGTCTACGAAAACTCTACAGGTGTCTACGAAAAACGTGTAGATGTCTACGAAAACTTTACAGCTGTGTCTACGGAGAATGTGTAGATGTCTACGAAAACTTTACAGCTGTGTCTACGGAGAATGTGTAGATGTCTACGAAAACTTTACAGCTGTGTCTACGGAGAATGTGTAGATGTCTACGAAAACTTTACAGCTGTGTCTACGGAGAATGTGTAGATGTCTACGAAAACTTTACAGCTGTGTCTATGAAGAATGTATAGATGTCTACGAAAACTCTACAGGTGTCTACGAAAGCCGTACAGGTATCTACGAAACCCGTACAGAGGCCGTAGACAAAGTCCCTTTCATTAAAAACGATGACGAAATTCGTTATCAAAATGTATGGGATTTGACATTACTCTTCGCAAGTGAAATGTCACTTAGCGATGACTTATGTCAAAACGCATACATTTTGATAACGAATTTCGTCATCGTTTTTAACGAAAGATACTTTGTCTAAAGGGGCAAAATCTAGGAAAATTAACTAAGAGGCCAAGTATGAGTGAGTAGTAAGACTTTAACCCTTAATCAAACGGAAAACTTTTTTTGAGATAAATGAAACTAAGACTGGTTTTAGGTAAGTTGGGTCCGTAGATTACAATAAAATTTGGATAGGGGGTAGGGAAGGGGGGTTTTTGCGGTGGGAAATAATTTCCCGTTGTCCGTAGCGTACGTAAAAATTTTGAAAATGTGGCAAATTTTGCTATTCTCAGTGGGAATTTTTTTCCTATTGTCCGATACGGTTACAGACTGTTACTTGAACTAGTAGTTCCCCCCTGCTTTGCTTGAAATTTTAATATTTTTAGTTAGTAACTCAAAGTATGTAATATGCTACTGAAATTAAAGATGATTATTATTTATTTATTTAATATTATTATAAGAAATTACGAAAAGTATTAATACTTACAAAAAAAGGCGGAATTATAAAGGCAATCTTCATATACTTATATCTAGGTATTCTTCAGAAGATGGAGTGGTGTAGGAATGGAAATCTTTGAAGCACGTTTTGGCACACAGAGGTAATTTAATACTCGTAATTTATTAAATAAATAAATAAATATATATATATATATATATATATAAATAAATAAATATATAAATATATATATATATATATATATATATATATATATATATATATATATATATATATATATATATATATATATATATATATATACGGACCGAAACAAACATTGGAAAATAATTACCCACTTACTAAAACTTAAAAATTTCTAGTAAATCTTACTGTTTCCAAGGTTATTTTCAAGCCAAACACACAGAAAATCTAGTTTATGATAGTATTTAGTATATGCACTTACCAGATTTTTTTTCATTTAAACTTAAAAAAACTCTCAAAAACCGGTTTTTCCGCAATAAAATCGTGATCACTTACTTTGACTTTGATATTTGGTGACATATGGCGGCATAAATTTAAAATGTTTCTAAGATTTTAAATATCCATAGATGACATCCCTGGGTGCTGCCATTAAAAAAATAAAAAAGTATTTTGTGGATTACGAGGAATTGGGAAGTAATTTCCCGATATTTTATTAAGGGTTAAACTGGTTGCAGGGTCAGCGGCGGACCTGTGCAAGTCGGCGATGGTGTCGTGCGGCGCGGCGCTGCGGGGGGCGGGGCTGGCGGCGCGCCCGCTGCTGCAGATACACGACGAGCTCGTGTGGGAGCTGTCACCGCTGGAGCTGCCGGCCGCCGCGAGTGCGTATACCATCATGACGATACCAGCTATAGATACTATAGATACTGGGACCTTCACAGCGGATACCACCCAAGTACATCCCAGGGGAACGATTCTGAAGCGTCGACTTTCATCTCGAATGCAGGCCGTCTCCGTTGCGCGTCAGACAACGTGTGCACACGAGTAAGATAGCCTGCGATCGAAACGACATTCGACACTTAGAATCGGGCCCCTGATCATAAACTTTAATAAATTATAACACCTTATTTATTGAATTTTCAGAAGTAATAAAGTCGGCAATGGAGGGTTGCGGCGCGCGGGTCGGTCTGCCGGCCGCCTTCCCCGTGCAGCTCAGCGCCGGACCCAGCTGGGGGGACCTCCAGCCCTACACCGTGTGACTCCTAATATCATACACACGCCACAGCGCAACAACACCGTGTTGTCAACACGCCATAATATCCACAACAAACCACTACTCCCACAGCACCGGGAAAACTCGCTATAACACTTGCAATACGCCACAGCGCCTACAACACGCCACAACCACAATAACCACAATGCGACACAAAACCAACCATAGCATGACAAAACGCCTGCTACAATACTTATATACACTACGGTACCTACAACACTACAATATTATATCACACGCCAGACATGACTCCATGATATGCTTATCAGGGGTTGTTAAGAAAATAAAAGATCTAAAAAATTCAAAAATATTTATTGCACTAAAATTACTTTGTTCGTTATAAAGACAAATCTTAAGAATAGAAAAGAGGAAAAATGACAGGATTGGTGTTCGATACGGATAAATAACTGTATTTATACAAAATACAGCATTCAAAATCATTTTAGCCGACACTATTGTGTATCGTCAGATGGCTATGCCTAATGTGTTCATATTTTAGTTTGTTCGTCTTAATAGTTTTGTTATTCGTAGGTCTTAACCGACAAAGTAAAATAAAGTATGCCCGCATTGAGTCCATAGGTCCTTTACTACAGTCCTGGATATCTTTAGGGCGTTGATTGTCGCAATTAGCGAGCTCAAGGGTAAAAGAAAATTTCATAATTTAAGCACACCATAAATAGCATTTAAGTTTTGCTTACATCAGTTCATATATATATTTTGGGCATAACATTTACCGTTTTTTTTGCATCAATGTCCATAAATAAGCAGTGGATAATAATATTATTATTATTTATTACGAATGTCCAGAATCCATTTTACCAAAAGTAACATCATTGCAAAAGCAATGATGTTACAAATTCAGAAAAAATTTGAGCATATACTGCGACAATCGACATAATATTGGATGTCTATTTTATGACTTCCACATTTTCGATTTAAAAACAATAATAATTGTAAGAGCAAATATTTAAAATTTTAAAAGTATCGTGAGCAGTGAGAATGATAGAGAGATCAAATAAAGTGAAATATTTTAAAACTATTCAACAATGTGTGCCTTATAAACACACCCAACTCACTATCACTTACAACCATTATTCGAAATAAAGTTTATTTTTATTGTAGGCCATTTTCAGCAAATAGTTACAATATTTTAAAGGCGAAAGTGTGAGTGTATTTATTACTTCGATATTGATTTAAAAAATAGCAAGGTGATTGTTTAGGGTCTGGATGTTAATTCAGACCCTAAACTACTTTGCTTGATATTTTTTACATTAATAATAAAAAATCACAAGCTGATTTTAGGATTAGGTTTTTCACGCAAGAGGCAGCACCAGCATAGATAGTAAAGTTTTGTTCAATGTTTGACAATGTCGGATTTTGATCGGATTATTTACTGTATGTGCTAGTAACGCCCTCTGCACCGACCTTTGCGTAATATTCCCTAATAACCGTACTGTATGGATAGTGTTCTTGGAGTAGTAATGACAAGGTTTTGTTTGCGACGGATTGTCACCTTAGACAATTACTATAATATGACTAGATGGCTGATACTTGATACTCGTAACTCAATATTATGACACTAATAATATTGTTTACACTATCTAATATTATTCTGGATGTTTTCATCTTAGAATACACTACATTTTGGTCCACATAATATCTAGTATATTTAATATTGAGAATTTTCATGACTGAAATAGTACATTACGCACCTAGGGCAGGAAAATAAGAAATGTCTCAGATCACATGTAATTGTTGGCCGAGGCGAAGAAGGTCAACAATTTCAACAAACATGTGATCTTAGGGTTTCTTTTTTACTGCCCGTGGTGCGTATTCTATTTTTGTCATCGACGGAGGCGGAAAACGACTACATCGGTAAGCGCAGCGGGAAGAAAGTTGACGTTTTCCGCCTGGAGGTGAGAAAAATAAATATTGTGGAGTTTTGGTATTAATACAAATGTTAATCTGAAATTTTGCTGCCCTTATCTGTTTTTCCTCAAACCAAAATTAATTATGCATGTTGATATTATTTGTCAAATGAGAAAAAACTAGATCTTGTATTATATTATGCTCATTCATAAATTAATATCGACACGAATATATATTGCTTATAAACAGTCTAACATTCTCTTGTAACATATAAAAAGCCTTAAAAATAATAGGCGCAAATTTAAGCTAGCTCTATATTAATTTAACACAGCAGCTAAATATTACTAATTAAGTACAAGGAAAAACAAAATTAGATTTTGATTTCCTAGAAACTTAAACTTAGGAAAAAAATATTTTATAGAAAATTATTAACCCATCAATCCCCAAGCGGCAGCCGGCTGCCACATATTCAATTGAAAATCTGTTGTGTCTGCGATACCCACTATGGAGGTGTTAATATATGCCATTTATAATGGGTAGAGACTAGAGTGACAATACAAAAGATTTAAATATCCATATCCAATATGTTTTTATTTTTAACCGACTTCCAAAAAGGAGGAAGTTACATGTTCGTCTGTTTAAATATTGTTTGTTTGTTCAACCATAACTTCGCCGTTTCTGGACCGTTTTTTTAATGAAATAAGGGGGCAAACGAGCAAACGGGTCACCTGATGAAAAGCAACTACCGTCGCCCATGGACACTCGCAGCATCAGAAGAGCTGCAGGTGCGTTGCCGGCCTTTTAAGAGGGAATAGGGTAATAGGGGAGGGTAGGGATGGGAAGGGAAGGGAATAGGGGAGGGTAGGGAAGGGAATACGGTAGGGGATTGGGCCTCCGGTAAACTCACTCGGCGAAACACAGCGCAAGCGCTGTTTCACGCCGGTTTTCTGTGAGAACGTGGTATTTCTCCGGTCGAGCCGGCCCATTCGTGCCGAAGCATGGCTCTCCCACGTAGAAAATTTATTAATTTAAGCTTATTAATAAATTTTCTACGATATGTACTACAAAAAATATGTCTTGTAAAAATATTATCTATTCTCTATAGACATCATGGTTATATATTGTCTGTCAAGCAACTTTTATATTTGGCTGTATTTTTTTTTCTTAGAAACCTTTGTAAATATATCAAATAAATGTCTGTGATACACACTGTGTATCTTTTATTAGTAATAGCTAAGTAATTATAAAGTCTCACTCAATGGTGTGCTAGACTAACATTAACACATCCTGTACATATTCTTCTGTGTATCATAATATGAATCTAAGTGAAAAAATAGCATACATTGGAAAAACTAATACTATCCTAGTTGACTATATTGTATTATAACTTAACTCCAATAAGTGTGTACAACCTTTGGTCTTTGACATTGACGGACTCATACCGCACGGTGTCCATGCCGTCTCTTGCACTACTCTCCAAGTTCTCTTGCATTATCTTGTGTCTGTTGGCGTTCATAGCTTCCTGCTTGTGAGGCAGCATGCTGTATCTGGACATGTGCGGTGGTAACCTGTAAGTGAAAATGAAGGGTTAAGTTTAATCACATGTAGGCTTTTTCTCAAACATACTTTCTTTACCTCCAATTGCAATATTATAAAAGTTAAGCTGTACAGTCGGGGCATTATAATATAATTCTAATGAGGTGAGCTGCGTAATAGTACGAGATACGACTGCAGAACTGTGCAGGTATCGAGTACACGCTTAAAACCACATTTTTACAAATATTTATGATAAGGAGAACATATTTCAACTGGGGTGCCAGTCCAAATGTGGCCGCAAATATTTTTTAAAAAATTTTGAAAAATTGAGTTTGCGGGATAAAATGTAATCATCAGGTATTGAAAGCAAGCATCGTTCATTTCATGGCAATGAGTATAGAGATTTAGAAAAATCCGGTGTGCCGTTGGGCACCCGGCCGCAACTCTATTGTATTGTAGGTGTGAACAGGTACCATTCCGATACATTTTTGCATCAATAATCCTTCAGGCCCCGCGTGAGCACCGGTGATCGCGACAACAATAGAATACAATAGCAATTCCTGGAAATTCCGACTGAAGTATTAACGTATATTGATCTTTTATATATCAAATGGAAGCTTATTTTCCTCTTATTATTATAATATAGGTGTGCCTAATTAAATCTGGCCGCAAATAAGGGGTGCCGGCTGTCAAAGATGGCAAAGTATCGAAGGTTGAGGGAAAGGGAGCTAGCGCGAAACATTACGGGATAGTGATAGTACATCATGTTAGTGTACTTAAACATCGGTTCAAACAATAGTAATAATCGACCAAGTGCGAGTCGGACTCGCGTACTATTATAGAGCAAAATTAGGCCAAAATTTGTATTTTTTGTATGGGAGCTGCCCTTATATTTTAATTTTACTTTAATTTTATTACTAATTACTAGTAATTAATTTCATTTCATTTTTTTCCGCTTAAACATTGCAAACGCAGGCTTCCTACGAGATTTATCAAAATAACTAGCGACCCGCCCCGGCGTCGCACGGGTATAAAATGATTAAAATCGATAGCCTATGATCCTTCAAGTGGTCTACTTCATAACTGTGCCAAATAACATAAAAATGTAGTTCGCGAGATAAGCCCTTTCAAATAATTTCCCCCGTTTTTTTTCACATTCTCCTATTGGTCTTAGCGTGATAAAATATAGCCTATAGCCTTCCTCAATAAATGGGCTATCTAACACTGAAATAATGTTTCAAATCGGACCAGTAGTTCCTGAGATTAGCGCGTCAAATCAAATAATTTCCCCCGTTTTTTCCACATTTTCCTCTATTTCTTCGCTCCTATTAGTCTTAGCGTGATAAAATATAACCTATAACCTTCCTCGATAAATGGGCTATCTAACACTGAAAAAATCATCTAAATCCGTTGCGTAGTTTTAAAGATTAAAGGGAACAAAGGACATGAGGGAAAAAAAGCGACTTTGTTTTATAATAAGTATATAGATGTACCAAGGCCCAATTCCACCAATGTCTGCTAATGTTAACAGCTTCTTAAAATGTCATGTCTTCTTTTTCATTCATACGAAAAACATTCACTAACTTTAACAGTCTTTGGTGAAATTGGGCCTAAGTATTGTAC
The DNA here is from genome assembly GCA_905333045.1 of Lysandra bellargus. Classification (NCBI taxonomy): domain Eukaryota; kingdom Metazoa; phylum Arthropoda; class Insecta; order Lepidoptera; family Lycaenidae; genus Lysandra; species Lysandra bellargus. The sequence continues at coordinate 7,916,544 of HG995363.1, read as the reverse complement.
ACTATGAAAAGGTCTACAGAAAACTCCCCGATGGTATATGTCTATCTCTTATGGGTATCCCACAATAACATTTTTTGTCATTTACTTTCTCATTCACTTTTAACTTGGCTAAATGGTTGATTTTCGAAGCTATTTTAACCAATACGGCAATAATCCTTATTAAATTAAATACTTTATTAAATACATTATTGATTTAATATAGATCTATATCACCCTTTACGGCATACGATTTACAGGGCCGCCGTAAGGGCTACTGGCGCCTGTGTGCAAAAAAAAAAGGATTTTGGCGCCCCAAAAATTGGCGATTTGGCGCTCCTAGAGGATGGCGCCCGTGTGCATTGCACACATTGCACATATGGTAGCGGGGGCCCTGACGATTTATATATTTTCGAAGATATTACAGATTCTAAAATTGCGGGACTTAGCTTTTGTGGCGGTACCGACCAATGCGGGCGGGTAGTAATGAATATAATAATATTATGTAATTAAAAACTACTGAATCGATTTTAATCATTTCTTCAGTGAGTGACATAGGCTATAATATATTTTATACCCGAGCGAAGCCGGGGCGGGTCGCTAGTACATAATATTATGAATATTTAATCTTTATGTAACAAACAATTTAACACTTGAATAAACTTTCAAATTCTTGTAGAGTGTTAATTTATTTGGTCGTTTTTAGGGTTCCGTACCCAAAGGGCAAAAACGGGACCCTATTACTTATAAGACTTCTTTGTCTGTCCGTCTGTCTGTATGTCTCCAGGCTTAAGGCTGTAACTAATGGCTGGTTTACACGTATTAAGTAAATAAGTAGCAACTAAATTCTAATAGGCTACTTGACCTACTTTTTTTCTTCATGCTAATCGCTTCTTAATCATTCATTTTCACAAAAAAAACTAATATTTTAATATTTTACACAGTAGAAACCCATAAAAATGTTTATTGAAAAATACGCCTCTTAAATGGCGCCGAAAACACTGTCCGCCATAGTGTGACGTCATACGCTTTGTATTTTAAACTCTATTGAAAAATTTTTTTATGTGCTAAATGTACGAGTCTAAAAGTGCCCAAAAATTATAAAAGAATTAAATAAGAAATTAGAAATCATTTGTAATGTTGAATACTTTTGGACAAAAGTTTTGGCCATTTCATTTCCCGTCTACAATAAATAGAGATAATATATAAAACTGATGTTTTAAGCGAATTATTCAATAAAATATATTTTACAAATCTTTCTAGGATTATTCTTATTATTTATGTACAGATAAACTTACATGTAACGAGCGCGATAAATAAAAGATATTAAATTACTATGAGGATGACGTCACATCCAAATCGGATTTACCGCAAAAGCATTTTCGTCAGTACAAATCCTATTTTCATAAAATCATTTTTTCAAATCGACTTTATTTATCAATCATAAGCTTTTATTTGATGATTAGGAAACCGTATTTCACCCTTAAATACGGTTTCCTAGGCCAAGTTCTACTAGAAATATGCATTTGTTCAATGAAATTGAATATAGGTCAAGTAGCCTTAGCTTAGGACTTACTAAATTTTAACTTGCTACTTGCTACAAAATTTTGTGTTTACACGCAATTAACAACTTAAAATTTAGTTAATTACTTATCTACTTAATACTTGTAAACCAGCCCTTAAGAGCCCGGGTTACCCTCGAAATTCTCATACATACGTAATACCAAAATCATTTTGTCATACGAAAATATTTAACATGTTTGAGTTATTTTTCAGCTTTAAATAGTAATTACCTAGGTTCCTGAACAAAAATTAACTTCAAAATATTTGACCACTAAAAAAAATTTTTTTGTGTAAAATTTTTTTTTACTAAATATTTAAACACTAAAAAATAGAGTAAAACACTAAAAAATATATAAATAAATATTAAATTTACTACAAAATATTTCAACTCTAACAAATATTTTTTAGTATTAAAATATTTTGTAGTAAATTTACTATTTATTTATATATTTTTTAGTGTTTTACTCTATTTTTTGGTGTTTAAATATTTTGAAGTTAATTTTTGTTCAGGAACCTAGGTAATTACTATTTTAAGCTAAAAAATAACTCAAACATGTTAAATATTTTCGTATGACAAAAAGATTTTGGTATTACGTATGTATGAGAATTTCGAGGGTAGCCCGGCCCCTTAAGAATGGTAATAGCTAGAGAGTTGACATTTTCACAGATTATGATGTAATTTATATGTTCAAATTTATATTAACTATATTCAATAATTACTATAACATTCTGGCAATAAAGACATTTGAATTTGAATACAATAAACGTGATTTTTTGGCCTTTTTCGCTCTATGTCAATAATGGCAACAGATGGGCACCTTAAAATTTCACGAAATCTTCAATTAAATGTGCAATTTAATCACTAATAATAAAATTAAAGTTAAATTAAAATATTAGGGCGGCTCCCATACAAAAAACACAAAGGGGTACGAAGATTTTGGCCGACCTACTTGTCCGCCATTTTGATTTTTTTTAAATCGCGTTCACGAATAATTTTTTGAAAAATGGATAGCTAACATCAATACAAACAAAAAATAATCTTGGACAAAACCGTGTAAAGTGTTGCACTTTGTCATCACGCCGTCGCGTGATGACAAAGTGCAATCTAGCTCAAACAATAATTTTTATCAACTACATACCTAATGAGAAACTCGCGACGGCGTGTCACAGAGTGAGTTTCAAAAAATTTTTAAAAATATTTGCGGCCACATTTGGACTGGCACCCCAGTTGAAATATGTTCTCCTTATCATAAATATTTGTAAAAATGTGGTTTTAAGCGTGTACTCGATACCTGCACAATTCTGCAGTGGGATCTTAGAATATAAAAACATCGACCAAAACGAATAAATCGATATGGAGTTGAAATAAAATATTTGAATTTTATTTCAACTCCATATCGATTGTGCATAACAGGTGATATAATAATAAACCAAAAATACAACATAGGGTTATGTGCAGTATACAGGCCGCCAAACACAAACAAACACGATTTTATCTTTGAACTATCTTCTACGATTTCCAAATGCAAACATAAGCAAACCTTCATACTAATCGGAGATACAAATATTAATATAAAACAGTCATGCCTCATAACAAAAAATTATCTCGATTCCCTTATAAACTTAGGTCTAGAAAGCTGCATAAATAACCTCACCCGCATAGAAACCTATAAAAACCAAACGGTAACTTCATCATGCATAGATCATATTTTTGTACGTAACTCTCAAGGTCACAATATACATTCTGCAGTAGTAGGTACTGCACCCGCTGATCACTGCATTATCGGGTGCGCGCTGACACACCCGGCCAATGGCGACAGCTCGCTGCCAGGTAAACGAGATCGACAGGTAATTAAGATAATTGATAACGATAAACTGCATAGCGAGCTGCGCGCCATCGACTGGAGTAGGGCATGTAATATCGGACGATTTTCAATTCCGATACTAATTTTCGATATCGGACCTCAATATCGGAATTCCGATATTAATATCGGAATTGCATATTTTTCGTTGTAAAGTTGGATCGAATCAATCAAATCCTTTAATAAAGTACAAAACTTAGTTTTTATTATTTCTGTCTAAGTATCAAATAAAATTGTCGCATTATCCTATCTAACTTTAATTAAACATAAAACAACTCAAAATTAACATAAAAGTAAAATTTGCAAGCAAAATCAAAATAATTAGGAACAAAACTCAGTCTTTATAATTTCTGTTAAAATACTAAACCACAATTCACAGTGTTATATTATCCTATCTTACTTTAATTAAATTAACTCAAAATCAACAATAATTTAAAATTAGCATATAAAATCACAATAATTTGTAACAAAATATTAATCATGGCTTGGTATACCTGTCTATTTAGTTTTATATGTACGCTTTTCTTGATAATATGTTCTTAAAAACAACAAAGCATCAAGCATTTTATCAGATAGAGAACTTCGTATTTTGTTGCAAAAATACCCAGCAGACGAAAACACACGCTCACTCTCAACACTGGTAGGCAAAATTGATGCAAGATACGTGTATGCCTGCGTCAAATAAACACCTCTTTCTCCTTTATTGTCATATATTGCTTTCTCCGTCATTACAAACCCCATGAGATCAAATTCGCCAGACGCAGGCATTGCCCTCTTTATTTCTTTGCATTTTTCTAGTTTTTTATCGAATTCTTGTTGCAATGTCAGCTTACTCGTTGTAGCGAGACGAGGAGCTAGGGGCTCATAATCTTCATCAAAAGATGAAACAGCCGTCGTCGTCGATTCCTTATCAGTTTCGAGGGTGCTACTTAGGTTTTCTTTATATTTGAGGCGTTTTAACATGCTGACGATAACATGACATATTTGCTCGCTTGTGGGTTTGAGAAATGTATCATCTTCTGAGTCACTGTAAAAATCTTCGGCGTCATGAAGGTAATGTAATACTCCTGCGATTAAAAGTCTTCTTTCTTTTATTCGGTTTCGTAAGTTCATAGCGAGACTTGAACTCAGATATGTATTTTGCTGGTCGAGTTTATTTAGCATCAATTTAAGTGCTGTGTCTGCTGTATACAGAGTGGCATCACGTCGGCAAATAGATAGTACAGTAATTTTTACCACTTCCAAACTATTATGTATTTCGGTAAGCGTCTGAATTTCTCCATCTGTGAAAGATACATCTGATTTTATGTCGATAAGGAGCTTGAAAATGCAGTCTTTCATTTTTAGGAATGAACCTATCATGTCATTCATGCTGGACCATCTTGTTCGACAGTCTAACTGCAACTGGATGTTTTCACGAAACTCTTTAGTGAGGTAAGCTCTTAGAGCATCGGCTTTGAGAGGTGACTTTTTGATCGATCTTATGAGACGTCGAACTTTGCCAATTAGTTCTTTATACAATCTTGGATCAGCAGTACGAGCTCTTGTATTTTCTACTTCGAATCCATCACCCTCTGTTGACAAATCATTATCAATGTCGCTTTCTGAATCTGAGCGGTTTGTGGAGTCATGGTGATAAGATGATTCTATTTCAGCTTCGTCTTCCGTCGTTTTATATAGGGTAGATATAACGGCGAGCTGAATTCCGTGGGCGAGGCAAATTTGATGGTAGCCGGGTATGTATGAACCCATTTTTTTCATGACGCTGGCGCCATCGGTTGTTTGACTAACAATATCCTCCTCAAGAACGATACTGAACTTGGCAAGGTGCTCGCGCATTGTAGTTAGAGCTACTGTAGCTGTCATAGATCCCGTTATTTTAACTAGTCCAAGATTCTTGAATTCGAATCCTCCGAAAGCTCTGCAATGAAGATTTATGTTCATGTATCTCCTGTTTCTAAGAGAGGTCCACTCGTCTAGGGTTAGTGTAAATCTTTCTCCGTGTTCTTTCATGGACGCTATGATTTTCACTGTTTCACATTTGAGTTGTTCGGCATGTTCGAAAACCATTTTTGAAATAGTGTTTGCTGTTTTAGGTAAATCGTATCCACTTTTTTTAAAAAGTTGTCGAAGATCTTGGCTTTCAGAAAAAAATCGGAAACTTGCGCCATTTAAAGCAGTCATTCGAGAAACAATAGCTTCTATTGAATCTGAAGACTTGAAGTAATCAGTCAGTTTTCGTTTTTTAAGTGTTGTCGTCGGCTCGAGTGATACTGATGTGCTTGGAGTGGTACTAGTCGCGGTTGAAGAAGGTTCATCTGTAGAGTCGCCAACAGCAGCAATGTTCGAGTGCATCGTACGTAAATGTGTGTGCAAGCCAGTAGTAGAACCACCGGTGGTTTTTAATTTTTTTAAACATATCTGGCATTTAGCGGTTTGGCCGTCATCGGATCGATGAAAATGATCCCATACATTTGATGAGCGTTTCTTTGTAAACTCTGTGTAAATATCCTTCTTTTTCGATGAAGCCCTGTAAAGAAAATAAAATAATTCAAACATACCTTAATTATCGAACTTCTATTTGACGAAAAACTTTAACATGCAGAAATTATTAATGTTAAATTAAATTGTTACCTAAGACGTAATGAAAACTCAAAACTGAATAATACTCTATAATAAAATCCAATCATCAGCCAAAAAACTTAAACGTAACTGTTCCCGCCGGAGCGGGACGGACATAGACGGCTATAGATCGGCTGTTATTGACAACTGTCATCTTGACAGTGACGCAGTCCACTCTAAGCTATCGCGCCGCGAAGTAACGTTAATCCTAAAGCAGAGTCACAACATCAACCACTTTGACATTGGCAACTCACTACGGGGCCATTTTTAAAAATAAGAAGAAGAAGAAGAAGTAACGTTAAAATACAAAATACGAAAATTTTCTCTCGGCTAGCCGGTCGGCCCACAGCTCGCGATTTAACTCGTATTCATCTCAGCTCAGTGCAAGTGAATATAAACTGATAGACAAAAGACGTGTCAAGTGTCCTGTGATCTACGGAACCTGTCAGCTCATCTCCTCAAGTCGGCACAATCTACAATACAGAACCAAGGTATTTACTCCTATCTCCTCTAATTCTCCTCTCTAGCGTATGTGAGGGCTTCGCCTTCACAGTAACACTATTTATATTAATTGAAATATGTAAATAGCACTATAAAACACTGTAGTTTACGTCTTATTTCAAATTAAACGCTGTATAAGCTTTGAATAGTTATACAATGTTTTGTCTTCTTCAATCCAATTAAAAATGTCACTTGTGTGACAGGAACAAAACACTGTATAACTATATAAAGCTTATACAACGTTTATTAGTAAGGAGCTGAATGTCGTACATACAAGAGGCAAGACACGCTCAAAAATACAAATAGGTATCTGTGTTTAGAGTTTAGACGGTTAATTAAATACACAAACCCTCTTACTAATAAAATCTTCTTACACATCCGTGTAACGCATGAATAGTTAAGCACGGTGTTTGGGTTACACACACGTTACACAGGGTTTATACAGAGCTCTACTAATAATCAAATGATAATGACATTTATGACTTGTGTAACTAAAATCGCGTTATATACCATAGACTGTAGAGTGTAGACTCAAAGGAAAACGTTCAGGAATTAAGTAACACGCTATCTGATGTTCGGGTGTTGATGACAAAAATTGATGTAAAAGTTATGTTTTTATGAACCTGGTAATTATAATTGGATACAAGATTGATATTTAAACATTTTTAGTTAATATTAATCAGTAGAGTACGTGAATTTCGTTAAACACAGATACCTATTTGTAAGGATTAAAAACGAAGTAGAGTACTTACATCTTCTGGCAACGTTGCACATTAGTCACTCAAAACACAAACACGTCTTCACTCACTATACGCTCATTGATGACTGAAAGGATCACAAAATGCTTGATATGTATGCGAATGAGTGAATAAACGATAGATGCACTCAGTGAAAGAGTGAGACATACAACGCTACAAGGAATGGCAGCTCTTGTATCGTGTACTGTGCGCGGCGGTGTATGTGTGCGTGCTGCATAGTCAGCGAGCTGGCAACAGCTAAGTTTTATGGTACCTACACAGATAATTAATATTATGAATATTTTACAACTCTAGCCGACAATGACGCGCTTAAAAAGCTTAATTTTTTTCTTAAACAGAAAATTCTTTGATTCCGATATTACGATATTAACATCGTCGGTATCGGAATTTTCATATCGGAACATTCGGTCCGAGATTCCGATATTATGATATCACGAGATTCCGAGATTCATGCCCTAGACTGGAGTGCGCCCCTTACTATGACTGACCCTAATAACATTGTTGAATATATATCGGAACAATTTCGAAATGCATATTCGAAATGTCAACGTACACTTACTAAAAATGTTAGCAAGCGTTACAATTGTTTGTGGGCTAATCAGAGATTAAAAGAAATGTGTCGAAAGCGAGACGAGTTTTATGAAATTTGGAAGAAGGATAAATATAATTTTAATAAGAGGCTATGGTATAATTCTTACAGGAATAAAACTAATAAATATGCCCAACATTTAAAAAATAATTATATTAAGTCTTCGGTTAGTGTTAATTTCACGAATACTAGGCTGGTTTGGCAAACCATAAACAGCTTAAGCGGTAAAGCCTGTAATAGCATCGATAAAACGTTACTAAAACATTTTAATTTAGAGCCGTTAAAATTAGCTAATAACTTTAACATAGAATTTAATGACAACGTACAAAAGATTTGTAGTTCATGCTCCAAAACTATATTAGACCCACAATCTTATGTGAATAGCCCCAATTGTTGTATTAGAATAAAGAAAGCGCGCGTGGCTGACGTTAGGTTATTAATAAAACAAATGAACCCTAATAAAAGCCCGGGATATGACAACATACGAACAAAAGATATACAAGTAATTTCTACTAAATTTACCCCGGTAATAACGCATTTAATCAATCGTTGCCTAGACACTTGCACTTACCCAGACCTACTCAAAATTGGCACCATCCGACCCATTCATAAAAAAGGTAGATTCGATGATTACAATAACTATCGCCCGATTACAATCTTATCATGTTTAAACAAAATAATAGAAAAATTCCTATGTCAACAAATCAGTAAATTTCTCGAGTCCAATAATATTATAAATCCCAAACAATTCGGTTTTCAAAAGAAAAAAAGTACCACCCAGTTGTTAAGTGCAATCACAGACGAAATTAACGAAAACTTAAATAATAAAAAACATATACTAGTTTTATTTATAGATTTTAGCAAGGCGTTCGATGTTTTAAATTATAAGATATTGTTTAAAAAATTATCACAAGCTGGTTTGCAAGGGCCACTACTAGAACTAATAAAAAATTATCACAGTAACAGATTCTCAAGGGTAAAAATTTCTAATAAAACAAGTGATTCGATACCTTGTAGTAGAGGCACGGCTCAAGGTTCGAATATAGGACCCCTAGAATATCTCTTATATGTAAACGACATGATTAACCTGATGAGAGGTGCCTCGGTATACCAGTTCGCAGACGATACTTGCCTGCTGGCCAGCGGTAGCAGTGTACACGAAGCTCAATTAATCCTGCAACGTTGCTTTACAACGCTGTGTAAGTGGGCGCATGACGTCGGTTTGGTAATTAATGCACAAAAAACAAAAGCGATACACATACATTCATCGCATAATAAAAGTAATTGCTATCCTAAAGTCATCGCTCATACTCACAACTGCCTACACGATGAGAACGTAATCAGCTGTGACTGCCCCAACATAGAATTTGTAAACCAGCATACTTACATCGGTCTAATTATCGACAGCCGATTCAATTGGCAACAACATAAAGATCACGTTTGTGCTAAATTAAGGTCTATTATGGGTAAACTGAGCATTCTTAAATACAAATTACCATATAGCACCCTGAGGCTAATATACATGGCCCTCGCTGACTCGATCATTGGCTACGGTATCAGTAGCTATGGCAGAACATACACGACTTACCTACAGGACATATACAATCTGCAGGTAAGAATCCTAAAGTCAATTGTGCCCAAAAATGTCAAGGCTAAGTACAAAAATGACCAAGAGGGTTTGTTTAAGTTCTGCAATGTGATGAGTGTCTTTAATAAATTTAAATTTGCAATTCTAAATGAATGCCAAAATAAACATTTACTCATACAAATAGTACGACCGAATATATTACGCGAAATTAATTACAAAAATAAGTATGTTACTTTTCAAACTAACAATATATACGGCTCGAGAACCCTAAGAAATATAGTACCTACAATTGTAAACAGCCTGCCATCAAAAATACAAGACATCGACCAACCAAAATTTATTAGTGATTTGAAGAAGTTTTTGGTGGCTGGAAGTGTTTAAGAAATAGTGTTTACTATGATCTATGGGATGTCTCTTCAAATGAAACATAACTTTTGAATAGACAGTTTATAAATGTATATTTTGTGAGTAATGGGACTGGGGATATTTTATAATATTATGTATATAATTAATATTTAATTATTGATTTCACTTTTAATACACATGTATTATGAGATAATTCTGGTATGTTTTCTATATCATAGGTATTGTTTATACTTTATTCATGTTTAATTATTTCCACGCTGCTGTGTGTAGTAATTTACTTCTGTTACACTGTTTCCTATTTCTAAGTCTTAAAGCCTTTTACGTACTTGTTTCACCTTAGCTTTAGTATTTAGCATAACTTTATTACTTTATATCAGTAAATAAGTTAACCGTAGATTTTATTTGCAAAGTCACATACTTGTGTAAATGTAGTTTTGGTTTATTATTGCGTTTTCGCGATAATAAACTAAAATTACGTGTAAAAAATATATATATTATTTCTATAAATTTGCATCATGTGTGTAAGACTCTAAATTAACTTAGGTACCTAGTATAATATTATTGTGTGTTAAAAAGCAAATCGTATGTTTGGTGCGATACCTAGTGCCCAGATAAACCGATAGGGTTTATGGTGCACTGTAAAAACATGTAGTATAATTGTAAGTTAATAATATAATTAAAAATAAATGAAAAAAAAAAAATATGTTTGAAACAAATTCCTGTCCCATTATTACTTTTTCTTTTGCAAATTCAAGGAGCAAAATAAGTCAAGTACATAATTTACAAGAAAAATGCATTTATTCGCTTGAATTATAAAAACTGTGAAATTTATTATTATCATTATTCATTTCACATAAATATGTTACTTTTCACAATGTGGTTATTAAATTTATGGGGATATTTCGTTACAAGTAATCAATGCATCAATACTATTTATTCGCTTTCGATTTTTAGGGTAACATCCCTAGAGTTTAAAAAGAAAAACCGGCCAAGTGCGAGTTGGACTCGCCCATGAAGGGTTCCGCAGCAGCAATAAGGTTAATTTCTATAAAATTAAAAGGTTTTGAATTTATTTTTATATTTTAGTTGAGCGCACGCGCATAATAAGCTATTGTCAAATATATTATATAATTATGCAATTATCAATTTTAAATAATAAAAATAAACAAAATATTTTAGTTGATTTAATGAAAGTTAAATTAAGGTTTACCATTTATGACGTATAAAAAAAACTACTTGTTAGATCTCGTTCAAACCAATTTTCGTTGGTAGTTTTTATAATAATGTACAACATATATTTTTTTTAGAACTATCATGAGATCTACTTTAGAAGTTAGAGAGGGGGGGACACACATTTTACCGCTTTGGAAGAGTCTCTCTCGCAAACTATTCAGATTAGAAAAAAATTATATTAGAAACCTCAATATGATTTTTGAAGACCTATCCATAGATACCCTATACGCATAGGTTAGACGAAAAAAAATTTTTTTTTGTTTCAGTTGTACCTATGGGGACCCCTAAAATTTTTAATATTTTTTCCATTTTTGTATCAAAATCTTAATGCGGTTCACAGACTACATCTACTTACCAAGTTTCAATAGTATAGCTCTTATAGTTTCTGAGAAAAGTGGCTGTGACCCTTATAGATTCGTCATGTCTGTCTGTCTGCTGTCTGTCTGTCTGTCTGTCTGTCCGTCCGTATGGACAGACAGACAGACAGACAGACAGACAGACAGACAGACAGACAGACAGACAGACAGACAGACAGACAGCAGACAGACAGACATGACGAATCTATAAGGGTTCCGTTTTTTGTAATTTTGGCTACGGAACCCTAAAAAGCTCAGCTGACGTAACATTGTAACGACATGCAATTATTAAGATCAGAATTTGTTTATTACATTTAGAATTGTTTATCAGTAAAAGCAAATCGTTAAATAATTTGTATCGGTCATATTTACAATAAATATGTAATCGTAATTGAAAAAAGTTAATCAATTGTGCAGTTATAACAAAACGAAAATATTTATTTTTTATGCACGTCGCTACAAGGTTACCTTGTACAATTTTGATGAACTGTCAAATGTGGCCTATTAAAATGCCCCGACTATAAAACATAATATTGCATAAAGGGCCTTGAACATAGATTACTGAGCAGAATATATAATAATGCATATACCACATAAACTTACCTCCAAATTAGAAGGTTATGTTTGAGAATTCTAGCAGCTAAATCATCATCTTCTCCACCCCAACCATTAAATCGGTTGGAGAAGCCGTTAATCTGCACATATTGATCTGAGCTTATGGCCAGCACTCCACCCACTAGAGTGTCGTAAGGCAGGACAAATCTGAACTTGTCGATGCTGGCACTCATGTGTCGAGGTTGACTGAGGCAGGCATACAGGTTGCTCTCGTCCAGTGGCAGCAGGTCAACATCGTGCAGGATGAGGCAGGGGAACTTATCAGCAATGGCGTACTTGGCTCCAATATTGTACAGCTTGCCCTTGTTCCAGGGTTTGTCATCCTCCTGCTCTATTACGTAAATCCTGAAAAATATTTTGTTGTTCTTAGAATTTACAATTGGTAATATTTTTAAGTCGGTTCCTTATTAATACTTCAGTCGGAATTTCCAGGAATTGCTATTGTATTCTATTGTTGTCGCGATCACCGGTGCTCACGCGGGGCCTGAAGGTTTAAACAAAAAAGCTGTCTACACAATTTCAATATTTTGTAAGGTTTTTAAATTTAATTATATTATGGTTAGGTCACAGATATTTTAATAAATAAATACTGAAAATTAAATTCAAGAAAATATTTTAGAGACTAAATTTTCCATGACTTATAAATATACTAAATGACTTACTTGTAGTGTATGTTTTGTTTTCTCAAGAAGTTGTGCATGTACGGCACAAACACATCCAGCTGGTTCTGTCTGTTCCTATAAGTGACCAGGAGGGCCACACTGATCAGGGGTCTGCAGTTTTCTGGCATATAGCTTCCGCTTACAATTCCATTCGGTAGAAACTCATTAAACTTTTTAGGCAGTTCTGTGCTGTCAACAGTCTTTGTTTTATTAATAATACTACCATATTCACAAGGGGGCTCGTTCTCTTTTCCAATCTTTGGTTTAACTGCAAAAAGAAGGGCTCGCTCGACATCTTGCAGAGGAATATAGTTGTATCCATGTGCTGCGAATAATTGCACCAATGCTATAAGGCCCAGTACGATGCAGCCGACGGTCGTGGGACGTCTTCTTAAAACTTTGGGTATCCATTTAGACATTGAGATGGGAATAGTTTCGAAACTACAACTTCTATCAATACGTCGACAGCGGTACCTACTGTTGACCTTCAAATAGCCGCTTACATTTATATGTCTGGACTAATTCACTAGGGAACCGTTTGAATAAAATATGATAAGCAGCTGTTGCGAAGTGGAAAAATATACATCACAACAAAACACTCAGACTTTTTATGGGCACTTTGAAGTGTAAAGGTTATATTTACTGAAAAATTACAAACATGAATGAATGCATCTCCACACAAAAAACTTGGTTTTATTTAGCCTTTGTAAAAAAATTGATTCGCAAAACACAAAATGCAAAAATCCGAAAACAATCGAATATTTACGTTTGACAGTGACAAGTGACATTTTTTTTTTAATTCGTCCCGGTCGGGACAGACTAATTAGTCAAAAAATATTTTTTAGCATAGGCCATAGGGTATTGACTAGTTGATTGGACTCAGGAGTCAGGACATAGTTGATGGGTCCAATCAACTAGGAAATTGGAAAAAGCACAAAAACACCATATTAATAATGTTGCTTTAAAAACTGACTGTTTTTCTTTAAAAACAGGCGTTCTTTTACTTTAAAAACAGGAAACTTTTAAAGCAACATTAATAAATAATATTGTTTTTGTGCTCTTTCCAATGACTAGTACTGTCCAATCTACTAGTCATTTACCTTATTTTTTTATTGGAAGTATATGGGCATAAAAGCCATATAGAGTGAAATGACCAGTTATTGGACAATACTATAGTCATTAGTTCTGGAATGCATTGAGACGTTAAACATGCTGGAAAGGAACAACATCCGCCTAGTGTGGGCCCCGGGCCACAGTAACGTCCCCGGCAATGAAACCGCTGACGAACTGACTAGGCTTGGGGCCGAGAGTCTCGTATATGGCCCAGAACCAGTCTGTGGTATAACTCCCAGACAAAGCAAGTGCTCAAGGAATGGGGTCACAGACTATGCAGGAAGCAATGGGCTGGAACCCCTGGCCTTGAACACTCGAAGGCACTAATTCCTGGCTTCAACAAGAAACTATCAGAATTAGTGCTCACCTTGGGTAGGAACCAATTAAAAGAATCCTTACCAGAAGCCTCACTGGGCACTGCAAGCTCAACAAACACCTAAACAGAATGGGTATTTGTAGCATAACGACTTGCAGATTCTGTGAGGAGGAGGATGAAACACCTATTCACCTTCTCCTCGACTGTCCTGCTCTACTACAGAGCAGGAACAGGCACCTTGGTCGCCACGAATACTCATCCACAGAGGAAATTCGTGGCACCAACCCCAACCATATCGTTCAATTTATGAGCAGTATTGGGTTGGGGATGATTCTCTAGTGCGAAGGAGTCACAATAGATCCTCATGGGTCGGTCGCAGTGACCTCAGGGCTATAGCGACCTGCCTTCTTTAAAAAAAAAGTCATTGGACAGAGCCACAGACTACTTAGAAGAACTAACGTTGACAGAGCACAAAAAAACATTATTTATTGAGGTTTCTAAACTACCTTTTTTTCTTTAAAATCAGGCGTTCTATTTTTTTAAAAGCAACCATAATAAATATTGTGTTTTTGTGCCTTGTCCAATGACTGGTATTGTCCAATCAGTTGTCATTATCATCACCATTTAATTTGGCTGCAGACTTTTTAATATTAGAAAGTTTGCAGCAAATTTTATAAATAAATGGCTTTCACAGCCAATAATCAATAATTGTAGAAGTTACTTTTCTATATCCTAACAATACTATTTTCTGGAAAACAACCTACATAGGTACCTACAGCTATTATCTACTATGATTTGAAGATGTGAGTGCATGAACATGATAAGTAGCATTTTGTAACAAAAGGACATATTTACTCATTTTTTCCCTTATAATTTCAACAAGACTTGTAACTTATGTTAAAATACCTATAGGTTTGGAGGGGTTCAGATTAAATTGTAAATATTATATTCAGAAGTATAGCGTGCCTTAGCGGAGCCCCATATAGGAATATAGAAACAGTTATATCTATATCCCCATAATACATTACCTTTTGTACTTTTCTCATATTTTGTGATTTTTTAAATAAAATTCATAAAATATGAGAGGTCTGGATTTTTTTCTGACTAAATTGTACATTTAAAGTGTACCACAAGGGTGCCTATAAATAACTAGGTATAAACTAGACAATGGCTAGTCATTAACATTTTTAATAGTTTTTAATTTTAAGGTTAGTAATTAAAATTACAATGTTGGCAGGACTTTAATCCTTCAGGCCCCGCGCGAGCACCTGTGATCGCAACAACAATAGAATACAATAGCAATTCCTGGAAATTCCGACTGAAGTATTAATCACTGGATACACTAGTTTTGAAAGTTTCAATGGGTTTAATTTCAAGGTATTTAAAATTACAATCTTGGCAAGACTTATCATTGCACACTCTAGTCTCTAGTATTGAAGTAATACCAATGGCTAAATGGCTAAATAAAGGATGAAAAAATATTGCTCATAATTCACAAATCATAGGTGGTAGTGAGTAGTAGCATTACATGAGTAGTAGTCTTATGGGGGAGGCTGGACCCATAAGACGCTGAGCTCTAGCTGTCTATAATAATTGTAAATTATCATTTTTATATTGAATGTCCCTGTGTGGAACTATAATATTATAGTTGTAATCGAAACACATTATGTATGTATCATATTTTGTAATATATTTGGATAATTATAAGAAACATCAAGCTTGTAGCGTTTAGATCATGTTCTAATGTAAATGCACAATGACAAACTACATTTTAACAATTTTACTATTGGAGTTGGTCTTGTGTTCTATGTGCATTTGTTTTATCTATCACTTCGCTATGAACTGTGGGAATCAGCTAGTGTTATCAAATGATGTGACACATTTCCTATTCATTTATCACAGCACACTGTATTATTCCATTGAAATAGTACATTTTAACTGCAACTAGAACAAGTAGCATTCCATTCTAGCCTTGACACGGTTCTATTGAAATAATTATTCTAACAAAGTAGAATTATTCATTTACTATCAGCCGAATAGTTAACAGTTCATTTGAGTGCAAGACTTAATAGTTATTTGATTTTGTTTCAAACTAATTTCAACAAACATTAGGGACAACTTATTGAGCTCAATTGTTAATTAATCGTGTTGCTTATAGTATTTAACTACGAAAGTAAAATCAATTGTAACTTTACAATACAAATTATTTGAAGAACGAGGTGGTGTGCATTTTTTTTTTAATAAAAATAATAAACACAAAAATAATATAAACACAAAACAGCTGTTTATTTTTTTTGTCGGCTGTCACTTGTCAAAGTCAACGTCTTGTGTCGTAAGACGTAAACAAAAGATTTTTGTTTTGCAATTTCTTTTTCTTTGTATTGAATTTTATAAAGTTAGATTAAGATAACAATAAAAAGAAAACAATAAACTAGCTGCGCGGATGTGAAAATGGCAGAAAAGAAGATGTGGATCCAAGACGAACTAACCTGTAAGCCGCTCGATAGCTACGAAGAAATCATAAGTTTTATACAAAATCCACCGAGTTGGAGAACATTATGCACCGACATAAAGCCGCACAGCCAGGAGATGATAAAGAATAGGGACATCAACAAGAATTCCGGCACCAGCTTGCTCGAATCGCCTCAAAGTTTTTGCCATTTCAATCCCGAGGCAGAGGAGATTCAACGACACGATAGAAAGAATTTGCCGAAGACGTTGGTGTGTCACGATATGGCCAATGGCTACCACGACGATAGGTACCTAAGTATTATTCAATTAAATAAAAATGGTCCACAAAACTAGAAGGAACTACCGTGGAACTACCTAAATAATGTTCCACTTTGGTTCCACTAGAATTTTTGGTTTTAAAATTTGTTTTGACTTTTGACCAATTTGACATTAAGTCCTCGTCTATCGAGTCTTTATACTTCTTCTTCTTTTTCTTGACTTTACATTGATAATTTATCATATTGCGATTTGCGATATAAATTTTTATTATTAGGTAATTAAGCATAGGTAAGTATTTAAATTAAATAAAAATGGTCCACAAAACTAGAAGGAACTACCTAAATAATGTTTCACTAGAATTTTTGTTTTTAAAATAATTTGTTTTGACATTAAGTCCTCGTCTATCGAGTCTTTATACTTCTTCTTCTTTTTCTTGAGTTTACATTGATAATTTACCACATTGCGATGTCAATTTTTATTATTAGGTAAGTAGGCAATGGTATTTAGTATAAAATTACCGAAAATCATTGAAGATTTTGATAAATAGGTAATTTTATCAATATACAAAGTTGCTCTAAACCTATGTAACATTGTTATGCCCTACAGCTACATCGACGGCACGGGTCAGAGCGATGCGTACACCTTCTACAACTGGGCGGGGATCGACGTGTTCTGCTACTTCAGCCACCACCTCATCACCATCCCACCGCTCGGCTGGATCAACGTGGGACACGCGCACGGCGTCCAGGTTATTGGTGAGATGGCTGACATATTCTATCGACCATGCGCGCTTTTTGACATCTTACAAACTATTAGGTGCTATTACATTGCGTTTTGCAACTACCCTCACTCTAATACAACTAAATACAGTAATGTCATCTTAAGTTTATACAGGGTGTAACAAAAACAAGTGATAATACTTTAGGGTGTGTACGTGTTCCCTGTAGAGAGTTCACTGTGAAAGTAGCAGCGCTGAAAAACCAACATTTTTTTTTCACTTTTGTATGGGGAAACTCGTGACGCTCGGGCCCTTGCCCATACAAAAGTGAAAAAAATTTTTGGTCTTTCAGCGCTGCTACTTTTACAGTGAACTCTCTACAGGGAACACGTACACACCCTAAAGTATTATCACTTGTTTTTGCTACACCCTGTATAAAGATTTATTCCGGTCGAGCCAACACATTCGCGTCGAGGCATTTGTTTCTTTTCTGGCATTTTTACGCCCGTGGCCATAGACATAGATCAAGTTATCACCGCATGTATATGTGTACTTCCATGGGCGCCGGCAGGGGGGTGCCAGTTGAAAGAAAAGCATTTTGTAACCCAAAATACCATGCCGTACAAAGATAGTTCGTAATGTTTCGGCACTAAATGTATTCTGTTGACGTAAATAGACGGTCACTGTTGTTCGTAAAAAGTAAAAAGAAAAGAAAAGAAAGAAAACTAAAATCTGCACCCCTTGGGAATTATTTCTGCCGGCGCCCATGTGTACTTCGCATGCCATATCGCGTTTCCAAACGACGAGCAATGCTCGTCTTTCGAAAGTCTGTTCTTTAGTCTGCTATCAGAATCGGACGTCAATAGGTATTTTAAAAATGCCTAACGTTGGCCTACATCAGGGGTAGGACATTTCCATACAATGGCAAATTTAGGTAGCATAATCTGTGAATTTAGGTTTTAATATGTGGTTTTTAATCGACACCTGTGAACTTATGCCGAAAATAGTTGACCAACTAGGTAGTTGCTTTGTGGTATCACAGATGGCATTGTAACATCGTAGACCACAGATTAAGTATTGTCGTAGACTATACATCCTCTTTTTTCTTAAGATTTTGTGGCCTAGTAACAAGACCTTTAAGCCATGTCTTTTTTATACCGCATTAACACATTATATTACTGATTGTTGATTTGCATTGCATTGATGATACAAGCGCGCGCATGAATCTATGCGTGCGCTTGTATCATTGAAGTAAATTTCTTCGATCTTCTATGTATTACCAATTTTTAGACCTTGTAATGAATGATAATGGCCACACAATCAATTTTCACTTGTAAATGGGTATATCCAATAGATTTGCTTTTTTATACGTTTTCTTTTTAAAAGTAGTCCTAAACCCAACGTAAGCAGTGTTGTCTCAAGTCTCAAGTGACCCATTGTACAACTGAACAAGAGGAGTCTATGATCAAACCGAAAAAGACGAGCGACTACAACGCATCTGGGCCCGTACCACGAAACGGTTTTGAGACTCAAACAATCGTACGAAAATGTTGCGCCCTACTCAAACAAACGTGAAATGACCTTGTTAGTGTGCTAGCCCCGTGTGCTTAAGTTACAAAGTTGCAATCGAATCTCGTTTGAATCGCATATACGCGCGTAATCTGCGCGTCTTCTGCGCGTTTAAAATACGCTGTGTACTATGGGTATATAATAATATATATTATATACATCCTCTTTGGTCGTGTCCAAGGAGTATTTATTAAGAATATTTAAATCAATGTTTTGTCATACTATTGTCAGAAATATTTGACAAATATGGCAAATGTCCTTTACGTTTATGCTTGCTAAATTGTAGTTTTGTTTCTAAAAACGTATATTGCAATGGTATTTGTGAAATTAATCCGCAGATCCACGTTGAGTTGAGTGCAGTGTACGAATTTTTCGAAGATATATTCTAAATCATTAGGATTTCGGTGTTTATTATAATTCCATACAATAATGATTGTCAACATTCTGTGTTCATGTAATAAGTAAGTAAGCATATTATGTACCGTTTAATTACTTATGAATAAATAAACTGTACACAGAAATTTGTTTTAATTTATGTACTTATGTTTCAAAACTTTCTGACTTCATGCTTCCTTACTATATATATATATATATATATATATATATATATATATATATATATATATATATATATATATAGTAAGGAAGCATGAAGTCTCTCTATGCCCCGTGTATTATATTTCTCTATGGCCTACATAATGGACACGTTTCTTATCATCGGTACGTCACAGTAGGTCGAAAAAAAGTGACACGCTCATTTTCATACAAATGAATCGACATGCGGTAACTATCTTGATCTATGTCTGTGCCCGTGGCGCTAGTTTATTGTATTTAAGAATCCTACTTGGCCAATGGCCAATGGCCATAAGTTGGAGCGACATTCCGTAATCCCAATTAGTACAGTGGGCTTTAGATTATTACAATATTAATAAACAAGTAATGAAGGATCATAAAATCCCTCAGGCACAATAATCACGGAGTGGGGGGCGGGCGCGGCGTTCTGGGACAGGGCGCTGTCGTCAGAGCGCGAGTGGCGGACGCTGGCGAGCGCGCTCGTCGCCATCGCCAAGACGCTCAAGTTCGACGGCTGGCTGCTTAACGTCGAGAACAAGGTAAGTCGATTTTACTAAAACTGTACATACCTACAAAGTGTTATAAACAAAGTTATAGTATTTTATAGTATAAGAGCGACCGCAGACTTAAAATGTTAAAGGTGGACTTTCAAAGTGAGCGTCAGTGACGCCGCGACTGTGAAAATGTATATAAGTGACGTAAGTGTCGTTACAGTTGCCGCGTTAGCGTCACTGCGCTCGACCTCAAACCATACATTTTTCACAGTCGCGGCGTCACTGACGCTATAGACGCTCGCTTCGAAAAGCTACCTTAAGTTGGTCAACTAAGTCGCACAGTATACCAATTATTTCGCACATTTTTGCAACTAAATTCGATACCTTTCCGATTACCTACAAATTAAAAGTTATCCAATTAATATATAAATTGCGATATTACGTAAGTAATTTAGTTAAAATACAATAGTCGGCCAACTTGAAATTGTATATCTGCGGTGACCCTAAATATATGCAATGTCAAGCGGCTTGAGACCCAGAAAATCGGCTAAACTTATTAGCACCGAGCTCCTTCCTTCCGTGCTAAATCGAGAATGGACGCGATTCTTATTTAGAATGTACTATCATGTACTATGTACTATCAATACCCGCCTGAATTCTCTGTTTGCCGTTTCGTTGGTCCGAGAATTATTGTGTATTTGGTTCATATACCATTTCTGTTGTATTTAATGCTTCGATCGGAGATTATTGGAAATGCTATTGTATTCTATAGTTGTGGCGATCATGATTGATGGGTTAGTATCAGTTCTGTACCGTACATAGATGAAGGTAACCTATGTGATAATATTATGTCCTCTGGTCAGATCTCCCGGCCTGGCGAGCTGGTGCGGTTCGTGCGGCACCTGCGCGCGCTGCTGCGGTTAGAGTTGCCGGCGCCGCTGCTGCTGTGGTATGACAGCGTCACAGTTGACGGACACCTGCAGTGGCAGAACGGACTTAACGAGAAGAACAAGTGAGATATGAATTTATGCTTATATTCTGCAGCATGTCTTGTCCTCTAGTTCGTTATGTACTTTCCTGGGACTCAAAATATATCCTTACCTTTCCTAAAAATCAGTAAAGCGTCTCCCAGACAGACGCGGCCTGCGGTGGCGGTAGCGGTCAGATGGCTTGGCCGCGTGGCCGCGTGTGTCTGTGTCGTTCCTAGAACTCTCAAGTCATCCAACTGACCGCCACCGCCACCGCCACCGCAGGCCGCGTCTGTCTGGGAGACGCTTAAAGCGTCAAAATGTTACTGCTATACAGCCAGACAGGCGAAGTTTGCTTGTAACGTCGTAACTACGAATCGAATGACCGATTTCGATCTTGGTACTTTTTTTAGAAGTTGAATACTTTATCTAGAGTACTTTTCGTCTTTATTTCATTTTGACGGTGCACGCCTGTCCACACGGCCCGGGCGTTGCGTCAGCGTTGCGTCGACGCAGCGCTGCCGTTCGACGCATAGCCGAATGGCTATGTTCAAACCAAACTGACTGTAGGCCGCCGAATATGAGCAGGCTCACTGAAACGTGAAAACTAACGTGAAAATAAACGGTATCGAATGTCCGCGCCTACGCCTAGCGTAATAACGTATTGTCGGTCAGGTGTGAACGAAAAAGTGAATATACGTAACGTTCGCTCAAATTCGGCGGCTGACAGTTAGTTTGGTTTAAACACGGCCTTACGGAGCAGTCTTAACGTCAACACCCCCTCCCGCTTTGTCTCGGGGGCTGCTGTCCGTCATGTGTGCGTTCCGCGCTGCTGTGACGACGCCGCGCGCCGTGTGAGCACCTTGGTTATTTGTATGTAAAACAACGCAACGGCAGTGCTGCGTTGACGCAACGCGCCGTGTGGACTGGCTCTAATTACTTACCATTAATTATATCCTAGGGAGTTCTTCGAGGCGTGTGACGGTATATTTACGAACTACTCGTGGTCGGAGGGCGACGTGCGGCGCAGCGCGGCGGCGGCGGCGGCGGCCGGCCGGCTCACCGACCTGTACGTCGGGATAGACGTCTGGGGACGCAACTTCCATGGCGGCGGACAGTTTAACACCAAACAGGTGAAAATACGTAAATACTATAGATTACAAGTTCGTGAAGACACCACCAGCCTTGCTTACTAAAGCAATTGCCGCTACTGATGAACTAGCAAAATCCGAGTAGTTAGAGTCAGCTGACTTCGAAACGAGGCACGACTTGTCGATGCATAAAACTTAAATAAATAAAATCAAATATCTTTTTATTCAAAATAGGTATCATGATACTCTTTTTGAACGTCATGGAAAGAACGTAGAAATTAAGATGCCTACCACCGGTTCGGGAACTAACCCGGCGAGAAGAACCGGCGTAAGAAACGCGCACGGCCTATATAATATATTGTTCTGTCAGGCTGTGGAGATAGCTCACAAGTACGGCTGTTCCCTGGCGATCTTCGCCCCAGCCTGGACGCACGAGGCGCGCGCGGACTCCGTCATCCACGGGCCGGCGCTGGAGCCCTACGAGCAGTTCCTGGTGCGGGACCGCGCGCTCTGGGGCTCCCTGTGGCCCTACCTCAACACGCGCCTGCCCGCAGCCCTGCCCTTCCAGACCGCCTTCTGTCGTGGCCAGGGCAAGAAGAGGAGGCTGTATGGGGAGGTCAGTGCGGCACGAGTCATTACTTATATTTTATAGCATAAATAATTGTAGATGATATCTGATACTAAATGTTATTATTAAAAAGATTTCTTTTAATTTCCGAGTCTGCCTAAGCTTTTTAGCACAAATAAAGTCGTGTAAAACCGCTTATCCTAAAATAATACAGAGATACTGCATATAAATTTAAAAGTTGAAATACTGTTGCTTTGAAAACTTAAAATCCCAACATTTCAGGTGATAGGTCCTGTGGCATGGTACAACCTGCGGCACCAGCAATACCAGCCTAACTCCGCGCTCGGCGCGCACGGCTACGCGCTCGCTCCGCACAAATACACACCCAAGGCTGAACTGCCCGCACACGCCGGCACGCACCGCCGCTCCATCGAGGCCTCTGTAGAAGTGAGCTCAACGAAGGATGACCAGGAAGAAAAGAGCCAGGAAGACCTAAAAAGGCTCGCTTACAAGGACTTTGTACTGAAGACGCCGAAAACGGAGGCCGATGATGAAAGTGATACTAAAGAGCCAGCCAATGACGCAAACTTATTGGAAAGTTCTAATGGGCCAGTTCAAGACTCAAAGTCAGACACTAGCAATGAAATACCACATACAGACAAAACTAACGAGCCCGTGGCACGAGACAAGTGGGGGCGGCGGCGCTACAGCCTGGCAGTGGTGCCGCACGAGCTAGAGTGCCTGGAGCTGTTCTTCGACGACAGCTTCATGGGAGGGTCGTGTCTGAAGGTAGAGGTTTTACTTCCAATGTTAAGTAATTTTTCAGAAATTCTGAACATAGTACTAAATGATGGCAAATTCAACAAAATGGTTAATGTGCAGTTGTCGGTTAAAAACAAAATGATTTTAAGCCCTTGGGCCCTAAGAGCCAGTCCACACGGCGCGTTTCGTCAGCGGTGCGTCGACGCAGCGCTGCCGTTATGTTGTTTTACATACAAAATATAACCAATGTGTTCACACGGCGCGCTGCGTCGTCGCAACGCACACGTAATGACGGACTGCAGCCCCCGAGACGAAGCGGGAGGGGGTGTTGTCGTAAGACTGCTTCATAATAATGCTGCGATGGCGCAGCGCCTGTGTGGCCGATTATTCGTCAAAATATTTGCGTTGCGACGACGCAACACAACGCAACGCGCTGTGTGGACTGGCTCTAACGCATGGATGACACTCCTGCACTTGATTTCCATGGCGCTGTAACTAATCGAAAGAGTTTTTGGGCTTGACTTCTCTTCGGTTTTCATCTCAATTATTTCGTCTTGCTGAAGTAATTCACAAACCAGTCATTAATTAGAATTCTGAAAACATGAATTTCTATTCAGGTATAATACTATTTCTATTTCATAAACTTTAAAGGTGAACCCTCGCAACTCTGTCTTGTCCCCACACCGCGTGGCTCGTCTGTTCCACTGCGACTTCCGCAGCCGGCGGCTGGTGGCCTGCGTCATCACCAAGACCATGCCCGGCCACGACGACCAGACCCTGGACGTCACCCTGCACGTTAACGACGAGGGGAGGAGATTTACACGGGTGACTATATAGTATATAATATTATATTATACTCTGGTTTAATTAGTTTTGATCTAAATGTAAACATTCATAATAATTAGGGCCCTGATTTATATGTAAATACCATTGACATAAGAAACTATATGGAAGAAATGACCACGAAAGACACGCGCCTGCCTTCAAAATTTGTAAACTATATAAAATTTGTAAACTATATTTGTAAATATAAATGGCGGATTTTACTAAAAATATCGATATCATTAAGTTTTTTTTATAAATTTTGAAGGCAGGCACGTGTCTTTCGTGGTCATTTCTTCCATATTGTTTCTTATGTCAATGGTATTTACATATAAATCCGGGCCCTAATAATAATAAATATCCATCCATGCTAATATATGTCTGTCTGTCACGCCCAAACTTTGAGTCCCGAGAAAGGAAAAAGGATGCTTTTTATCCCAGAAAATATACAGTTCCCTCACGATAAACGAATTTCTGCCGAACGAAGTTCGGAACATCATCATCATCGTTTAGTTCCCTCTTCATATCGAAGTTCGGCGGTCAGGAGGTTGAATTTCGTCCGGTCCGGGGCTAATTTCTTTAAATTGTGGGTATAAGCTACATCTGGTCCATTCCTTTATGTCATCTATCCATTTTCTTCTTGGTATACCGGGTTTTCAGTACAAAGTAGGAAACACTACTCTGCGCTCCAAAACGAGGCTTATGGACGTGGGCAGGAAAGCGGCTGGCTTAAGGCGACGCCTTGATAATTTGGCTGTAGCGATGCCGATTTTTCTCAGCAATGACTAAAGCTAAGAAACTAAAGTTCATTGTCAGTATTCAGCATGTCTTTGTCTTTGAATTGCCCATAGCATAACACGATTGGACAACTTTTATAACACAGAATTATCAATCGAAAAGACCTCTGTAAAAAAAGGGATTCCTATTTTTCCAACAGAGGAGAGTGATTTAAGGTTCCAAAATTTGTACATAAATTGGTTGAAGCATACACTTTAATATGTGCATAGCTTATATGAAATGTATTTATGGTTTTTAAATTACGCGACAAAAACCATTTTGTCGCTTACGCCCTTTCCATTTTTTGCTGTTCCATTGCTTGTTTTCTATGAGAGGCCGGGCCGGCCTCTCATAGAAAACAAGCAATCTAAAACATATCCAACACGGTTTCTTACTTTAACGCGGCGTCACCTTAAAATGGAACTGGGCAGGACACGTCACCCGCATGCACCCGGACAGATGGGCGCGTCTAGTTACGGAGTGGCTACCGAACGGTCGGCGAAACAGGGGCAGACCCAAGAAAAGGCGCGGCGAGCTAGACGCTGCAGACAAAGAGTGGCCAAATACGGCGAAGAATAGAGACACGTGGAAAGAGGCAGGGGAGGCCTTTGCCCAGCAGTGGGACACTAACGGCTGTTAATAATATACCGGGTGGTCTCATTCCCGGAAATGTACCCACTATGATGGACCGTATAAATTCATATTGGGATCATCTTTGTAGGTGACCGAAAACAGAACATCAATTTGTGCTGAAATATAACTTCTTATCCCAGGTACTAGTAGGTCACGAGGTTCAACAAGCGACGGAGTCTGAGCTGGCGGCCCCGTCGTGCGTGTTCCCGCTGGAGGGCGCCGCGTTCCGCCGCGTGCAGGCGCACGTGCTGCTCAACGAGCCCGCCTTCTACGTGCCCGTCAGGAACGACTTCGGCTGGAGAGTCAGGTTGGTTATGGTTTTTTAAAGTTACCTACTTGTGTTGTAAACTTTTTGATAGCCGTAAAAATGTAGATCCGCGTCGCATCCGTCTGTGAAATGACGCTTATGAATTATGATTAATAAAATCCTCTAGTCGTGTTCCTCATGTCTGAGGGTCGCGACCTCCCCCTTCTATGGCCTTCCTTCTTATGGTGTTACGCCAGCTATTCCTATCTTCGGCCACTCGAAGAGCGTCGTAGACGATGGACTCAAGTGTGGTGCGGATTTGATCGGACCAACGTATGGGACTGCGGCCCCGCGTTCTTTTTCCCTCAATCTTGCCAGCAACCATGAGTTTTTCAAGAATGTCCACATTTTGAATGCGTCAATACATCTGCGGCTGCGAATAGCCGCATATGCTTTCCGTTTTTGCTATATAGTGGCTAAAAAACTATCTGAATTCTAACCTATGTGCGTGCGAGGTTTTTTTTTTAATCGGCCCCTACATTGGGACCTCTTGTTCCCCCGTCCGAAGGGGAGAGATAATTTTTACAGGCTTCGTTACATCTGGGTACTTATTTATGTTTTTATACAGAGGTATATTACTATAATATTTACAATTTATATAATTATCATACAGTTGTATCTGTTCCTCAAGGGATACTTTTTTACATTTTTTGCTAGGTACTCTTATAATTATCACTTGTCTTCATATTTCTATTTTTAGTCTATTTCACATCTTACTAATTTATTTTGAATAACATTCTTAATTTTATTTTTATTTACTATTTTTACACATTTTTGTTTCAATTTTTATTTCGTTTTACAATTATTTATACCTTTTATATTACTGTACTTTTCTTTATCTAGTTAAATTTTTCAATTTATCTATACATTTATGTTACCAATAGACTACGCTCCGCGCGGGGTATCCGTTGCCAATTATTTTGCTTAAAATATTTATTCAATAAATAATTCCTTGCAAGTGAGTGGGATGCATCAGGTTGCTTTAATTAATATATAATCTTAATTAATAACTTAGTCCATATATGCTCTGTTATTTTAAGTATAACCATATATGTGACAAGTTTTTTTTTTATTATTTTTTTATTTATTTATTTTTTTAAGCATATATTTTATTGCGTGCGACGATTAGGGTCGTCTAGTATGATCATAATGATAATAAATAAAAAAAATGTATTATTTCTGTGGTTATCCAGGTACTACGACGTGGACATCGGTCCGGGTCGCATCACCACAGTGAGCTGCCGCGCGCGCCGCCCCGACGGCCCCATACTGCTCGGCTACATCGGCCTCTGTCACAACACCGACACACCCTGACACCAAGACCGACACCACTATATACCCGCCTATATTACGTGTATTATGTACAGTAAGTTATGTATTTAAATCATTAAAGTCACAAATAAAAGCGTTTATTTTAATTAAAATAGCGCATTTTTAAATATAATTATCCATTTAAGGACTCTTTCCTTTACATAATATAAATTTACATAGCGGCGGTCTTGTCTTTGTCGTGTGACTTTTAAAAATAAGTATCAGACAAATGACAGTAGTCGCTGTAAATATGTTAATTAGAGGGATAGAAAATAGCGTACTTCCTTCTTTGCCGTCTGTAGTCCCTAAAATTAGCAGGTCGATATCTATAAGTACGAATATGAAATATCGACGTAAAGTACATTAAAATAACATACTGTTACGTCTAGGGTTCGAGGATTCGGAGAGAAAGACCTGGTGACTCTCTTGAAGACTTTATTCACAAACACTAGCTCACACAAATCACTAAGTCCCAAACACTAAGCACTAGATCCAAATCACTGAGCACTATCACTGTCACTCACTATTGATCACTTGTTCTCACTTCGAAGTCGCCTTGATGATCGCTTGTATCAAACTGAGCTGATTGCCGGCTCGTTTACCTTTTATATGGCCCGCCATACTTTCTGGAACGTTCCATTCTGGATTGTTTACGTAAACACGCAATTCACATAAACAAGGGTTGGACTTTTCTAGAAAGTACACGCAACTGTCGCGCGCAGGTAAACAACTGCCCGTATCCGTAATAATACATATCAGCGCGCCTTGTACAGTGGCGTTTACGCGCTCGTCGCGTGCCTTGATATCTGGAAATAGGAGAAAAAACCTTTTGTTTTTAGTATTCCACAAATCAAATATATCAAATCGTTTAGGTTAGGTCATGACAAATATGCTAAATTTTTTGTTTTTTTCTAGAAAGTGTGAAAAACAGCGTGTTTGCGTGTTTTTGGCTGGCTTGGTTTGGCCTTTTACTCGAGGAGTGAAGAAAACAGCTGGATCGACTTCTTGCGTATATTCAGCTAAAAACTTTTACAATATTTTGCGAATTTTTAGAGAAAACGTTAAGGGGTTGCAATGCGTATTTTTAAGATGGAGAATGCAAAGTGAACCTAGGTGCGTATGAGGGGTGACACGACTGCGTATCACGTCATCGGCGGCCAATCGCTGCAATTATCGCGTGATGGGTGACCAATGGGCTGCTGCAGGCATGATACGTCAGCTAGGAGCAGGATAGCAGATGTATCCTATCTTGTGCGTGAACATACTCCCCGGCCATGGAATCTGGAGCATCTGCAGGTTCCAACAGTTCAGGTATTAAGATTCTTGAGGAAGAAGTGGACAAATCTTGGAGAAGGCTCACCGTACAACGCCATCTGCCTTGCGAATATCGGCAACTCGCGAAACTCCATCTCTGCCCGGGTAGGTTTTGACGATGCGGCCTAAACTTCACTTCATCGGCGGCAAGTTGTCGTCCTTGATGAGGACCAGCATGTCCTCCTTGAGGTCTCCTTTGTTCTGCTGCCATTTGCTTCTCGTCTGAAGCTCGGACACGTACTCCTGGGACCATCGCTTCCAAAAGTGCTGTCGGATCTGCTCGAGACGCTGGTATCGTGTGAGGCGATGAGCAGGCACGTCGTGTACCTCCGCCGTTACAGGTGCAGTCAGCGGACGGCCAACCAAAAAATGGGCAGGACAAAGGGGGAGAAAATCGTTGGGATCGGTGGAGAGAGGAGTTAAGGGACGGGAGTTTAGGATGGCTTCGATTTGAACGAGCACTGTGCTAAATTCCTCAAACGTCAAATGTGCATTACCTACCACGCGTCGTAAGTGATGCTTACAGCTTTTTACTCCAGCCCCCCACAATCCCCCGAAATGACTAGCGTAAGACGGAATCATTTTAAAGTTAATATTTTGCGAAATTGCGTATTCTCGTATTTCATCAGAACAAGACTCCAAAAATTTCTTGAAATCATTCATCAAGCCGACAAAGTTTTTCCCGTTGTCCGAGAAAATGTCGCGCGGCTTGCCACGGCGACCAATAAATTGCTTCAAAGCTAAAAGGTACCCGTCTGATAAAAGGTCGCTCACTAGCTCTAAATGAACGGCTCGAGTAACTAAACAAATAAATAGGCATATATACGATTTTTGTAATTTAGCGCCCCTGCCTTTACGGTTCAACGTAAACACTGGACCAGCGTAATCAGCGCCACAGCACAAGAACGGAAACCCTGGATTTAAACGTTCTTTGGGCAAGTTCCCCATAATAGGAGTGACCGTTCTGCTCAATTTAATTCTTCGACAGAAAGCAAACCGGTCCGCTTATTATTTAAATTGCGAGCGTTATAGATAAAGCGTAACACATAAGCAGCGGCTCGTTTAAGTCTTATGTACTACGAAAACCGAGAAAAATTAAATAAACTGATTTCATATTGATCGACGGCATGACAACATACATTAGATGATATTTTAGTTTCTGGTAAATCGTTAATTACTAATTTGGATTGTTTTAAATTTGGAATTTCGAAGTTTAAATCTTTTAAAAATGTCGGGCCATTCCACCATAGAGACGAGGAAATAAGCGCGGGTAAACTTTAACCTCGTGAGACTAAGTCGGACGGATTGTCTTTGCCCACTACGTGACGCCAGGCATGTTCCTTAGTCAACTCATGGATCTCTGCCGCCCTGTTTTGAACGTAAGGTTTTAACAAATTGATAGGCATACCTAACTAACCTAAAACGATGGTAGAATCCGTCCAAAACACAACTTTATCAAAAGAAGAACGCAGCGATTCCTTTAATTTGCGATATAATCGCGCTCCTAGCAAAGCACCGCACAACTCTAAGCGAGGTATAGTTGTGGGTTTAGTAGGCGCGACCTTGCCCTTGGAACATAACATGCGCACAGTAGCATCAGCTGATCCACAGCTTATAGTCCGAACGTACGCGCAGGCACCGTATGCGATTTGCGACGCGTCTGAAAAAATGTGTAACTCCGTGCGCGTAGGTTCAATACACATTACATAACGCGGAATGCGTAAACAATCTAAATGAGATAACCCATCGATAAATTTATTCTATACTTGTGAAATATCATCGGGAACCGGTTCGTCCCATTCTAATTTTAATAACCAACACTTTTGCAATAAAGTTTTAGCGACTGTAATGACCGGACTCAGTAATCCTAGCGGATCGTATATCTGAGCCACGGATGATAATGTAAGACGTTTAGTTATTAAATTATCGTTATCTTGACCGCCACGAACCTGGGACAAATAATAAATTTTATCAGTGATACTATTCCAACCGACACCTAAAGTTTTATTTTGAACGTTTTTATCAAACAACGATAACTGTTGCGCATTATTATTGTCCGTGCATACTAACGAGCCTAGACTGTCACGATCATAGTTGTAAACCCATTTGCGCAAATTAATACAGGCTGTACTTAAAATATTACTTATGCCTTCACAAATACGATCTAATTCTATTGTACAATTAGAAGAAACTACTAAATCGTCCACGTAGAACGAATCCTTAATAGTGGATGCTATGTGCGGATCCTTACAATAATTTTGCGCTAAGTCTTTTAAGCACCTACAACTAAGATAAGGCGCCGACGCCGTACCGTACGTAACGGTATTCAGTCGGTACACTTTTAGCTGCTCTGAGGGACTATCTCGCCATAGGATGAGCTGAAGGTAGCGATCCTCTTCAGCTAGATCGATTTGCCGGTAGAATTTTTCGATGTTGGCTGAAGCGACATATCTATGTTCGCGAAACCTTAATAAAATCGAAATTAAATCGCCCTGTATTGCAGGTCCGATCATTTGTAAATCGTTTAAAGATATGCCAGTACTGGATGGCATACTAGCATCGAACACCACGCGCAACTTAGTCGTCGTAGCGTGCTGCCTGAACACCCCGTGGTGCGGTAAAAAATAATGCGTATCACTATAGGTATCAACGAGACTCATGTGCCCTAAATTTATATATTCGTGAATGAAATTGCGATACACAGCTTTATAACTAGGATTTATTTTGAGACGTTTTTCTAATGCGTAAAAACGTTTAGTCGCCTGTTCGCGCGTATTACCTAAAGTATTAGGAGAAAATTTGAATGGCAAACTAACACAGTAACGTCCGTCCGAAAGTCGTTTAGTAGTTTTTAGAAAATGTTCCTCACATGCAGATTCCTCTTGCGAATATAATATATCCTTAGAAGTCGAAGGTAATTCCTCTAACTCCCAGAAACTCCTAACCAGCTGATCGAGTGACATCATATTATTATCTGCTGATGATTGCGATAGTAAATTACAATTAATATGTTTCACTTTTTGTTTACGCGGAGTAGACTGAACGACACCAGAAACTATCCAGCCTAGTTTCGTATTTTGAATGTACGAACCATTGTCAAGGCGAATTTTACCATCGATCAATAGATCCCAAAACAAATCTGCACGTAACAACAAATCGATATCTTGGCGTTCATGGAAAGTAGGATCTGCTAAAAAGAAATTATGAGGAATATTAAAATGTTTTAAATTTTGCGTAATCGTAGGCAACTTGGAAGTTATTTGTGGCAACACTAAATATTGAACCCGGGCATTAAAGCTCCCGTCGCGCGATTTTAATTCAATGTTACACGATTGCGAACAATGCGTAATAGAATTACCTACACCATGAATATGCTGAGTGGACTGTAATATGCGTATTTTTAATTTATTGCATAACGATTGTGAGATAAAGGAACGCTCGCTGCCGCTATCTAAAACTGCACGAGCTCGGTAATACTCACCCGATTGTCCGCATAACTCGACCATAGCCGTTGACAACATGACGAGATGATCAGAGTGAAATATCGCATCTCCCTTATCATATAAATCGCCATGTGCGTGCATAATATTAGTGTGTGGCTGCAATTGACAACAGCTGTTCACACTGGGATCGCTAACTGAAACGGGAGGAAGAAGTTTACTTATACCGTGTCCATACGTACTCGTAGTTAAAGTTACAGTATTATTTTTCGATTGAACAGCATCACAAATCAAATTGTTATGTTTTTGATCCCATTTCCTACATGGCCCAAAGAGACAAGTTTCCACTGAATGGCCGAAACGCATACAATTAATGCACAATTTTTTATCTTTAATAAAATTAAATTTATCTTGTGCACTAAGATCGAGAAATTTTCGACATGAGTACAAAGGATGCTGCGCGTTACAGAAAAGACACAATTTAACAAACTGCGAGCGTACTTTTTTGTTTTGCGACTTACTATTTGCGTTATTATTTTCAGCTGTAAAATTGCAATTAACTTTAGATGCGTTATGATTATAGTTAGATATTTTATTAAAGTTAGAATAACTAATTTTACTCGAGTGGCTAACAGTAAGCGTAGCTAATAAGTCAGCCTTCTCCTTAAGAAAATCTAGTAAGTCTTTTAAATGTATTTTAGCCTCTGTATTTAATTTATAAAATGTATTTTTATACAGTTCCCACTCACGTTCTGAGGCGGGATCCAGCTTTGACACGACAATGAAAATAATCAAATCGTTCCAGTGCTCAATCGCTTCCCCTAAAATCTTGAGAGCACGAATATTTTTTAAGATAGTGTCAATTAATTTGTTAAATTGAGCAGAAGACTCCTTTGTTATAGGTGGAATAGAAAAAATACATTTATTGTGACTTTGTATAATCAACCTAGTATTGTTAAATCTTTGTAACAAAAGTTCCCATGCTACTTGATAGTTACTAGACGAAAACTCGACATTTTCAATAACCTCTTTAGCATCACCTGTTAAACTAGCTTTTAGATAATGAAACTTTTGAATTTCAGGTATTGTTTTAGAGTTATGAATGAGAGACATAAATGTGTCGCGAAATTCTATCCAGTGTTCATTTGAACCGTCAAAGCTAGGAATAGATATAGTAGGTAATTTAACAGAATCACCACTATGCGCATTACATTCAGGTACCAAGGAGCACTCAAAAGACTTATTGACCGACCTTTCACTGAGGGTTTGGGGATTTACCATGCAATCTAACATACCAAGAACGACATAATATTCTTTTTCGAATTCTGCGCGTGATTCTATCAATTTTTTGAATTCTGCAGACGGGGCAAGATCCTCTAGCTTATTTTGCACTTGATTGAAATCATTCAACAAATTTTGAGCTCCCGGAATACGTAATTTTAATTCTGCTCGCTGATGAACAGATAACTCGACGTTTTCAAAGGAGGAAACATATTTCTTAAAGTTGGTTAACCTACACTTTATGAAATCTCGTTTTTTCTTTAAATCTTTTAAAATATCCTCAACTTTTAGTTCGCTAGTCATGATTACATTGTAGTAAAAAGCTGTAAGTACTTACAATTTGCCAATGAAGCGTAAATAAGAACCTTTAGCCGGTGTTTCGAAATTGCAAGTCAGCAGAGAGTAGGCAGGTTCAATCGAAAGCACTGAAATTGAGAAAATTGCGGAATCACTAAGGCGAAAAGGTAAAGGTTTAGGAGATTTTAGCTGGCAAGTCTTACCAAAGATGCACTGTATTCTCCACCAAATAGCGTCTCTCAAATAATTGGCTTCTCCAAATTAATGTCCGGCGAACGTAGGACCACAAAATTATGTTTGCGTGTTTTTGGCTGGCTTGGTTTGACCTTTTACTTGAGGAGTGAAGAAAACAGCTAGATCGACTTCTTGCGTATATTCAGCTAAAAACTTTTACAATATTTTGCGAATTTTTAGAGAAAACGTTAAGGGGTTACAATGCGTATTTTTAAGATGGAGAATGATGAGAAATAAAATGAACCTAGGTGCGTATGAGGGGTGACACGACTGCGTATCACGTCATCGGCGGCCAATCGCTGCAATTATCGCGTGATGGGTGACCAATGGGCTGCTGCAGGCATGATACGTCAGCTAGGAGCAGGATAGCAGATATATCCTATCTTGTGCGTGAACACAGTGTTATAAGAGTCATTTTTGAGATTTTTTTCTATCGAGCAGAATTTTTCAAATTGTGTACTGATATACCTTTGCGTTTAAGAAATTTTCTCAATTTTAAAAATGTACTTTTTATACTTAAATAATGACATTTCCTTTACTAAAAACATTATTTAAAAAACCCATTTTACCTAGTTGCAACAACCACAGTTTGGCCTGGCTTGAAAAACTGTTCACACGCGGCATATACCAAGCCAATACTGGCTGCCAGTCTTATTGGCAGCCAGTACTGGCTCTGTGAAAACTATATACTAGTTGGACGTTGCTTTTGCTGTGTGTCTGCACTCACCTTTACATGGTATCACAGCACAATTATAATATCCTAGTACTTATAATAATTGCAGATTATAACAACGTGTCAGGTAATGTTGTCATTCCCCGCCCGTTCACCCCACTTACCTTCGACATTGAGCTTATCAGTGTCAGTGACCTCGCGCAGTTGATGGAAAATATACAGATTGACAATTTGAAGCAATGAGATTGAGGAAAATGTGGAAAATTATTGTCGAGTTCAGAGTTCGGACGTTAACATAAACTACGATGGCAAACAGGCTATCGGTAAAGTTATTGACCAAATAAAATATAGATATTGCTCGCCATTTCGTGCAAAAATTAATTTCCCTTAATTTACCGCAAAAAAGTAGGTATATATAATAATAATTATATAATGGTACCTATATAATTATTATTGTATATCTACTTTTTTCTTTACTTTTTTCCTTTGTGGTCTACAGTTATCGTACCTTTAATAAAAATCGCGATAGAATTTAGGGCTGTTCAATGAAAGAAAAATGTAATAGTGGAGTTCTCAGAGCGTAAAAAACCGTGCAAACCTCCGATTTTTGCAATAGTGAATGAAAATTGAAAAGAAAAAACCGGCCAAGAGGGTGTCGGGCCACGCGCAATATAGGGTTCCGTAGTGCCGCTAGTTTTTGAAAATGTTTGTATGGTCAATGAATGTACAATACCCGGCAATAAATATTGCACATCGACCTTTGGAAAGAGACATTCGGCTAATTTCGGTTTCATAGAGCGTTATCTTTGTAGCACACACCTATTTGACATTATGTCAGTCGTTGTTCAAATTCAATAGAGTGCAGTCGCGTCCAGTTCAAAATATATATCTAGAGTTGTTAACACCCCTAAATTTGCTACAGCTGTAATTTTCCAAAAGAATTTTAAATACGTAAACATAATTTGAACACCCTTTTTTATTTTATTTTACCCGAATATAAAGCTATAACTTATAGAAAATGTGGTGTATTTTATACAAAGAATAATAAAATTGTCAAATGAAGCAAACCTTTAACAGCTCCTAATATATACCGGACTTTTTGTATTTCGTGCGTAAGAGATAACGCTCTACAAAACTGAAATGAGCCGACTGTCACTTTCCAAAGGTCGATGTGCAATATTTATTGCCGGGTACTGTACATACATTTATAACATGTTTTACTCTACTAACAACATCATCTTTACTTTCAAAGGAATTTGAACGAAAAGTTCCTTACATCGCCGAATACATTTTTTTAGTTGATCGACTATTACTCAATAACTTATGAAGTCTTCTTAGCCGTGATAGTTTTCCTTTTAAATTCAGCATATTTCCTACTCCCGTGAGTTTTTCCACTTTAAAACTTAATATTTCACAAGCGGATCCCTAAATCGAAAAATGATTTATGAATACTCTTAATACTTTTTAAAAACCTATCCAACGACACCCCACACGGGGTAGACGCGAAAAAAAAAATTCATCCCCGCTTGATGTGTATGGAAGGGCACCATAAAAAAATATTTTTTTTAAGATTTCATGTACCATTTTGTTGCCATCATTAATGTGCGCATTCATGCCAAATTACAGCTTTGTAGGTCCTATAGTCTATGTGCAAAACTGCGGACAGATAGACAGACGGACAGACGGACGGACAGACCGAAACTATAAGGTAATATCCTTGTTGACTACGGAACCCTAAAAAGGAATGTGTAGCTGATATAAATAATAAAGTTTACCTATTGAAAAGTTGTGCTTTTGATTTTTAAATTATTCTCTTCCACTTCAAGTAAACACTCATAAACTGTAAAATTTTGAAGAAAATTTGCATATTTCTTTCTATTAAATATATAGCAAAATAATAAAATATATTATTATTTTTTTGATTAGTATCGTTGCTTATATTCCAAAGAAAGAAAATAAGTTGAAAAAATATATAATTTAGATTTAAAATAAATATTTTTGTATGTAGATGAGCATACCTCCAAATGTGCTTGTTGTGTGCCTCGCCAGGTAAATGGCGTTCCTATTTTTCTTTGGTTTTAAATAGGAAGTTTAAAATTATTTTTTAGGCTTAACAAAGCCTTCTATTTCTTAATGTCTATTACTTTTTAGCTCTTTATTAAATTTTCTGAAAATGTAGCACAAACTTTTCACGGATATTTCGAAGAAAATCTATATTTTTTTTTCTTTTGGTTAGGTTTTTACAGAAAAAAATTGATTTTTTTTCATTAATTATTATATATGCTAAAATATACTTATAGGAAAAAAAATACAAATTAGGTTAAGAACTGATGTTTTTTGTACTCAGGTAAGCATTTTCCAAACATAGGTCGCAGCATGCGTCTTTAGTATGTACGTGAGATTTGTAGCAATTTTTTTTCTGGCTTTAAGTAGAAAGTCTTTCATTTGTCGATGCATTTAATGTTTTAGCTCTCACTTAAATAAATTCTCAACAAATATAGAATAATATTTTCGGTCTGTTTTACACATTTTTGGAGATATTAAAACGTTTTTAAGTACTTAAAAGTTATCATTTCTCTAAAAATTAAATACGCACAACAAGTAAGTTTAACACACTTATCGTTACAACCCTTAAATCCACCCAAACCCTTTTATCTTGGTTACGAGCGTTAATCTCTAAAAACTTTGCAAAAACCTTATAGTTGTATTTAGCTTAGCAAAGCAAACATTCTTTTTTAAAAATTGTGTATTTGGTTAATTTTCAACGTAAAAAATCGGATAAGAGTCATTAAATAACAAAAACAAGATTTTTTTTTCTGGACCGGTTTTATATGGTGAAATATTAATTTTTAATTAAGTAACTAAAAAATTAAAAGCACAAAAAATTTTTTGGTAAACTTTGAAAGTCATAGTGTAAAAAAGAAAATGACACCTCAAAAACAAAAATCCATTCACTATTACAATTTTCGGATGTTAACCTCTGGCGACTGCGCTATAAAGTATAAACAATCTTTACAATCACTTTTTTCTGGCAGTTTGCGTAGGTAAATATTTTGATCCCATTTTGGATTAATATAGGTAAAGCGCTATTAGAATCGCGGTAATGGGCCGCGCTAATTTATTTTATTTTTGAAGTCAGGTAGAAGGAACCGGATGGAAATCATGAAAGCAGATCTTTTATCCTTTTATGTATTGGAACTTTTAAACTTGACACTACAAGATACGGACCTGGCTGCAGTGCCGGTTTTAGCTGGCGCAGGGCCCAATCACTTCCTTGCGCGGAGTCTATCTGGCTTACTTTCAATAATTATTATTAATTTCAAAGGAAGCAATTTTGATTACCAAAATAATTGGTAACGCACTTAGTGGAACCACTGTTTTAATCTTACATTTGCGACAGAGTGTACGGTTGCTTTAAATACTAAAAACTAAACTTGCTTTAAAAACTATTTTGAGACTTCCAGTCCATTTGTGAACCGCAACGATACGTCTAGTCCAGAGGTTGGAGCGCCCCTAAACAATGCTACAATCCGGCCCTGTGAGGCCACGTGCGCGCGAGGTGCTCGACCGATACGCGACTGGGTCAAGGATACATTATGACGTCAACACTCAACACCCAACACTATCAGCACTCGATCGATGATCACAAGCAGGTGCCCTTGTAAGAATAGTGCAGGAGCAATAGACTGAATAGACTCATCATCATCATTTTTTTTATTCGATGACCTCTGTGGCTCAGTAGTAGTCAGCGCTCTCGTCGTGGGTTTGAATCCCGCCGACGAAACAAAAAGTTTTCAATGTTCCTGGGTAATGGATGTCTATTAAATATATTAATAATAATATATCATATAATAAAAATTTTACTAGCATAGCATAAAAGTATTAAATAATATACTTCCTTTGTCTGGCATCCGTAACACAAGTCCTTTAGATATTTAGCACGGGGCCAGACTGACGTGGTATAAAGCGTCCATAGATATCATTAGCCTATAGTATCCCACTGCTCGGCAAGGGTCTCCCCCAGGATCTTCCACTGTTCTCGCTCTTGCGCCACCGATGGCCAGCCTGGCTGACCATGCATCAGTCATCATAGAACGTTTTTTATTGTTTGGATTTGCTAAATTTTCTTTGATTATTAGGGAAACTTAAAGAGCAGAATATAATATGTTTAAATTACAATTTAGATAATTAAAAAAGAAATTCAAAAATGGGTAATTAATAAATATAGAACTGCTAACTTACTACTTTTTGCACAATAGGTTTTATGTACCCGCATACATTAATGAATGGTAAGGAATAAGGATAATGTCATGAAAGTTTTAAGAATTTTTTGTACATTGGACTATGTAAATATGTGGTGTTAGTGTAACTGAATTACTGAGACATATTACCGAAAGCTCCTGTTGCACCGGGCCGGGAGTTTTGGCGGTGGCGCTCTGTCACATCGGTAACTGATGACGCCCGCAACTCCATTGCGCCAAAATTCGTTTATCGCACGGGAATCGCGCATTCTTTCGAGATGTAAAGTATCCTATGTCCTTTCCCGGAACTCAGAGCGAGCATTATCTAGTCTCTATCTTCATACCCAGCTAGATAGAGACTAGATAATGCTGGCAACTCCATTGCGTCAAGATTCGCTACGGGAACCGTACATTTTTCGAGACAAAAAGTATCCTATGTTCTTTTCCGGGACTCAAAGTATCTCCATACCAACAGCAAAATCGGTTCATTGGTTTAGACGTCAAGACATCTCAGACAGACAGGCAGACAGACACTTTCACATATTTTATAATATTAGCATAGCATGGATATGGAAGTATGGATTAGTGGGAGTGGGAGAGCCATGCTTCAGCACGAATGGGCCGGCTCGACCGGAGAAATATCACGTTCTCACAGAAAACCGGCGTGAAACAGCGCTTGCGCCGTATTTCGCCTAGTGAGTGAGTTTACCGAAGGCCCAATCCCCTACCCTATTCCCTTCCCTTTCCATCCCTACCCTCCCTATTAACATATTCCCTCTTAAAAGGCCGGCAATGCACCTGCAGCTCTTCTGATGCTGCGAGTGTCCATGGGCGACGGAAGTTACTTTCCATCAGGTGACCCGTTTGCTCGATTGCCCCCTTATTTCATAAAAAAATATTTCATTATTAGCATAGCATGGATATGGAAGTATGGACCATTATAGATATATAGGCGGTGGTAGAGCTGTGTTCTCCTAGACAAGCAGGGTCTTCCGTGTTGACGTGTGAAGGTCGGCGGCGATATCGGTCGGCGACCCGCGCACGGCGCACGTGGCCATCGAAGAGAAGAAGCGCGGATCTGCATATATACGCTCAATCTGCTTATCGCGCCCCAACGCTGCAAACGCATCGTAAGTATCTTTATATTTGCATTCCATTTTATTGATATGTCCGCCAGTGATCTGTAACGAGATACCGCGGTACGATAGACTCAGACCTATTGGTCTCTCCTGCGCTTTCAATTTTTATTACTATTCCCACTTGCCTAGTATGAAGCGGCTAAGTAGTGATGATAGCTAGAAATGTGTTTTTTTCTTATATTCGGGAACTATATTTTAATGCTACTATTCCGTATATTTGTATAATTTAAAATCTAAACAGGAAATGTTTTAGATCAAGCTTTTGACAAAAGAGACCATCATAGTCGAAGTCTTCTAGTATTGTTTTCCATTTGTATTTTTTTTTTGCATACAGTAATTAACTTTTAATCCATAGCAATCATAGAATTATATATTATTATCTTGAACAAGACTGCATAATATAATAAGTAAAGATGAAACATGTGACATCAGATTACTGGGCAGTCGATACGTCTCGTGCGTATCACATCTTGCAGCTAAACTAAGGTCGGGTCGGGACCGTGAACTGCTAGATCATAGTAAAACTATTGATTGATAAAACATGTTGTTTATAGATCTGAAACATATCCAGTGCATGTTTACACGCCTTGAATACAGGGCCTCCCGTTGTTACTACATTAAATGAGAGATTATCCACGATTAATGCCCAGAGAACAAGGTTAAGAATGTACTTTGTGCAATTTATGTATTTTGGAGTCTCACAAGTTACTACTACACCACTAGGACTCCTATTATTTCTTACATACGTTATAGGATACTAAAAGCTTTTAAGAAATCTAATTTAGGTGTAATAATAAAACGTATAAAATGTATTTTGTTTATAAAAAGCAAGATTCAATGGCCAAAATTTTATATTGGCTGTCATGTACCTGTTTAGAATTGTAAAATATTTTTTAGCACGCTCGATTAAGGTCACCGTACATTTTTATCGATAACAGAGCAATTAAGCAACATATTAGTGAGCAGTAATGTTCTTTTAATTTTTGCATCGATACCAATGATACCCGATCCAGTTATATATTATAATTTATTGTTAAAACCAGTTTTTTTTCCAGGTAGGATGGCTGGTGGGATATAAAAGGGTCGTTTGAATAAAATTTGATAGCAACCACTCGATATTTTAAATGGAGGCATCATGTATGGGCAGTGGGGCGGCGGGGTCCACCTTCGCCGCAGCCCTGCAGTTCTTCGCAGCGTCTCAGTGTCTGCTGACCGAGAACTGGCCCCCGCAGGCCATTATAGGAAGTTAGTACCTTTTCGTTTATTGAGGTGAGATTTTAAATAAGCAAAACTTGATAAACATTACAAAAAGAGACATAAAATTTTTTTTCAACAAAGATTCACTTTAGCTTCTAGCCAAAATCCTAATACAGTAAAATATACAGCTACACATTTCGATTACAGACGGAACAGACTTTGATTTCATAGTTGTGGGCGGGGGGACGGCTGGGGCTGCGCTGGCGGCGCGTCTGTCCGAGCTGCCCGTCACCGTGCTCCTGGTGGAGGCGGGGGGTGATCCGCCCGACGAGAGCATTGTAGGTACTTCATCAGACATTGGCTAATCAAAATTCAAACCACAACCACACACCACTGCTTCTATCTACCGAGTGCCAGTGACTGAAAGAGCTAACCATCAATTCTCTTTGCTTTAGGACGAAATCTGACTCTAAAATTATAGGAAAAAAATGAAGCGGAAATTCAAATGTGACTTATGATGTCGTTATTTTCAGATTCCGGGCTTCAGAAATAGCTTGAAAGGAGGTCCGTACGACTGGAACTTCACGACCGTCAACGACTACTACACCAGCCAGGCCCTGCAGGGCGGGAGACAGCACCAGCCGCGAGGGAAAATGTTGGGGGGAAGCGGATCTATCAACGACATGATATACGCGAGAGGCTTCCCCGTAGACTACGACGAGTGGGCCGCTATCGCAGGCGAGGAGTGGTCCTGGAAAAATGTTCTCGAGTTCTTTATTAAAACAGAAACTTTGGCCGACGAGAGATTCATAAACGATCTAGAGCTGGCGAGTTTACACGGCGATAACGGTGAAATAAAGGTGTCGGGCCTAAACGAGTCCACTCCCATCACCGATCGACTCATAGAAGCGTTTCAGGAGTTGGGATTCAATTTAGTTAAAGACATGACTAATCCGACCGTGATTGGCGTCGGACGGTTCTCGCATACTATAAGGGAAGGGAAACGCGACAGCACGGCCACCTCTCTCCTCAATAAGGCGGCGACCAGGGACAACCTCTACGTTCTAAAAAATGCTCTAGTCAGCAAAATATTTATCGAAGAAAACACGGCATACGGTGTGCAGGTCTCGCACGAAGGTGATGAGTACCACTTTTATGCCGCTAAAGAAGTAATCGTAACCGCCGGGACGTTTAATACAGCTAAACTTCTGCTCCTATCGGGAATCGGCCCCAAGGAGCATTTAGAAGATTTGAATATCGACGTGGTCCAGGATTTACCGGTGGGGTACAATTTCCACGATCACGTTATGGTCCTGACTTATGTTGCAGCCGAGAGCGGGACTTGCGAGACCAGCGAGAAGGAGCTCTACATGGATACCATGAGGTACCTGTACGACAGGTCAGGATCGCTGGCCCGAACCACCGACGTCGGCGCCTACATCTCCTTTAGCTCGGCAAAAAATGTTCCAGATTTTGCGATATACCCCACATGTTTACCAAAAGAGAGTAACTTCTATAGGTCGTGCTCGTCGATTTTAGGTTTCAAGGAGAGCATTTGTGAGAAAATTCACAACGAAAACATGAAAAACGAGATTCTTTCCCTAGCCGTGGTAAACCTTAAGC
The DNA here is from genome assembly GCA_905333045.1 of Lysandra bellargus. Lineage (NCBI taxonomy): Eukaryota > Metazoa > Arthropoda > Insecta > Lepidoptera > Lycaenidae > Lysandra > Lysandra bellargus. The sequence continues at coordinate 7,873,662 of HG995363.1, read as the reverse complement.
CGTTCTCGAGGGGGTCGGTGCGGCTAAAGTCAACAGATCCGAGGGACCCACCGTTAATATATGCCGGAACGTTTAGCGATCCTCGAGACTTGGACCACTACCCCGACGCCATAAGAACAGCTTGGGCGCTAGCGAACACGACCAACTTCAAGGAGAAAAACGCCCGTGTGTTGGACTTTGAACTGGAAGAATGCGAGGGTCTAGCTCACGACGAGGCGTTAAAGTGTCTGGCGCGGGCGACGGCCATGTCCGCCTGGCACTCCGTGGGTACTGCGGCCCTGGGGACGGTGGTGGACCAGCAGCTGCGGGTGCGGGGAGTGAGGAGGCTCCGGGTGGTGGACGCCAGCGTCATGCCCAAGGTGATCCGCGCCAACACCAACGCCCCCGTCGTCATGATCGCCGAGAAGGCCGCCGACTTTATACGACGAGAACATAACCTGTAAGGTATTATTTGTTGAATAATATTAGTTTTGTTGTTGAAATAGAGCTAGGTATATTATAGGTTTATTTTGTGTGCCTTGTTACTGTTGATACTGAAAAAAGAATAAAAATAAAATAAGCATTTACATATTGTTTCAATTATTAGCTTACCCAAATTAAATTAGAATACGTCGTGTTTAAAGAGACTTTATTTTACAAAGCCTTAAGGAAAAAAATGTTGTTATTTCTTACTCCAAAAAACCGCCGATTCAGATAAATATTTAATGCAGCAAACAGCAAACATTGCAATCTATCAAAATTATCTCCTGTTATCAAAAACAAATGCTATTTTTAAATGGGTTGAAGAATATCGCGCAAAAAGTTATTGTGTAATATGATAAACAGGAAAATGGTTAATAATTTTAGAAAAAAAAAACACCCACACAGAAAGCTAGGTACTATGATCAGAGAAGTTGATTCCTATGCAGATGGCGGACCTAAGTAATTTGGTCGCGTTACGTCAAATCCAGCCGACCGATCACAGCTAACATTGAATTGACATAAGCCGACCACATGACTTAGGTCCGCCATCTGCATAGGAATCAACTTTCCTGATAGTACATTAAAAGGATGTATATAGAATTTATAAATTCAAAGATTCTGACCTAAATTCGAAATATATAGTAGAATAAAACATCCTGCATCGATTGATACCAAAAAATCAATACCTTACCGACAAGTTATGTGAAATAATTCATTTTAAATTTTCCATGAATCATACGTAATTTTTGCCGGAAGTGGTACAATTTTTGAGATTTCGTCAGAATTGGGGACTTTGTATCAAAGATAAACGGCTAAAAAACTTCTTATTAATTTCTTTGTAAGGTTTGCGATTTTTTAAGCTAAAAGAAAAGTGGGTTCACCGGTGATTCTGCGGAAATATTTCAAATTGAAATTGATGAAAACTTTCCTTCGAAAAGTAATGACGATACAGCTGTTAGATTAGACATATTCGTTTCATTTCAATGCGCATGTGCAGCTTTCGCGCATGTGCAATAATAGAAATTTGAATCAATTTCTGTCAGATTTTGGCACATGACACTAACACTGACACTAATTTTTAACTTTGCGCATGCGAAACGAACACGACCATTGACGACCATTGTGTTTGCGGTGGTCATTACATCTCAATTTTTTACAATAATAATTAAATATCGAATAATTCCTTAAAAATCGATTATAAATAATCATTATAATCAATAATAAATGTCTGGGTGTCCAATTTTTTACATATTTAGCACTTTCATAATTTAATTGGATGTACTACGGAATTTGACCTTATATATGTCGCAGGGAAAAGAGGATATCAGGGATTTCACGATATCCCTAGGGATATCACGAACTCCCGGTAGATGCCGAATATTCTTGTTTGTTACGTCTTCTTACTAAAAATATCTAGTGATATGTCATTTCACTAAACTAAATCTAGTGAAACGTCAGAAAAGCGGACACTGCCGAATAAAAATCAAGCCACGCATTTCTCTCGCTTGCTCTAGTATACACACGGGTACTTTGATAGGATCATCTAACATCTGAATCTGATAAGTGATAAGCAAGATGTTAGATGATCCATGTGTCGGATGGGCATGTAAAAAGTCGGTCCTGCGCCTGATCTCTCGCCGGTCGTGTCAGTCTTCCGTCCCACCGGGTTATGCGAGTAAAGGAATATAAAGATTGCTCTTGTGTACTGCGCACACACTTGGGCACTATAAAATTACTCTTGGCCTGGTTTCAATGAAATCGGACACCATCACCAAAACCAGAGTGGGAGTTATTACTATTATTATTACACGTGTAATGCAACTATGGCAGATATTAGGGGGCATCACCATATATTTCTGAATCATACAGTTGAAACCAACTGAGGGTTCTTCATCAGATACTTCAGACCTTTGATTTTTGACGTCAAATGAAGCGGCCGACCAAGTTGAATATTTTTTGTAAAGGTGGCATGTCGATCTCTAGTTTTGTTAGGCTCTTGTACAGGCACAGGTACTACAGGTACTCCAGCTCTTCGATTATCCTAGTTTTTACGGTTCCGTACCCAGAGGGTTAGTCTGTCTGTCTGTCTTCAGGCTAGACGAGCCGCGCCAGCTCGAGCGACGCATTTGGTTCAGTCCTACTAGTGCCCGTGTCATGTGTGGGAACTAGAGCGAGCGAGAGAAATGAGTGGCTCGATTTTTATTCGGCGGTATCCGCGTTTCTGACATTTCACTAGATTTAGTTTAGTGAAATGACATATCACTAAATATTTTTAATAAGAAGACGTAACAAACAAGAATATTCGGCATCTACCGGGAGTTCGTGATATCCCTAGGGATATCGTGAAATCCCTGATATCCCCTTTTCCCTGCGACAGTTGATGCAGGTTGTCTTAATACCCTCCAAGAAGTTGTCAATCTTTACTTGCTTACTCTGTACGACATCTTTATTTTTAAGTTTATTCTGATTTAAGATTGTCTGGACCTTGATATGATTATTTCAAGTGATTCTGCTGACCTGATTAAGAACAATGAGCAGTTAACAATTGTTTGGGAAGTGACCTTCTCACTGAGATGGAAAGTTGTGTCAGGTTCTCCACATGCATAAGTAATACACTTCTCGACGAAATTCTACGTTTTGTGAACCATTTGTCGCGGATGTCATGACGCTTCCGTGACCTCGCCAAGGTCGAAATCTCAACTAGTTCTTGTGGTCAGACTTCATCCATTAACCACTATATATAAAACTCAAAGGTGACTGACATAGTGATGAGTGATCTATCAACGCACAGCCCAAACCACTGGACGGATCAGGCTGAAATTTGGCATGCAGGTAGATGTTATGACGCAGGCATCCTCTAAGAAAGGATTTTGATAAATTCCTACCCCAAGGGGTAAAATAGGGGATGAAAGTTTGTTTATAATAATACTTCTTAACGCGAGCGAAGCCGCGGGCAAAAGCTCGTTTTATAATAAAACACTTTAGCTTCTAACTACAAGCTAGCAGTTAATATCAGAAACTAATTATTTACCTAGTTTGTGTAGTGACAATTTCTTATTATTGTTGCGCAGCCTTTTCAAATAAAATGGCTATATCGCTCTTGAATGTGCTACTTCATTTTACTAAGGCGCTTGTATTTTCACCTTCGTAAGTTATCCGCAGCGGTATCACGTATCTTGCGAAAGCAATGCGATAGCAATTATCGCGCGATAATTGCTCCAAAATGGCAATTTCGTATCACGTATCAGCCAAAACAATACGATTGCAATTGATCGCTATACATGACACCATTGTTTTTATACCCAGCAATCGCTCGCACGATTATTGCTGGCTACTGGATTGTTGCTAGCTAGTAGAATGTCCACACTATGCATTTTCATCTTCAATTTTCGTCATCTTCTTTCATTCAAGTTTTCGTTTTAGCGCATTCAATAATATAATGCGTCAACGTTGTTCAGTTGCATGGGTGGAATATGTGCGGCTTATTGGTCACAAGAAATTCCAGAAAAAAAAGAACAAAGCGAAAGTTTTTGATACGTCATACGATCAGAGCGAATGCGTCGCGGGCATGCATCACGTGCGCTGTTGACTGCGCTATAAGTTATAACGCATGCCCTTGATGAACAATAAAAGCACAGTGTGGACATAGCTTATCGCCAATACTTTTGGTAGCACTTTAAAAAAATGCGTAAAACTAATCTATTATACTTCCATACTTATATAATAAATGCGAAATGTCTGTCTGTCTGTTACCCCTTCACGCTCAAGCCGCTGAAACGATTTTGCTGAAATTCAGTAATATTTAAGTAATTACAAAAAGGGAACAACTTTATTTACCCCATATACAACCTTAATTATTCAGGAAGTGTCTGAAATAACATCGAAAGTAATACACAAGCTCATACACAAGTCATACAAGTTGTCACAAAACACTCGATACATTTACAACATACAGGAATGTGTGACATGCGTAACATATCCCAGTAGCGGTAACCCAACACATATAATATGACGTCACACCTGCTACGTCACGTGACCCATGTCACTTTCACTACACACACGACGTAACACTCGCTAATGCTACTAATTACAATACCTATGCGAAGTGACAAGTTGGAGAGATTATGTAAGGTTCTGTAGGTCGTGCATCAAATATATAAAGAAACGCCTCCGTGGTCTAGTGGTAGAGAGCGCGGCTCTTGACTCGGAGGTCGTGAGTTCGATTCCCACGTTGGAAACATGCTATTTTCAAATTTGGTTAGGACAAAGCAGGTTGATTACCTGATTGTCTGACAAGTAAGATGATCCATGCGTCGGATGGGTATGTAAAAAGTCGGTCCTGCGCCTGATCTCTCGCCAGTCGTGTCGGTCGTCCGTCCCACTGGGTTATGACTTATGAGAGTAAAGGAATAGAGAGTGCTCTTGTGTACTGCGCACACACTTGGGCATTATAAAATTACTCCTGCGTAGCTGGCCTGGTTTCAATGAAACCGGCCACCGTCACCGAAACCGGTGTGAGAGATAGCTCCCACACCGGTTTTGGTGTGGGTGCTATCTCCCACACCGGTAATAATAATAATAGTATTATTATTATATAAAGAAACCTTTGTAGTATTCGAAGAACGCGTATCAGTCAAGAATTCCGAAGTTAACGAACCACATATTTCTATGACAAATGCGAAGATGTGTTTGACTTTTATAACGTTTAAACCATTGAACCAATTTGGTCTTTGGATGAAAATTGATACAAAAATTTCGAGACTTTATGTCCTGGGACTGCCTGGGAGGGAACATAGAAATGTTGGCAAAAGGTACAATTGCGATTTGCCATACGATAGGTAAACACATTTTTGCGTAATCGAAGCTGCGTGCGATGTCCCTAAATTATTTATCTTTGTTTAGTTTATTGAAAAAACACACAAAACAAACAAAATATGTATTTTAATCCCTTCATCAACGGGCCGTACTGAACGCTTGTGACGGCTCCTTCCGTCTGTTTGTCTGTCGGCAGATGCCCTGTGCCCTTATTTCGGCATCTAGAGTTCCACTTCCGGTCCCTTTGTGCACCCGCGCGGAACACTGACTTGATGCACCTGCGCCGGCGCACACGACGTATTTACTTTAAATAATTGGACTTAAAAGTGCTTTTTTTTAAATTGAATAATAAACATTAAACAAGCTTTTAAGTATCGTTCGATGCTCTGTAAAATTGTTTGCTGTAATGAATTACGGCACCGGCTCCGAGTACATCAACTTTTTGGTGCGCAATATGCATGTCATCTTATCGAGCACACAACAATCAGTTAATGAACCAAAACCACATACAATGAGTTTATTTGGGACGTGCAAATCTTTTATTATTATGTCCAGCGAGATTTAAATAATAGGTATGTCAGTGAGACGCACGTCTAGCTGTAAACCGGCGCGGCTGGAAATAGCTGCGCGCTTTCACCTGCGCGCGCGCACCGCCGACCGCCGCACGCGCCGCAGGCAGGTCCGCTTCCGCACAACCTGATGTGCTCATGTCACGTTGACACATATTTTGAGATGACAATTAAATTATTCTGGATATTTGTCTAGGTATTTAATATAAGGGCGCTATTGTGAAGGTGGTTGAAAATATTGTAGAAAATATGTGGGAATGGGGATAGACATGAAATGTCCAGTAATATTGACTTATCACATAATCGTGGAACATGTTTTTTTTTTTTAATATAATATTATGGGTCAGCCTAGAGGCTGAAACCACCAGTTCCTCGCGCAGTCACGTAACGTCTGTAACCTAGGATGCGTCTTCAGCGTCGGCGATCAACAAAAACAAAGTCCGCGGCACTTTCACCGGCGGGCGGCGTCAGTCCGCGATCAGTGCGCGCCGCGAGCGAACGTACCGCGAATTGTGATGTCGGTGCACCAGTAGCGAGCCATGGCCGACCCCGCGGTAGAGGCGCCGCCCGCCGCCAGCCTCCGCTCCGACCGCTCCACCGAGCAGCTGATCAGCGCCACCCCGCACGCTCCGCGCGCCCCCACCCGCGCCCCCAGCGCCGGCAGCGCCGAGACCCCCAGTGATAAGAGACATGAATCCAAACGAGTGGTTGTGTTACTCGGCCTAGCGCAGGTGCTGCTGGGCGCGCTGCTAGTGGGTGCGGGCGCCCTGGCGGTGGTGAAGGGCGCAGCCCTGGCCCGCGTGGGCGCGGGGCTGTGGGCGGGCTGCGTGGCGGTGGTGGGCGGCGTGGTGGGCGTGCTGGCCGGCGTCAACGACTGCTACGGCCTCAGCTCCGCCTCCAGCAGGTAAGGGGGTTTTTTTTTGCGACGATACATTAAGTTCCAGAGTTTCAGGTCACAGGATGCTAGGTAAAAAACAAGAGTTGTATAGGACCTCAGTACTACTAGATACTATCTATAATTAACTAACCAGTCTTTGGGATTGTTCTAAGAGAATGAGAGATTGTTTTGAATTTGAATGTTTAAGTGCAAACTATAGAGCTATTTTGCTTTGTAGCCCTGGGCTAGCTCCAGTAAGAATTCTTTTACTGCCGCGTCGTTAAGCTTGTCCAGAAAATTGCTACGAGGCATGTAGCAGCAGCTACGCCGAATTCGTAGATCTTGAACAAACGAACTCGAAATTCATTGTAGCAGTATTACAATATTATTTCTCCTTAATAGGATCCTCCTCCTAATGGAATAGAATATTTAAAAAAATATACATGGTTTTTAAAACTTATAACATGAAATAGCCGTAACTCCCATAATTTATAACATAATTGTTATAATATTATAGTCAAGGCTATGCAGATAAGATAAGGCATCTTTATGGTGTTTGAAATAGCTCTAAGTAGTTTATAATATGGTTTTAAATAATAATTTGACCAGTAACAGCTGACAAATGATAGTTGTATAGATGTAGGGACAACTAAGGGTGCGTCCACATTTGTATCATTTGCGCGATCAGATCTCCGATCAGATCTCCGTCCCGTATCATCGAAGCGTGTCAAAATGAGACGCGTATCATGATACGCCCCGATCGCTATTAACCGCGTATTTGATACGTGCGCATGATCGGCAGAATGATCTAATAGGCGTCCACACTATGATACGCATACTTTATACGGCGCGATGATCGCAACGATCTCCGATCAGATCTCCGTCGCGATCATCGCGCCGTATCAAAATGATACGCGTATCATGATACTTTGTATCATGATACGCGTATCATTTTGCGTCCACACTAGCGATCATGATACGGCGCGATGATCGCGACGGAGATCTGATCGGAGATCTGATCGCGCAAATGATACAAATGTGGACGCACGCTTAGAAACACCTGTATGTTAGGTTATTATTAAAAAACGTAATACTTTATGGATATTTAAAATAGACTATGAAAGTATGTTGGTACTAGGCATTTTCAGAAAAATAAATAAAAAAATTCAAGGAACACTCGAATTGTCAACCGGCCGTGGTGATAGCAAACTAAAGGAGAACTCGATTATATCAGCTCTCTAACAAAGAAACTACATCAAAATTGGTTTATTCTTTTCACAATCTTTTCCGAGTTACGATGCTACAAGTAAATGGGTATACACATATATACAAAAACATGCTTAATTACAATAGTTTACTTAATTGTTTAACACCAAGATTAAAATCCCTTATGGTTTCAAATCTTCATTGCATAATACAGCTCTCATTATTTTTAACATTTATCGTTTACAGTAAAAGGTTTCTAATTCAATAATTACATCAAAAGATATCAGATATTGCATACCTGCATACTTTAACCACAGTGTAATAAGTGCTTTACCCTTTAACATTCAAAGTATATACATTGTATTTCAATTATGAAATTGGAAATTTGTAAATTGAATGTACAGCTTTATTAAGTTTTTATCTTTTTCTTTTTTGAAATTTACGTGGCATTGATAGCATTAGGTATAGCCATTAGGTCCTAAGCTCTAACAAAGCTTAGGGCCTAATGGCTGTAATTCTATAATGTAAACAGAGTCTGTTTACATTTTAATTAAAATTAATTAAAAATTACAGCCTTAGAGCTGGCCGCATACACACGTTTTCCGTATTCGATTTCCGAATTCGTTTTCCGTTTTCGGACATTCGAATGCAATGACCCAGACACCAGTAGAAAGAACATTAAAGTATAGTTTTCACAGAGCCAGTACTGGCTACCAATAAGACTGGCAGCCAGTATTGGCTTGCCGCTTGGTATATGCCGCGTGTGAACAGTTTGGCCTGGCTTGAAAAACTGTTCACCCGCGGCATATACCAATTACCAAGCCAATACTGGCTGCCAGTCTTATTGGCAGCCAGTACTGGCTCTGTGGAAACTATACTTAACTGACGCACAAGTTCGCTTTTTTCCAAACGGAATGAATTCCGCACGTACGATTCGAGTGCAAGCCGGCGCGTTCGCGAGTAAAGAAAAACGAGCGACGGGATAGCGATCGACGTTGCCATGGTGACATACTTATTAAGTCACTTCAATAAAATAATATGGCAAATATATTATGGCAAAACAACGTTTGCCGGGACAGCTAGTATAATATAATATTATTGATCAATCCGGAACGTCTCAGCAAAAATAGATGTAGGTACTTACCAGCTAACAAAGTCTCACGTTTATCTTACCTAAAATCTGGCAAAATTAAATTTTTTCGTCTAATCAAATACGAAGTTAATGATAATTTGTACGAACTTGTCTTACGACTTTGTTTTCAATTTTCAAGGTTCAATTAAATGCCATGAGAAATTAATTTAAACTAACAATGATATTTGCTTAGTTAACAAATTAATACGTTGAGGTAAAGTCGAAGAAATCTGAATGGCAGATAAGTGATTACTTGATTACCAACGTTTTTTTTAAAGAAAATTTGCTCGAATGATCAATTTGAGAAATAAAGTATGTAATTTGTAAGTAAAAAGCTGAAGAACACTTAAAAGAAAAAATACAAAATAAACAAAAATACTGGCTGCATTTTTAACCGACTTCCAAAAAGGAGGAGGTTATATGTTCGTCTGTATATATTTTTTTTTTGTATGTTCAAGCATAACTTCGCCGTTTGTTATTTTCATTATTCTTTTGTCGTTGTACAGGGTTGAATTCGAATTTGGTACCATGTTTACAAGAGTAAGGATCCGATGATGGGATCCATGAGGAATCGAAGGGACTCCTTGAAATTTGTATGGAAACATATAGGGATTTCGATTTTTTCGGAAACGTTCGAGGTAGATGATACCAAAAAGTAAGACTTTGCACCAGGTTATACCCTGGATCCGAAGGTACCGAACAGAACTTTTGAATCCTTATAGATACAGGTTCGGGGATTTCGGCGTTGTTTAAACAACTGAAAGCATAAGCCAACACATCAATTTGATTGATCATCATCATCACAACCAAAATTATACTATGGGTCATCACATTATGACACAATTAATGGTACTTTTCGTGATATTTTGCATCGAAGCAGATGTTTTTGATGATTATTTCGCTGTTTGTGGACCGATTTTAAAAATTCTTGTGTTTTTGTATAGGATATAATCTAAGTTTGGTATAACAATTATGAAAGTAGTGAACTGATGATGGGATCTATGAGCAATCGAGGGAAATCCTTGAAATTTATCAAAACACTCACAGTGGTTAAAATATTGTTTCTAGTACTTTAAACATAAGTTACGAATAAGATAAATTTCATACGAAGGTGTCTCTTGGTCCAAAGGCACTGAACAGAACTCCTGAACTTTAACTTTAAAGATAAAAGTTTGGAAATTGCAGCATCGCTTAGATAACTGCAAGCATTTACCACAATTTCGATTACAGTAATATAATATGGATAGTTTATATTTGTATTGGTTATCTACGCATAAAGCCTTCTCTTGTATATAACTAAAAAGAGTGAAATTATTATTTTTTAACAAAAAATTGAACCCGACTTCCAAGGTAAAAACAATATTCTTAAAATGATCTAAAAAGTATAATATAATTCTTATTCTAGATTAATAGTGCCTTTATCTAAATTCGACTAAATCTCAACGAATTCTGTACTCAATTTTCATTCTTTTGAAGTCGGTACTGGCTAAGTTTGACGATTATTTTATACTTTTTAGATCATTTTAAGAATATTGTTTTTACAATATTGTCGGGAAGTCTTGGAAGTCGGGTTCAATTTTTGTTTCTAGACAGACAGGGTTTATCATTCCGACATTTTTTTAAATTATCATTAACTATAATATACAACTACTTCAATAATCTGTTAATATTATAATAAAAGTATCTATGGAACAGCTCCATCCTTTCTAAATATATAATAAAACCGGCCAAGTGCGAGTTGGACTCGCCCATGAAGGGTTCCGCAGCAGCAATAAGGTTTATTTCTATAAAATTAAAAGGTTTTTGATTTATTTTTATATTTTAGTTGATTTAATGAAAGTTAAATTAAGGTTTACCATTTATGACGTATAAAAAAAACTACTTGTTAGATCTCGTTCAAACCAATTTTCGTTGGTAGTTTTTATAATAATGTACATATTTAATTATTTTAGAATTATCATGCCCCTACTTTAGAAGTTAGAGGGGGGGGGACACATTTTACCACTTTGGAAGAGTCTCTCTCGCAAACTATTCAGATTAGAAAAAAATGATATTAAAAATCTCAATATGATTTTTGAAGACTTATCCATAGATACCCTATACGCATAGGTTAGATGAAAAAAAACATTTTTTGTTTCAGTTGTACCTATAGGGACTCCTAAAATTTTTAATAATTTTTCCATTTTTATATCAAAATCTTAATGCGGTTCATAGACTACATCTACTTACCAAGTTTCAATAGTATAGCTCTTATAGTTTCGGAGAAAAGTGGCTGTGACATACGGACGGACAGACAGACAGACAGACATGACGAATCTATAAGGGTTCCGTTTTTTGCCATTTTGGCTACGGAACCCTAAAAATGTACTTATTGGTAAACTTGTTCATATTATACAGTTACACATTATATGATCCAGGTAAGTACTTATACTTCTTCGTAAACAAATAGGAATTGTAGTGCATCACAGATCACTCAAGCTTCTGTTGTAGTATTAGGGCATGGTGGTATATCTGACGATTAGATCTTAGCTGTATCTCCGGCGCGGGCGGCGGAACACCGCACGCTCCGCTGCGCGCGCGCATCACGCACTATGCATTTTATGTACCGACCCGAGACATAAGCGGTAGCGATTTCTTACTCTTCATGTCTTATAAGATAAAAATAATAAATATACGCCACTACATTATACTAACATAACATACTTTATTGAGTTAGAGAGATATATTTACTTCGCAGATTAAAAACTACTTTCAACATTATTTTTGTACTCAGTTAGAGCAGAGCAAAAGGATAAAAGAGAGAGTTCTTCTTAGATACACTTGTAGTTTAAACATGATCGTGAATCGTGATATTAATGCCTGAATATAAAAAAATGTAGTTTTAATGGTTGAATGGTAAATGGTTTTGAACAGTGTAAAAAATTAACAACTTAAGAAGTTATGACACACAACTCCATTTTTATACATGGTATAATATTAGTAGGGACCAATATTATATAAATTTTATAATATGTCTATCTGTTTGTTAATGTACAGTTGTTACCGCAATTAACGAAATTCTACGCATCGGACCATTTGCGGGCAATATCTTTTGATCTTAATATCTAAGACGCTTGCACTGCGACCACCGGTCAAGTTCCGCGCGTGGCGCGAGTGTGAGCGTGTACCTACACGTGTGTTCCGGAGCGATTACCGCCACCGCGGCCGTCCATCATGAAATGTTTCAATGTTACCGCCCGCGCCGGCGATGGAAAAAACGCATTCCGCGCAACGGGACCCGCCATTGTAAATTAATAGTCCAGGGAAATTACTGATGAGTTTCTTGCATTCTAAATTGTTTGTTTTCTTGATAGTCTTGCGGCGTTTCCGTTAAAAACTTTTATATATTATGTGTGCAATGTGCGTAATAGCAGATACTATTGTTGATGACTTTCAGTCTATTAAAATAATCTTAATACAAATCAGTTTATCTATAAATATAAGACAATATAAGAAAATATGTGTTTTTGCCTGCATTGTAATCTGTAATATCTGTTCAATATAGGTCATGTCATGTCTCATGAACTTATCATATGGATCATTCACATAATCATATGATTATGGTCATTAAACATAAGATCTTTATATCATTAACTAGCTGTTGCCCGCGACTTCGTCCGCGTTAGCATAGTATAATAAAGGAGATGCGTTTCATGTTCCTAACTTAAGAAATGACGGACTTTCATTCAAACTTTCAACCCCTATTTCACCCCCTTCGGGGTAAAATTTTCAAAATTCCTTCCTTAGTGGGTGTCTACTTAATAAAACAACCCTACTCACCAAATTTCGTGACTGTAAGTTGTAACTTTAACAGTTTTTGCTCGGCGATGATGAATCAGTCAGTCAGTCAGTCAGAACATGTAATTTTTAAGTATATAGATTAATTTAAAATCCAATTGAAAATCACTTACGACTTAACGTATTATTATATAGAATCCTCGCAGGATCTGTCGTGCGAGATGCGCGTGCGCCGGTCACAGCGCGAGCGCCGATCGACGCGGAAATATTACATCCGACGACGGAGTTATGTGAAGAGGCTTTCACCAGTTTCTCTAGCCCGCACCTTACATAACAAATTGCACCTTATCTCCACCGCGCAGGGTCCGCTTTACCCCGCCCCCGAGAGATCACACCGAGGAAAGATCTGCTCGCAAAAGAAAATTATATCTTAACGGTAAATTAATAGGACTCCATTTGCGATGGCCCCACGCTAATTAATACCTAAGCGATTATAAAATTGTAAATTATTATTTGAGTTATTGTGATAGTCGTTAGGCCTGTACCCTGATTCTACGATAATAATGCAGCATCGTTATTTCCTATCAACAAAATGCGCATGAAATGGCCAACCGAAGCCCAACATTCTAATAAGGTTTGACGTTTGTATAACATTTTGGTCTTTGATGGTAAACGAGCTGGATGAAATAAGAAACGATACTGCATAATACTTGCAAATTGATTTGGTAGGATTGAGGTACAGCTGACAGCGTCCTGGGCGGCGCAGACTAAGCTAACTGTAGACTACAAGTCCTCTCTAATTTTTACTACAGTAGAGAACTTTATTAAGTAAAATAGCTACTGTTATTGCCGATTACGTATAGTTTTATACTGTGGTGTATAAGATTATAAATGTTTATGATTTTGTAGAGATTGGCTATTACGACTCTACCATAAAGAAAGTTTATTGTAAAATACCAAAGTTCTTAGGCTCGATTTATTTGTATCCGCAAGTATGGACGGTTTGGCAGTTACACCACGAGATCACCAGCAAATGTATGTCACGATTTATTTAACCTATCAACCCGCATAAGGACACCGGTGACCGTGACAACATAGGTTTATGGCGACAACAATAGAATAACAATAGATTTCCAAGAATCCGCGATCGAAGGATTAAATACCGGCGTGGTCGCTCTGTTATTTACAAACAATTACTTATAAATCAAGCCTAAGTCACAAATGTACCAATGAAATCAATGAACCAATTTTAAGTTGTTAAAAGAATCAGGCGTTATATTGCGGAAATCTATTTTTATTTACATATAGGTTGAGGTTTATTTCAAGGAATATTGTTAAAAATATTTTGATTTTTGTTTGAAAGATGACAATATGATCGAGAGTGTTCTTAACTATAATTTATCATCACGAGCTAGCGAGATCTACAGAGTAATTCTTCAATATCGATTCTCCGCGTAACTTTCGTGGGGATTTTTTATTTTAGAGCTTTGTTTAAACAAATGCAATTACCTTTAAGGCGCTGTAAAAATAATAAATACGATCTTCAAGACACGTAAATCGGTCCAAAAACTACTGAGATAATCTAATTTGAAATTTCGGTCCCCACGAAAGTTGCGACAAACTCCACGAAAGTTACGATTGCATTTTCTAGGAACAAAATATGGATTAAAATCTTTTTTCCTTAATAAATAAAAGAAATTATTATTTCATTTATTAAGATCAACAATACTAAAGATTATGGAACTTTAATTTTTTGTTTAAACTGTCTAGTAACCGGTCAGCTCTCGGTCAGGACCGAAGACTTGAATGCGTCTTTTCGTGGTGGATTTCCTGAAATGCTGTGACTTTTTCGAGGTTAAGTTGATGTTATTTGAAGTATTTGCAGATTAGGTAATTTAGGAGGTCATATTATTCAACTAAACAAAATGTTGAGGTTGTAGGATATAAAAGGGCTCGCTTCGCTCGCCCTGATAAGTTTTAATGAGTATCGTGTTGCTTTTGAAGATGTAATGTCAGTTGTTTCATGTAAAATACTGATATTCAGGTAAATCCGCTAGACTCTGATGGTAGATTGATGTAAAGCCACATATGTTTTGTTTTTTCTAAAAAAAAGCTAGTAGAGTGAAAAGTGAGGTCAGGTGTGTCATGTCATGTCATGTCATGTGTGTGTGTGTGTGTCATGCTAAAACCATAGCTGGGAATATTATATTGTAGCCAATTCATATAGGAAAACGGTGTACAAAACAGCCTACGTAGGTTTCGTAGATCGCTAGGTAACTTTCGTGGATGAAAATCCACGAAAATTGTGCCACGAAAGTTACGAAAATTTCACATTTTTTATAGTTACGAAAAAAGTAATGGGTAAATAAACAAAGTACTAGGAAATAATTTCGATCATATACCTTATTCCTTTATTTGATATGAGTGTCATAATTATAAATTATTGTCATTCAAAACATGCACGCAAAAGTTACGTGACTACAGCTTCTTCATAATATTTAAGGAATATTTTTCCTCGTATTTTCTTTGTTCTTAAGCGACGAGCGTTTGTGTCCCCTGTACTGATGCTGGAACGGCACTGAGCGTTTTTACAGCTAAAATGTGTAACCACAAGTAGTCGCGTTTGGAAGATAGGTGCAGTTTTGTTACCCGCCCGTAAAACTAGCAAAATCGTGTGACAGAGACGTTATGCCTAGTAACTTTTTTAACTTAAGATATAACATTCTTTTGGTTTAGTAATTAGGTAGTACAGTTAATCTAGATTAATTTGATGTATCACACTGTATGCTAATGACTAGAATACAAAAGTTAGCGCGAACAGAGTGTGACGCGCGGAGAACACCGATTTTGCCCCCGATTTCGACATTAAATTATCAATTAAACAAAAACTATAAATAATTATAGTTGTTATTTATTGAAATCAGATACTTTAATAAATGAAGAATAGCATGTGTTTGGTTCTAAGGCTGTATGTTTAATAGGGTAGTAGTAAAGAGCGTGTGACCACATTTTGAGGGGCCTCGGAGAATTACTCTACACATAAATTTTAATTAAATCGTTCGAACCTATCAATGACCATAGAAAAGTTGATTACACTGTTTAATAATAGAGTATGATGAAAGTTATTATTTAACCGTTCAAGTCAGAGAAAGCGATACATAATGTAGAGATAAGATGGTCGGTAAGAGCCGCAGCAGGTATGGAACATAATCAGAAGATAGAGATCGCGGTGTGGAGCGTGGCCGATCTTACATAGAGTCTGATGTTGTCATAGTTAATAAGCACTTGATTTGATAGAGATAAGTTAATTAGTATGTGCTAATACTGTTCCAGGCCTTTTAAAAAGAAGAAAATATATATAAATATTTAATTATGTACAATGGCAGTATCTATGATTTCAAGCTTTCAGAAAAAAAGGGCCTTCAAAATGATGAAGGATTGAGTACAGAAATAGTTGAGTTTTTGCCGAATTCGGAAAAAGGCACTATTCGATAGGAAAATTATTTAATACTTTTTAGTTCATATTATAAGGATGTTATTATTGTTTTTACCTTGGAAGTCCGTTTTAATTTTTTGTTATATGGATGTTATTATTGTTTTACCTTGGAAGTCGGTTTTAATCTTTTGTTAAAAATAATTTACTAAAATTCATTTATTTACTGATGCAAAAATATTGACCGAACATTATTATTATATTATTAAAATATTAATATTAACGCGAGCGACGCGTAGTGTCCATTAATTGTAGTGTTTTTTAGGATAACTTTCGGAGGCTATTTCTCAACATTTTAGTACTGAGTGATTATAAAAGAAAAAATACATGTATTTTTATTTTTAATCAAATTTGATATCAAAATATAACAAAATTTGGCAGGAAGGTTTAATAATTGCATCCTGTGCTTTCATCAAAATTATATTCATTTTCATTCAGTCTTTGCTTTACACTACTTTGGAAGGTAGGTATGAAATTTAATAATATCAAAATGTGCTGTAGATACTTCATCATTATGATAACTTATTCATTGTATTTGTACCTAAGCAATATAATAATAATGATATCCATAGTTCCATATTTTTATGGAATAAAAATATGGAACTATGGACAAATTAGTCCACAAAAATAGCCTATGATCCTTTACGTGGTCTACTTCTTATCTGTGCCAAATAACGGAAAAATTGCTCCAGTAGTTCGTGAGATAAGCCCTTTCAAATAATATTCCCCGTTTTTTTTCACATTTTCCTCTATTTCTTAGCTTCTATTAGTCATAGCGTAATAAAATATAGCCTATAGGCTTCCTCAATAAATGGGCTATCTAACACTGGAAGAATTTGTTAAATTGGATCAGTAGTTCCTGAGATTAGCGCGTTCAAACAAACAAACAAACTCTTCCGCTTTATAATATTAGTATAGATATTCCAAGATGGCGGATATCCAAGATGGCAGTTTTGCTTAAAAAGCGTGTTTTTTAGTGTTTTATACTATTAAATGTTATTTATTTCATCACTGAAATTTGCTAAGACTAATGTAAACGAACCTGATTTTCCTGATCCTTGGTGGGATTCTGTAAAGAAAAGAGACATCTAAATATATATGTCGCAGTCATCTAGTTCAATCTGCGATTCGATTGAATAACTAGCGCATTCATTGAATGACTCGGCCGAACGTCGATTGAACGATCGTCCCTCAACGTTCAACTAGTAATTAGCGATATTTTGTAGCATAGCGTTATGAAGATAGCGGACATGAAATCAGTCAGATTACCGAACGTACTTCATTTTCTTCCTACTGCGGCGCTACTAGTCACTAAAACAAATATGGCGTCAAACATCGATTACATTTACATTAAAGTGCTTTATTTGTAACTAGCGACCCGCCCCGGCGTCGCACGGGTATAAAATATATAGCCACTGAAAAAATAATTAAAATGGATAGCCTATGATCCTTCACGTGGTCTACTTCTTATCTGTGCCAAATAACATAAAAATTGCTCCAGTAGTTCGCGAGATAAGCCCTTTCAAATAATTTCCCCCGTTTTTTTCACATTCTCCTATTAGTCTTAACGTGATAAAATATAGCCTATAGCCTTTCTCAATAAATGAGCTATTTAACACTGTAAGAATTTTTCAAATCGGACCAGTAGTTCCTGAGATTAGCGCATTTAAGTTAGCCCTTTCAAATAATTTTCCCCGTTTTTTCCCCATTTTCCTCAATTTCTTCGCTCCTATTAGTCTTAGCGTGATAAAATATAACCTAGCCTATAACCTTTCTCGATAAATGGGCTATCTAATACTGAAAAAATCGTCAAAATCCGTTCCGTAGTTTTAAAAATTAAAGGGAACAAAGGGACATGAGGGAAAAAAGCGACTTTGTTTTATAATAAGTATAGATATAGATAAGTAATAAAATAATATGAAAGCGTGGATTTACCTATAACTACCCCGTCAACGGCTACTTGAAAAAAAATATAGCATCCCATTTAACGACTTCGCTATATGACTTTTAGTCAAGACGTTTAACGCTACAGTCAACGTTTTGACGAGTTCTCCTTTTGTCATTCAATTGAATGGTGTCTTTCAATGAATGCGCTAGTCATTCGATCATAGATTAAACCAGATGACTACGACATATATATTATGTATATTATTCTTTTTAACAAAAAATTAAAACCGACTTCCAAGGTAAAAACAATATTAATAGCATCCTTATAATATGAACTAAAAAGTATTAAATAATTTTTCCTATCTAATATGTAGTGCCTTTTCCCGAATTCGGCTAAACCTCAACTATTTCTGTACTCAATCTTCATCATTTTGAAGTTGGTACCAGATATAGCTGAATCTTTTTTTCTTTGACAGAAAATTTGAAAATTTTGGAACTGGTACCGACTTCAAAATTATGAAGATTGAGTCGCCACAGCCGCCTCGTTTTTTGGAAGTCGGTTAAAAAAATCACGTCTATGTACGAGCAAATAAGAATAATCTAAGCAAAGTGGAGTAGCCGCATACTATCACGTTTATATGTATGTTACGGTAGAGCTGAACTACCTGAAAAACTATAAAATTAATAGTATATAATTGTATAGAAATATTTAAACGGTCGAGCGCGCGCGCCGCTCCACATGTTTTTCGCTTCAGCGGCCCCCACAATGGATCTAATTATAAATCATTATGTTTTTAATTAATAGATAGAGCTAATTACCACATAGGGTTGCCTGCAGGCAGCAAAAAGGATAGTTGTAAAAACGCGCTTCGCTTGCGTTGAAATCTTTTACATCGTACAAATCTTTACGTCTGTTGTCTCTGAAAATTGAGGGCGCAGTCGCCGCTTAGACGGTCAAATTTTCATTCATCAATCCGGTAAAAATTGACGGAAATTTGATCGTCTAACCCACGGATTGATAGATTGATCGTATTTTAAAGGCTTTTTTAATATGAACTTCTTATAACCATCAAATGCCATCAATATTCCGTCAATCAGGTTGATGGATCAGATTGATGAAAATTTGACCGTATAACCAGTGACATAGAAAATATTCTTACAATTTTCAGGTTGACCTGCTTGTAATATTTGTCTTTTTGGAACCATTTTTCTGTCTGTCGACTAAGAAAAAGTAGATTTTTATCTGAACCGTACAATATATATCCTTCTTTTTTGTGTTTTTTTTAAATGTAGACTAACAGTATATTGTTTGTCCAGCCCAATGATGACGGCGTTCCTGGCGCTGTCGCTGCTGTGCCTGGCGTGCGGCAATAGCGCGGCCGTGCTCGCCGCCACCGGCCTGCAGCGCGACGCGCTCCGAACGCCTCAGCCCAGCCCCAGCTTCGAGGTAATACTCGCATAAGCAAAGGATTATGCGCTTTTAAAGAAGAACATTCTCTCTTCTCTCTCTCAGAACTTAATTTTTAGTGCAGGTACAACATGACGTGTTTTATTTGTTGCGTGGTGGCGCGTCGTTGCAGTATCGATGCTCTTAGGTTTTACATAGTACACACTTTTATGTGTTATGTCGTTGGGCGCAACGTTGTGACGAACGAACGAAATTTTTCAAATATTAGATCATAGATGCTAGATGACGCCCGCAAATCCATTGCGCCAAAAACCGTACATTTTTCCGGGACAAAAAGTATCCTATGTCCTTTCCCGAGACTCAAAGTATCTCCATGCCAAATTTCAGCGAAATCGGTTTAAGGGCTTGGGCGTAAAGAGGTGACAGACACTTTCGCATTTATAATATTAAGTATGGATTAAGGCACCAATCACCATCCTTATGAGGTACACGCTGGGTAAATTTTGGTATTAATAATTTATTATCATCACATTAGACTAGAGTCTAGACTCTAGACATTTACTAGGCGACATGAAAGGACTCTCCGTCCTCCGACAGGACCGCATTAAAAATAAATTTAATTTTAAACAACAAACAAAGTTGTCTGTTTTGTGTAGGCCATGTAGAGCGACTTATGAGCTAGAACATAAAGGGCTAGATATGATCTAGGCATTGTTCTCGGGCCTTGTTCTAGTCATTAGTGCGTATTAATGCGCGTCCTGCTAATTAGCGTCACAGATCTCTATCGCTGTACGTGTGTGTGTGTGCATTCTGCAATCTGCATGTGTGTGTTACATACTCAGATTTTGCCGTAAAAGGCGATGTTATCGATTATAGGCTAAGGACTTGTTTTTTTAATCTAAAAAGTCAAGACTCAAGACAAAGATGACACGCTGTAAAAAAGAAAAATGTGGGTACTTTTATCTTTAACAACTGTTGCATAAGCTAAGCTTTGATTTTTATGTTTGTATTGTTAGCACTTAAATTAATACGTTAGTACGTTCACATTGATACAACACCGAAATCCAAAGATATTGGCGTCTACCTACATTTCAATATAAAGTACTCACATTTTTTTGTTGAGTTATGAATGCAATCTAATTCTTATTAATGTTATATTTAAAACTCTATACGTCATGATGAGGGATGCAGATAAACAAATGATTAATAGCGTCCATATATTCCCAACTCTACTTGCAATCCTCAACACTAAAACCTCATTTTCCACCAGGACGAGATGCAAGCGTGGACGCCCGTGCTGACCAACATATCAGTACTGATAATCGCCGCACTGCACTGCCTGGTGTGCGTCGCCTCCATCTACCACCTGTCCCGGCGGGTGTGCCCCTGTCTCCGGCCCAAGCAGGCCTTCGACCACAACCAGTTCGACCCCACCTACAAGCCCTGCGTCTACCACGTCGACGAGAAGAAGGGCCAGGAGCGCAGCGAGCTCGCTAGAGACTTGGAGACGAAGCTGCACGGTGACACTATGAAGAAAAAGAAGGTTTGTGCATATTTATTCTAGAATTCAAAAGAAGATATTATATTGTACTATCAGAGAAGTTGATTCCTAGGAATTTTATATATATATATATATATATATATATATATATATATATATATATATATATATAAAATTCCAAGGTGACTGGTGGTGACTTAACGCGAGCGAAACCGCGGCCAAAGGTTCGTATTATTATAATACAATTTGCTTTATGTTGTCGTCGCTCACACCTCACTTCATTTCAAAATCTACAACTAGCTTCAGTCGTTCATTACCTCCACCAATACCCACAAACCAATAACCACTGTCTTTAAACTCACGATGTCATCATCGTCACCAGGAGGAGCCTGCAGAGTTCGGAAGCGCCAATAGCAAGGAGAAGTTGGTGACGCGGTGGCTGGGGCAGGCCGCCCCCGCCCCCGCCCCCGTGCCCGTGCCTGCCGCCCGTCCGCGCCGCCCGCCCGGCGTCAGGAAGACGCGGAAACCGCCCCCGGTCATGCTGGTGCCCGCGCATCCTGCTAGCACGGTGAGTCTTATGGCAATAAGTGTTACGACATCCTTATGTTTAATATAAAATGTATTATACAAACTCTGCAGAACTTTAATATTAGTATATATACATTAGATAGTATAGATAGACCCAGTATATAACGGTGTGATAAAGTGTAAAATGATACGTCATACGAGTACATTAATCTATACTAATATTATAAAGCAGAAGAGTTTGTTAGTTTGCTTGTTTGTTTGTTTGAACGCGCTAATCTCAGGAACTACTGGTCCGATTTGAAAAATTCTTTCACTGTTAGATAGTCCATTTATCGAGGAAGGCTATAGGCTATATTTTATCACGCTAACACTAATAGGAGCGAAGAAATAGAGGAAAATGTGGAAAAAACAGGGGAAATTATTTTAAGGCCTTATTTGAACGCGCTAATCTCAGGAAGTACTGGTCCGATTTGAAAAATTATTTCAGAGTTAGACAGGCCATTTATTGAGGAAGGCTATATGCTATATTTTATCACACTAAGACTACGATGCTATATTTTATCACACTAAGACTACGAATAATAAAACCTAAGGAAACGTAACTCCCATACTAATACAGTTTCAAATTTGGTTCCATTCGATCTGTCATGTAACGTCAGCCTTTATACCGCTCAAGGTCACCTAAATATTGCAAAAGGATGAAAAGTGAACCTGAGGTACACTTTTTTGACAAGTATTTTGGAGCATGTTTTTTGACGGAGTTACTCTTCCTTAGTTTTTATTATTCGTAGCACTAAGACTAATGGGAGCGAAGAAATAGAGATGTAAATGATGTAATAGAGATGTAATAGAGATGTAAATGTATGAAAATGAATCCATATTTCCCTTGGTTACGACATCACGCGTAAACAGCTGGAACGATTCTGCTGAAATTCGGTATAGATATATTATATACTTTGAGTCCCGGAAAGGACATATGATACATTTTGTCCCAAAAAATGTACGGTTCCCGCACAATAAACTTTTATGATTTTCGCCTAAAGTGCCTAAACTATTCAATCTATTTTGCTAAAATTTGGTATAGAGATAATTTGAGTCCCGGGAAAGAACATAGGATACATTTTGTCGTGGAAAAATGTACGGTTCCCACAAAATTTACCTTTATGATTTGCGCGTAAACTATTCAATCGATGTACGGGAACAACTATAAATTGAAGTCCACGCGGACGAAGTCGCGGGCAACAGCTAGTTTAATAACTAAAGCTAGCCCAGCAATCCCCAAGCGGTACCCGGCTGCCGCATAATAATTGAAAATCTATTATGTCTGCGATTCCCACGATCGAGGTATTAAATCCATGGTTTACGAATACATTGTAAATAATATTGGAATGTATCGAATATAGAGTGAACAAATAATCATTTTCTGATTACTTGTTTTTATACCTGTTACAGTTTTAAGCTTGTGTTCATACACACATTTTTTATATTATTTACCATTAAAGAAGTTAATACAAAACATTTGAAACTTTACGGTTATAAATAATGTACGTTTACGTTGCCAAATACTAAGGTCGTTGAACTGTAGGTGAATAGAAATGTACAGTCACTGTTGTTTGCTGTCTCTTAGCTGCCTCTCATTAGTTGCAGTTTGTGTACGGCTGACGACTGATGGACTTAATTGTGATGAGAATACCGTTACTCAAACTAGCTTGTCAATAACGCTTTGGGTTTTTAACCGACTAACAAAAAAGAGAACCTTTTCTGTGACTTACGTATTTCTAGAAATGTCACTTATGTTTTCTTATCATGCATATGCTTATGTCCTCCTTTAATCCTCAGTTTTATTACAAGAATAAAATTACGTATTAAATATTCTCTCAAACTTGATAAATATTATGAAAAGATAAAGGAATGTGTGAGAAATAAAATATTAATATAGCCCGATTTACACCCTAAAAATCCAATTCTACATACTATAACTTTGGTTCTCACGTAAACGATAAAACTATAGTTTTAGAGAGCTAACAAATAAAATTGATATCCATACTAATAATATAAATACGAAAGTGTGTCTGTCTATCTGTTACCTCTTTACGCCTAAACCGCTGAACTAAATTGGCTGTTTGGTATGGAGATACTTTGAGTCCCGGGAAAGCACATAGGATACTTTTTATCCCGGATAAATGCGCGGTTCCCGCGCGATAAACGAATTCTGGCAAAGCGGAGTTGCGGGCGTCACCTAGTGTAACTATGAATTGGAGAGTGAATTTGAGCGACAATTAAATCTCGCAGAAAGTTAATTGGTCAGTCATTTCGCTCATTACCTCCCATTCATGAGCGTACCGATTCAGGGGAGGGCAGCTGCCCCCCCCTGGAAGCCAGCTGCCCCCCCTGGAAGGTAAAATAAACGTCAATTTTCCTGGAAAGTGAAAATTCAAAACGTGTTATCTACTCTGCGTAAAATGAAGTATTGGAAACAAAATATCTTTGAAGGCCCGGTCAGTTCGAAAAGACTGATTTTCAGGCTTCCAGTATGAAGAAATTATGTGGAATTCTCTAACACCAAAATTAATGTAGACTCAAAAAGGAACTAAGTAAAAAAATAACCGAACATAATATTGAAAAATAGCATGGTAATTCTGAAAAAAAATCTTGAATATCACCATAAAAATACACTTCAAATTCGAATATCTCGTAATTTTCATTGACAATGATATGTATTTTTTACAAAAAGGATAGCTTTTTTATAGTTCTAAGGAAATAACGGAATAGTTTTTTAATAAATGATTCGGTCATTAACAAAATGAAATGTATAATTTTCTCCTATTTCGCCCTATCAAGGACGCGGCGAGCGTCGTAACCGCCACTGTACGATGCGCGTTGATATGAATGTTATTTTAATGTTCTTTACGTCGATATTCGCACTGACAGACATCGACCTACTAGGGACAGCTTTGCCTTAAGGCGGGGATTAATCTCAATCCAAAACGATAACCCTGCACACAACCAAAGACCAAGCGTATACGCATCGCAATAAGATTCATTTTAGCTTAGCATAAAATTGTAAGTAGTTACTAGGGGGCGGATCTTCTCTATTTTTCATGTTTATTTAAAATATCTTTGGAAATAAATATTAGGAAACAAAATTGTTCGGTTCAGAATTTTTTAATATAGACTTACTAACAACTTATTCAAATAAAATGTACATTATCCTAGTTAATAACTATATTTCGATGACAAAGATATTTGTGGGAGGTGAGTTTGTAAATTAATTACAGCGAAAGTATTACGTTTTATTAAAATGATTATGGTTTAAAACCTTTTGAATATTGTGCTTTATATCTCATATTTTTCTACATTGACTTATTATATTGAAACTAGGTAAACCGAGAGTCACGAAATAACAAAAATGGGCTTGCTCCTTCTTGCTTGCTTGCTTCCTCGCCTTAAGTCTGCCGACTTAAAGCGAGGAGCAAGCCCATGCTCCCATTACAGTCATAGTCACTATACCATGTATTAATAACTCGTTACTTGTGGAGATAAGACTATGTTGATTGTCCTAGAACTAAATAATATAACATTCTTATTGTGACAGACAAAGCCTTTGTTATAACTATGTATTATAATTTATAACCTACTAGACGTTCCGAGCGGCTTCGCCCGCGTAGATTGGATATTTCACAGACAAATTAGTCCACAAAAAAGCCTATGATCCTTCACGTGGTCTACTTCTTATCTGACCCAAATAACAGAAAAATGCTCTAGTAGTTCGTGAGTTAAGCCTTTTCAAATAATTTTCCCCGTTTTCCATATTCTCCTATTAGTCTTAGCGTGATAAAATATAGCCTATAGCCTTTCTCGATAAATGGGCTATCTAATACTGAAGGAATTTTTCAAATCGGACCAGTAGTTCTTGAGATTAGCGCGTTCAAATAAGCCCTTTCAAGCAATTTCCCCCGTTTTTCCACTTTTTCTATTTCTTCGCTCCTATTAGTCTAAGCGTGATAACATCTAGTATTATTTAATCCTTCGATCGCGGATTCTTGTAAATCTATTGTTATTCAAGTTGTCGCGGTCGCCGGTGTTATTATGGGGGTCGATAGGTTAAAGACAACAAAATAACTACGTGCAAACTAAATTTAACAAATTGTAGTGCAGAAAATAACAAATTTAGCAGTTATGACAATTTGTAGTAAATGAATGTAACAAGCACAATGGAATGTAATCGGACCAAATTGACCCCAAATGTTGACAGACACTTACATAATGTCTTGATGAGCTCGCCATAGATCGTTCTGTCACAAAATAAACGAGACAGAAGTCAAGAGTTACATTACAGGCCGTGCTCGAACATCGCACAAAAATCGCATACCGAAACCACCGAAACGATGTTTAGGAATACTCTAAATAAAGTTTGAGCCGGTTATTAGTACCTATTTTTTTCTTTTATGTATAAAAAAGTTTCTTTAAATTAATTTAAAAATGTTTATTGCAATAAAAAAAATAATTTCGCATATTTTATATTGCCAATAATTGCGAACATTTTAATGTAGGAGTTATTTTTATTTTCTTATTTAACAAATTTGATGATTAACAGTCGTACACAAACTAAAACTGATATTCTGTCTGTGCGTATAATGTGAGTGTAGAGTTTACTCGACCCGGATAGAGTATGCTAATAAACTACGAGTTTGACGACATTTTTTGATAGAAAACGTATCGATTATGTAGACTATGAACTAAACTATTATTAATTTTCAGCATTTACATGCAATCTTAATTCTAATGTCTATACTGTGTAATGTTAATTGTTATTTATATATTATTTATACTAGCTGATCCGGCATACGTTGCTTTGCCATATAAATTATTTCTAGTACCAATATAAAAAGCAGATTAAAACCTATTCTCAGGCTTAACTAATGTACTATCGAGGAAATTGATTCATAAGCAGTTAATGACGGATCTACGTCGTTCGGTCGATTAGATGGGTTTGGTTCAATGTTACTCTGTTAGATGGGTTTGGTTTGACTTAACGCGACCAAAAATATTTGTAAAATTAGTATTTAGGTCCGCTATCTGCCCAGGAATCAACTTCTCTGATAGTAGATTAGACATTAAAATCGGTAAAGCCGTTTTGGAGAAGTTCGCGTACAAGCAGTAAGAACTATGACACAAAAATTTTATATATTAGATTAGATTTAAACTAATCTATAAAATTCTAAAACAGCTCAACGAATTTTGATGTGGTATAGGGTATAGGATAGAGATAAGTTTTAATGGCGGTAAAATGCACGGTTACGGCTATAGTTACGTTTTTTGAGGATACGAAGTTGCCAGCACATTTAGTACAATTTAATTACCATGTTATTTTTTAACCGACTTCCAAAAAGGAGTAGGTTATATGTTATATATACCATATGTTATATTGTAGATAGTTTTTTGTTACTTCAGCAGAACTGCAAAATAATTAGTATTCACAAAAAGATAATGTTTATGACTGCTTCCCTATGTTTATACAACGTCTACTGGATCACAACACGACAAAACGATTATAGAATTAATTACTTCACGACTGCTATACGAATATTTATCCACTAAAACGACTATGACACAATCACTATACAAATAAAAGTTTTATATATTATTATATTTTGCGCCTAGTTCGCGTCATATAATTATTTATACGAATGCTACACAACCGAAAAGGCCTGACCTCAAGTTATAACCAAACTTTGCTAGTTGAGTTGATATTATATTTTTATTCTAATAAATCTAACAAGAACTGAAAAAGTCCAGAGTTCGTGGGTCATGAGATTTGTCTGCCAGCGCTTGCACTACCTTCTTGAGCACCTTCGCTGAGTCTTCTCGGCTCGGCCGGTGCCTTAGCGCGACGTTCTCCGTCTCGAGTTTCACGTCGCGATACTTCTTCAGGACGTTGGCGACGTCGAGCACGAAGCTTACGTCGTTCTTATTGGACTTGTCCAGGTGCAGCGAGACCTTGGTCCTCCTGGGATCCACTTAGTAGTCTGCCGCCGCGTTGTCCTCCGCGCAAGCCAAGCAAGCGCAAGCGAGGAGGACAGCTAGGAGGACAGTGAGAACGAAGCCAGCCAGAGCGGCCTGCATGTTAGCCGAGAGGAGTTGTGAGACAGTGTGCTCTCGCTTGAAACTGGCGGCTTTAAGTACGGATTGAGTCCTCACTTGTAATTAAAACTTCACACATTAAATCGCAATTTTACGAGCCTTGTAGTGCTGAGTTATCATAATCGACTCAATACTACTACAATACTCAAAGACTCAATTGGTTCATTAGACGTAACATTTTTTCAATAATTTTCAACAACTAACGATAATTGCGAATCGCATTTAATTACAAAATACGAATTATATTGCTGTCTTATTTTTTACACTAGAGCCGTTTTTCCTTACAAACGTTGCCCCCTGTTTCCTCCCTGGATAATGCCGGTAGAGTTATGCTTTTTTCCTAAATATCTATGGCCAGCATTAACATTAACATTTCCTTTTTTTCATAATTTAATTATTAGAAAAGATATGAACGTTCAAAAACCCAAAAATATGGCCAGATTTTCCGCTGTGTTCAAACATCCAGAAAACAAAGGCTAGATTATACAAAAAAAAAACATACGAATACAGCTCAAGTCTTGCTTTAATTTTAAATGAAAATGTACTTAAATCGGTTAAGTTTTGGAGAAGAAATCCGGGGACAACGAATCGTTGATTTTCTGCAGTTGTCTCTATCGCACTCTACGGAGGCAAGCTGAGACAGCAATAGATATTACAAGTACTTTTTAGGGTTCCGTACCCAAAGGGTAAAAACGGGACCCTATTACTAAGACTTCGTTGTCTGCCCGTCTGTCCGTCTGTCTGTCTGTCTGTCTGTCTGTCTGTCCGTCTGTCTCCAGGCTGTAACTCAATAACGGTAATAGCTAGAGAGTTGAAATTTTCAGAGATTATGTATATCTGTTGCCGCTATAACAACAAATACTAAAAACAAAAGAAAATTAATATTTAAGGGGGGCTCCCATACAAGAAACGTGATTTTTTTGGCTTTTTTTGCTCTATATCAATAATGGCAACAGGTAGGTACTTGATTTTTTCTCGAAGTTCTTAGTTATATGTCTTCTTTAATATTTAATAATAATATTAAAATAAAATAAAAAATTAAGGACGACTCCCATACAAAAAACACAATTTTTGGCCTGATTTTGCTCTATAATGGTACGGAACCCTTCGCGCGCGAGTCCGACTCGCACTTGGCCGATTATTTTCATTTCTCTAGCCCTCGGTGTGTTCTCTTAATAAATGCTATTTCGTTCGCGCAAAGATTCGTTTATTGTACAGCGGATATATCTCGCGAAATATTATACTGTTCCTGTGATATCCATATCCATCCATACTTCCATACTAATAATATAAATGCGAAAGTGTGTTTGTCTGTCATGTGTCTGTCAGTTACCTAGCTTCACGCCCAACCCGCTGAATCGATTTTGCTGTTTGGTATGGAGATACTTTGAGGCACGAGGTTAATAGTTAAATAATTTAAGAGTAACACTGTCGTACAAATAGAACAATCCATACTTTAGGACCATCAAATCGAAATATTAAATCCTTTCTAAAGTATATCTGTTCTAAAGTGATAACTTTCAAGAATTTTCGCAGAAGAAATTGGGAATCTGTACTATGTATAATACTAAGGTCAAAAGATTGTCTTCTGATTCTTTCCGGATCGAAGCCGCGTCGCTGCAATTCCGGTGTGATTCGGTTTATGGCGCTATATTGAAAAAGTGGTCCTTTTTGACGTAACACTATAGGACCCTCAGATATGTTACAAATCTGGTAATGAGATATACATATCTTCATAGCCTTATCTAGGTTTGAGAAGAACTAGAAACACGATTAATGTATTTTGCCTCGATACATTTAATTTTCGAAATGACCTCTTAAAAATACGAAATTTGAAGATTATTTTTAAACGAAAATAGATGTATTGTAGGAAATTACTCTAATGAATAGACACCTTTGCAACTCAAAATCGTATAGAAGCATTTTGCTTAAATGCTCCTAGTTATTTTTTAAATAATTATAATTACGTTTTGTCGCATGTTTTCCGAGCGAGCCGATAGCTTCTGGCCGCAGCGTATTCACGACTTTATAATCATACAAATTAAGTATAAAATTGCCCTTGCGGTATCATTTATTTTCGATATATCGCCTTAAGAGCCTACTGTGAAAACGCTACAGAATTAGCTGAATCTTCAGTTTTCTTACAGAATATTTGAAACTTTTGGAACTGGTACTGACTTCAAAATGATGAAGATTGAGTACAGAAATAGTTGAGGCTTAGCCGAATTCGGAAAAAGGAACTATTAGATAGGAAAAAATATTAAATACTTTTTAGTTCATATTATAAGGATGTTATTATTGTTTTTACCTCGGTAGTCAGTTTTAATTATTTGTTAAAAATAATCTGAGTAATAACTTGTTGCATGATTATAATCGTGCGACACGAGCTCTTATCAACAGCGTTTATATGCGCTGTTGATAAGAGCTAATTACGAAAAGCTTCAACAGTTTTTAATACTAATTGAGCACTTTATTACAAGACAATGTCTTTTGTGTGGTTGTGGTTTCGATCGGATAACGCACAATGTCACACAGAAGAGGTCACTGATCAAATATTTGATACATACATAATACGTACATACATAATGCAATATTTTCACGTTAGACGGCAGCACCAGTAAGCAAAAAGTTTTGTTCAACGTTAGACAACGTTTCTGATAATATCACGTTGTTTTTTGTTTTCTTTCTGTATGTTTATTATTTAGTTGAATAGTCTTGTGAAGCCACTCATTAGTCCCCGCAGAATATCAGTGCAACGGGCTCGCTTGCTGCGTTTGCTGAGCTGAGGCCAATTTTCGGCTTCACTCAGCATTATAAAATGTAACCAGATCATACCAATGTACCACTGAATATTTAATTATTAATTTATTATAATGTATCATGTGATGCTGGAAATATAAGTATTCTTATTCACGTGTCTAACATGTCAGATTTTGGTCGGATTATTTACTGTATAATGTATATGCTAGTAGCGCCCTCTGCCCCTTTGAGTAACATTCCCTAATAATAGTATTATAGTATAAAACAATAATTTGTATTACATAAAATCAATATGGATACACTTCTGTTGAGTTCCAAGAGAAAAAACATAAGCTAAGCGGCAAAATGTTACTCAGAATTTGTTTTCAAATAGACAAATGCGCGAACAATAATATATTATAATGGTACAGTAAAAATTATTTTAGAAACTCAGCAACGTAACGGCATTTAACATAACTTTATTGTTAATTTTCATTTTATCTCATATCGCACTTTGCGCTCTACTTCTCATCTCTAAAAGAATTTTTATGGAAATTTCTCTATGAGATGCGTAGATAATATCACCATATAAATAACTAGCAGACCCGTGCAAGATACTCACGCCTCGGTTATCCATTGGTTTAGAGCGGGGCTCTTGCCTCGGAGGTCTTGGGTTCGATTCATTAATCATTACCTGACAATGCTGGCTGATCACCCGGATGGAAAACAGAAGAAATTACTAATTAGTAATAATGCCGCCATTGTGTATTACCTGTGTTTTAAAAATGTATTTTATTTTAAATTGTTATGTGTGCACAATAAAGAATATTTATCATATCTTATTATCTTAAAACAAGTCGGTCTGCGCTTGATTTCTCACCAGTCGTGTCGGTCTTCTGTCCCACTGAGTTATGAGAGTCAAGGAAGAGTAAACAAGAGCACTCTGCTCTTGTGAACTGCACATACACTTGGAAATGCAAAAAATAACTCCTGGGTAACCTGGTTTCGATGAACAATGAAACCGGTCACCGTCACTGAAACCGGTGCGAGAGTTATTATATACAATCAATGATATTCTTTGAGTTTTTTTTTATATAATATCATTGTATACAATGCTATTTTCAAACCGTGGTTAAAATCAAACGAAGCTATAAAATATTATTATTATTAATACTCTGGCAAATAAGGTTAGTCTACCTTATTACCTCAGCCTATACGCTTTGAAATAAAATGTTAATGATCTAGAGTCTAGACTCTAGAATACTCTAGATCGTTTAAATGTTTAACATTTTTACCCGACTGCCGAGGAGGGTTACGTTTTATCAATATGCGTGGATTTGCTTGCTCAGAAAAAATTAAGCGAGTGTGCCCGTTTACAGTTACAAATTTAGTAAAAACCTAATCTTGTATTTATAACATTTTCTTGGATATATGGATGTTAAGTGCTAATTGCTAAACTCCTCCGAAACGTCTAGAATTCTAGACTTTCCTTCTCGAAATAACGTTGTAGTACACCAAAGAGTGCACGCCGCGGTACCATACAATATTGCGATGAGCAGCACAATATGTACACACCTTATATGGCAATGCAGTACTTGCCGGAACCGGCAAACGCTGCATTTTCACATAATATACTTACCAAGTTTCAAGAGAATATTTATCTTATAGTTTGGAAAAAGTGGCTGTGACATACGGACGGAAAGACAGACATGACCAATTCATAACGGTTCTATTTTTTGGCATTTGGGTACATAACCCTAAAAATTACGTGAGATGTTTAGGGAGGGAGGGAGTCGAGTCAAATCTCATCTTATCTCACTTTGGGTAGAGGAGGGGTCTCGGCAAATCTCACGTAATTTTTTTCTCAACAAAATAATACTATTTTGGTCCGTTTCATTCAGATTGTATGTATGCTTAAGATTTCATCATAATAAGCGTAATCGTTATACGATAAAGATCATTCACAAATTCGTTCGAAAGAAAATGTACTGACTGTCAAACCAAACGTTTACGTAAGAAACCCACGTTTTGAAAAATCTCACGTGAGATTTGTGAGGGGGGAAATCTCACGAAATCTTTCCAGAGGGGGAGGGGGGGTCAAAAAATTAAAAAAAAAACACCTCACGTAATTTGTGGACGCCCCCAAAGGAGTCTTCGAGAGGAGCAACTCTAGAAATTCCATCGATGAAATTGATTCATATGCAATTGACAGACTTACGTCATATTTTGGTCGAATTATGTTAATTCAATGTTATGATCTGTGAGGTTTGATATAACGCGACCAAATTAGGTAGGTCTATTACCTGCCTATGAATCAACTTATCTGATAGTACATGGAATGTGACTAAGGAATACAGATTAAAATAGCACATAAACGGTAATAAGATGTGTAATGAAGCGCGACTGAAGACTGCTCAGTGTGGGGGTCAGTGGGCCGCGCGGCGCGCGGCGTCACGACCGCCGCGCCTGTAGTACAGAGTACAGTGAAAGTGATCATGTTCTCCGACCACAACTCATGGGAATCTGATGAGTATGGCTTTACTTGAGGAACTGAGATGCTAAGTCTACCTTTAGTCCTAGTACCTAGTCTATTTTTATGCGTCACAGGGTGAAAATATAATAATAATCGTTTAATTCAGGCAATAGTACTGTAATAGCATAAAATAACATAATACAAGTTCAAAATAATATATAAAATAAAAGTTAAGTGACAAAATTTAAATAATATAAAACTAAAACATATTCTGAATAATCTAATTTTATATTCTGAATAAGTTACTTAAATTATATTTATATTTTTATGATAATTTTCTGCGCATAATTAGCTATTGTCAAATATATTATGCAATTATCAAACATATTTAAATTAAAATAAAAATACATTTAAAATGTTAAAATCTAAGATTGTCTTTGGTTACTGCCACGATGCACCGCAAGCCAGTAGGCTGGGATCGAGTTTTCCGGGCACCCGGCACACACACAAAGGATCTCATTATCCGAAGAGCGCATGCGTGGCCAAAATGCTGCGACGCGCGCCTTGATAATCGCGAAATAGTCTGGGATTCCGGCGTCGGAAAAATATACGTGATGCACCACAATTTCTATTTGTGTTTAATTTTCTACGTGCAGTCTATATAAATGACAGTAGCAGGATAATTCACGTTTTCCGTTCCACTCGGATTCGAACATTTTACCGAACGGTTATTAAGATGCGCTTACACGGCCAATAATTACGGCAATAATTGCTCGGCGACACGAAGGGAACGATCTGGAGCAATTAGTGGATCAATATGGAGCAATTTATTTCATATCGCTCAATGTCATGTCGCTCAAATATTCGATGGCCACATCACTCAATATTGTATTGCGCAATATTGCTGCTTGTTGCCGCAAATTGCTTGATGTAGTTGTGACGTCAAAGCTGACGAGAATTGACTGAAGTTAAGCAATTTTAGTTGCCCGTATAAGCGCACCATTAGTAGCACGGCGAGCGTTTGTTGGACGTCGCGCGATGAAGTTTCCGAATCCGAGTCGAATTGCGCATTGTGAATCTGGCCATTTAGCCGAAACTTTTTCGTTTTCGCTTCGTTATAGGATTGCCGATCAAAATGTATGGAATTGACATAAGACGAGTCGAACGTCAACGTCATATTAACGAACGCTTATGTCAATTCCATACATTTTCATCGGCGATTCTATAACGAAGCGAAAACAAAACATTTTGGCACACCCCCCAGGCCATTTAGCCGAAACTTTTTCGTTTTCGCTTCGTTATAGAATCGCCGATCAAAATGTATGGAATTGATATAAGACGAGTCGAACGTCAACGTCATATTAACGAACGCGTATGTCAATTCCATACATTTTCATCGGCGATTCTATAACGAAGCGAAAACGAAAACATTTTGGCACACCCCCCTGGGCTCTATATACCATCTCGCTCGGTCGGAAGATCTTCCTTTGTGACCACGACCTATATTTTAAATGCTCTTTCACTCGATGGCGAAGCAAAAAGGTATTTTTATATAATATTATGTTTGCTAAATTTTGTCTTGATAGTTGATACTACACTAAAGACATGTAATACATAAAAACGTACAGTTAATCGGTTAAGTTTATAGTAACCAATCAGTACTAATGTCATTAACCTCACCCGCCTAAACCACGTTCAATAATAAAAGCCATTATAGAGGAATTCGCTCGACTCGTAGTAGCCGTAACGCAGTATCTCCTTGACATTTCAGTTAACCGATAGTTAATACTAACTGTTCGGCTAACCGATAGTTATAATACTAACTGTTACTGTAATAGTGAGGTATAATAATGTAATTGCATCAATTGACCAAACGGTTTGTAGTCTAATATAAAATACCGCGGCGCCTGTTGAAGTCTTTTGTACTGGGATACAATTTCGTAGAGCTTGCTACGTGTCGTTCGTAGCGGAATTTAAAAAAACGCGTAGGTTTTATAATGAGAATTACAGGCCAAGTGCGAGTCGGGCTTGCGCGGAACGTGTAAGGTCCGAGGTTTTATTTAGTGTTTACAGCGTCAACGAACTACGTGGTTGGTCAAACTCACAATAATTGTCTAAGTAACACAGTTCAAGCGAAGAACTCTTGATGTAGACAGATGGATAGGCAGACAGAAATGTCTTAATAACAGCATTTTAAAACTTTTTTATATTAAATTTGGGGGGGAAACGAGCAAACAGGTCACCTGATGGAGAGCAACTATCGTCGCTTCCCTCTCCCTCCCTGAACCCTCAAAATTACCATATATTGCATTGCTTTGAATAATTATATAGTTTTACATATTTAGCTGTCACCTTGTCCAACAACTAGTCAATGGACTGCTACAACGGGCACAAAGAGACAAGTCCGGATCGTGGCTTCCTCATGCTTACTAGTTTGAATGGGCATAACCTTGCACCTCGTGGTACGCCCTCCGCCGCTGTCGCCGCATTCCAGCGTATTAGATGAGATTAGATTGTATTACTCTATAGTAAAAGCTCAATAATAATTAATTATTATGTAACCTGGCCTCATTTTCTAAATATATATATATATATATATATGTTACGCTCAAAGACCGAAATCGCTCAGTGAGCGAAAAAATAGCTCACAACGCGTTGTGGTCACAGTGAAACAGCCACGACGCGAATTTCGCGAACTGTAGCTTATGTAGCGAATGCAACCTGAGTGGCACAAGACTTTTTGGTACGCGTTGACATTGGGTAATGTTGATGGTATTTATGTTGAGTTGTTTATCACAGTTTATTTTGCAAAGTTTTATCATGACAGACAAGATGTTGTTGGATCTATGGTAATGTTATAAGAATCCAGTATGGTCAGTTTGGGCGAGCGTTGGTGGAGTAAAGGAGCATAAAGTGTACATTTTGTTGGTTTTTGACTTGGAGATAGGACACACGAGGACGTGTGATATGCAGGACGGCCGTATCGGCGTGCGCGATTAACTTGTCTATTGGCAACTTATTTTGAGATAAGTTTTATAATGTACGTTATCTGTTGGAGCGGCCAGTACCATCCCCTGCCAAATATCTAGAATTATTATGAATGTTGGAAAGAACGGTGTATGCTCCCAAACCCATCGGCTCCAATCTGACGATATCTGGTTAATCTCGTTCAGTGTAGATGACTTATATACGCCCACAATCTTGGAGGATGGATGCAATGTTATTCCATGGCCATTGAATCAGTTTCAATATACCTCTCGACGATCCGATATATATATATATATATATACAAGAATTGCTCGTTTAAAGATATAAGATAGGTTTGGAAGATAATAAAAATATAGTTTTATTTTAATTAATATAATTTAAATATAATACTTCTAGTTGATGTCCGCTACTACGTTGCGCCAGGCAGACAGAAAGACAGACATTAATAATAATTATTGGTACGGATAGTATAAAACTATGGATATTTTATAAATAATAATGATAAACACGATATGCAGTGTTTTAGTAAAAGAAAAAATATTTTATAGTACAGTACAAGAAGTTGATTCCTATGCAGGTCGGGGACCTACGTAGTTTAGTCGCGTTACGTCAAATCCAGCCGACAGAACATTTAACATTAAATTGACATGATCTGACCAAATAACGTTGGTCTGTTAACTGCCTAGGAATCAATTTCCTCGATGGTACATAATCTAACATGTAGGCTGCATATACCCTTAAGATTGCATTAGTCTGAACGCGATCTAGCAATAAAGATCCGTCTGATCACCGATCTGCCAATAACGTCTTCTACAGACCTTAAAATCGAACACTGAGCTTCTATTTTTGCCGAAAGTCTTAAAGTTCTACGCGGCCATTACTGTGTGAGTACAATCTTACTATCTTTTCGGGAAAACTCGTAACAAAAGTGACCATCTTGAGAATGAAGGTCACAGTGTCGCGGTCGCGAACAACGCACGTCGGTTCCGCTCTCTCACCACGTCTCCCGTTCATGTTGCATATTCAACAGCCTCAAACACCATCCTCAGATATTCACTTTCATATTCAAATAAGCCTATTTTAAGATTTTTATATCAGCGATAGAAGGTAGCTGTTGTTTGAGACTTTGCTAAATTTTCTACAAAGCCCTTATATTGGTCTATTTCATACTATGTTATACGGTTGCATAAATAATGCACTATCAGAGAAGTCAATTCCTAGGCAGATGGCGGACCTAGGTAAGTAATTTGGTCGCGTTAAGGCGCTATATTGAAAAAAACTATCTTTTTTGACGTAACACTATAGGACCCTCAGATATGTTACAAATCTGGTAATGAGATATACATATCTTAATAGCCTTATCTAGGTTTGAGAAGAACTAGAAACACGATTAATGTATATTGCCTCGATACATTTAATTTTCGAAATGACCTCTTAAAAATACGAAATTCGAAGATTATTTTTAAACGAAAATAGATGTATTGTAGGAAATTAGTCTAATTGATAGACACCTTTGCAACTCAAAATCGTATAGAAGCATTTTGCTTAAATGCTCCTAGTTATTTTTTAAATTATTATAATTACGTTTTTTCGCATGTTTTCCGACTGAGACGATAGCTTCTGGCCGCAGCGTATCCACGACTTTATAGTCATACAAATTAAGTATAAAATTGCCCTTGCGGTAAAATTACTTTCGATATAGCGCCTTAAGTCAAACTCATCCGACCGATCACAGCCAACTTTGAATCGACATAAGTCGACCACATGACGTAGGTCCGCCAACTGCCTAGGAATCAATTTCCTCGATGGTACATATTACTATTATTAAGTCACTGTATTTGATCGAGCGTTTATTTTTTATTTATCTTATTAAAGCATCTATGATCTTTTGAATTAAAAGAGAAAACCTTTTTTTTTGTTTCGTTTGACTTCAGTAGCTTCAAAAATATTGGATCAGTTTCTCATAAGGAATAGATATACCAAATGAAGGCTTGAGTCATGAGAATTAGACAACGGATAAAATTATATAATAAAATATTATACTTACCTTCTAACAAAATACTCACAAAGTTTATTGGCTAATAAAGTCTGGAATCCATGCTATTTTTATGAGAAGCTCTAGCCAATGCATTTTGACTCTAAACCTAAAGTCTAAACCAGTAATTCCCAAAGTGGTCCAGGTGGACTCCAAGGGGCCTACGCGAGACTTGATGGGGTCTATGTTGGCCCTGACAAAAATAGGGATCCGCAATTGTAGGCGGGGGTGCATGTAAATTAGTTTTTTTAGTTTTAACTTTACATTGGTAAGCAGTGAAGTACTTTAATTAGGTAGGCTTGATTTCTCTAATATTAGAAAGCATAGGCCAGGGATGGCGAACCCTGCCTTATCAACGTGCCAATTTTATGAATAATATTTCATAATCACTAAATTTATAGACGTATGTATATTATAATATTTTTCTTTGTAATCCTGACGCGTACGCGTACTTACATATATTTTCATGTCCCCAGCGCCAGCCTAATTTGGGGCTTTTGTAGAATAATCACCATAATAATTTTGTTATCAGTAGCGTTCTCAAACCTGAAACGTGGGCCACGAAACAAATGAGTTTGGGAACCTCTGGTCTAAACTATCAATCTGCTAGCAGTTTATAGCTTCGTTTTATGGGAGGATCAGTTTGATCGACTCTTGTTAAAGTTTATAGTTTATACAATATTATCTTATTAAGACAAACGATTAATACTAATTGCTTTAGACTTTACAGATTATATACGTTCATCCTAATATTATAAAGGCGGAAGTATGTATATATCTATTTGTCCCTTAATTGCTTAACCGATGTAGATGTAATATAATATTATAAATATAATTTTATAACATTTTAAACTTTCGCGTTGCATTATAATTAAAACTTATTAACCGGGACAACGCGACTTACTCGTAGTAGCATTACTATAAGAATAAGTCGCGTTAAGGCCGTCCCCCGAGCTAACGACCTTGACCCTACATTTGCCGCGTTGCCAAGATCGCACCAAAACCCTATTTTTTTACTTATCTTAGTTCAAAATTGTCCTAAAAAAAAATAAAACGGGGAATGTGTAGTTTATGATATTGTCGATAGGGAATGCAATCTCGTTCTCGCGAGATCTCGGCCTTTTTTAGCGAGATTGATCTCGGACGAAAAAAAGGCGAGATCGCGCGAGTTTGACGAGATTGCACTTGAGCATGAAAACGTCTTATTCGAAGTGCGGATTGACACGGACGGAGTTGCGATCACGGAGTAAAAACAAAAAGGGGCTGGCCTAAGCAAATGTGCACTGTGATTTTCAACTAGGTCCTGAATTTTGACTTCTCGCTGTTTTGTTAGTTATAAAAGAGAGCTGTTTTATTACTAAAATATTTGTGTTTGATAATGTGCGCTTTTATAATTCTGGACGTCACGTTATCGTGGACGCCGGCTTAAACGATAAAACGTTGGGTACGTTAGATGCCCTTTTGAAGTGTAGACGTCGTGATGTCCTCTAACGTGCACGTTAAAAAGTTATCGTTAACGGAAATTTAAAAGGGTCTTCACTCTTTATATAATATTTCCATACATTTTACTTCCCTATGTTATCGTTTTACCGCGGACGTCCACGATATTACCGCCACGTCCAAAATTATAAAAGCGCATTAGAAGAGAAGACTGGTTGTTTCTTTCGTTTGTTATTAATTGATAGATAGTAGATACGTATGTCAAAGTTTACTACTAAAAAATTATAGACAGATACCAATGTTTGATGCATAAAATTCTATTGAAAATTCGTAAAAATGAATGTTAATCTTATGATACTTATAATATTTATTACCTTTTTTTCGTAATTTATTCAAATATTGTGATTATTAGCAAAAAAAAACCCACTAAACTGCTAATCTCGCGAAATCTCGAAATTGGCGAGATCTCGCGGTATTGTATTCATAAACTCGCGGGATCTCGCTTGAGCTCCAATCTCGCGAGATTTGCATTCCCATTTGTCGATCTATTGGTGTGAGTTTCAAATAACAGTAAATTGTAAATACTAAGGAGATGCTGAATATATGCTTGAATTTTAAGGCCGTCCCCCGAGCAAAGGACCTTGGCCATACATTTGCCGCGTTGCCGAGATCGCACCAAAACCCTATTTTTTACTTATCTTAGTTCAAAATTGTTCTAAAAAAATTAAAACAGGGAATATGTAGTTTATGATATTGTTGATCTATTGGCGTGTGTTTCAAATAAAAGTAATTTGTAAATCCTAAGGAGATGCTGAATGTATGCTTGATTTTTAATAAATTGATTTTACTATGGAAATTGATATCATGAGCATAATAAACAAAAATAGAACATTTAAAACGGGGAAAGGAATGTTGATATATTGAAGATTATATCTGTATTTTTATAATAACTCTGTAGCTTTCAAATTATGAGTTTATAAGGCTCTAAATACGGTAATTACGGTTAATTAATCTTTTAAGGTTTAAATTTATACGGTCCTATGAAATAAACGAATTGAACGTCTACTTAATAATAATAAATTGTCATCTTCTGCGTTATCAGCTTATCTCTTATCTCTTTGTTATTGTTTTCGTGACAGACAATACGGCATTGTCACTTACAGGAAGTGACGTCACACGATTAATGCGACGATAGTGGCGCGTGCGCGTGCGCAGGTCGCCGTTACTACTGTGAATTATACCTTAATGAGGAGAATCATGCGTGCGTTGCCATGGCAACTGGAGCGAGGAGGCTGCGCCGATAGTCGATCACTCGGCAGCCTCTCAATGTTAAAATTACTTAATTATTGAGGTTATGTTGTTTCCCGCCATTAAAATTATCAGAGCGATGAAGATCTACATTTGAAAGCGCTTCTTCAGAAGCTGCAAGATTTTGACGAGCTCTTATAAAAAGCTGCAAGATTTTGACATAATTTTAAACTCCTAAATTGATCTAACACTTTTCAACCTCAGCCTATTAAGTAAATCACTTATTCAGAAAGAAGAGAATAAAATATCTTTCGTCGCTCTAACATTAAAGTCTAGAGTGTAGACTTCATAATGTCAGGAGAATAACATCACAGTAGAGCTGAATAAAACCATAACATACGATTAAAATCGCGCGAAATCGTACATAACTTAGATAGTTCTGTCATAAACTACTTTTATGAGGCGGTAACAAACGTTTCGTTGTCATTTCGCGTGGAAAAAAGTAAAAATAATGGTGTTACGTCACAAGTCAGTATTTTCTCTTACGTCACTAGTTCCGCTACTCAAGACTAGTATATAAACAATGTACTAACTACTTTCTATTATTTTATTAGTGACTAATTTTGCTACATAATCGATGAACATAAAAACAC
Organism: Lysandra bellargus; assembly: GCA_905333045.1. NCBI lineage: Eukaryota > Metazoa > Arthropoda > Insecta > Lepidoptera > Lycaenidae > Lysandra > Lysandra bellargus. Next base: position 7,832,287 of record HG995363.1, on the reverse strand, counting down.
GTACTCGTACATATAGAAGTATATTTTTATTTTTTTGTGGTCGGCTGCAAGCACGAGTTTACGATTTATCGTAACGTGAATTGTATCATGTATGACAGTATTTAATAATTAATATGGCTTACATACAAAAAAATTATTTTATGGACCCCCTTTATATTTTTCAATATGACTATAGTAATAATATTATTCAAGCTCCTGTCTTCAATGACACGAAGACACATGAAACGGATGAACCGGGTAACTAACATTTTACAAAAAGTAATTATTGATTTTTTCTCTTATAATTTGAACAAGCCTTGTAATATTATAAGGTCTAAACACTAACGGATTTTGTCGCGGAACACTTTTATTAATCCCGACGTTTCGGCTGCTTTACAGCGGCCGTGGTCACGGGAGGACTGAGGTAAGTGTTTAAACCTTATAATATCATGAGTGATACTCGCGAAAACTTAAGAAATCGTCAAGCCTTGTAACTTACCTACTTTATCATCTGGCTAATATATCTAGCTATTATACATAGAATCCACATTTTTTTTGAAGTCGTTTTCCCGGCTCTAAAGCCTCCATTTATGCAAAAAACCGACAGTTTTAAAATTGTTACTTACCCGGTTCGTCCACTCATGTCTTCAATTATAAAAGTATAGTGTATCGGAGTTCACACGCGCCGCATGGACAATTAACTATTAATGCGTCGTACATTTAACGCAAACCCAGGAGGCGTGTCATGTGAGGCCCCGGCGGCCCGAGGCCCCAGACACGAGGCCCCAGACACGCAGCGGGGGCCTCACAGCGGAGCCCTGCGCTCCGGGGGATCTTCAGGTGTAGCTAGTTGAAACAGTTTAAATAACGTACGTTTAGTGATATTAAAAATAGATAGTGAAATACTACGGGGTATAGAATTCTATAGTTTCTTTAGTTTCTATAGTTTCTTCTCAAAGTATCTCTATAAAGTGATTTTTTAAAAATTAATACAAAGGTACACTTTTAATAATAATAATAATAACATTAACCTCAACGTCAACTTTAGATTGTACCCACTCTAAGCTTTTGTTATCAAAATATAGAATTCACTTTACTTTATAATATTTTTAATGTATTGATATTTTATAGAGTTTTATAACTATTTAAATTTTAGATAAGTTCGCCGCTAAAACTTTAATAATAAAAAAGTGCTTATGAACAGACACTTTATACACAATAACTTTAGTTAGTAGTTACTACAGAGTACAGATAAAGCTTTAACCTTTTCTCAAAATAACTCATTTGTAGTTTGAAATGATTGGTGCATTACCGATAATTACTGTGGCATTAGCCGTACATAGGCGCCGTTGCCCAACGCTGCCCTTTTCGGTCGCCCCCCGCGCCCCCAGTTCCGACACTGTTACGACATCGCACTGTTATCGTCGGACACGTCAAAACTATTCGGACAAACGACCTTATATAGAGTTACATATTTACATTTAATTGAGTGTGGTACAACATAAAGGTACAAGCTGGAAGCCGGTTACATGAAGTGGCAGCAGACGACCGCGACGTGTCGTCGCGACACTACTGGTTTCTATGTATTTCTATAAAATCTTTTGCAGCTGACCATACGAAGCTAGCGACACTATGATAGAAACCAGTAGTGTCGAGACGACACGTCGTCTGCCGCCGCTTCATGTCGCCCGCTACCAACTGACACCCTAAGGGCGTTTTTACATTATCCAATCCGATATCGGTGTCGGACGCCGATCCGATATCGGGAGTAAGTAAAATGTATGAAATATGTATATATGTACCTGTCTTTCATATTGTCCGGCCCGATATCGGATATCGGTTCATACATTTTACTTACCGCGATAACGAGTCGGCTTCCGACACCGATATCGGATCGGATAATGTGGAAACGCCCTTACACGTTGTACAGTGTACTTTCAGAGAAATTGATTCAGGCAGATGACGGGCCTACGTTATTTAATTATTGTCAAGTTATGTCAATTTAGCTGAGGAAATAATATTATGACGAGTTATTGAGTTGACATAATACGTTATACGACCAACTTATATGTGTCCGCCATTTGCCTATGAATCAATTATTACAACTGATACATTACAATAAACTCCAACGCATTATTTACTGTAAATGAGAAGCCAAACGAGCGTAATTTGTGAGTTGTGAGTCGCAGAATTTCGGCTCGACAGAATTCTGCTGCATTCAGTTTCATACAAAAGTCCTGTTTGATTCACACGAGCGTAATTTTGTGAGTCATGATTTGTATGAAAAGATATTTACACGGCAGAAATTCTGCGACTCACAACTCATAAATTACGCTCCATGGCTTCTATTTCTTCCATCTATGGCTTCATCCTAAATGGTACGATACACTTTGACTGATCATGATCGGAATTATAGGGAGCAAACGTTCGTCTTTTTAGTCATTAATTTTAGATTTACACAAGGTTTGTTCATTAGTTTGACACACTCATAAACATTTTGTCATAGCTAGGTACATTATTTTCTTTTATAAAAGTAAAGCGCTAATTTCGAAACACTTGCAAACACTACGAAAGATTAACAATTATAATTACAAATAAATAATTATTTTGTTAAAAGAAACAATTAGGGATCAGTAATAATTGACAATAATTATTATCAGTGAATTACACTTAATACGTAGGCTCAATCATCTCTACCTTGGAGTTGAACCCGCGACCTCTGCGGTATGTCTTGACCCTTCAACTCTTAAACACTGCTTCCAAACTGTAGTATGGAATTATCTAGATTTGTACTTCTAACGAATAGATTGTACTGATTTTGATGAAAATTTGTGATTATCGGGTACATCTGAAAATGAGTCTTTTAACGCTTCAACTCCCATAAGGCCCAAGTGAGCCGCGAGAACAAAAGATTTTCAAGAATCCGCAATCGAATGAATAATCTATTGTTTATCGCTAGGTTGGAAGATCTTCCGAGGATCTTTTCCAGCATACTTCCACAAACTAAATGTAAAAAATTGCTGGGTCAGCTATCATAAATTCGGAGTTGGTATGTAAGTAGGTTACTTTTTTCACAGACTTTTTGAGTGACAGTAATGAGATGAAGGAGCCTGAGAAAGTATATATGACCGCTCTCAGAGCATGTACCGCGGGCGCGGGGCTTGATCAGTAAACTACAGCTAGGTATACATTACTAATAAGTAATAACAATATTTACATAATGAGAACTATACACAATGTTTTGTCGTTGTTTGATACGTTGAACAACATTTTAAGTTCAATGTGTTTTATCATTTTTTACTTGTTTGTTAGTCTAGGTCTCGAGCTTCAACTTGTTAAAAAATCTGTATTTTATAGATGATATTATCTGACTATTGGCGTGTGTACCAGAGCAATATTTTGAGCTTTTGTTTAACACTCAAGACTATCTCCTACTCGTAAATCACTGTCATAGATGGGTATTGACCGCTGACGTATGGAACCTGTCATTAGTCGTTACGTCAGCGTCAGCCGGCGGGCAACTTTCCCCGCGAGAAATCGCCCCACTGCCCGCTGCCTGCTGCCTGCTGCCCGCTGCCCGCTGCCCGACTAGCACATACCACTTTTTTCTAAACCTTACTGTTAATTACTCCACCAATATGGTATAACTAGAAACGCGAGAGATTACGTTCAAATTGATCTATTAACCGATTTATACTTGATTTTACGAGCTGTTTTTGAAGTGAAATTTTCTTAAGAGTTGTTCACTTTATTGAGATGGGTGAAAAGTAAAAACTAATTACGTTAAACTCGCGTCAGTTGATCTGATCGAAAATTCATAAGACGGTGGGAGATAATAGATCGAATATGGCGCGTTGAAGAGAGGAAATAATATTAAAATATACCCTACTCTATTTACCGCGCGTCGAAAATGTATGCATGCTGCTGCTGTTTTGATTAGGCAGCGCGAGCGCAGGTCTTTTGCGCTAGCGTATTGTGCAAACGTTTTCCAATTTACACTGCATTCTCACACTTCTTAACCGTAGCGTTTGTTTTGCAAGCTGTTGTAGATTCAGTCATTGACAATAGGCCATCAAAGAACCATCTAAAGAAGCCACAACAAAACGAAACATTAACGCACTACTCCAATTGTAACAGTTGACATTATATTAATAAAAGTATAATGTAGAGCCTGAGAACATCTCTGACCGGTTCACGGGGTCAGACCGCGTTTATGACGTGTGTGATATAATTCGTTGGCCAACCTCAACACGCTTCGATTGTCGATGTGTTGTCAGCGGTTTGTCGCCTGTTCTCAGGCGGTTTGGCAACACATTGTGTTCATAAACGATTGTGAATGGAGCTAATGTGATCAGCATTGAGAGCAACTAATGACAGTTAGCAGAAATGATAAAAACTCATTGTTTTATAGTGAAGCGAAATATTAAAAATAAGAGAAGTTTCGACAAATTATATTATTATAGTCCACTAGCTGTCCCGGTGAACTTCGTGTCACTTTAAAACCTTCCCTGAACTCCTACGAATATTTTAAGAATTAATCAGCCCAATCCGTTCTGCCGTTTTTGAGTTTTAGCGCGACTAACACATTTGAAAATCCATTTTTATATAAATAGATTTGTAGGTTGATTAGGGTGTGTACGTGTTCCTTAATGTAGATAGTTCACTGTGAAAGCAGCAGCGCTGAAAGATCATTTTTTTTTTCACTTTTGTATGGGCAAGCGCCCCAGTGTCACGAGTGTCCGCTTTATTATCACTTAGTTTTGTATACATAAGCACTAGGTTAGTATGTATATTTCCCCGCAATATAATATACTTTCTGCATTACGTTGCGACTTGCGAGCAACATATTCTAGTTGATAATATCGGAATTAATAATTAAACAATACAATAAAACAAAAACTTTTATGTATTGCAAAAAAATACGACTTTTTGCATACACAATACATGCGTATAATATAATCGAAGGTCAGAGATTTTCAGATGCGCCAAAAAATAGGCATTGTTGATTGTTGTCAACACAATGGAGGCTGACGACCGTCACCCGTCACACGCATGACGCACACACGCATTGTCAATACATACACAATATACACGTGTGTTTATGTGGTTACGTTTTTACATGACGAGGTTCCGATTTACTATTTTCATCGTCAGATTATTAATAAGAATTATGTATTGTGGTTCTATGTCACCCCTTTACGATTAAACTGGTAAATCGATATGGTATTATACTTTTAAAAGTTAACTGCAAACTATATCCGAGAAATAACATATTGTATAGATATACAGTCGTGCAATCATTTGTATTAAAAATAATACTTAATATTATTTATTACTTACTTATTTTGTTTGATTTTTTCTTGACTTCCATCGCGCGTCCTGTTATTTAGGACAGGATGCCCTATTTACTGCTTGTTTTATGTTTACAAAACTTATAATATGATATGAATCATTCTGCTACTATATTGAATGTACTATTTTTAAATTACATTCATTATGCCACGGTATAAAGACCATGACAAAATATAATTGGACTTGTCTGAAACTATAGGTCGTGTTTAGATCTAAAGTGTAAATAATAAATATGTATACATAAATTAACTAACTTCGAATAGAGTTTTTTTACTCTCGCTCATTCACTGCAAAAATTTTTACCAACTATATAAAAAGATAGTAATAATATTATTACTTTCAATAGACAATTTCGTGAAGTAGTAAGTATCTGCTAGCAGCTAGTGTAAAGTACCAGTAATTAAGTTCGTCGTAAAAAGTTCGACGTTTGTGCTCCAGTTATTAGTAACTGAACTGGAAATAATTGTTGTATATAACCAGCAACCACGTATAACCAGCAGGAAGAGAATTATATTTCCTACGTTATAAATATTAAAAAATATAGTAATTTATGGTTATAGAGTCAGTAATCCACCTATTATTTTGATAAAACGTATCACTGTCTCAGACGAATTAAATTAAACCTCTTAAAACCTATCTAGTTTCGTACGTCTTTAAAGCTACACTCTGTCGAATTCTGGAATCTAGACCATAATCCACCTCGCCTCCGTGGTCTAGTGGTAATTGGTATAGAGCGCGGCTCTTGACTCGGAGGTCGTGGGTTCGATTCCCGCGTTGGAAAATTGTTATTTCCAACTTTGGTTAGGACAATGCAGGCTGATCACCTGATTGTCTGACAAGTAAGATGATCAATGCATCGGATGGGCATGTAAAAAGTCGGTCCTGCGCCTGATCTCTCGCCAGTCGTGTCGGTCGTCCGTCCCACTGGGTTATGAGAGTAAAGGAATAGAGAGTGCTCTTGTGTACTGCGCACGCACTTGGGCATTATAAAAATTACTCCTGCGTAGCTGGCCTGGTTTCAATGAAACCGGCCACCGTCACCGAAACCGGTGTGGGAGCTATTATTATTATTATAATCCACCTTTCGGCACAGTCGAGTAGTAATGAAGCCTAAGTATTTTTATATTTTTTAAGTCTAATAAGGGGAAAAAACCTAATAATATTCCTGTAGCAAACCTTTGCAATTTCGTATTCATCGGCAAAATTTCGTATACGGACTCTTAATACTTTTATACTATACATATATTTAAGATTTTTTTATATGATACACATATTTAATACACATCCATGACCCAGGAACTTTATAAACTTATTTGTTCCGTCGGCGGGACTCGAACCCGCGACCTCCGGCTTGAGTTACCAACGCGCTCACCACTGCGCCACGGAGGTCGTCTTATATCCTTAATGCATTCATTAAATACTAGCTAGGTTCAGTAGTTTCAAAGTATGTTTATTAAATTTAAGCATTTTAACGTTTGTATATCATTCAATCAAGCTATAATGTATTCACTATAGAATCGCTCAAATAGCCTCGGTAACACAATTCCTATTCCTTTAATCTTCATAATATTATAATAATTTTAAATCTGTATAAGAAAGTGTGGAACGGTACCTACTTATACAAAAAGTAGCGCTAACAGTCATCGTGACTATACCACTTGTATTCTATTTGGACTCCAGCGTCCTATTGACTGCTTTAAGGCTAACAAAAACCGGAGTCGTGGGTGATCCGTTATACATCTCCAGTCACTAACAGTCAAAACATTAGTCACTAGTTATGTTGATTTTAGGTGCCAACTATTACTCAAAATTATAATCCATAATAACAGGTACTATGATATACTTCTGCAGAAAAACGCAGAACGAAAATGTATGAAATATAAATTCAAATGAGGTTAGAGATCAACTACGATAAGATGGCGCGCCCCTCTTCAAAACGTTTGAAGTACGTTGTCAAAAACTTTGAAGTGCGTTGTCTTGCGCGGTAGGCTAGTTATGATTAGTTCACCAACAAATCTTGGTAATAAGTGACATTAAGTGAAATATTACGTGTACTGTTATTGGTTGAATACTTACTACATACAAACTCTTTCATAAGGATGTGACTACACACATTGAAACAGTCATTTGGAGGGGCGCGCCAAGTTATCGTAGTTGATCTCTACGATAGACGCTGATACTAATTCGATACTAATTCGACCATTAACTTTTACAGTCGTTAGTGAAATTGGAATGTCTTTTTACCCACAGATCATATAATATACAGTACAGATTACAGGCATAATATATTAAACTCTTGAGTTGTAAATCTATGCAGACGAGAAGTATAAATATCCATTAGATTAACCATTATAGTACATATTTCAATGTAAGAAGGCACAGTATCACATGACAATGAAATATTCTCTTCCGAGTTCCCACACAGGTTCGCGCGGTGTCAAGTGGTATTGAGTTTTGCGTTTCCCCGCTAAAACGCCGATATAACTAACGTACTCGTATATATTTTGTTTCAGGTAAGTTCCGGTGTCGGCAGTTAATATTTATATGGCTAATGTAAGTACTTCCGTCACGATGAAAGAAATACAATATTTAACGGACTGTATAAGGCACATGACAAATATTTACCAAGTTATTAATTTATGTTTATGTTAAAGTTTTTACCGAATAGCTATTTGCCGACTGCAAAAGGTCTTATTTAAACTTTACACAATTTACAAAAACAATTTTCTTGTTTAATCATAAAAGTCTTGTCATTGTGCCAATTCCGAGTCAAATATTAGCAGTGTAACTTCTTCACAGGAAATCTCTACCCATATAGCCTAGGATCCCTTCATAGAAAGACCTTCACCGAGCTGTTTAATGGATGAAAAGTATTTTATATTCAATTACGTATGTCAACAAATTAATTGCAAGTGGGTTGCCTAAAAATTTTCTGTCCAGAATAAAAAAATAAATTAAAAAAAAGTTTTTTTTTTACATTTTTCTGGTTTGGTTAATAGACAAATTCCATACCAATCGAAAGTATGAAGCCCATAGAATATGCATTAAGCATTAACCAGACCGGTACTAGTATCGATTTACCTGCCTACCCAAGAGTTGTGACAGGAAAAAAAATAGACAACCTAACGTTTTCATACTCTACGGGCTCCATACTTTCGATTGGTATAGAATTTGTCTATTAAGCAAACCAGCGAAATGTTAAAAAAAAGTTTTAATTTTTTTTCTATTTTTTTTATTATTCTGGACTGAAATTTTTTAGGCAACCCACCTGCAATTAATTTGTTGATATACGAAATTGAACATAAAATACTTTTCATCCATTAAACAGCTCGGTGAAGGTCATTCTATGAAGGGATCCTAGGCTAATAGGTAGAGATTTAGATGATGGTCTTATTAAATTAAGAATCCAGTGAAACCAATAAGTATAGTAATAAAGAAACCCTACGCTATTATCGTGTAGTGAAATATTTCTAAATCGACCGACGCGACTTGCGCAAAACAATTGCGGACAAAACCGCAGCGTTGCACTAGTGAGTAGTGCAATCTAATCCTTATACTTTATTGTGTGTTACTATTGAAGGTTGTTATAATATACCCCGCAAACGATCAAATTGTTTGTCAAATTTCACGTGTTTGTCAAACAGTTTGATAGTGTACAGCTTTGTTTGAAGCGTTTGTCAAACAAACTACGTGTTTGTTTGACAAACGCGTCAAAGAAAATTTGGATTTGCATAGCGTTTGACAAACGTGTTTGAACGTATTTCCGCTGTATTTGTCAAACAAGATCTCATGATCTCTAGTCTCTACCGATTCTAGCTAATTATTTGACAAACTTGTTTGATGTACATTTGATCGTCTGCGCTGCTGTTTGATGAAAACGTAAATTACATCAAACATGTTTGTCAAACAAATTTGATCGTTTGCGGGGTACTTTACACAGAATGCAGAGAAGTGTCAAATCCGAGAATAAGGATTGTGGATATTCTCGTAATATTATAACCGGGAGGACGGCGGCAGCGGTCATTGTCAAAATCCATGCTAATAATATAAATTCGAAAGTGTGTCTGTCAATCGTCTTTCTGTCTGTCTGTTGCCTCTTCGATGCCAAACCGCTGAGCCGATTTTGCTGAAAGGTATTGAGATACTTTGAGCCCCGGGAAAGGACATATTATGATACTTTTAACACGGAAAAATTGATGGTTTCCGCGTGATAAACGAATTTTGGCAAATAAATTGCGACTTGCGGGCGTCATCCAGTACTTGTCATATTTCATAGTTTTCTATACAAACTGCGATTGGCAATGATATGACCGACGTTTTTAGTCTAATGGCGACATCATATTTTACATACTCGGCTAGAACTGAGTAGTGAGTATGCAGTACATCGCTACCCATAAAAAATTGGAGATTATCGATTAAGACTTACCAAGAGTTAAGTGTTGTAAAACTTAGTATTTCGTATTAGGCGTGTGGCCGTGTGAGCGCTAACTTTTTATTAGTTAGGAAACAGAAAACAACAAGGCAGCAATCAGCAACACTGTTGCAACCCGCAATGTAGGTAAAGGCTCGTAAATAACAAAAGTCAAAACAATATACATTGCATTACCACAACATGCCATCGCCATCTTACGCCAGACATCTGTGTGATTGATCGCTGCGTTTTTCGCCGAATTTTGGGCTGTGTGTTTCGACATCCCGAATTTAAGGCCGTCCCCCGAGCAAACGACCTTGGCCATACATTTGCCGCGTTGCCGAGATCGCGCCAAAAACCTATTATTTTTACTTGACTTAGTTCAAAATTGTCCTAAAAAAAATTAAAACGGGGAATATGTAGTTTATGATATTGTCGATCTATTGGCGTGAGTTTCAAATAAAAGTAATTTGTAAATCCTAAGGAGATGCTGAATGTATGCTTGAATTTTAATAAGTTAGTATTACTTTGGAGTATAATAAACAAAAATAGAAAATTTAAATCGGGGAAAGGGATGTTGATATACTGAATATTATATCTGTATTTTTATTATAACTCTGTAGCTTTTAGATTATGAGTTTATAAGGCTCTAAATACGGTAAATTACGGAATCTCCGTAAGGAAATGCCTTAAGCGCTTCGATTACTATATTTTTACATGCTTAGGTCATTGAATAAAAATATCATTACATAGTTAAATGAGAACTTCCCTTTCAAAATTGTAACAACTAACAAATAATGAATACAAAAATGGTTCATCCAAAAGTTTGTCACTGTTTACTCGCTTGAGTGAAAATTTTGTAATATACATAGTTAATGACAATAATAAACGACTGCAGTGAAATGTACTTATTTAGTTCATTGTAAACTAGATAGTTAAATGTCTAACCTTTAACAAAGGTTAGGGCCTTATTAGCAAAAATAGATCAAACGTTGTTGATCAATTAATTGCAAGACCTAATTATTAAAAAATGCGAAGTATAGACACTGGTATTACTAACTCTTATACCTAGTACTTATTAAGTTTAGCGTTAGTTCTTGCTACTATATATTATAATCATCTTAACAACACACAACTCTTTGTACAATTCTTCGTTTTATTCAGTTATCCATAGTATCTATTAGTCACAAACTTTTAAAACTCTTAAATGGTGTTATTAACTTGTATTCGTTGTATTACTCGTAAAGACGAGATGTAAAAAGTCGCTTGGCAGACAAGGAAAGAATCATGGCCAAATTTGTAATAGGAGCTGGACTCGACTTTTATTTTTGATGTCCCAAAATAAACTATATAGTTAGATTTGGTTGTTCTTATGCTCTAAACATAATTCCGTTTGAGAATTATGTCTAAATAGCCACGATTTTTTTATAATAATTATTAACGTTTACAATTATTTTGAGGTTAGACTTAACTACCTTTTTTCCGACTGCGGTGTAGCCTACAAGTGTATATTCGGTGATCTCGTTTCTAATTATTTCAATTTTTTCCTAGAATATTACCCAAATATAGAACGAATGGGAATGATCGCCGCCTGGCAGAACATATAAAAGACAACAACGAAACTAAAATATATTGATCTTTTTTTTGTGGCTATTTATAGATACATTTCTAATATTTTTCGATGCCTTAAAATAGTAGGGGATTTTTGCTACCAATGGCATATCGGGACGCCACCGCCCACCTGGTACGATTTGGCCATTGTTCTTTCCATCTGAAACCTATCTGCTGTTTTAATCCTATCTCTCTCCGTAGGGCTGCTGGAAGAGATTTCTGCAGATCCTTTGTGTCGTCTTTCTGTGTAAACTGTTATATTGTTATATTTCCTGTGCACAATAAATTATAAATGAATAAATGAGGAAATAAACACTATCGGTCTAACTACAAAATATTTAAACACCTGTTGAACAATTGATTAAGAGAAAAATTCAGTACAAAATGGTCTCGAACCAATAGTTCAATAGATGTTTAATCTTTTGTGGTAAGACCGTATATATCTTTACTAGGTGACCCGGCAAATGCCATATAAATTATTAATATAAAAGTAGATAAAAACCTAATCTCAGGCCTAACGAATGTACTGTATACAAAATTTCATTAAAATCGGTTGAGCATACGTAATTGTATATATACCTATAGCACATATACCTTTTAAGGTACAAAGATCAGAGTTACGCAGGCTGTAGTAAATCTGTAATGTAGTTATAAGCGCGCTAACTGTACCGAACAATATGAGTGAGGTTCCCACGGGAGCGCGCTGACTTCCGACATATTATGTGAATTATATTATCATAATATAGGAGATATAGTGCGCTGTGGAATAGCGGACCTTGGGTCTTCCGATTTTATGTTTTATCATTAAAAAATGTTATTTTTATGTACTATCAGAGAAGTTGATTCCTATGCAGATGGCGGACCTAAGTAATTTGGTCGCGTTACGTCAAGCCCAGCCGACCGATCACAGCTAACATTGAATTGACATAAGTCGACCACATGACTTAGGTCCGCCATCTGCATAGGAATCAACTTCCCTGATGGTACAACACGGTCACATTTAACTTGACCCACTGCTGGAATGCAATAACATGCGAGCTCCGTAATGACGTCATCAAACCATGCGTCTAGTTAATTTGACCGTGTTATATTATGTACCGTATACATACCTATTCATATGCATGTAGCAAAAAACGGTTAAATTCAATATTACAAACAGACACTCCAATTTCATTTTTATGCATAGATGTTAGTACTAGACGTCATCCATACTTCCATACTAATATTATAAATACGAAAGTGTGTCTGTCTGTCTGTTACCTCTTCAGGCCCAAACAGCTGAACCGATTTTGCTGAAATTTTGCATGGAGATACATTGAGTCCCGGGAAAGGACAAAGGATACTTTTTGTCTCGGAAAAATGTACGGATCCCGCGCGATAAAAGAATTTTGGCGCAACGAAGTTGCGGACGTCATCTAGTTCTAAATAATTATGTTGCGACAAACCATAGTTCCTTTATCGCGTGGAAACCGTACTTTTTTCTGCGATCAAAACTAACCTATATCCTTCACCGGATATACTCTATACGGTGAAGGGTAACCAACAGACAGACGCTTCCTCATTTAAATTATAATACATATTTGTAATCACACTAGACGTCACCAGTAGCGCCGTTACGTCAAGTTTATCGCGTGGAAACCGCACTTTTTTCGCGATCACAACTAACCCATGGACTCGGAATATCTTCGTGATTTCATCATAATCGGTACTACGGCTTAAATCAAGTTTAAACCGTGAGATTGAAAGTGAGATTACCTCTTATAGTACGGGAGCCCTAGAACAATTTTTGAAGTGAAAACTTCTTTAGCGGCGTTGAGCACTTGTGGGATGGGTAAACACTGTGAAACTCGCGTCAGATTCTCGGTTGATCGAAAAACCATACAAAACGTTGGAGAGTGGTGTTTTGTGTCGAACTCGAACTCGAACTCAATTTGAAACTTGATCGAAACTTGATCAAAACTTGATCGAAACTTTATCGAAACGTTGATCGAAACTTTGATCGAAACTTGATCGAAACTTGATCGAAACTTGATCGAAACTTGATCGAAACTTGATCGAAACTTGATCGAAACTTGATCGAAACTTGATCGAAACTTGATCGAAACTTGATCGAAACTTGATCGAAACTTGATCGAAACTTGATCGAAACTTGATCGAAACTTGATCGAAACTTGATCGAAACTTGATCGAAACTTGATCGAAACTTGATCGAAACTTGATCGAAACTTGATCGAAACTTGATCGAAACTTGATAGAAACCTTGATCGAAACCTTGATCGAAACTTGATCGAAACAACTTGATTGACGATTTTTTAAAAATCGATTTTCATAAAAAATGGGTTAAAAAAATGCACAACGTTAATAATCAAGTTTTTACTTCTGCCGGCACTCCCGGAGTGCAACCAGTCTTTTTTTTAAATTACTATCAAGATAATTTTTGTGAGTATCTTCATTTTAATAAGACAAACAACTTTTTCATTTGTGAAAAATCTTGAAAGTGGTAGGCGGTAGCTATTAGGGATAGAAAGGATTTCATACTTTGATTTGGTGGTGATAAATTCTAAAATATGGATTGTCCTATTTGTAGCACAATGTTACTGTAGTCAACAAAATTTTGTTGATTACAGAACCCTAAAACGGAACCCTAACCAGCTGGTTTTTTGTATATTGGTAGGTTAATAGTTATATAAGAGTAACATTGTCCTACAAATAGAACAATCCATATTTTAGGACTATCGAATCAAAGTATGAAATCCTTTATATTTCTGTTAGCTGCACTTTAAAGATTTTTCGCAGATAAAAAAGTTGTTTGTCTTATCAAAATGGAGCTACTCACAAAAAATTAGCTTAATAGTAATAAAAAAAATGTTCACTATTATGTTATAGATGTTATCGCATTTATAATATTGAATGATGTAACAATTAATATGGTTTTATAAAGGCGAGAGGATCATCAAAACTATACAATCGTGCAACTTCAATTAAGTGTTGTTTATTGCTCAAGTGTTAGCGCTTTCATACAAACATTGATCAAGTGATGTACGCAATTGTTATAATTGATGGTGTCCGTGAACCGCGTGAGGTGGCATTTGCACTGATGACCCGTTTCATCACCCCCGACCGCACCGTGACTAATTGTTACATCTAATATAATCTTATATATAAAATTCTCGTGTCACAATGTTAGTCCACGAACTCCTCCGAAACGGCTTTACTGATTTTTACCAAATTTTATATGCATATTCAGTAGGTCTGAGAATCGGCTGCTCGGTACTTTATTTATTGATAAGTGCATTTGTTAAATAAATAATAGTAAATTATTACAACCTGAGACTGACGGCGACCATTGTTTGTGCGACGGGATAGCGATCGACGTTGCCATGGTGACAACAAATTATTTAGTCACTTCAATAAAATAATATGGCAAATATATTATGGCAAAGCAACGTTTGCCGGGACAGCTAGTTATAATATAATATCTAGCTTTACACCATGTCAGTCTGACCTCGTGCTAAGTACCTGAAGGACTTGTGTTACGGGTACCAGACAACGGAAATATATTTAATACTTTTACACTATACAAAGTATACATATCTTTAAGATTTTTATTATATGACTAAGTGACGCCAAAAGTGGTTTATCGCATTGGAACCGTACATTTTTCGCGACTAAGACTATCTTATGTTTTTTCCCGTGACTCCAAGTAAGTATCTCCACACTGAATTTCAGCAAAATCGTTTCAGTGGTTTAGGCTTGAAGAAATAACAGGCAGACAGACAGACACATTATCGAATAAAAGTACAGAAGTATGGATTTATCAGCTAATGATTAAAAACAACTTTAGCATGTCCCTCGGGCTCCTTGAGATTATATCAGAGTCTTCGTTGGTACTTGTTGGCTACAAGATGTCCTAACTCCTAAATTATCTGGAGTTGGTTAATCGAAGGAAGCTGGATATTTTTTTGTGAAATGTATGAGGATACAGCAAGGGAGGCCTTTCTCTCTCTCTCTCTCTCTTATGTCGTGTTCATCGGAAATCCTAGGTCAATAAAGGTAGCCGTAAAACAATATCAATTGGTTATGCTAAACCAGAGACCAGACGTATTACTCTATGGCTAGACATACAATTTACTTAAAATTAAATAGGTTAAATTAAAATACATATAATATTATACTTACTTAAATTATCAAACCTGAATTATATGAATATTAATGCATAATTGAATAATATTATGAAGTTTTGTATCTTCATTAGCGGCTCGTTCATGTATAAAAATATAATGTGATTACTTATATTAACAATATATTTATTTATACGAAGAACACAATATTCCGGAAAGAAAGTTGTAGTAAAATGTACACACGCGTTTAGCTCGTAAGTAGAGTTCAAGTGTAATTCATATTATGTTGTTTCTTACAATTCATTATCATCTTAATTTTTTTTAATGAAAGGTTAAGATGGGCTAACAATTCAACGTTAATTCATCGTCAATCGTCATAATGTAGCAGGTTCAATATTTTCCGTTTATTTTTTTCGGCTACTTATTCAAATGGCATGTACAGTGTACTAGGCGTAAGAAGAAATAAATTATTATTTTTTAACAAAAAATTGAACCCGACTTCCAAGGCAAAAAACAAAATTCTTAAAATGGCCTAAAAAGTATGAAATAATTCTTATTCTTCATTAAAGCCTTTTTCTAAATTCGACTAAATCTCAACGAATTCTGTACTCAATTTTCATTCGTTTGAAGTCGGTACCAGCCCAGAACTGAGATACTTGACATAGAACTTAGCCAGTACATACCCATGGTATAATTATACTTGTGATGATGATGATGATCAATCAAATTGATGTGTTGGCTTATGCTTTCAGTTGTTAAAACAACGGCGAAATTCCCGAACCTGTGTCTATAAGGATTCAAAAGTTCTGTTCGGTACCTTCGGATCCAGGGTATAAACTGGTGCAAAGTTTTAGTTTTTGGTAGCATTTACCTCGAACGCTTCAGAAAAAATCAAAATCACTAAGTTTCTATACAAATTTCAAGGAGTCCCCTCGATTCCTCATGGATCCCATCATCAGGTCACCACTTTTGTGAACATGGTACCAAATTCGGATTCAACCCTGTACAACAACAGAAGAATCATGAAAATCGGTCCACAAACGGCGAAGTTATGGTTGAACATACAAAAAAAAATATATACACAGACGAACATATAACCTCCTCCTTTTTGGAAGTCGGTTAAAAATTAATAGGGATCGCACTGAAACCTAAAGATCGTTTAGCAATTTTGGCATAGTAAACGTAATAATATGTGCACACTTAAAATATATAAATGTATGTTTTATAATTTATATTGAAATAATCCGTATTAAGACTATCGAATCCCTGAGCCCTTAAAGATGTGCGCTACTCATAATATATTATGACCAAGTTTCAATATTTTAAAATGAATTGAAACAGAATATGTTTGTACCTGCGGCGGCGGCGGTGGAGATCTAGACCGCTTAGGGCATTCCCTTTCACCTGAGCCCTACATACCGACCGTTTACCGCGGACCGCCGAGCACCGAACAGAATGTTCTACACCTTTCATCCTTTAAAGAATGAGTATTGGAAATTTGGAATCATAATAAAACAATCTTTATTTCAATACAAAAATAAAAACTGTATACAAAAGTTAAAAAAGGAAAATATCCAAATAACCTAACTTTCATTTGGAAGCAGCTTTTCTTCCATACTATCATAACATAATAATATATTTTAAAATTCAAGCTGAAAAGTGTGTATCACTTGTTATTTTTATATATAAAAATGGATTTTCAAATGTGTTGATCGCGCTAAAACTCGAAAACGGCTAAACGGATTGGGCTGATTTTAGTCTTAAAATATTCGTAGAAGTCCAGGGAAGGTTTTAAAGTGACACGAAGTTCACCGGGACAGCTAGTCTACTATACAAAATTCTCATGTCACAGTGCTTGTGCGCGAACTCCTCCAAAACGGCTCAACCGATTTTAATGAAATTTTGTATGTACATACATTCGTTAGGCCTGAGAATAGGTTTATCTACTTTTTATATTGACATGGCAAAACAACGTTTGCTGGATCAGCTACTCACAATATAAGTTCCCCATGGTCTCTCTCTAACAAAAAAAGTTGTGTCATATGTGGCAGCTAATTCGGAATTTAAACTCCTACCATAACAGAAATAATAATGAAAATCCGTTGAGTATTTTTGAACCTTTTGTCACAAATAGTACGGGAGCTCTAGACCAAATTTTTTGTGATTACTAACAAGCTAATTTTTAGTGAGTAGCTACATTTTGATGAGACGAACAACATTTTTATTTTAGAAAAATCTCGAAAATGGTCAGGTCAGGTCGAAAACAGTCCATATTTATTATTTAAGGACCATCAAGTCAAAGTATGAAATCCTTTCTATCTCTGTTAGCTACCATTTTCGAGATTTTTCTAAAATAAAAATGTTGTTCGTCTTATCAAAATGTAGCTACTCACTAAAAATTAGCTTGTTAGTAATCACAAAAAAAAATGTTCTAGGGCTAACTAACTAAAACATCCATCCATCCTCTCGTTTCCACACGTGTAATATTTAAGGTAAATGATTGATGAACGCGACACGCGTTACACGATAATGAGTGTTACGTGAGACCTAACTGTGGTCTAGAATCCAGGTTCATCAATCAACTCCAGCCATCCTTACCTCTTGTTGTTCAATAATACTTGATGAAAGTGCGCAAATTGAATGAGTGTTGCCAGTTGCCACTAAGGGCTCTCACACATTACTGCGAATTCGCATCGTAATGTCATTTTTAGGGTTCCGTACCCAAAGGATCAAAACGGGACCCTATTACTAAGACTTCGATGTCTGTCTGTCCGTCTCTCTGTCACCAGTCTGTAACTCGAGAACGGTAATAGCTAGAGAGTTGAAATTTTCACATATTATGTATATCTGTTTTCGCTTTAACAACAAAAACTAAAAACGAAATAAAATCAATATTTAAGGGGGGCTCCCATACAACAAACGTGATTTTTTTGGCCTTTTTTGCTCTATAATCTATATCAATGATATAATATAAAAAACTCAAAGCAGATATGTTACTACCGCGCGCGTTGTGAAGACTCAAATACAACCCAATTGGGTCTTTTATTTAGTCTGTCTTTTTTATGCAAATGGCATTTCGTATCTCTTGTTTCACTTATCTGTACCAAGTCCAATTTTGAATTTGAAAATAGTTCGGAAGAGATTTAAGCCGGAAAATAGTATGAACGTATTAGATCTGTTTAAATAGAATATCATTGCTCCATATTAATAATGACAGCAGGTAAGTACTTCACTTTTGCACAAATCCTTAGTTATATGTGTACTTTAATATTTAATAATAATATTAAAACAAAATAAAAATTTTGGGGGCTTCCATAAAAAAAAACACAATTTTTGGCCTAATTTTGCTCTATAATGGTACGGAACCCTACGTGCGCGAGTCTGACTCACACCCGGCCGATTTATCGCAGATATTTGCGATACGATGCGAATTCACAGATAAGTGTGGAAGCCTTTTATCCATATACTTATACATACTATAAATTCGAAAGTGTGTCTATCTGTCCGTTACCTCTTCACACCCAAACCGCTGAAACGATTTTGCTGAACTTTCGAACTGCTGAACTTTTCGAAGAATCTCCATTCTCGTAGTACCGAGAAAGGACATAGGATACTTTTTATTCCGGAAAAATGTACGGTTCACACAAGATTAGCGAATTTTAGCGCAACGGATTTATCTACTAGATGACTGAATAAATCCTTAAAATCCGGCTGACTCTGGTCAATTACTGGTGATTTTACTAAATCGTGCCGGAAAGTGTAATTTAAAGCCAGATCAGAGATATATTGATCCATTCCGACAACAATTCTACGTAGTTTGGTCGTATAAAGGGTAGATATTTTGCGCGTAATATAGACGTACCTAATCTGACATTGCATAAATCTATTTTGGTAACCATCAGTGATTATCACTATCGTGACTTTCGTGTCTTTCAATAATTTTATAAATGAGATACTCGTATGACAGCGAAATTTGCGAAAACATCATGGCTAAGGGCCCATTAATGACCACTACTCCATGTCGACGCCGGTGGTGTAGCTGGACCCTGCAACTTGCACAATCCCGGGGCTCCCACGGTACACTCACCGCAATTACATCTTACTCTTAAACACAATGCCTGGTACTTCTAATCAAACGTTATTTATTGTACAGACGACCTCAGGCTGAAATTTTTCGGAATAGTAAACAGGCCTTTGTAGAAATCGAAGACTTAGGTCGAGAGAGTTAAAATTATATTAATTCGATAGTTAACTTTAACAGTCGTTGATGAAATTGGGCCTGAGAGTCGAAATACATAGATACACAAAAATTACCAATATTTGGGGAAGGAGAACCATTATGGTAACCTCTACCGTTATAGTAAGTTCCTGGGACTTCTACACTTACTGCTTGCGTTAAGAAGAGAGAAGAGAACTATTCTTAGTTGGCTAGTCAAAGAGACATAATTTATTGTGCCGTCCTAAATCACAACAAACTTAACCTAGAATTCTAAAAAACTATTGTACCTATGTACATACATTGTTCCTACTTAAGTTTAAAGTTCTAATATAGAGATATTAAAACTTATGACTTATGAGTATAACATATAGTATGTGTATATTTTGCAGCACCTGCGTTACAAAATTGCAATTGCAAAGACGCGTGACCAATCTAGTTGTGAGAACGCTTGCTCAAGTGACGGCCGAGGACTGACGATAGCCAATACCTAGATATGTCACACCGTAGGTAGCCTGCTGGTATTGCAGTTTTGACGACCTCCATGGCGCAGTGGTGAGTGCGTTGGTAGCTCAAGCCGGAGGTCGCGGGTTCGAGTCCCACCGACGGAACAAAAAGTTTATAAAGTTCCTGGGTCATGGATATTGGATGTGTATTAAATATGTGTATCATATAATAAAAATCTTAAATATATGTATAGTATAAAAAGTATTAAATATATTTCCGTTGTCTGGTACCAGTAACACAAGTCCTTCAGGTACTTAGCACGGGGCCAGACTGACGTGGTGTGGAGCGTCCATAGATATTATTATTATTATTATTGCAATAACCAAGACCGGTTTTAACACTACCAGCGCCCCAGATTTTTTCGGCACCCAGGGTGCTGGTAGTACTGACAAAATTGGCGCCCTTTTTGTTTGCCTTCAGTGCCTCTTTTTATCCCTGGACGGTCCCCAGTGTCGTGGAATAACAAAAATCGTTATATAGCCTTATAAATTTTTAAAGCTGAAAATTCGTACTCAAATTATTTATTAGCAATGAATTAATGTTTAGTGTGTTTTAATGATTATTCCAATTAAATAAATAAAATTAAATTTAGGTCTGTGGATTATATTCAGGACGATATAATAATGACACAATTCAGAAAGTAAACCAATAAAAGCATGAATTACAAATGTTCGAGCGCGTTGAGCTCTTTTACTTCACAATTTGATTTTGCTTCAGTAATTTATTTAAAATACTTACAATAACTATATTATTGCGTAGAAACCGTACATTTTTGGTTGTATACCAAAGTGGAAATACTTTTTTCATTAAACTCTGTTCAGAGGTGTAAACAAAGAGGTGACAGACAGACAGAATATGTAATCTACACTTTTGCATTTATTTTAGTATAGACGGCAGGCTTAAATTTAATTTTGAACCACGTTGTAACATTGTTACTATGTAAAGCGTTGACCGTTGTACACAACTGGGCTATTGACTATTTCTTGAAACAAATGCCTCGCAACAAATTAGCACTTCTTGGTAATGGTATAATTTACTGTTGAACCAACAGTAACCAATAACCACAGCGCATTATCCTGAGCCCTAAAGTAACTCAAAGCTAGTTGTTTTAGCATACGAAACAATATATTAAGTTACGTATACAATATGTATGTAATTATGTGATAGTACCTCGTAACATTTTTACAAGTCGGTTTTCTAGTATGATCAATACGTATGGTTCGATTTATACACGTACGTCCGCAAAATAAATCGTTATATATGTTACTGTAAAAGCTCGAACTTCGGTAAATCTTATGATTTAAGTGTCAATCTTAGGATTTACCGACACGAGTTGGTAAATGTAAGTATTTCTAATAATACGACGATTTTTTTGAACATTTACCATTAAAATTCGGTATATGCTAGGTTTTACTACTATCAACTGCTAAATGTTGGTTTAAGGAATAAAACAATGCCTTAATAAACTATAAGACAAAACAGGTAGGTACATATTATAGTTAACATAATGATTACCTAAGCTACTATAATTCAATCAGTATTCTTCTTATATTTGGTTATAAAAAAGTATAAAGGCAATCAAAATATGTGATTAATTAATAGGTAAGGTATGTACCTAAAACAAAATATTTCACTTGATGGAAAGCAACTTCCGGTGCCCATGGACACTCGCAACTTTAGAAGAGCTGCAGGTCTGTCGGCCTTTAAGAGGAAATAGGGGTAGGGGAGGGTAGGGATAGGGTAGGGGGATTGGGCCTCCGGTAAACTCACTCACTCGGCGAAACACAGCCCAACCGTTTCACGCCAGTTTTCTGTGAGTCCGTGGTATTTCTCTGGTAGAGCCGGCTTATTCGTGCCGAAGCATGGCTCTCCCACGGTTAATACCACTTTAATAATTTATAATAATATTAAGATAAAATAAAGATTTCATGTCTTTGCTCTATAACAGTACGGAACCCTTCGTGCGCGAGTCTGACTCTCACTTGGCCGTTTTTAGGGTTCCGTACCCAAAGGGTAAAAACGGGACCCTATTACTGAGACTTCGATGTCTGTCCGTCTGTCTGTCCGTCTGTCTGTCTGTCTCCAGGCTGTAACTCAAGAACGGTAATAGCTAGAGAGTTGAAATTTTCACAGATTATGTATATCTGTTGCCGCTATAACAACAAATACTAAAAATAAAATAAAATAAATATTTAATTCCCATACAACAAACGTGATTTTTTTGGCCTTTTTTGCTCTATATCAATAATGGCAACAGGTAGGTACTTGATTTTTTCTCAAAGTCCTTACTTATATATTGTACTTTAGTATTTAATAATAATAATAAAATAAAATAAAAAATTAAGGGGGGCTCCCATACAAAAAAAACAATTTTTGGCCTTATTTTGCTCTATAATGATACGGAACCCTTCGTGCGTGAGTCCGACTCACACTTGGCCGATTACGATACCATGCCATTACTGTAAATCCTAAGATTTACCAACTATATGGCGGTAAAAGCTCGTATCGCAAACCTTTTCGGACATTTACCATTAGGAATTGGTAGATCTTAGGTTTTAATAGAAAATCTTAGGATTTACTGCAGTTCGAGCTTTTACAGTAACATACACAATTATTGCTTAAGATCTGGCGGTGTAGCGGCCAAACTGCTCCTTCTTGCGGACGTATATAATTCAAATTCATATCGTTTATTTCAGACACATAGTCTATATAAAATGACAATAGAATATTAAAATACTACACAAACACTAATTCAAATACACAACAAAAATAATTAAAAGAGTGTAATAATTAAAATAGTAGGTCTACTTACTTACAGTCATATAAATCAAAACTAACGTTCGTTACTACGTTACGTTAAAAACTACTTTTATTCCAAAAAGATTAATACGTTATTTCACTTTAATATATGTTCCGCAGTGTATTAAGAGGGCGACTAACCCAAAAAATCAAACATCGACCTTCTCTATTTACGCTCCCGCCCCCGTCCTTCATATGCCAGGTGAAAAAGGACGACGTGGATTCATCGCCAAATTAGTTTTTTCTCAATAACTCGATAAATATACAACACTTTAAAAATCCGCTAGGTCGGTTTCTCAGTGATAGAATTTTATACGATGTGTTAAAATATTAATAAAAATAATTAAAAAATTCGTGAAAATTAGATGCATCTTTGGGATTTTTTTCTATCGAAAAAATTTTAAGATATCGTGTTTTTGCTCAGATTGAATTCTTGGAAATATAATGTAGTATCTAATTTTAGAAAATAAAACAATTTGGGGCTTATTTTTAAGTATAAAAATGAATTGTAAAATCGAAAATTTTGGGTAAGTCGCCGCCTTAATAGTATTATTGTCTTTTTGTTTATATTATTAAATTGAATATTTAAATATGAAAGCCATTCATATCACGATAACCTATCACAATTATCAAGATGAACACAAGTATTGATTTGTGCAAATCAAGCTTACCGTCCTTGTTTATCAAGTTATCAGTGGCAGAGCTATGCGCAGGTGCGGTGGGCGGCCTCCAGCAGGCGGTTGCCCCCGCGCGCAGTATTGCGACAGATACCGACGTGATTTACTGTGCGAACCTCTCGGAACATTCCAGAGTTTCTACGTAACGACTGTTTACTAACAAATCTATACTAATAACAAAGAGGAAAAGTTTGTTTGCATTTGTCTCCGAAACTACTGGGCCAATTATGATTAAATTTAGAGTAGACATAGAAAATATT
Source organism: Lysandra bellargus (assembly GCA_905333045.1). NCBI lineage: Eukaryota > Metazoa > Arthropoda > Insecta > Lepidoptera > Lycaenidae > Lysandra > Lysandra bellargus. The sequence goes on along the minus strand of HG995363.1, from coordinate 7,808,354 downwards.
TTTGGAAAGGAGGTAGGATACTTTTTATAATGGAATAATGTACTACTATTATAAATACTATTAATACTATTTTATGCGGGTGAAGAGAATGAAACTTATTGTCGATTATAAATTTATTAGCTATTTGAGCGAGCTTTGCTCGGTATTCGATAAAACACGAATAAAATGACATTTTCTAAAAATTATTCCTAGCTAAATCGATTTATCGCCCCCGAAACCCCCTATATACTAAATTTCATGAAAATCATTGGAGCCGATTCCATGGGGAAACTCGTGACGCTCGGGCCCTTGCCCATACTAAAGTGAAAAAAATTTTTGGTCTTTCAGCGCTGCTACTTTCACAGTGAACTCTCTACAGGGAACACGTACACACCCTAAAGTATTATCACTTGTTTTTGTTACACCCTGTATATATCTTATATATAAAATTCTCGTGTCACAATGTTAGTCCACGAACTCCTCCGAAACGGCTTTACTGATTTTTACCAAATTTTATATATTTATAGGTCTGAGAATCGGCTACTCGGTATTTTATATATTGATAAGTGCATTTGTTGAATAAATAATAGTAAATTATTATAAGCTGAGACTGACGGCGACTATTGTTTGTGCGACGGGATAGCGATCGACGTTGCTATGGTGACATAGGTACTTATTTAGTCACTTCAATAAAATAATATGGCAAATATATTATAAGCAACGTTTGCCGGGACAGATAGTATATATATATATATATATATATATATATATATATGTATATATATATACTAGCAGTATATAGCATGGCTCTGCCACGTCAAAAATTGCTCGTCAAAAACACAAGAATTGCTCGTTTAAAGATATAAAATATAATTCTTTCTACTCTTATTTTCTTTTCGTTAATTTTGTTGCGCATTTCAGACAACATTAGCATATCCTTCAGACTACCTAAGATTACATCGAGAGTTTTTATGGTTAGTTACTGGCAACTCAGGAAATGTGTGTCAAATGCCCGTTCAACAAATCGATTCCAAACTGACATTGTAGCGAATTATGTAACTTCCGTTCTAAAACCCGTCTTTGATGAAAATTACGTAAACTAAAAATAATAAAGCCCATCACCTCGAGATATACATTTGGGATTATCATATTACGACACGGTTTAACAAATAACAACAACTTTCTAACAAAATATCAAACTTATAGAAAGCGGAGAGTGCGTCTTACAAACATTTTCGACTGTTTTCTCAACTTACTAGAAAGGTTTGATCGAGCCAGCAAAAAATAGTTCGAACGACGTACATGACGTGGTAAAAAGTAAAAACGGGATTTGAATAGAGCGAAACGTATCAAGGCCTTTTGAAGATAGACCGTATAATGCTAGCACTCGCATAATTGCAGCATTTATTTTTTGAACTCTCCCCAACTAGCAAAATGGTCTTAGGAATAGCAGCTTATAATGCAAGAAGTCCGTCAAAAGCCACAGAATAGTTTTGATTGATGTATGTTGGCTTAATATTGCACTTTGGAATGCTAATCTAAGCAAAGTCCTAAAGTAGCACGATATGAGACTCTAGCTCTATGTCAAGTACATAAGTATTAATAAAATCATAACCAAGACTAACACATCTCTACAAAAATGCGTTGTGAGGATGCGTACAAGCCTTGTAGTCTTGGGTACGCTACTTATTGTACAAGCGATGCTAGAATTACTGAAGTAGCAAGTATCGTGGCTGTTACAGCATTAAAAACATTGAATTGGTCCCATGCTCTCATAAATGATAATTAATCCTGATAAAGTCTTGTATGTTGCGTTTTTAAAATCTTGAATAAACGCATTATGGATTTAAAAAAAATGGACACAACTAAAGCGATGCGGTGGATTCACAAAAAAAGTTACGGCTAAATATAAAAATTTGCACAAAACGACAAGTACAAACATTATAAACCAAGAAAAGTGCAGTGAACAATCTGGTGGTTCCGTACATTTTCTAGAACAGATAGGTATGTCTTTCATACTGTTAATGAATATTTTTAAAACTGTAGATAGAAGTAATGCTGCAATGTTACTTAAGGTTTATTAATAAAATATTAATAAAATATTTATTGTATATTATCTCTAAATCGGAGCATAAGTCCTACAATAGCATAATGTCGGACTTTACATCTTATAATAGTTTTGTATCAGTTTGTATATATAAAAAATATATTTAATTAAAATTAAAAATAAAAATAACAAGGGGGCATTGAAAATACACGATATAAACACATATATATATCAACGAAAAACTTACCTTCGCACTTAAAGCTGGGCGCATGAAGTCGCAGTCAGACCAAATCACTATTATTTTAATGGCGTTATATACCTATTGCTTATAATATAATTTGTTATAAATTGAAAAACACGAGTGACGCACACACGGAGTTTTGTGCAAATCTATTAGTCTCATAACGATTCTAGTTTAGCAGTACTGAAGATATATAGCACGATATAGTGCGTTTTGAAAATCAAATTAAGAATAATTAGCATTTTTCCTGATCTGTACAAAACAAATTCAAAACCAAAGATCCTGAATTTGTGCCCAAACGCGGTTTTAAGGTAGTCTATGTGACTGTTCTAAGTCTACTTCATAAAGCTTCAAGTCTTCACGAAAACGCAAATCTGACTTAATCAGAACCAAATTTTGCTAGTTGGGTCCTGCCTTGCAGGGTTGCCTGGAAGAGATCGCTTATAGTGATAAGGCCGCCCTTGCCCACATTATTGTCTTAGTTTTAAGTACTTTAAGTCTGATTGTATAGTGTATACCCATTGTTTATGTGAGCAATAAAGTGTTTATCTATCTCTCTATAAGTGAGAGACCATATTCTAGATATTAATTTTTAACACAAATGTGACATTGGTTCAAAATTCTACTGTCTTAAAAGTATTAATATCAATTTCTATTGAAAAGGGCTAAATTAGCATGCGTTGTAGTTACTAAATATCACAGAAGAGATTAGAAAGCAGGAACCGATTGTGTAACTAAACTATAGGAACCTATTGATCGGTTGCTACAGCAATAAAAGCAAAACATACCTGTCCACACGGATTTAAAAAAAATACGGATGTAACCTTGTCTAATCCTATTTAGTTTAGTAGCGTTGTGAAGCCACTCATTGGCCTCCGCAGAATATCAGTGCAGCGGGCTTGCTTGCTGCGTTTGCTGAGCTGGGGCCAATTTTTGGCGTCACACAGCATTAAATAGTATATTAATTTTGATATTATAGGCGAACTGTACTACTGACTTATATTATAATGTATTGTGTGATGCTAAAAATAAATCCATTCTTATTCTTATTCTTAATCCCGAGTGAAGCACAGTAATGGCCGCCCGTGTAGGATGTGTGCGTGTCATTGGCGCCGTTACTCTATGTACAATGACAGCGAGTTGTAGTACCTAGTTGCGTGTGTGAGTGTCGGTCACGTGTACAATAAACGAAATTGTGACGAAATTTTCGTACCTTGAATGCTTCACCTCTTTATAGTGTAATGTTCCATCCGTATTTTTTTAAATCCGTGCCTGTCCATATTTTATTTATATAAAGGGCGAATTTTTAAAGTTGGCATGGCCAACATTCGGTACAGATTTGACCTCAATCCGTAGTTTGCAGCCTCCATTTCCCATGGGATATATTTTAATGTTGTTTTGAAGTTTAGATAAAACATTACAGCACATAATTAACTAACGAGAAAACGATCGTGTCGGTTCATACTTCATAGATACAGGTTATGACACGGGCCCTGGCTTAGCTTAGGACCTATACTTTAGTCTTTAGCCTATTGCATATACATAATGTACCTCATCATTTCTTGTAGTTTTAATATATGCGAAAGTTTCACAATAATATTAACATTCATAGTATATTTTTCGTCTCCGAGTGCTAATTACTGCAGTTAAACATCTCCCAAAGTATGTCGCAAGTGACGTTAGCCTCACGTACCAGCGTGAGGTCGCCCGCGACCTGCGAGTCGCGCTTGTGCAAGCGAAGATGTTTTACAACATCACTTATAGTTGTACAACTTTAATTAATTCTAGAAATCCGTCCTCGAAAGGAGAAAAAACCCTTTATAGAGAGCTTTTGCACGACGTCCGATCGGAATTCGCTCCGAGGCTTACGGATGGCGGAGAAAAGTGAGATGTATCAGAAGCCTATTATGGAGATAGTTCCACGTCTACACTGATCTGTTTTGTCTGTCTGTCAATTCAAACAAGTCGATAAAATATACACAACTCTGGCAGCACTAGTTTAAATGTAGGAAGCTATCGCCGTCATTACTAGTCTGTTATTTTAATATTTTTGGCTTGGATTCATCTTTTTTGATACAAAGTATCTGAACGGACGCGTGTTGTAGGCCCCAGATAGTGGAAGTGATTCTCGTGTATCTGTAATTGGGGGGTGACGCAACTGCTTTCGATTTCATCGCCGGAGGCGCACGCGCATGTCAGCGCATTCCGCAAGTGTCAGCACGCCCTAACAGGTCACATTATGTGTGTATGCCCTAACATGTCGCATTATGTATGTGCACGCCCTAACTCATAATGTGTGTGTGTGTGCCCTAGCAGGTCATGTTATATATTATTGTATGACTAGATGTTCCGCGCGGCTTCGCCCGCGTAATTTAGGAATGTCACGGAAATCGTACATTTTTCCGCAAAAAAAAGAAACCTACGCTTTCACGTGGTCTATTCTTTATGTGTGCCAAATAACATAAAAATTGCTCCAGTGGTTCGTGAGATAAGCCCTATCAATTTCCCCCGTTTTTTTCACATTTTCCTCTATTTCTTCGCTTCCATTAGTCTTAGCGAATATAACCTATAGCTTTCTTTGATAAATGGGCTATCTAACACTGAAAGAATTTTTGAAATCGGACCAGTAGTTCCTGAGATTAGCGCGTTCAAATAAGCCCTTTCAAATAATTTTCCCTGTTTTTTCCACATTTTCTTCTATTTCTTCGCTCCTATTAGTCTTAGCGTGATAAAATATAGCCTATAGCCTTCCTCGATAAATGGACTATCTAACACTGAAATAATTTTTCAAATCGGATCAGTAGTTTCTGAGATTGCGTTCAAACAAACAAACTAACTAACAAACTCTTCGGCTTTATAATATTAGTATGGATTTATAATATATAGCAGTGCTTTGTCCAAACGTTTTCATTACACGAACCCTTTAGTACACGTCAAATGGTAAATCTCCATTTCTCTTCCTAATCAGCGGCTGCCAACTTAATTTCTGCACGTGAGCTATTTCATTGTTTTCATTAAAAATGGTTTTAGGTACTCAAATAATTTCAAAACATCTCATTAATTACTTAACTGTAATTAATTGAAGATTTTGACATAAGCCCCGATCCCCATACATTATCTGTCAAATTCTTTATTAAATTAAATTTTAATTGTCATTAAATGTCTCTGTGTATGGCAGTGAGAAGCTAGGTGACCTAAAGAGGCGACACATGTTGAAGAACACTTTACTAAGCCCATTGTTCCTATTGTTACAACGAGGCTGTACAATCGACATTTGTGGAGCATTGATTGTGTAGAGGTGACAAAGTAAATAGTAATTCGACTAGTTAAAGGCGTCACGACGTCTGATTGTCTTGCACGTCGATAAATATGTTGAAATAGCACAGCTTATCTAGCTCATAAAAGACAACAATGCTAGGAGAATCACAAACGGGGCAAATAAAGAAGACCAGTGGGAATTACCTCAATATAAAACCTCATATTTGTGGCGGAGTTCCAGTTAAGACCTGTTTTTTACAAGATTTGGGCTTTGGCTCACCACATCAGTGTCGAATTTATACTTTTTATGGGTGTAGGAACTTTACTTCCGTCACCCCATGTACGATAAATGTCGGCCCCCGGGGACGCTGCCGCCCTAGGCCACGGCTAGAGCTACTTCCCGTCAGGTAACCCGTTTGTTTTTGACCCGTTGAATTTTATACATACCTATACGCTACGTCTCACTATATTATGTTGGCAAACACAGATAGCGATCAAATATTAAGTCATCTTTAAGCCATGATGCCCTGAACTTTGCCCTACAGTCTCCCTGCTCAAGGCGAGGCCGACTCTATGTATTTCACACAGATCGTCATCCGGTCATTTACTTACCTATATTTACATTATTAATGATTTTACAACTCATTAGTATTTTAATGAGGGATTGCATTGATTTCTTTACCAAGCTTGCGAAGGACCAAACTTATACAAGCCTACTAGGGAATAGAGCCCCTAAATTGTAATAATCAATATTTTGTCCGTAGATTAAATTTTGATAATGCTTGCGCTAGCGATAGACTAATCATGGATTTATGATTTTGTCACTTATTGATTCGTATTTAAAAGCCTCTCAATCAAAAACTAGCACCAAAAAAACATGTCTGGTTAATTAGATAATACACTCCATAGAAAAACATAGAGCTTTTAAAAGCAAGTCTGTTTTTACCAATAGATCAACCTATATCTTTGGTGCAAAGATTAATATTCAATATACTTTAACGGCCGCACTCAGTTAATTTTCATTTAATGAATGTTTTGATTTCATCTCCATTCATTTTTGGCCAAACGTTAAATTGAAGTTAAATAATTGTTAAACGTGTCTGGATATGCGGCCGTTAGAGAATATATTAGTCTTTGAACCTAAGACTACAATATGATCTAACATCTAAAATCAATCACTTAGTTGTAATGCATTAGAATGAGTAACCAGGTGCGGGCTGCGGTGGCACCGAACTACCTTGATACACTTGCACCACGCGTTAGCCGCAAACCTGTTGCGTTGACTGTCGGCGTTCTATCAATAACGCGGATAATATATCACCGCACGATTACGAAAATTGACGAAACTATTGGTCGTCTGCCAAGTGCCAGGTTGCGACAATTTTTGGTGTCACAGTAAACTAAGGGCCCGTTGTTTGATCGCTAGTTAAGGTTACAAATAGTTAAAAACTGTTAGTTAAACTAACTATTTTTTAAGAATTACAAAATGTTGTTTTTCAATCGATAGTTAAGCTAACTGTAGTAAAATTTTTTGACAAATTGTTAAATAAAATGACTACGCTCGGACTGCGTAGTTAACATTGACCATTAGTTTGATTCGTTTGTTGTTGCGGATAATATCTAGTCGAGTTGAGATATTTTACTGCCCAAAAAGAGTGCTTTTTAAAAAAAATAATGGATTTAAATAACTTATACATTTTGATGACTCGGAAAGTTCTTCTGATGAAGAAATCATTCTAGAATACGTTTTAACACGCCGCCCGAAAACATTTCGCTCTAGAATAATTGTGCAGCTAGCTGCTAGACTATTCGGATGAAGTCGAATTTTTCGAAAGGTTTAGAATGTCCAAAGAAACTTTGGATAGTTGCTGAAGTGATTTACTTACATTGTGTACTATTTACTAAATAGGTAAGTAGGTACCAACAACAACAGTGCTGTATTACATAAATATTGAGACCTATATTCATCATATCAAAAAGCTGCCTACCATAAACAACACAAAAAAAGGGTTTTTTTATGCAAAAAGTTTCAATAAGTCATAAAGTTTCTAATAAATAGAGAAAACACGTGCAAAAATTAAAAACAATTGTACTTTTTTACAGAAAGAACCCCCATGACCCATCTTTATTGATTATTATATCCAAAGAATTTGAGTTAAGTTTTAATTACGTCCGTATGTCAAATACTTTAAGAGCTATTATTCTTTGAACATTGGTTGTGCGTGAGCTCAAAAGGTTATGTACAGCCGACGTTTCATAAACAATATTACCAGTAGTAAAAAAATTCTCCCGGCAGAATTTTGGGTTTCCCATGTTCCTTCAAATAGCAACACAATTGACGATTGTTAGTTAAAAAACTATAGTCAAAAATCAGTTGAAACAACGTATTTCTATTTTAACAACTGGTCAAGGCTTAACTACAGTTAACTAACTAATGGTTACGGAGACTATTTGTCATTTTTGACTAGTGATCAAACAACCGGCCCTAAGGCGTGCAATCAAGACGTGTATTATAGAAGATATAAATTATAATCCATAGAATAAATACGAAAGTTTGCAGTGTTTATTACTTCTTTGCACTTAAAACGCTAAACCGATTTCGATAAAAATGCGAAAGTGTGTCTGTCTGTCTGTCTGTTACCTCTTCACGCCCAAACCGCTGAACCGATTTTGCTGATTTTTGACATGGAGATACTTTGAGTCCCGGGAAAGGACATAGGATACTTTTTATCTCGGAAAATGTACGGTTCCCGCGCGATAAACGAATTTTGGCGCAACGGAGTTACGGGCGTGATCTAGTTACTGATAAGTCTGATAGCTTGCGATGATCTCGATATTTAACCAAGATGCAACAAGAACCGTATCTATGTTTGGCTAGGAATATGATAAAGATAGAATTTAATTTATTTAGGGCGAGTTCGCCGCAAAACGTGAAACTCAGTTGCTCGAAAAGACATGTGTTGTAGCCAGGTTTCCTTTAAACCACTGGAGCGTCACTAACTGGTCGCATCATCAACCAATTACCTTTTTCCAGCCCAGGTGTGGCTGTGGTGGCCTCGTTCTGTGTGTTTCAGGCTGTAAATGATTTACGTCAACACTCGCTCACACACCACGTGATGTGATGTTGACACGCCAAGTAACGTGTAATTGCAAAAAAGTTTTCTTTCTCATGCTTTGTTACATAGATATAAAATATTATGTTACAACTTACAAACGTACCTAAATGTAGAATGTATGTTATATTGTACATATTTTTATAATAGTTCATATTATGTAATTCACTCTCGCAAGAGACCTAGAGCCCCTAAAAGTTAGGCCCTAGAGTCTAGACTCTAGACTCTATCTGAGTCAAGAGAGTCAAATACAAACGCATTTCATGCAAAATGTATCAAATTCTACCTAGAGTAGCAGGGGGTTATTTGAACATGTGAAAAAAGCTTTCGATAGTGCTATGCATTCGTATAAATTTTTTTTAACACGCTTTTATAATATACGCATAAGCTTAGGCTGTATTGTATGTATGTAACGGACTCTTTGAGTACGTTTTTAACCTATCTCCAGTACCTAGTCTTAATTTATTCGAAAAAAGTTTCGGAAACTGTGCATACGTATAAGATTTAAGAGCAAGTGACAATGCAACAATAATTTGTTAAAATTTTTTGAAAAAAAGAGCGTGTTTTTAGGGTTCCGTAGTCAAAATGGCAAAAAACGGAACCCTTATAGATTCGTCATGTCTGTCTGTCTGTCTGTCTGTCTATCCGTCCGTATGTCACAGCCACTTTTCTCCGAAACTATAAGAGCTATAATACTATCGAAACTTGGTAAATAGATGTAGTCTGTGAACCGCATTAAGATTTTGATACAAAAATGGAAAAATTATTAAAAATTTTAGGGGTCTCCATAGGTACAACTGAATCAAAAAAAATTTTTTTCGTCTTACCTATGCGTATAGGGTATCTATGGATAGGTCTTCAAAAATCATATTGAGGTTTTTAAAATCATTTTTTTCTAATCTGAATAGTTTGCGAAAGAGACTCTTCCAAAGTGGTAAAATGTGTGTCCTCCCCTCTAACTTCTAAAGTAGAGGCATGATAATTCTAAAAAAAATATATGATGTACATTGTACATTATTATAAAAACTACCAACGAAAATTAGTTTGAAAGAGATCTAACAAGTAGTTTTTTTATACGTCATAAATGGTAAACCTTAACTTAACTTTCATTAAATCAACTAAAATATAAAAATAAATCAAAAACCTTTTAATTTTATAGAAATAAACCTTATTGCTGCTGCGGAACCCTTCATGGGCGAGTCCAACTCGCACTTGGCCGGTTTTTTATTTTAAACTACATACATTATATTATTATTGGTCTTTGGGTCATATTAAAACATGAAAAAAAAAACAATTGAATACAATTGTGCTCCCAATACTTAAGAGCCCGGGTTACCCTCGAAATTCTCATACATACGTAATACCAAAATTATTTTCTCATACGAAAATATTTAACATGTTCGAGTTATTTTTTAGCTTAAAATAGTAATTACCTAGGTTCCTGTACAAAAATTAATTTCAAAATATTTAAACACTAAAAAAAATTTTTGTGTATAATTTTTTTTTACTAAATTTACTACTAAGTATTTAAAAACACTAAAAAATATATACATAAATATTAAATTTACTACAAAATATTTCAACTCTAAAAATATTTTTTAGTATTTAAATATTTTGTAGTAAATTTACTATTTATTTATATATTTTTAGTGTTTTACTCTATTTTTTAGTGTTTAAATATTTAATAGTAAATTTAGTAAAAAAAATTATACACAAAATTTTTTTTTTACTGTTTAAATATTTTGAAGTTAATTTTTGTTCAGGAACCTAGGTAATTACTATTTTAAGCTGAAAAATAACTCAAACATGTTAAATACTTTCGCATGACAAAATGATTTTGGTATTACGTATGTATGAGAATTTCGAGGGTAACCCGGGCTCTTAATAGCAGTAAACTATAAATGGTACCCCGCCCTAGAGATGGGTGGTACGTGGTATGTGGTATTTAGTGGTACCGTTGTCCGGAGCTGGCGATGGCGGATAACGAGCGAGTTACCGCCGGCACGCCCTACAGGGCCCCGCATATGACTACAAGGGGTCCATGCTCTCTGTGTTCGGTTTCAATTATCTATTTTAACCTAAATCTAATGTAAACAAAAAAAACTCGCAAACAGCAAACTACAGACAGATAGTCGGCCGATAGTTTGACCAAATTGAAGCTTAAGTACATTATTATCGGCCGATACAAATCGTTTATTGTGCGTACCTCTAAATAATAAGTAGGTACATCTAGTCATCTACATACTTATTATTTGATTAAGCGTTCGACATAACATAACTGAGCATATCGGCCGACTAAATTTGCAGTCTGCGGAGGCTGACAACTACAAAATTAATATTAAACATTGTTTACATGTAGACCAGATGCAGAATGAATTGAAACCTACCGCGCAACTTAAACAAATTAATCCTTCAAGCCCCTGAGCACGAAGGATTAATATCCGGCTAAGTGTGAGTCGAACTTGTGAAATTTAGTTACCGAACAAAATACGACGATTTCGTTTGGTTGAATACTTAATACCATAATTAAAGAAAAACTACTGTCACTAACAGAAATTAAAGACATGTACTGCTATATTCTATTGACGATCTTAGGTCTTACTACGAGCCTAGAACTATAGTCTATTCTCTGCGGTGATCGCAGAACAATGGAATGTCCTAAGGTCAGGAAGCGCGTCGCGGCGTGACACACTGACAGACAAACGCGCGCAGATCTGCATCACAATACGGAGAGAGCAGGAAATACGATTGTTCCACCCGAAACTTGAGGTCGCGGATGTATTTAGATCAGCGTAGTCTGTAGAATATTAAGTGTAGAATTAAAGCTTATAGAAACTTTGCCAAAAACCCCAATGTTTAGCCTATAGTATTTTCACGAGAAATTTCAATCATATGAGAAAAACTCAACGTTAGGTCGTAGGAAAAATATTCACCGATATTCACCGATAGGATATAATTATTGCTGCAATGTTTGCTAGAGGCAGCACCAGCATAGAGAGTAAACAAAAAGTTTTGTTCGACGTCTGATAACGTTTCTGTCAATGTTCTGATATTGTAACGTGTGTACTGTGTGTCGGATTATTTACTGTATATTGTGCTACTTGCAAAATTAACCTAAATTAACTATGGTTCTCTTGTTATCGTTAAGCGAAGAAAACTATATAGTGAGTAATCTTCACATAGAGAATGTTCCAGAAGCAGCGATCATCAATCATTTAGTATTGACGATTTTGTTGCTTGTTTCAGCTGGGTCGCATGCCGATGGGCGTGAACGTGGTGATGGGGCCGCGGTACGCCACGCTGCCGCTGCCGCCGTACCCACCGCCGCCGCCGATGTACTACCCCATGCCCGACGCGGTAAGTGTGCAGCTCATCTCTTAGTTCTTACCAGGATCTTATGTAGCTAGGATAGGTGGAGCTACCACTAAAATACCTTCGAGAGATACGACCTAGGAACGGTATAATCCTGTCGAAGATAGACCTCGCTAACCCGTAAGACATGCATAATAGATGAAAACTAAGAGCAACCTTATGATACGCTGGACCTAACTCTCCAAATGTTCCCATTTTGTCTCCAATGGCATTTCAGGTGCGCATTTATTTTATACTTAACACTATCATAGATCTACTAGAGTAGTGCTTGTAATGTAAGAACTTACTGAAAGGACTATCATAATATCCAGCTACTTTTTCAAAATTTTAGCGCATGCGTCGTCGCGCACCGCGCTCGGAGCGAAGCGCGCGGGAGGCGGGCACGCGGGAGCGGCGCGGACGGCGTGCGCGCGGCACGCAGCTGACGCGCTCGCTGGAGCGTATACACCGCCGCCGCCGGGAACCGCCCACTGTGGACGACCTGAAGAGGACGTACACGGGACTGGATAGGTGAGATACGCCGATTTGAACGCATAATATAGCACAATGCGTTCAAATATTTGGAGACGGTAGCGAAATAATGGAACGAGTTAAGTATACGTAGTTGGCGCACCCGACAACTAAAGAATTTATATAGTACAAATGATTACTTCAAGGCCGCTCAACTTGAAGGTGCCTATGTCGCACTTCAATTTCCTCATGTTTGCGTTCATTCTTCATTCAAACACTAACAACACTGACCACTTGTTTCAGGGCATACGCGGAGCAGTTTATAGCGGTGTGCGACGAGAGCCGCCTGGCGACTGAGCATCACGACTCGCTCGCCACCACCGCCACCAACACCACCAACACCGACTCCGACGACCACCAGGATCCGCGCGACGCTAAGCGCTAACGGCCCATGCCACCAAGCGCTACCACCCAATGAGCATTAATTGGCAATAACGCCTTATGCATGCGCTATCGCATCATGCAACACTGTTAGGCGCTAATACTCGAAGCGATGCTACCAGGCCCTAATGCCCTTTGTAACGTCACTACCAGGCAGGACCCGCGCGACTCCAAGTGCTAAAGCCTGGCTACCAGGCTTAAACGCCTCTTGCGGCGCTTACGTCATGCGAAGCTACCTACTACCAGGCTTAAACGGGGCTTACGCTATGCGAAGCTGCTAGGCTCTGTAATGCTCCCAGGCGCTTACGGACGGAGTAACGCCAACACCGTGCTACCAGGCACGCAAGCGAGGATTCATTACCAATGGTCCACAGTCTCATTGTCTCGAAGATACCATGAGATCCAAAGAATTTAAGATAGGACCCAATAGCTCCTCGACATCTTTAAAGTGACTATGATCTATGGACAATGAAGACTTACAGTACAGTTTCCGCAGCTGACTCGAGGCATCCACGCCTGCTTATAGGGGCATTCTTTGCATTTGCTTGCTGCACGCAAGCTCAAAGCAATTCGAAAAGTGCATTTGTGTATACGAAAAGTTGGTGATGGACTTTCGCTTGTACACGACACACGCTTTGCTCAGATACTTTGCGAAATAAGATGACACTTTGCGATAGTAAGGGTCAGCTCACACCAAGACGAAACGCGGTGCAGATCGAAAATTAAAGTTTAATGTCTAAGAAAATGGTTTTGTATCACGAATCACGCTATTTTAATTCTGCACTCCGTCGCGTTTCGCTGTGAATTGGCGCCAAAGATTGCTTTGGCGCCAGTTAACTGAAAACAGCATTCATAAATTATGATAAAACAGTAGCACAACGCCATCTAGTGTACGAACCCGTTCAACTTTGTGTCGTTTTTGTTAGGTCGAAAAATTACTTAACAATTTAAGCTAATTTTAAGAAAGAAAGGATTGAATATGTCGGTGTAGTACCTAGTCTATTTTGTCCATTTTTAGGCTAAATAATTCACTTTAATTTTATCACACGTAACATTTGGCACGATATAGTTAGACATAAAAATGGCAGGGAATCGGTGTAATATGTCGACATTTTTACATGTCTATAATATTATTGTTGAGATTGCATAATATATTTATAATTGTAAATATTTTACAATATGTAAGTCATTCGCTTTAAACTTATTTATTCGGAATTCGCTAACCTTTCTCTAGATATTAAATCTCTTTTTAAAAATACTCTTAGTTATAAATTGTAATTATACCAAACTTAGTTATAATCGAATGATGCTACAGCTATAACATAACTATATATATCTACAAAAAATACATTGGCAGGTCATACAGCCTTTAAGTTGGATTTAAAATGAGATTATTCTTACGACTAACATAATGAATTTTTTATATTTATAATTGGTTTTATTCATTAGCTCAGCTAGTGTAGTCAATAGGTTATGTATAAGCGTATGTAAATATTGACTAACATCACTAAAACTAACAATCACTACCTATACTTATGTTTCACTACAATGTTGTCATCATTTACATTCCATAGAACAAAACAATATAAGGCCAAGAGCGACCAGTCACGTCTGGTTTTAAATTAAGCAATGGATATCATAATTTTATAAATTGTCTTTTTGATTATTATCCGTATTTATGAAGAAAACCATAATATGAAATTCGCAAATAAAAGTGACAATAAAAGGCGAATTTAAGTTCTATCCTAAACCACTAGAGGCACCCATGTGCTTTTTAAACGGTATTTACTATTTTCAAAAAAAATAATGCAAGTGCGCTTACTAACAAAGAATTTTATATGAATAATAAAGATAGAAATAAAGATATACTTAATTCATTGTAATAAAAAAATTAAATATAAGATGACAGTAACCCACTAACTCACCGTACTAACGCATCACCGTGTATCGTCAAATATCTGTGTTATCTTAGTGTAAGGAAACGTTTACTTAGTATTTAGTGTCAGTACACACCGAGACGCGACGCGACGCTGCGTTTCGGTGTAGCTGACCCTTGTAACCTGTTCGCATCCAATTTAATATGAGCGTAAACAAAAAGATTGAATTCGTTAGTGCCTGATTATGACTTGAATTTTAATGAAAATGGACAATTATAGCGATATCTTCATTTTGTTTACGCTTAAAATAAATTGGAAAGTTTAGTAAAATGTATAAATACTTTAAGTTTTTTCCTGTGTTATTTTTAGAATATCAGCTTTCGTCATCAAATCATGTTTCACTGTCATTAATTAATTCATACATTCATTCACTTTATTTAGAATAAAGCTATTAAGTATAGCCAATAAATAACACATTTCACATTTTCATCAATTCATTGTCATACCATTCATTATTCAATATTCACTCCAAATAGTTCATTTTCTTCCTTAATTCTCATACAATTACATACATGTCACATAAATCATACACATAAAGGGTGTTTACACACACGAACGAAAGCGCAGTAGAGCAAAACAGCGATTCGCAGCGCTAGTGTGTAAACAGCTTTATGTTTAACACTTAGTTTATATTTGTACATTGTCCTCTGTACCTAACTGGTGCCAAATTCATTCACATCGTTGTAAATATTTTGTATTTTGCTCAAAACGATCGCTAAAATTATATTTTGTATATTTTAATGATCTTGAAAGATCGACATCTATTCGTAAGTTATTTTATTCTTTATTGTATTCATAATGGCGGGTTTGTATATTTTATCTGTTGTGAAATTAGTATAGGTATTCCGGGAGCGATTAAAGTTATGTCAGTGTTTGTAAAATATATTTTTTTATAATAAGCATTGTTTCATTTACACGCAAAATGAAGGCGCAAACCCTACGTACAGTTACTTCTTACATTGAATTAACAATAATTGTTTTGTGTCAGAGTTTCCATGACAGCCATCGTAAACGCTCAGAGCGTTGCAGCCACTGACCTCCATTATACAAGTACGCCTGACATAAGATACCCACCTGCTTTTTGTGCCTATTTGAAGGCCCCCAATGCGGGGGAAGAGAACTGAATCTGACGTAACTTGCAAATGGCCGCTCAATCGCTATTGGTTGTAGATACCAAAGAGAATATAATCGCTACGGTGGTTGAAACTAATATTAGTTCCAAGTACTTCCACTACTGCTATCAGCGCCAATATGGCGACTTTTAAACGTCACGTTTACGTCAGATTTAGTTCTCTTCCCCCGCATTGGGGCGCTGATTTCGCTTCAAATAGGCACAAAAATCAGCTGTCATTTCAAAAGGTATCTAGGTCCAGCCTTGGTCCAGCGTACTTGTATATAGAGGTCAGTGGTTGCAGCCGAGATAAGTAGAGTAAGAGTATGAGAGCGGCTTTAGACTCGTTTCACTTGACAGAAACTGGAGACAATATCAGGACGACTGCTAAGGTAACTCCATCGTTTACCTCAGTCAGCCCTGGATTTATAAATAGACCGCGCCGTGGCCTAGGGACGGTAGATGTTGTACATGGGGCGGCGGAAATAAAGTGGCCTAAACTCATAAAACATGAAAATCTGGCACTGACCTCAGTAAAATACATCTGAAATGTCTATCTTCTGTACAGTCCCGTGTGAGTTTCTTACGCCGGTTCTTCTCGCCGGGTTAGTTTGCGAACCGGTGGTAGGCACCATGTAGACTTTCTGAGAACATTTGTTTCAAATTTATTCAGAAATAAAACAATTTTTATTAATTTATTTACTTCAGTATATTGCAAATTCATGTGTCTGAAAGTCTTTTTAATACTTCCTAAAACTCGTTATCACTAAGCTGGTCTGCCCTGGGCGGGGCGCTGCTCAGCCGCAGCTCGCTCTCCGAGGAGCTGCCGAGCGAGGACGCCGCTCCGCCCCCGCCCCCCGCGCGTGCACCCCCACCGGCCACGCCCCCCGCCTCTGTTAGCGACGGCTCGTCGTCTTCGCTGCCCAGATCTGAAAGAGGTAAACAGCGAAGTTTTTGATACTGTCACTGCAACAAAAATAAATAAAATCTCTCTATGAATACTGTTGAAAGAGCAGAGTCACATTATTGGATGTGGCTCTGCTCTAACACTTTCATAGTAGTAGGGGAGGGGAAGGTGCTAATTTTGTAGTCACTCGAGCGTCATGGAGACCTATTAGGTTTTTACATTAGGGAAAAATGATAAAAAATAATGAGAGCGTTTTTTATTTTAGCGGTGGGTTCAGAAACTGCAGTCATTTTAAAGTTTTGAAAAAGAAAATATATTCAGAAAATTACTTATTTCGGTCAGTTATTATTATATTTTAGACAACAAGGACTAAATCATTTAATTTAGTGCAAAATTAAATATTTGCGAATGTTAGCTAGGAAAATACGAAGGTTTATTTTTTTATATTTTAAAATGTTCCTACAGGCTTACCTTATCTTTGAATCGTCAGTGCTTTTTATGAAAGATTCTTTGGGGTGTACTAAACATCCCCCTATCTTAATCTGACAGATCGGATGACATTTCAATATTCAAAAAAAAAATTTTTAACCCACCACGTGAGAAATCTGATTTCTATACCATGCTAACTAGACACATGTCGGAAGCCTATACAAGCTTAATCTGACATGCTCGAGCTACTCCCAAAATCCCCTCTTCCCCTCCTCTACTATAGTCATCGTTGCGTTGAGCACAACGAGGACGACAAAAATGAACGCTACGATACAAACGGACATACTAAGCGTTGTTTCGCATGAAAAACTTTGTCAAAGGAACTCTAAGCGAAAAATGAAGACTCTGTGTGACTCGTGTAAAACAGCACTATATTTCTGCTATTATTTGCCAATATTAAAGCATCATTAAAGTAGTTCAGGGTAGTCAACACTGACCGTGTATGAGGTCCTCGTAGTGTGCGGCGCCGGCGAGCGTGCGCGTGCCCGCGCGCTGCCCCCACCGGGACACGCCCCCGCCCCCTCCGCCGGCCGCGCCGCTGCCACTAGCCTCGCCTGAAATATAAAAAAAAATCTAGATTCTAGATGTGTCCTGCGGCTTTGTACGTGCAAAATTAAATCCTGCGTGAGCCGTGCTATCTCCGGCAATGAATTAGATGGTCATATTATACATATGACCATCCAATATTATTCCCCCACAGCACAGGCTGCGCCTAGTTTGAGGGACTGCCACTTTTTAAAACATTTTGTTAATTAAGTTATGACAATAAAGATTTGTATTTTTTATTTGTATTTATACTGGGTGCACCACCATCGAGCGTATACCTTGATTAAAAAACATGTTACAATTCAACGCTGTTTATATTACCTCCGTTTGCAGCAAACTATATGCTCAAAAGAGAAGAACGCAAGTAGTAAATATAAGACATACCATAGACGTGGTCGGAGAGGTCGGAGTCGAGATCGTCGGGCTCGTCGGGATCGTCGAGCGACTCGCGCGCCTGCATGCTGCCGAACGCGCGACGACCCTCCGTACCTGAAAATATTAATTGACTAGATGACGCCCGCAACTTCGTTGCGCCAAAATTCGTTTATCGCGCGGGAACCGTACTATTTTTCGGGATAAAAAGTATCCTATGTCCTTTCCCGGGACTCAAAGTATCTCCATGCCAAATTTCAGCGAAATTGGTGCAGCGGTTTGAGCGTGAAGAGGTAACAGACAGATAGACAGACAGACAGACAGACGGACAGACAGACAGAAACACTTTCGCATTTATAATATTAGTATGGATATAAGCTGATCCGGCAACGTTGTTTTGCCATAGAGACGTTTTTAATGGCACGCGATGTTGGCCGATTCTCAGAGCCACAGTATAATTAGACGGATTGTGTTGCATATAAAATTTCAACACGATCCGTCCAGCCGTGTTGAAAGACCCTGGCAACTAATATCACGACACGAGAATTTTATTACGTAATATAAATTACATTAAAAATTTGCTTCTTTGAACGAATGTAAAAGTTTCTAAATTACATGAAACCACTAATTTTACTTGCATTTTAATTTGGTAATTTTTCAACAGATGGCGCCACTGTTTATGTTTGAATTATGTTTGAAGCATTAAGGCTAGGTATAAATTGCAATAGTCCTACCGGCCGTCTTAATTCGCAGCCTGGTCTTGAGTCTGGTGGCGGGGCGCGGGCGAGCCACCTCCTTGCTCTCCTCGCTTGAGTCCTGCTCGTCTGAAATTACAAATTACGCTTTATAATAATGTCTACATAATATACTAATTAGTTAATTCCAGTCACCGAAAAACTCGTCTTATTGTCCTTTATTGACGCACAGCGAAAGTCTTAGGGCTTGTTTCACCACTTCCTGATAAAGTGTCTGATAGGCTATCCACAACTTATTTGACAGATGCTCCATACTCTATCTGTCAAGTTAAGTGGTGGATAGCGTATACGGCACTTAACAGGTGAAACAGACCCGTAGTATCAACGTGAGATTTGCGTGGAAAAAAGATATTGACATTTTCGTGCGCGTGTGATAGAGACAAGTCGCTAGAGTAAGTGTCTAAACACACTAGGCTGAATTACGCCGACGTAAATTCCGCCGCGTTTGCGCCGCGTATCAAACGCATACAAAATACAGGCGGAACGCGACAGACACACTATGCCGAAATTCCGTCGCGAGCCGAATTTCCGTCGAGCCGAGTCGAGCGTAAAGTTCGGCAGCGATTCGGCGGTAATGTTTTATATAGCAACACACTATATGCGACGGAATTATCAAAACCGAACATAACAAATCCAAACTTAAGGGGCCGGGCTACCCTCGAAATTCTCATACATACGTAATACCAAAATCATTTTGTCATACGAAAATATTTAACATGTTTGAGTTATTTTTCAGCTTAAAATAGTAATTACAATCCTGAACAAAAATTAACTTCAAAATATTGAAACACTAAAAAAAATTTTTTTGTGTATTAATTTTTTTTACTAAATTTACTAAGTACTAATGCCTTCAACTCCGTATCTAGAAGCGCTCTGCTCAAGGAAGTCCATAACCACATTCCCGAAATATATGAATACATCCTCCAAAGCTACGGCGCCAATTCGACACTTCTATATAACAGGGATTGCCTACTATCCTCTACTGGTTGCCAGCAAGGCGATCCTCTGGGCCCCGCTATTTTCAGCCTTGCCATACATTCTACAATTACATCTCTCCAATCTGAATTTAACGTATGGTATTTGGATGATGGCACCCTCGGTGGTGACCCGGCTACAGTTCTCCACGATTTGCAGGTATTAATAGAGAAATTTAAAGCAATAGATTTGGATTTAAATTTCTCCAAATGTGAGCTTTTTTGAATAGCCCAATCACACAGCCGCACGACGCAATTATATCGGAATTTAACAATTTGGCCCCTAGTATCAAAATTCTCAGTAAAGAATCCCTCCGCCTTTTAGGTGCCCCCATATTAAATGACGGTTTTGAGCCTTACGTTTCGGAACAAAAACAAAAATTCGTAGAATCTTCTGGCAAACTCGTCGCAATAAAATCCCATATGGCTTACCAAATAATTCGTTTTTGTTTGTTTGTGCCCCAATTTACATATGTCTTGAGGTGCTGCCCTCTATGGGAGTGTCCCAACCTTCTTTCCCATTTAGACTCTATTTTAAAAGACACAGTAATTAATATTTTTAACTGTCAAATCTCTGACACCTCCTGGGCCCAAGCCACTCTTCCCATTCGTTTCGGCGGCTTGGGTCTCAGAAGTGTGTCCAGCGTGTCTCTTCCCGCCTTCCTTTCTTCAGCTCACAGCATTCATCCTCTTTTCATCAAAATCATCACCAATTCTTTTGGAAACATAGGCATTCAGTCACTAGCTGAGGCAATCAACGCTTGGAAGCGTGTTTGTCCCAGTGACGTTCCAGCTAACCCCAACATTCAAAAGAATTGGGATGAACCCCTAATTAATTTGGCACAAACAGACATACTAAATTCCTCGTCCACCACAGATCGCGCGCGTCTCCTAGCGTCCGCCGAGCCGGAATCAGGCTACTGGCTCCAGGCAAACCCATCATCCAATACCGGAACACTATTAGATAATCATACATTCAATCTATCACTCAGTTTGCGACTAGGAGCCAATATCAGCGAACCCCATCGCTGCCACTGCGGCGCCGCAGTAGACCGCCAGGGTCATCACGGCCTGTCTTGTCGACGCAGTGCCGGCCGCCAGTCCCGCCATGCTTCCTTGAACGACGTGATCCGCAGGGCCCTTGTCTCCGTCAACGTGCCGGCCACTCTTGAGCCGAACGGTATCGCACGTGACGACGGCAAAAGGCCCGACGGAATGACGCTCGTTCCGTGGAGCCGTGGGAGGCCTCTCGTATGGGACGCCACCTGCGTGGATACGCTAGCGGCGTCGCACGTGACGGCCACAACGAGAGAGGCGGGAGCTGCGGCGGCACAAGCGGAGACAAACAAAAGAAGAAAGTATGAAGCACTGGGAAGTGATTACTTTTTTGTTCCTTTCGGGGTTGAGACCCTGGGCCCGTGGGGCCCTGGTGCCAAACTACTATTCAAGGAGTTATCCCAAAGACTGGTTGAGAAAACTAACGATCCCAGAGCTGGCGCTTACCTCGGCCAACGTATCAGTCTTGCGATACAACGAGGTAATGCTGCCAGCCTCTTGGGTACATTGCCCACAGCCTCCGACTTAGATTTAGTTTTTTATATATAGTCTTTCTTTTTTTTTTATTATTCTCCCTCTGTTTTATATTTTAGTAATATATTTTATAGTAATTATTAGAAGTAAAAATTAATTAATTATAATAAAATAAATACAGTACTAAATATTTAAACACTAAAAAATAGAGTAAAACACTAAAAAATATATAAATAAATAGTAAATTTACTACAAAATATTTAAATACTAAAAAATATTTTTAGAGTTGAAATATTTTGTAGTAAATTTAATATTTATGTATATATTTTTTAGTGTTTAAATATTTAGTAGCAAATGTAGTTAAAAAAAATTATACACAAAAATTTTTTTTTTGTGTTTAAACATTTTTAAGTTAATTTTTGTACAGGAACTTAGGTATTTTACTATTTTAAGCTGAAAAATAACTCAAACATGTTAAATATTTTCGTATGACAAAATGATTTTGGTATTACGTATGTATGAGAATTTCGAGGGTAACCCGGGCTCTTAAGGGTCTATACAGACGGACCGCATTTCAACTGCAATCCAACCGCAAATTGCAGTTCAAGTGCAGTTTGAATGCAGTTGATAATGGTTTGCAGTTCTATTGCAGTCGTGTCAACTGCATTCAAACTGCACTTGAACTGCAATTTGCGGTTGGATTGCAGTTCGTCTGTATAGACCCAAAGCGTTAGGGTGGGTGGGATGGTGCAGTTTGGATGCAGTCAGTATGCAGTTCACACGACTGCACGCCAAATGCAACTGAACTGCAATCCGACTGCGCGATTGGTTTGCAGTTCTATTGCAGTCGAGTCAACTGCATTCAAACTGCACTTGAACTGCAATTTGCGGTTGGATTGCAGTTGAAATGCGGTCCGTCTGTATTGACCCTTACATCTGAGAATTTTAAATACTCACTTACGCGCGCGTTCTGCAACGGAAATTACGCCGCGAAATTTCGGCTCTTCGCGTAATTTATAGTCTGTCGCATCAGACGTAAGCGGCTGAACGTAATTTCGGCCACGTAAATTACGCCGGCGTAATTCAGCCTAGTGTGTTTCGACCCTTAGAGGCGACTGGAGTTTACTAAAGATTACAATCTACAAAATACGATATTTCTATTACATAAAAAAGGACAGCAAACGTAATAAAATAGAATAAATTCGTGAAGCTGATGCCAGTTGCAAGACAGAGACAGAGAGAGCGTGCGAGAGACAATGCTCACCGGAGTCGCTGAGTTTCCCGAGCACGTCCTCGGCCTCGTACTTGTGTATCAGCTGCATGATAGCCGCCTGCTGGCTGCTGCTCCTCCGCCGCCTGGCCACGAGAGACAGAGACAGAGAGAGCGTGCGAGAGAGAGCGCTCACCGGAGTCGCTGAGTTTCCCGAGCACGTCATCGGCCTCGTACTTGTGTATCAGCTGCATGATGGCCACCTGCTGGCTGCTGCTCCTCCGCCGCCTGGCCACGAGAGACAGAGACAGAGAGAGCGTGCGAGAGAGAGCGCTCACCGGAGTCGCTGAGTTTCCCGAGCACGTCCTCGGCCTCGTACTTGTGTATCAGCTGCATGATGGCCGCCTGCTGGCTGCTGCTCCTCCGCCGCCTGGCCACGAGAGACAGAGACAGAGAGAGCGTGCGAGAGAGAGCGCTCACCGGAGTCGCTGAGTTTCCCGAGCACGTCCTCGGCCTCGTACTTGTGTATCAGCTGCATGATAGCCGCCTGCTGGCTGCTGCGCCTCCGCCGCCTGGCCACGAGAGACAGAGACAAAGAGAGCGTGCGAGAGAGAGCGCTCACCGGAGTCGCTGAGTTTCCCGAGCACGTCCTCGGCCTCGTACTTGTGTATCAGCTGCATGATAGCCGCCTGCTGGCTGCTGCTCCTCCGCCGCCTGGCCACGAGAGACAGAGACAAAGAGAGCGTGCGAGAGAGAGCGCTCACCGGAGTCGCTGAGTTTCCCGAGCACGTCCTCGGCCTCGTACTTGTGTATCAGCTGCATGATGGCCGCCTGCTGCTCCTCCGCCGCCTGGTAACATAATATTATGACGTTTAAATATGTAGCGTACAATGTACATGACGTAAAATCAACAAAAATATAATTTCGTTCATACAATGATTTTTTTAGATCAGACTGGAATAAAATCAAGACGATAACTTTTTTCTTAGAAACAGTCAGATTATAGTAGACGTTATAAACTGAAATCACATTACAACTTTACAGTGTAACATCCCCATATCGCCTTGTTGCTTAACAAATCGAGACAACTGTGACGTCACAGTCCACATGACATCACGGCTGCGATGACGTCACAGTCCGCATGACGTCACCTCGGCCTGTCGCGCCTCCAGCAGGCTCAGGTGGTGCTTGAGCGCCTCGACGCAGCGGTACCGCAGCACGTAGCGCTCCCACAGTGCCGCCACCTCCGACTGCAGCGCCACCATTTCGCCCTGGTACGCCGGCCTGGAGACAGTTAACTAATAAGTATAGCTATATAGTACCAAGAATAACTTGTACATACATATATTGACTTAGTGCTACGTGCCAAGCCATTCGTACACGAGTATTTTGCTATTTCACTTCTATCCTAACCTCACAACGTCAGATTTTCTACTCATCGCAATGTATCCCAAAACTTACTTGATCTTCTGCACGGTATGCAGCCTCTTCTCAGCCCGCTGGAGCTCGGCGCGGCGCCGCTCGATCTTGGCGTCGAGTGCGGCCCCGCCCCCCCGGGCCGTCACCGCCCCCGCGCGCCCCTCCTCCACCCGCTCAGCGAGCGCGGCGCGGGCAGCGTTCAGCGCCGCCTCTAACGCGGACATGTCGAGAGGACGAGAGAGGGCGGCGTCGCGGTGCTCCTGAAAAATAACAATATTTACACAGAATGGTCTTTCAAACGGTGTCCAAACACAAGTTTGTTGTTAAACAGTGACTTAAACATGTTTTCAAAGCTTTCTTTCACTCGTAGAATACAATAATATGACAGAATACAGATTTACCTTATTCTCAGCCTCCTTGGCAAGCAGGTCGTAGAGGAAGGCACCCTTCGCCGTGATTTCCGTCGCAAGCGCGCGCGCCTGCTTGATTTCGCCGAGCTGAAAAGAATCAATTCTTCACCTCACGTTAACACATAATATAACCAATTGAGCTCAAACAATTGGTTATATGTGTTAACGTGAGGCGCCATCTAGTAAATTATTTAGGAGCCAACTATATTGTCCACAAAAGTTTAACAAATCCCTCAGGTTGCCGTAACTGCAGATCAAGAAAGATTTGTTGTTGTATGAGGTATTATGACGTCACAAGTCACGACATACCCTGTTGCTGACATCGTAGAGGGGCGGGTCTCGTGCGACGCGGTCGGCGGCGGCGGCGCGCAGCAGCCCCGCCACCTTCAGCAGCTCGCGCACCGCCTACCCGTCCGCGCCGTACAGCTGGAGGTCGGCGCGTGTGTGCTGACACGACATACCCTGTTGCTGACGTCGAAGAGGGGCGGGTCTCGTGCGGCGCGGTCGGCGGCGGCACGCAGCAGCCCCGCCACCTTCAGCACCTCGCGCACCGCCTACCCATCCGCGCCGTACAGCTGGAGGTCGGCGCGTGTGTGCTGACACGACATACCCTGTTGCTGACGTCGAAGAGGGGCGGGTCTCGTGCGGCGCGGTCGGCGGCGGCACGCAGCAGCCCCGCCACCTTCAGCAGCTCGCGCACCGCCTACCCGTCCGCGCCGTACAGCTGGAGGTCGGCGCGTGTGTGCTGACACGACATACCCTGTTGCTGACGTCGAAGAGGGGCGGGTCTTGTGCGGCGCGGTCGGCGGCGTCACGCAGCAGCCCCGCCACCTTCAGCAGCTCGCGCACCGCCTACCCGTCCGCGCCGTACAGCTGGAGGTCGGCGCGTGTGTGCTGACACGACATACCCTGTTGCTGACGTCGAATAGGGGCGGGTCTCGTGCGGCGCGGTCGGCGGCGGCACGCAGCAGCCCCGCCACCTTCAGCAGCTCGCGCACCGCCTACCCGTCCGCGCCGTACAGCTGGAGGTCGGCGCGTGTGTGCTGACACGACATACCCTGTTGCTGACGTCGTAGAGGGGCGGGTCTCGTGCGGGCGCGGCGGCGGCGGCGCGCAGCAGCCCCGCCACCTTCAGCAGCTCGCGCACCGCCTACCCGTCCGCGCCGTACAGCTGGAGGTCGGCGCGTGTGTGCTGACACGACATACCCTGTTGCTGACGTCGTAGAGGGGCGGGTCTCTTGCGGGCGCGGCGGCGGCGGCGCGCAGCAGCCCCCCACCTTCAGCAGCTCGCGCACCGCCTACCCGTCCGCGCCGTACAGCTGGAGGTCGGCGCGTGTGTGCTGACACGACATACCCTGTTGCTGACGTCGTAGAGGGGCAGGTCTCGTGCGGGCGCGGCGGCGGCGGCGCGCAGCAGCCCCGCCACCTTCAGCAGCTCGCGCACCGCCTACCCGTCCGCGCCGTACAGCTGGAGGTCGGCGCGTGTGTGCTGACACGACATACCCTGTTGCTGACGTCGTAGAGGGGCGGGTCTCGTGCGGCGCGGTCGGCGGCGGGCGCGGCGGCGGCGGCACGCAGCAGCCCCGCCACCTTCAGCAGCTCGCGCACCGCCCACCCGTCCGCGCCATACAGCCGCTTGCCGTTCAGCTTCAGGTTGGCGCGCGTGTGCTATAAAATACGAAACGTTTATGAGGCTGGATCTACATTTATAGTAGTATATCGTATCGTATATCGTATGCACAAGGTCTACTTTTGATACTAATTAATATTTCTAAATTTAATTTAATGATTAGTAATAAATAATTTTATTTGTAATGTAAAATATCTAAATTATTCTAAATTTAATTTGTTAAGTAATATTTAATTTTATTTGTAATTTAAAAATATGACCTGTTGTGGGGTTGAAATAAAAATTTATTTATTTATTTATTTATTTATTTATTTATTTATAGCATTTTGGGTCCTAACACACGGCGACTTTTTGTAGCGATAGCGCGTATCGATAGGTAGTTACAGTCGCAAAGAGGTCATTAGCTGTGTGCCCTAGCACACGGGGCGCTCATTCAGTTGCGATGCTAATTGATGCACTTCCACGAATATTTCAAGACTAAATCAGATCAGCTGTTCTTGTGTTTTAGCAGTACATACTAACAAAATTTAACTCATTTTAATTATTTAAGATAACTCACAAACAGCTCAACAGCGCCAGTAATGAGCGCGACCCTCTGCTCCACGCTGGCGCTGCCGCCGGGCAGGCGGGCGTCAGGGTCGACGCGCGCCGCCAGCCACCGCAGCGCGCGCTCCGCCCCCGACCAGTTCGGAACCCGGAAACTCTCCAGCGACACCGGCTCGGGATAGCCCAGACTGCGCATCGCTTCCGAGAAGTCTGGACATAGGTTGAACTTTATTTATACAGAGGGAGCAAACGAGTAAACAGGTCACCTGATGGAAAGCAGCTACCGTCGGCTTTGGACACTCGCAACATCAAAATAGTTGCAGTGCGTTGCCGGCCTTTAATAGAGATAATTAAGAGTCCTTTATAGGCTTTTGCAGTTTGAAATATAAAAAAATATATTATTATGTTTTTCTAGAAAGGCCTGGAATGGAAATAAACCACATTACTTATTGATCATGTAAAACAGGAACCAATAAAACACAGAGAAAATATGTACCTATAAATACATGCTCATAGAAAAAAAAAACCGGCCAAGTGCGTGTCGGGCCACGCGCAATATAGGGTTCCGTAGTACCGCAAATTTTGTATGTCAATGAATGTACATAGTCTATAACATGTTTTACACTATCATCTCAGTTACTTTCAAAGGAATTTGAACGAAAAGTTCCTCAATAGGTACTTCATCATTCATTTTTTTTAGTTGATCGACTATTACTCAATTATAACTTAAAGTCTTATTAGCCGTAATAGTTTTCCTTTTAAATTCAGCATATTTCGTACTCCTGTGAATTTTTTCACATTTCCAGAAGCAACCGTTTAGCTGGTAGAAGGGGGGATACTGGACTCTAACGATTTTTTTCACTTTTAAACTTAACATTTCACAAATGGATCCCTAAATCGGAAAATGATCTCTGAATTCTCATATTTTTTAAAAAACCTATCCAACGACACCCCGCACGATGGGGTGGGCGCGAAAAAAATTCAACCCCTCTTGATGTGTAGGGGAGGTACTTACCATAAAAAAAAATACGTACCATTTTGTTGGCATCATTAATATGTGTACTCATGCCAAAAAACAGCTTTGCAGGTCATATAGGGCTGGTTTACACATATTAAGTAGATAAACGTAGTTAACTAAATTTTAACTTAATTTTAAGTTACTTGTTGCATGTAAACATAAAATTTAGTAGCAAGTAGTAAGTTAAAATTTAGATAAGTACTAAACGAGGAAATTAGAATTTGACTATTTTCTGTTAAGTTGGCAGGCGGGGCTTGTCACTTGATAAATTTCGGGCAGGCACTTCAATTTAAGTTAAAATTTAGTTATCTACTTAATACGTGTAAACCAGCCATTAGTCTCTGAGCAAAACCGCGGACTGACAGACAGACGGACAGACAGACGGACAGACAGACGGACACATGGACGGACAAACCGAAACTATGGTTCCTTGTTAACTACGGAACCCTAAAAAAGGTGGTTTGATAAACGAGTGAGGTTAACTCTACATAAACTCTACGCATTCCACTAAATAATACGAAAAGGTGTAAAAATGGTGTATAATGAATAACAAAGCTACTTACTCCGTAGGTCCCTGTACGACATATTATTCTTATAATTTATAAATGGGAACACATAAATTACGTTACAATAATAAGTTCAAAAACGATATAAACTTGAGCTCCTACGTGACGACGACTTGTTGTGACGGTGTGACGATCGACGTTGCTATGGCGACGCGACAGGCACAGACCAAGCAATTTAAAAAGATAGGTACCTATTTTTCTGTACGTTCTGTACCTATAAAAATATTTACTTACTAACTTTGAGTACCTACCTAGTCTGATTAGCAAGTGCCATTTTCGTCAAAACCTGATCTCATGCACCGAAAATTATTATTTTGAGCTCATTCGATTCGGAATACCATCTAGAACATTCTATCAAAATTCCAAGAGTGGCTGAAAAAAATGCAATAGTTATAATAAGTAAGTATATATATTTTTTTAATATTTCGAAAACTATTTGAGATAATCAAAATTTGAAAATAGATCCTTAAAGAGCAGGAAATTTCCTAAAAAAAATCTCAGATCCTGGAACCTTACCAATAATCCTTATAGCTTTAAATGAGCGGCGAAAGTAACGGTAAAAACGCGTAGTTCGGGTTTCGCGTGAATTGCCGCAATCTGCCACGCGAACTAAAAAATATATTTTAACTGATTAAATATTAATATAAAGAAATAAAAAAATTTGGGTACTAAGTAGACATATCAATAAACAATAATCCGTCAACAAAAATAAATTATCACAATTTGTTTAGATGTTATGCTTTTGTTAATTTGTTAATAGTCACCATTTTAATGTTAACATAAAAACGCTGATTATTTCTAAACAAGAAATCTAGAAATTTTTATTATTCTTTTGAGCTAATCTAGCATTTTTTTCAGCCTGTCTTGGAATTTTGATAGAATGTTCTAGACGGTACTCCGAATCGAATGAGATCAAAATCATAATTTTCGGTGCATGAGATCAGGTTTTGACGAAAATGGCTCTTGTTTACCAGAGTACTACTTAGGTATTTTAAAATATTGTTTAAAATTGTTAAATGAAATATTTAAATAATTAAAATAATTACTTACACTAATAATAATGATACACCAAAACTTCAGTACATAGCTATACTATAATATAGTATTATATTTTTATTGAATAAACTATTTTACATACATAGTAAACTACTTATTTTAGCCTTTAAAAATACATTTAGGTGTTAAATTGGGCACACAATACTTATTATTATCAAATAATCATAAAGGTGTTTCCATGTGACATACATACAAGTTCATAATTTATAGTTAAAAACCTATTTAAGCATAACATCTTAAGCCGCCATTCCACCGCGGCGCACGCTGTGCACGGCCACGCGGCGCACGTTTTTATTACTTTGACTACGTCAATTCGTGCGTAGCGTGTCCGTGGGTTGCAGTGGACACAGTCACATATATTTTCTTACAAAGCGAAGCTTGACGTGCGTAGTCTCTCCGTTTGCTGCGGCGCGGCGGACTGGCGGCTTTGTAATTTCTACGAGAAACTTTTTTAATGTACATCTGTAAAATTTTACTTATAAATCCTAATTTCCTAAGTCTATGGAGTCTAATATTGAATATTTAAGTACATAGGTATGTTTTTATATTTAATGTTCTTATTTCTTTCCATAACTTGTTAGTAAATAGAATGTTAAAATCATCAACCCCCAACTTACTAACAATTTATTTATTTCACATTTTTTATATTTTTTGATATCCCTTATAATTTGATAATAATAAATAACATTATTCACAAGTCATTGGCTGTTTACAGCACTATATTCACAAAACACAGCACCAAGAGTCAACAACCAACACTAGTGAGTGCGCCCAATTTAATGAAAGAATCATAAATCCACAACAGTTGGTGGTCGTCTCTGAGCGCGCTTTAGGGCTTCCTCGCGCTTCATCGCTACACGCAGCCGAGATGCCTTCAGATGCCTGTTCAAATAAATTATCATTATTAACCCATCAAGTTATTACTGTACACATTTTTTGCCCTCAACTCTCGCAACTGGCTGGCAACTCCTATTAATGGGGAGGCTTACGCCAAAGAAGAAGAAGCCCCGCGCGAGCACCGGTGATCGCAAACTAAAAAATGCAGTATTAGAGTAACATTTTCAATAAAGCTTCTATGTTTTCTTAATGCTCAATATTTTCAAAATCACTTGAAACTTTAAACTACTATACCACCAT
This sequence comes from Lysandra bellargus, assembly GCA_905333045.1. Classification (NCBI taxonomy): domain Eukaryota; kingdom Metazoa; phylum Arthropoda; class Insecta; order Lepidoptera; family Lycaenidae; genus Lysandra; species Lysandra bellargus. The sequence continues at coordinate 7,777,840 of HG995363.1, read as the reverse complement.
GTTCCAATGTTTATGAAATTATTGAAACTAAAATCATTTTGTATTTGAAATTTTCACAAATATCACTACAATGATTACAACTTTCTTTACCTCTGTCTAATCCTCTCCTCAGTCTCGGGCGAGGGCTCTCGTTTTGTGACAGCAGCATCCCGTAACATGTTCCTCAGCTTCTGCAGACAATCTGCCAGGTTGAGCTGCTGGGACCGTGTCACATCTGACCGTACTATCAAGTAGCCTTCCTTAGACAGTCTGTTGCCATGCTGAAATTAAAAGTTGGATATAACAACTAGTGGTGGTTAATATAACGTATAGCTGAAAAAAGTAGCGCGCTATTTCTTCGCAACGAATAGCGCGCGCTATAAAACTATGCATAAGACGCTACGTTATAACGTATCGCCCGGTCACTGACCTAGCGCGGCGCCGCCCGCGCTGCCGATCGCGCGCGACTTTCGTTGTCGTGTCGTTCGGGTCAAAATCGGTTGAATTCGGCTGTCATAATTTTTTCAGTGTTGCGTTGCGTGCATAGGTAAATTATAATGTTTTAAAATCATCAGTAATTGACCCCCTGCTCCGAAGAGCACTGTACTATAATATAATGGTAACTTCCGTTCCATGTGAATGTATTCTTTCTAAATCTGGATACTCTATTATATTTTTAAATGTAAGTAAATAAAATGTTAAAAAAGGTATAAAAATAATTTAAGTATATTACCAAAAAAAAAAATTAAGTAATTAAAAACCATTTAAATAACTTATAAAAAAAAGAATTGTACTTATATAAACCGATTCCTTTCAATTTCAATATAATATTATTATATAATTATATTGTATCATTTTAATTTGAATATTTCAAACATAATAAAATTAACCAAATAAATAATAATGCCTTCAAACGATTATATTATTCTAAGTTATATACAAACACGTTATATTATATTAACTCACCCACCGCGTTATAATTATTATTAGCGAAATATTTCAATAACGTCGGTAACTTTACAACGTGTCCAATCGATCGTTATAACGTATCATTCGTTATAACGTAGCGTCAAAACTAGCGCGCTTGAAAGAATCGAGATTTCATTCGTTATAACTGTTATAAGTTATAACGTAGCGTCAAAACTAGCGCGCTTGAAATTCGTTATAACATAGCGTCAAAACTAGCCCGCTTGAAATTCGTTATAACGTAGCGTCAAAACTAGCGCGCTTGAAATTCGTTATAACGTAGCGTCAAAACTAGCGCGCTTGAAATTCGTTATAACGTAGCATCAAAACTAGCGCGCTTGAACGAATCGAGATTTTATTCGTTATAACGTAGCGTCAAAAATAACGCGTTTGAAAAATGTAGCGTATTCCATCTAGCGCGCTATGAAAATATAGCCGTTAGGAACACCACTAATAACAACAGTGTAACATAATTTGGATATAACAAACAACATAACAAATTACTCAATTTCAAGACTTAATCTTTGAGAAGCCCTCAATTAGTGTAAATATAACCTTAGGAACTTACTTGGAATATAATAAGTTGCAATGACTTTTATAATAATTATTGCAAGATATTCATTTTATGATAAAAAGAACTTACTAGCTCCATCATTTTCTGTTTAATGTCTGGATGTAACCAGTCTGCTTCACTGAGTTTGAACCTCAAGTCCACCTTGGTATGGACCTGTAAAAAATGTCCATTATTAGTTTTTCACACGCCAGCTGTAGTTTTTGGACTTTCATTAAATCATACCATTTAAAGTTGCCAGTACAAACCAATATTACCTTATTAACATTTTGTCCACCGGGCCCCGAGCTTGCACTGTACTTTATGTCTAATTTGTCTATGGGGATGTAGCCAGAAAATTTCTCATTGGGGTCAGCTTTCTGAAATACATAAACAATGTCTTTATCTACAGCAAAAGTGTTGAGAGTGGATACTTGAGATAGTGAAACTCTACTTACGAATGAAGGTGTGGATAGCTTCAGTGAGCTATTTGGATACAAAGTTTCTAGTGAAATTGCACTTTTATACGCCATCGATCTTTGAATCAAAGTGGAGAACTTTGCAGTTTGGACTAACGGTCGAATGCATCTTATGCCGATTGGTATAAGTGCCATCTTGAATTATGTGAATTAATTTACAACAATACTAGCTCGATATTTTCTTTTTTCTCAAAATCCTCAAGTTTTAATGCTAATAATTATTCCGCGTTATGTACAAGATAACCTCAAATTTCAATTTTCTAAATTGTTGGTCATCTGTCAATTGTCATGTGTCAGTGTCATCTGTCAAATGAGAGGTGTTTTTATCGATTGCAAAGAATGTAAGAATTCATTAAAGAAGAAGAAGAAGAAGAATGTAAGAATTAAGAACTAAAGAATATAATAAATTTCACTGAGGATGTAGTCAGTAGCAGGGCTTCATAACGTTATCGAATAACAGAAAAAATATCGTTACGTACCGTTATTTTCATAATGGTAGCCAGATAACGTTATTTTTTTAACGATATCTAGTAAAATAACGTTATATTTACCGTTATTATTATAACGTTATTTTTTCGTTATGGCATAACAAAAAAATAACGTTATAATAATAACGGTAAATATAACGTTATTTTCTGGTATCAGGTATGCGATCGTGCACGGTGCACCTAATCTCACTCATATTTAAAATGTAATAAGCGTTCTCTGTGAAAATACAAAGAAAAAAATACACCTTAAAAGCGTGATTACGTTTAGAAAATTTTCCCGCCTGTCATGACTTTCTTGACGGACTATAACGTTATCAAAGAACATATATTTACCGTTATAAATCCTATATAACGTTATAACATTTACCATTATTAAATACATTTATAACGTTATTTCTAGTATCGGTTAAATTTTCATAACGTTATCTATGCCCTTGAAGCAATAACGTTATGAAAAAATAACGTTTTTTGAAGCCCTGGTCAGTAGTACATACATACACAGAGTCATGCGAATCAAGTGTGCGCATTTTAACTTTAATGCTTTAAAAAACTCAAATATTATTAGTGCAATGAAACAAAACTATGTTCATTTGTTGGAGTGTTTATTTGTCACCAACTTAAACATAACAATAGTATTTTTCAATAGCTTATATTATAAGAAACTTTAGAAAACAATAACCCTTCCATTTGCGCACTTTTACCCTAGTATCGGGGTATGTGTACGCAGCACTTTGGGTAAGTGTACGCATCAACAAAATATATATATTTTAGAACATAAAGAATATTCTTTTATAATTTTAATTTGTAACTACTAATAGTTACATAAATCAAAATATGAGAACAATAGTTTTCACTTTAAAATATTTATTACTTCGTCATACATGTAAATTGTAATACAAAAAAAAAGTGCCGTGTGCGGAGCTGGTGCACTGTTTTTGCCACCAGACTCCACAAAGGCTTCATTCAATCCAATCTTCAGTCGGTGGTTCAGAATACTGTTCGCCACATAAGGGAAAAGGCTTTTGCGCACACTTAACCCAAAGCATAGGAACAGGGTTATACGAATATCGTTAATTCCTGCGTCATCAGAATATCCTAAGCACTGGCAAATAACAAACTTGATATTATGTTGCACTCAATAGCAAAAAATTATTTAGAAAAAAATACATGACTTCAAAACTGCAATGCAATGCATGACTGCAAAATATCGTAAATATTTGAGCAAAAATCTTCATTTATCTGTCATTTCAAAATGGCGCACGCGCAGCCGGGCTACCCTCGAAATTCTGATACATACGTAATACCAAAATCATTTTCTCATACGAAAATATTTAACATGTTTGAGTTATTTTTCAGCTTAAAATAGTAATTAGAGATTAACTACGATAACATGGCGCGCCCCTCCAAATGACTGTTTCAATGTGTGCAGTCACAATCTTATGAATGAGTTTGTATGTAGTAAGTATTCAACAAATCACAATACACGTAATATTTCAGTAAATGTCACTTATTACCAAGATTTGTTGGTCAACTAATCATAACTAGCCTACCGCGCAAGCGGCAAGACAACGCATTTCAAACGTTTTGACATCGCACTTCAAAACGTTTTGAATTTTGGAGAGGCGCGCCAAGTTATCGTAGTTGATCTCTACATAGGTTCCAGTACAAAAATAAACTTCAAAATATATAAACACTAAAAAAAATTGTGTATAATTTTTTTTACTAAATTTACTACTAAATATTTAAACACTAAAAAAATAGAGTAAAACACTAAAAAAATATATAAATAAATAAGTAGTAAATTTACTACAACATATTTATACTCTAAAAAATATTTTTTAATATTTAAATATTTTGTAGTAAATTTACTATTTATTTATATATTTTTGGGGCTGTGTGCTATCGCCTACTCTATTCTTAGTGCATTTTAATGACATGTTGCAGACCAGCGGCATTCATTGCTATGCGGATGACAGTACAGGTGATGCTGTATATACCGGCTCCCCCAATATTTCTCGCCAAAATGTCACTGAGAGTCGAAACGAACTTGTGTCTAAGGTGGAGAATTAATTGGAGAATGTCTCATGTAATGTGGTAGACGTAACTTGGTCCAATTCAACCCCACCAAGACACAAGTCTGCGCGTTCACCACTAAAAAGTCACCAATGGTCGTATGTCCTCGTTTCAAGGGCACATCTTTAACCATCTCCCCTAGCATTGAGATACTTGGCGTCAACATATCGAGCGAAGTCCAGTTCCGATATCATCTAGAGGGTAAGGCCAAATTTAGCCTCGAAGAAGCTTGGTGTTCTTAACAGAGTGAGACAGTATTTCAGTCCGGACCAACGCCTACAACTCTACAAGGCGCAGGTTCGGCCTCATATGGAATATTGTTCTCATCTCTGGGCAGGGGCGCCAAAATACCAACTGCTCCCTCTGGATCGTATCCAACGAAGGGCCGCTCGAATTGTTGACTGCCATAGTGTTTCAAACAGCTTGGACCCCTTGGAATTACGCCGAGATGTAGCTTCACTCTGCATCCTCTATCGGTTGTATCACGGGGAGTGCTCTGAGGAATTGTTCGGAATCATACCACCTGCAACTTTTCGCCATCGTTCCACGCGAAAAACATACCATCCTCATCACCTTGATAAGTGGCAGTCTTCCACAGTGCGTTTTTCGCGTAACTTTCTGCCGCGCACTGTAAAACTCTGGAATGAACTGTCACCAGCAGTTTTTCCGGACCTATACGACCTGCAAACCTTCAAGAAAAGAGCGTATTCCCTCTTAAAAGGCCGGCAACGCACCTGCAGCTCTTCTGATGTTGCGTGTGTCCATGGGTTACGGTAGTTGCTTACCATCAGGTGACCCGTTTGCTCGTTTGCCCCCTTATTTAATTTAAAAAAAATTTACCTTATCAAAAGATGTTTATGGGATCCAACCTTTGATGACTATAATAATAAATTAACTACTTATCGTTGACGAATGAGCAATGAGCATTCGCTCGTTTGGTCTAAACGGAGCTATATGATTCTCATCTATAGAGCAAAAATTCTTATTCTTGATGTTCTTGTTGATTCGATTGGTGTAAACGATCTAAAGTATGTTGTAACGAATTATAGTTTACACTAAACGAATACGAAAAAATGTTCTTGTGCTGTTCTTGCTCTATGTTTTTTTGGTGTAAACCCACCTTAAGACTACATTATACAAGTTGTCGCAGATTCTTGTGGCTAACGACGTGAGGGTCAAAATTAAGGGCTAAATAGTGATCTTTGAGCGAGTCTCCTAAAATATTACATATAACCTATATAACAAATAACAGTAGATTATATTTCTTCGCTTCATTCTTCGATATATAATTATTAACGTAACGTAATTAAAGTAGTACCTCTGTATCTGCTACGCAATCGCGTTTTTTCAAAGACGTATGTGGGTAGTTGAAAAATTACCCGCACGCTCGACTCGGCCACTAGACGTTCCGGCATGTCTCATTCTTTGTTAACGCGAGGCAACGCGAGCACGAATACTTAGTAACCATGACAAAGCGCTGCAGCTGGTTATAATTATTATTAAAATGATTGAGTCAGTGTTGGAAGTAACTAAAGTCAGTGTTATTTTATCGTGTAATAAGAAAATACATGTAAGTACTATTAAATACTTAAATAAACGGCAGGCACTACCGAGGCCTAGACGAGTCAAGTATATTCAATACTAACCGGCTTGAAATGCGACCGCGAGTCAATAAACGTACAATGTGTTGGGACTGCGAGTCTTTATACACGATCTATAATATTATGTATGCTTTATCTGTTCTATAAATAGAATTATAAAACTATATCATTGCTGGATTGGGGGAAACAACTGCAGGTGATTACTGCAATTATTTTAACTAACCGGCACGTACTGCGACTGTGAGTCAATAAGTACAGTGTGTTTGGACCGTGAGTCCTTTTACACAATCTATATTCTATAATATGCATCGGAATTGATTGCGGATCTCTGACGATGTTTTACCTATTCTATAAATCGAACTATATGTTTGTCCGATTGGGGGAAATAACTGCAAGTTAATTACTGCAAGTTTAATTATATATTAAGTTATTTTATAAACCGCCATAATATGTGGATTAACTACGGGTCTCTAAGCACAATTTATATGCATCGGAATTTGACGATGCTTTATCTGTTTTATAAATAGAACTATACGTTGGCCGGTTTGGGGGTTAACAGCGAGTTATTTTGTAAACCGCTATAATGTGTGGATTGACTGCGAGTCTCTAAACACAATCCTTATGCATCGGAATTGACCGCGGGTCTCTAACGATGTTTTATCTAAAAATAGAAGTACAATACTATGTTGGCTGGTTTGAGGGGATAAACTGCGAGTTAATTACAATTTAAAATATATTGATATTTTTCAAGTCAACATTAGGTATGGATTGACTACGAGTCTCAGACAATGCTTAAAAATGAAAAATTTGCAACTACCGCGCGTTTTTCCCGCGCTCTTTATTCTATAAATATAACTACATAATTATTATTATAATAATATTAACATCTTTGCCGTTTTATAGAGAATAGCTATTTCGAGCTAATAACTAGATAGACTGCGAGTCTCATTAGTAAACAACCAATGCGCGTCTTGCGCGATCCTTTTGTTCTAAATATAGAACTACGATTATGATTTACTATATCTGCCGGTATATAATTATTATTATTAAATAAATCTTGCACCAATTTTGGGACTCGGGATACACCGCGAGTGTACATAACGAAACTTACTTAATATCTACGTAACGTTATAGTATATTTCTTGCAACATATTTTATCGATAAATAAGTCGATTATAACGAGCTACCCCAATATTTATTTTTTTAGGTCACTAAGACCAGACAATCGGGAAAATATCACTAAAAGTGACCAATATAGGTACGGGACGATCAGGTTACGAATGAACCCGAAGCCTCCCGAGTACCGGCACTGATAGAACCGGACCAGATCCGGATAGATCCAGGGCTCCTACTGATGTTAGGTGCACCCTCGTTGAATTCGCCAGATTATTGTTTTAAATGATCCCAAAAACGATTAAGTTAAGCTACTGCTTATAAAACATTCCTGATAATAAGTGTTGCAGATCGATACCATTTCTATCGATTATAATCATTATAGATCTCACCTAACAAAGTCTCGATATGATCAGACTTATCAACAGTATCTGATTTATCTCGATATAAATTATTATCAAACTTATCAGATAATATTAATACGAAGTTGTCTTTTCTGGTAATCCAGAAAAGACAACTTCGTAACGGAAACCTATAACATTCAGACTCGATAAGTGTTCGCTTTGGGAATCTTCTAATAAAAAGCGGACTGTATAATATTATGTATTACGGTATGTCTACAATATATGATTAAATGTGACTAGCAGCTGTCGAGTCTGTCCGATGAAGAGTGGTCCGTCGCAGTGCCCGCGCAGCGTATGCAGCGCGAGGTGGAAGGGATCCGCGAGCCGCGCCACGCGCGCCCCGCGCGTCCCGCCCGGGCCCGCTAAGGCCGCGAACACAGTCACGCTGTTGTTTCGCGCTAAGGGCGCGAACATGCTCCCCGCCTTGAAGACGTGTCTTCAACAGGAACAGGGCCGTGCCTGGGTATATGGCCGCCTGCGTGCCAGTCTGTATGGCCGCCCCCAGGATAACATTAAAAAAAACTACTTTAATTTTTAATGTTTATTATTATACACAGGGCATCAAACCGGGAAAAAAATCAGTTTTTGGTTAACCGAAATCGAGAACGAAAAAAAATATTGGTTTTGTTCCGAAAACCGGTTTCTGAAAAGAAAAACCGGCTAAAAACCGGTTTTATGAGATTTATATGTTTGGATGAAATTTAAGAAAAAAAAAATGCACAAAATAAACATTTTTTTATTTAAAATTTAAACAAAAATAATAACATGAAAAAAATTACAAAACTGTCGCGGGTTTGAGTTGGATTATTCAAAGATACTTAAAAAAAAATAAAAAATCTAGCTCCAATTCCAGCTTAGATTATAATTAAAATGATCTCACATGTTGTGCATTTCGTTCGGCAAAATTTCGTATACGGACTTTTAACCCGGTGAACACGTTTTTGCTATTTAAGTATATATTTAATTATCATGAAAATGAATGTTCCCCATTTATTTATTTTGTCTGAAAAATAATTGTTATTGTAGGTTATAATATTATAGGATATATTTAGATATAGCCACACTATTTGGTCGGTCACTAACGATGCGACGATCGCTCGGCGGCTGGCGCCCGGCGGCCGGCGCGGGCGCCGAGCGCTCGCTTCTTCAGTACGAGTCCTAACGCCTTGTATGCGCCACGTGTTTTTGTTATCGGAGTGTTACTTGTTATTACTGTTTTCTTGTTATTACTGTTTTTTGTTTTTGTTGCTGTTTTGTTATTGCTGGTATTGAAAAATGCCGAAAAGACAACGAAAAACTGTACTCAACAGTGAAACGCGGGAGTTTGTTGTGCGTTTGCGAGATTACTTTGCTTGTAAACAACAAAATGGCGGCCCTTTGTTGCCACTTGAAAACGTACCCATACAAATCACAAAACATTTTTTTCGCTTTCAGCGCTGAGTACTTTCACTGTAAAGTGTAAACTATATAAGGAACGTTGTGCACTCGTTTCCATTACCGACATTTTTTATCGATACTTGCCGCCCTAGTCGATAAACGTCACACGACGTAAGTTTTGCAGGGCGTAAACATAAATTGAGATTGAGATAACTTCTCGTAAATGTTAAGATTTGTTAAAAATATCAACGGAATACATTACTAATGGTATAAAGCTACGTAAAATTTTTAAATGGCATTTTTAGACGCCCCCAATATGATCCCAATTTAATGGTGACGCCACTACAATGTTATATGATGACATTAGCTGTCAGTGTCATAGGGATCAAGGTTCGCCGCGCCGAGTATAATGAAAACAAACCGATTATATTTTTGCCCAGTAAACAACTTGTAACGATTTGGCCGCCTCTTAATTTCGGCCGCCTGCGTGCGGTGCACGCAATGAACGCCCGTCAGGCACGGCCCTGAACAGGAAGAGGGAAAATGGCGTTGAAGGCCCTCCTAATGATACCCTTCCGGGTATTGATGTCCGCCACCCTGATGACACCGTCGCTGAAAATTCGTGTTTGTATTAGTTTTATTATTAGTAGGTGATTAAGTAATTTTTTGATTTGTAATTTTGCGATTGTGATTGTTTATTTGTTAATATATTATTGTTAGTGTTAATTTTAGTTGTTGTATTATTTAAGTTATCTTCCAACGTTTCTAACAAATCTGCTTTATCACTTAAAAACGAGCAAAATTAGGATAAAGTAGGCGACGTAGATAAAGTGTTGCGAAATTCCTCCCACTTTCTACCCGTAACAATATCTAACTTATTTGACATCATAAATATGAGAAACGTATCCCAGGATTGAACCGGCTCATTGAGAGTCTTTAAAGCCCTAATATTTTTATTGATAACGTCAATCAGCTGACGTAGTGCAACATGGGATTCACGTAAAATAGGCTCGACATTAAATAAAGCCTGAATATGATTATTTGTAAGCAAACGACTATTGTTATAGCGTTCACAGAGTAATTCCTACGCGATTAAATAATTATCGGCCTTAAAATCCATATTTTTAATCATTTCGACCGCACTACCCTTAACACAAGCGCGTAAATAGTGGAATTTATTAATGTTATCTATGCTATTGTTGTGATGAATTAACGAAAGGAATGTATCACGAAATTCGAGCCAGTACTCATAACTACCATCAAAATGAGGTAAATCAATTTTTGGCAAGCGAACAAAGTTATTCTTACATGTATGTTGTACTGTGTCTTCGGAGCCCGACCCGAAGCCACCTGCAGACTCCAGGTGCATACGCTCATGGCGAGTAAGAAACCACCGACCCGTAGCGACGAGTCTATGATAAGCTTGCTCGAAAGCTTCCCGGGCCGCAAATGCCTCGTCAGTATCCTCCGACAACAGCTCAATCTCCACCTGCAACTGATCGAATTCATCATATAAGCTTTCTATCTTACTTAAACGACCTTGTAGTTCTGTGGCTTGTAAATCTGACAAAGAGGAACAACTTTCTAGAACTTCTAAATAATTAGAAAATGAAGTAAACTTTGCTTTCATGGAACTACGTTTCCTGATTAAGGGATCCATGGCTGGAAAATGCAAAATGAAATTGAAATAAGCTTAAAAAAGGTTGAAACTCGAAAACAAAAAAAAAAAGAAAAGGGGAAACGATTATTTTTTAACTATAATGAAATAATTAATGCAATAAAGGGACTAAAGGGGAGAAAAAGTGGCAGTACAAAAGTAAAAATGCAATGATGTTGCAATTTTTGTGCGTACACAAAATGGCCGCGGCTAGCGGTCAATGACACGAGTAGGTTAACGCCCTAGTCTAGTACGATATGCACAACTCCAGCGCTTACAAATAAACAGCTAGCTTAGTTTAAAATAAAGGCAAGCCTGGAAATAAGAGGCATAGAAAAAGAGACTAAGAGGGAAAAAAAGGAAAATCGGAACGAACTCACTCAACACCTGATTCTTCTTATGAAATTCCTGGTTTCTTCTTCTGTATCCGGCTCGAAGGACCAATGTTCGCGTTGGGAATCTTCTAATAAAAAGCTGACTGTACAATATTATGTATTACGGTATGTCTACAATATATGGTTAAATGTGACTAGCAGCTGTCGAGTCTGTCCGATGAAGAGTGGTCCGTCGCAGCGCCCGCGCAGCGTATGCAGCGCGAGGTGGAAGGGATCCGCGAGCCGCGCCCCGCGCGCCCCGCCCGGGCCCGCTAAGGCCGCGAACACAGTCGCGCTGTTTTTCGCGCTAAGGGCGCGAACAATAAGTCTTGTCTCAATATTAGACCGAGATTATTATTGTTTCGTTGGATAATTCCAGTATTTGTTCTCAGAGACAAATTAGTACATCCCATCAATCGGGTACCTTTTGGGCTCTGGCAAACCCTTCCCGCTACCCGTCAATAAAGGGAGAGGGGGGCAGAGCTGGTTACCGTCGACTGGCGCCGCTAGTACTGTACCGCTACAATCAACCTCTTTCTAGTTCGAAGAACGTTGAGGCGACTAAACGCTCAACACCGCAGCCGTAGTGCTGACAGTTAATTTTATATATATTTTATAGATGTTACTATTATAATTATTGTGGGCTTTACACAGCTATCCCCAACTCGCGGCCCGCGGGCCGCATGCGGGCCACCGGGACTTTATTTGTAGCCCGCGTGAATTTGAACCATTTTGAAATTCACGCCCACGGGCAAAATATTATACAGTCAACGTGGAAGTCTTTTTTCACTTGTAAATCGTTAATTTTAAATTATGTTATTTTTTAAACCTAAAGACCAAAAATGTTTGCGGCCCGCATGAAACATAAAAAAATTAGGGAACTTCGTTCCAAAAACAAAAACACGTTGGGGACCACTGGCTTAATTTAATATACATCATGACATCAATAAACTATTAGACTTTAAAACTATATATTCGTGTACCCTTATCGAAGGTTACCTTATTTCAAAGATTTTCTTTTCCCCGAACAAAGCGGCGGAAAATATTGTATTATATTTTAAATACAATTATTGATTTATTTTAAATTTGAAACCACTTCGTAAGTTTATTTCAAAATTACATGTTAATTTGGAAAATTAACTTTTAAGGATTTCAAGCCAATACCCAAAAGTGGATATCTAGCAAAAATAGATTTAAGAGCCTACTTTTTGTTTGCTATTAACTCACTAGTCGATCGAAAGATTTTAATTAACGGATTAAGAGCCTTAAGTCTTGACATACAGACTATCAGATGCGCTTACATTTTATTTATTTTTTTCACAAAAAATATAAAGAAGGAAACTAGACCAGGCGTAGGCTTTATCTAGACTAGACTTACCACGCTTTAACAATATCAGTATTCTAGGCGACAATTCTTTAGCCTCAGGCGCCCCCTTTTGTTAACGTTTTATTGTTAAAAGTGCCATGGGTGTATTAAAACCACAAAAAATATGTAAGTATTTAAGTCTTGACGTTTATAATATATATTATTATAACATAAATAGCTGTCCCGATAAATGTTGTTTTGCCATATAAAGTATTTCGGCAATAATATTATTATTTTATTGACTATACCTACTAAAGCGTAGAGTCACCATGGCAAAGTTCATGATTGCTATCCCGTCGCACAAACAATAGTCGCCGTCAGTCTCGAGTTGTAACAATTTACTATTATTTATTCAACAAATGAATACACTTATTAATATAAAGATAAAAGAGTGGATGTTGCCCGATTCTCAACCCTAGCTCGCTAAGATTCACGAAAGTCGGTCGAGCCGTTTCAGAGGAGTTCAACCACGCACACCGTGACATGAGAATTTTATATATTAGATATATTATATAATAATATATGCCTATTAAAAACGAAATAATATAAAACAGTTAAATCAATGTACTCGTGAGCTATCTTAACTGATAGATATTTTGACACCTTCATATCCTGATTCCTGACTCCCGCCGCGGAATGCAACTAGTTTTAAGTGATTAAAATATTTAATACTAAATAAAATATGCAATAATAAATACGATAACAGAATCACACTTATTCTTGAATAATAATTGTTAAAATATTCAGCCTGGTGAACCGTATTCTCGACTTTTAATCGTATTAATATGCAATAATCACATTATCGACGACCACAGAGCTGGACCCAGTTAAAGCAGTAGACTCCTTAAAATTTATTCTAAAATACTTTACTTCGACTTAGATTTTAGATAAATACTCAATCTTATTAACCAAATAGACTTATTACAGAGATCTTCGTCCGCTCCATCGGAACCTTAGCCAAACAATTTAACAATAATACGAATCACGATATTATCTTCTACAGCCATCACATGCATTGTCATTGTTTATGAACAATGTTAACTTTATTGGTTGGTGACATTGGCTCAGATGAATGTGTGAAGACTGAAGCGTCTTTCAAAAGAAGCTTTCCGGTAAAAATACCTGTATAATAAATACATACCTGAGTAGTATAGTGCTCGGGATCCACTTATAAATTATTTGTTTTTTCTTGCACTCTATACCAACTGAATACTGGTCATTGACTTAAAACTTTCTGCCTAATAAAACTCGGCAAAATAAAAAATTACGGTTTTAAATAGCGGTATCGAAATTTATATTACAAAGACATCAATTCCCGGGCGTGATTGGATCGGTGATATTATTAATTTATGTAATTCCTTTTTATTAAAAAAGAAGTTCAAGTTATATTTAAGTTATAAAGCCGTGCGATGGTTATTCAAGATTATATTAAATAGGATAAGGCAGGTGCTGTGCGAGATCGGCGCAGCGTCGACACGAGCGTAGACATGGGGACTGAAACTGGACACGATTAATGACGATTATTAAGACGACAGTCGAAAGGCAGGACTAGCGACTCCAATACTTTAGATATTTTCCTTAGCCATCATTTTATCTACGAACAAAGTTTCGCTGAATCAGTAATAATATTATGTATTTAATCACCATGATCCCAGTATGTTATCATTTAAATCACAAACCATAGAGGTCTCTTACGTTTCGTTTCTGACTATTATCATTATTTATTGTTAGATTCTTTCTTCAATAGAATAATAATTACTATTCATAATGAATATGGTATTTCGTAAGAAAAAAAAATCTTTCTTTCGTTACTCTGAAAATCTACTGGTTAATAATTATATATCGAAGAATGAAGCGAGAAATATAATAAATGATCAAACGAACTTACCAAGTGAAGTTCGATCATTATTATATGAGTCGCTTCATTCGAAGATATAATCTCCCTCCCACCCAGTCTGCACGAAACTATGTTTGCTGCAGTACCCAAAGAAAGAAAGAAAGATTTTTTGCACTACTTCTCTCTAAACATAATGAGACATGCCGGAACGTCCAGTGGCCGAGTCGAGCGTGTGGGTAATTTTTCAACTACCCACATACGTCTTTGAAAAAACGCGATTGCCTAGCAGATACAGAGGTACTTATCTTCGAATGAAGCGACTCATATAATAATGATCGAACTTAACTTGGTAAGTTCGTTTGTAGTGTCTTATAAATGATCAAACGAACTTAACTTGGTAAGTTCGTTTGATCATTTATAAGACACTAAACTTATAATGATCACTGTAATTCTTAACTCACGCTAGTTTATAACTGTAATTCATAACTCACGCTAGTTTAGGATATAAATTAAGAGACCATTTATAATAATAATTATTATTTATCTCTGTATAAGTATGTAACGAGAACTTTATGATTTTAATTGGCATTCTCTATATTAAAAATAAGATGAAAAATTACCAATTACTTCATGCTGAGAACGTAAAGAAATATTTTTTAACTTCAAATAATTTTGTATTGTTCATAATATTACTTCAGTCGGAATTTCCAGGAATTGCTATTGTATTCTATTGTTGTCGCGATCACCGATGCTCGCGCGGGGCCTGAAGGAATATTATAGAATAAAGCTTAATATTTACTATAAATCGTTGCTAACCTACCAATTTACAGTTTCACGAAAGTAATAAAAACTCGCAAATTAAGACGTAGTTGTTAAAAAAAAGTCTAATTAAAATTAAGTAGCACCAGATTCATTAGTCAAAAAGCGAGCGCGGAGAAAAGCTTCAAAATAATATACTTACTTAATTTAAAGCGTTTAACTGTCTCCTCTCACCCATTAGCATCAATACAAAAGAAAGGCACCATTACGGACGGTTTTAAGTTTGTAAATCGTAATAAAAATTACAATTATAATTTCTAAAGTGAATAAAATGCGCGCGCTTTCCGCTCTAGTAGGAGTAATTAGGCGCGTTCCGCTCCGCAGCGCCCTCTCTAGTTTCTACCCGACTATGTAATAATTTTATCAGGTTTGACGCGCGCCCGCGCACCCGCCAAGATCAGATCAGACCAATTAATGCGACCTACTCTGATTCAGAAGCTGGTTATCTGCAGGACTTGCATTAATTAGTCCTCGGGACAAACGCGTAGGATACGAAGGACAGTTTAGATTTTAGGTTTATCTCGTAACTTGTTAAACGACATTACTTATGTTACTTATCAACTTCTAGAAATAGCACGCCTTCTTCGTACAGCGGACTGCTTAAATAGGTATTATTGTCGTCGGTGATTCCTAACCTTTTCAGAGCTGTTGCCCATAGAATTATAACCTTTAGAAGAGGCATTCCATACAATCGTCAGCGCGAAAATGTGTCACCCTCGAAATGAGTGAGCTCACTCATCTGAAAGCACTAAGCAGTGTGCCTTAAGACGCGGTGACGGTCGGACGTGTATAATAAGCGTAAAATGAGCGAAAGAGAAAGTAATATATGCTATCACTGTAAGACAAAAAAGGACGAAAATATTTTCTCGATACACATTTTGCATGCAAAAACATTGCTACAGTTTTGATGGCGTATGCCTTATCTTAGGCCCGTATTTTTGGTCAGTACTCAAGTTGCATCTCGGTCTCAAGACACGGTTCAGGCTCTGTGATTGGTAGGCTGTCAAAATTTGGACCAATCACAGAGTCGAACTGCGTCTTGAGACCGGGTCGCATCTTAAGTACTGACCAAAAATACGGGCCTAAGTATTGACATCGTTGCTGTTACCCCTATAGCCTGTTAGAGAAATTGATTTACGTGTATTTGTGTGTGAATCTCACTTCCCGTATTGATTATTTTATTTTAACACAAAAATATAATATTATGTTTTATTTTTTACTGTCTATTCATCTATTTAGGTACCACCTCTATTAGTACCCCTATATAGAATAGCTGTTTTACCCCCGCGGGCGTAATTACCCTCAAGTTCGGAACCACTGGGACTGGTGTAAGCCAAAAGTTTATCTGGTTTATGTTTAGAAGTCAAAACATCAGTTCATATTTTTCGTCTACGCTTCCTGTACTTATCTTATACAAATCTCGATGGCGACTCTACAATTTTCTTAGCTTATCTAATATCTGGAATCTTGAAGTTCGGTTTCACAGATTATAGAAGTAATTCGGTTTGCTCAGCCATGCTCATAGCTGGTCATCCATGTCAGCCCGGCTCGCGTGCACGCACAAGTCTACAACTCGTACAAGTGTATGGTATAATCCTTTTTAATTGGTACTCGGTGAAAAAACATGTCCGGCGCTCGCGTGGTAAAACATGGCCTCGTTTAGATATCAGATAAATCACAATCAAGCTAGAAACGTTCGCAGTTCGCACCCAAAAGTCACGGCTGTTAAGTCTAAATTACTTACCTAGATAATCCCTAAATTACTTACAATAAGCCTAATAAGCAATAAGAGCATGATGCCCGTCATGTGATTCCATGATGAGGGAGATAACAGATTTCTAAGTTTTCTGTAGGTTTTCTGCGTTTGATTGCCTATCTTCTGGCGCCTAACTAAACAACGCTATAGAATGGATAAATTTCTGTTAAAAAAACTTCTGAGCCAGGCAGAAGTCCAATGATATTAAAATAATTGTTGAAGAAAACAGCCACCCAGCAGCAAATAACGGGGAACCTTAATCTGAAGGTGGTATAAGTGTGTTAAAAGCAATTTACAGTGATAAAATGAATCGGTCGGCGCCGTTACAATTTACGATAGGTACGTAAAGTTACAGAGTGCAAAAAACGGATTTGAAAAAAAAACGGATTTTCGGATTTTTTCATCCTCAATTCCGGATTATCCGGATAATCCGGATTATTTGTAGTTTTTTGAATATAAAAAAGCAGTTTTAAATATGAGTTATTTTATTATTATTTCTTTATTTAACATTCGTTTTAAAAGTGCAAAATAAAACGTCTTAAAAAATTATATTTTTTCTCAAGTTAGCGATTTTCACATGGATTTTTTTTTTTTTTTTTTCGTTTTCACATGGATGTTAGGGTAGTTTTATCGTTAAGCGTTTCGGCAGCACCGTTGGAGCGCACGCGTTCGAATATGTATGGGGGCAGTAGTATCGTTTTATAGTCGAGCGCGCTGCTGCAGCGCTGCAGCTGCAACGCTTAACGATAAAACCAGCCTAAGAAGGTAGAGATTAAAATAAGAGTATCTGGTATTTTAAACATTTTTAACAAATTAAAAATACCTTGATTTTTTATCTATTTAAAAATGTGAAATTTTGGTTAACAAGAATATCCTAAGCAACCTTCGCTTTAGCAAACAAACTTCGTTATTTTTGGGCCTACATCCGTCAGCCGCACATCATCAAATTATGCTCCAAGATCTGCAAGCCTGGAACCAAGTAGGAACGAGACGTAGGGTCGAGGACTCGAGGTAGACGAGCAAGGAATTCATTATGTCAACGAGTACCTGTACTTGGGCCAATTAGTTTCTTAAGACAACAGAAAGGCAAAAAAAAACTGGTCCATGAAGAAATATGATGACTTACTAATCTCCCTGAAGCGCCGACTCGTTGGTATGTTAGGCCTAAGAAAAGTTTTTTTTTCCTCCGAAGGCGAATTTCACTGTAATCTTTACGTTACGACGATCCTTAGGATCTACTATGACTCCTTCATATTAGAGTACCGTCTCCAACCCAGTGCTGCTCATAAATTCAACGATGTGATTGGGATTGGTGCCACAATTTTTCTCTTTAGTAAATTAGGAGAGTTTTGCTCTGTAGTAGAACAGTAGCTCGTCAAGTAGAATTTGAATAGGTGTGTCACAGAATCTGCAGATCGTACTGCTATTAACACCTATTCTGTAAAGGTGCTTGTTGAGCTTACATAGTCCAGTTAGGTTTCTGGCAAGGATTCTACTTTTTTCTTACTAGCCAACTCGTCAGTGGCTACGTTACCAATGAGGAACCAAGGATTGCGAAGACTTTAGCCTAGACATGGTTATAAACTCTCCACTGGAGGCATATCAGATGGGCTGGCAAACGGTGACGCTGGAGCAAGATAAGTGAAAGATTTGGACGGGCGGCGCCTTTGCCCAGCAGTTGAATAGTATTTAAAACTTATTAATCGGAACTTAACGCGACTTATTTACATAGTAATGCTACTACGAGTACATACTTTTTCTCGACGTTTCGGCCGTGTTGCAACGGCCGTGGTCACGAGGGGACTCGTGAATCGAGAAAAAGTATGTAGTCGTAGTAGCATTACTATGTAAATAAGTCGCGTTATGTCCCGATTAATAAGTTTTAATTATAATGCAACGCGAAAGTTTAAAATGGATAGTATTTCATTTTTTATTTAGGCTACTGCACAGAATAATGACTTAAAATAATTATTTAAACTTGAAATCAACATTTCGTTATAATATTATTTAAAACTTACTATACTCCTTTATTTAATAAGACAGAATCATAAATCCATTGGTTACGTAAACAATTATAATTTATAATTATAACCTCAATGTATACAAAAACAACATTATTTATTATACTAAAACTAAAATACTAAAAAAATCTAAAATAATTGTAAATTTATCATCATTTCATTTATATTATCATATAGAAAACATAATAATATAGTAAAATAAGAGCTAGACTATAAGAAATTAAAATATTATGTCACTATTTCTTTTAAATAAAATTAAAAAATGCAAAGAAATGTAATTACAACCACCAAATAACTACACAATGGAATGTTAGAAAATATATGCAATATACGAAATAATTCTGACTTTGGTACGTATAACCACGCAAAGTTATGATAGCGCCTTTAAACAAAAATGTGAAATTGTATATCAGATATTACACGATACATTTAAATTAATTTTATATAACGTAAAATCTTCTTTTTCATAATTTTATCTACTATTCGAAAAAACCGAAAATCCGGATTTTGAAAAATAAAAATCCGGATTTTTCAAAGGCCTGAAAAATCCGGATTATCCGGATTTTTCGGATTTCGAAGTATCCGGATCGCAATCCCTATTACAGACTTGCAACTTACAAACTCGACATGTTTTCTTCAAATTTCTTCATAACTAGTCGATTAAAAAAGTTTGGTCCTTCGAAGATAGATATAAGATGATATAAGGTACCTACCTGATCAAAAACTATAGTATATTATTAATTATTTAACGTGAATATAAATTATAATTACTGCTTTTGTCCACCGCTAATCATTCATAACAATTATTAGGAAGAATCAAATACTTAAAATTACTAAGTAAACGTTAACCTTGCGAGACGGCCTCAAACATAATAATTTTCTGTCATCACTGCATCTAATGATTATTATAATAATGACTTATGATGCGAAAGTGAATAAATGCAAATGTTATCGAGAGAGTCGATTATACCGTCATCGTGCGAAGGCGGGGTGACAGAGAAATCAACACGACGTGAAAAACTGTATGAACATAGGGAGCCCGCGGCCTGTGACTGCATGTAATTATAAACTATTATTTTTGGCACGCACTAGCCACAAACCACTCTTTAAAGTTGAAGTTATTTAGCGGCATCTTTTGGGATATGAAAAGGATGTAAGTTTTTTATACCTTAATTATGTTCAATAGTACTTTATACAGTTAATAATAATAATTTTATGAATAGGTAAGCAGTGTTGCTAACGTTAGGTCATTAAATTTTATTTATTAAGTTAATGATTGGGATAATTTTACTTCCAAGAAGGAGGAATCTAGTCATATCACTAGTAGCTATCTGCAAGATAAATCCGCACACTCATAAGACATTACAGTTTAGCTGTCTAGCTGTATTATTTGATTGATCTGTTATTAACGGATCTTTTATACTTATAAGCAATGTGCATTTAAATTTTCTAATTCCTTGTAGTGATCTCAGCTATCGTATTGCGCTCGTAAAAAACATAAATGACGCTTTGGACGCTGTAATCTGACAATTCAATTATTTATTACAAACGTGTGCTATGCCGAAGTCGCGTGCCGGTAACTGCGGTATCGGCTCATTACGCGTTTAACTTTCGCGCCACGACAAAACGGTCGCATTAGCCGGGATTAACGGATTTTATTTAGATGTCGATAATATTGGTGATTGTAGTATATCGTAAATGCAGATAAATTGCTTTTGTTGCACGTCGATTAGTCTTGATCGGTGCCGGTCTAGCGCTACCCACGCCGGCACTCAGGGCGCATGTAGTGCCACAGTAGTGCTAAAAAATGGTGCCCCTTATCGTCGCCCAGCGTCGCCCCCACCTAACGTCGCTACTGGTCTTGAAGATTGTATCGAATGTCAAATCTTGGCTATTGTATCGAATGTCAAATCAATTCCCTCGACAATACAATACAGAATATTATAAGTACTATAGTGATTACATTATGAAACCAAGGCTATGAAGGATTATTTTAAAAAGTCCGTGAGTGTGTACCTACACAGCATTCAAGGCATTGCAGGTATTAGCAAGGGCATTTCATGAGCATGTACTCTATTTTTTCTTTCATTAATTTTAGCATAGGTTTTAGCATAAAGTAATAAATATGATATAATCAGTTGGATGGAGGTTCGAAACGTTTGGTTGGACATCAGCCACAGAGTCAGGATCGTTTTTTTACATGCCTATCCGATGCAACGATTTTTTGTTACATAATATTATCAGTTGATCAATGATCTCCCTAGTCCCTACATAGTATGACTAGCTGTTGCCCGCGAATTCGTCCGCGTTAACATAGTATAATAACAAAGATGGATAGTTTTCCCTTTTTTGCGGTTCCTTACACAAAAGGGTAAAAAGGACACAAACGTCAAACGCAAACGTCAATAAACTTTCATGTTTCTAACTCAAGAAATGACGGACTTTCATTGAAACTTTCTACCCCAAATTCACCCCCTTAGGGGTAGAATTACCAGAAACGCTTAAATATCCGTATCCATTCATTTTTAATCAGTAACACAAAAATAAAGTTTAATTTTTCTAACTCAAGAAATGACGGACTTTCATTCAAACTTTCAAGCCCAGTTTCACCCCCTTTGGGGTAGAATTTCCAAAAACGATTAAATACCTATCCATTCATTTTAATCAGCAGTCCAAAAATAAACTTTCATGTTTCTAACTTAAGAAATGACGGACATTCATTTAAACTTTCAACCCTAATTTCACCCCCTTGGGGGTAGAATTTCCAAAAACACTTAAATACGTATCAATTCATTTTTATTCGGTAACCCAAAAATAAAGTTTTATGTTTCTAACTCAAGAAATGACGGACTTTCATTCAAACTTTCAACCCCTATTTCACCCTCTTCGGGGTAAAATTTTCAAAATTCCTTCCTTAATTGGTGTCTACTTAAAACAACCCTACTCACCAAATTTCGTGGCTGTAACTTTAACAGTTTTTGCGCAGCGATGATGAATCAGTCAGTCAGTCAGGACATGTAATTTTATATGTATAGAAGTCCTAACTTAAAAGCTACATCGGTTTATGTTGTTTTAACTTTTTATTTTTTAAGATTGAGCGTGACACTGTAGAAGCAACTAGGGTCTAAACCAGGGGTCACCAAATGGCGGACCGCGGTCCGCATCCGGACCGCCGACCCAATGTGTGCGGACCAAGCATGTTCCCAAGCATGTTCGAAGATGAACTTCGTTAAAAATTAATTTCGGTCTCGACCATGTCTCGACATACTGATGAAAATGTAGCAACAATAATTGTCACTTTTCTCAATGATACAAACAAAATATAGTTACCTTTGTAATTTCCGTAATTATGTACATTTGTTTATTTTTTTTTTAATGTGTGGACCGCGAAGGTCTTTTTATTTCTTAAAACGGACCCCGAGCGAAACTAATTGGTGACCCCTGGTCTAAACCATCTAGTTCCTCAAGACAGAAGCTTTCACAATTTTAAAGTTTTTTCCCAAATTACAGGTCATCGACCCCGCGTATCTATTTTTCTGCAGTTTTTGATTATACTACACAAAACTAGATAGGCGGAGACGACTGCTTTCATCAATTATGATAATGGTGGGCTGAGGAGCACGCAACGCACCGCTTTCCGAATTCCGTGCGGTACATGAGATACATCACTGTTGCTACTTGCTATGGTCGTACACGACACGCAATACGCATACTCCGATCATACAATGTCATCTATAAGGCGTGTGGAATGTATAAAATACTATAAGTGAAACAAAATTTTCAATGACATTCATTTTAACATTGATAACCTCACCATGACAAACTCACAAGTTCTTTGCTTATGGCTTCTAAGCCCCTTATCTTTGAATTTAAATAGGGCTTATTAATATCCAATGTCCGTAAAATAGATTATCTACTGTACCATTTTGAATTTTTAAACATTATAATGTAGCAGTATCTAATCAGTTTGACACAAACTTTTGGGATTTATTAACTAAACTTGATCATTAAAAAGTGATGGTAATGAAAGTCAAGGCGCTGCACCGCCGTAAACATGTGATTAACACAATTTTAATTACTGAAATAAAATTGTTTTCACCGGCCGCGGCATCGCGTACGGGACTGATGCTTTCAGATTGATGTTATCTCTGACGAGGAATCAGTGCAAGACTTCGTGGCTCGTCTTCATTAACGGCACTTATCTACAACGTAAACCAAAATCGCTAAAATATGAAACGCTGTAAAAAATTACAAAAAATCTAGATAAACCTGTACGCAAAGTGTGTTATGTTTTAGGTGTATTTTAAATATAATGTACTTACTGAATAATTTTTAAAGTGTTTGCGAGAAAAAAAATACGGTCTATTAAAATAAAAAATAATAGATTAAGAATTTAATTCAATAGACTGGTATAATCTAGAACGGATAGACGAAAGCAAATAAATAATAATATTTATCTGCTACCATTTACCAATGTCTGCTACAGATTGCAAAGTATACAGACATCAATTAGAGCTTTCTCGGTTCGATTCCCATACTAATGTACCTATGCTAATTGTTCGCGCTGACACCTTCTGGCGACTGGCAATGCTACATAGACATAATACAAAATTCATCATCATCATTGAATCGAAAATCAAATATTAAAACTTATAAAAATTTAAAACCCTCTACTACTGTTAAGTGTTATTAAAACTCCCTCTAAATTATTTATTTCCGTAGAATATTATATGGGTTCTTTTGATATTACTTAGATGTATAATAATGAGCTTGGAACATTATTAAACGTCTTCCTAAAGATCTGGCGCAATATTTTAAATATTTTATTATGTACAGAAAAAGACTAAATATTCGAAATATCAAGCATAATATTATGTAACATAATATAAATTAATATAATGTTGTCAATTAAGTACTATTTAATTACAAAATTATTAATTTTAGAAAATAAACATGTCACTGCAGGCTCTTTGACTATTTTTGGAGAAGATTGGCAGTTGGCAGTTGGCAGTTGGCACCCATCATGTACACTCTTTATTTGCCTGTAAAACCTAGATGTTAATTTGGTAAAAGTGCAAAAAGCATTGCTCATTCATTTTAATGAAGCACTCTATGACCAAATTAGCACAAAAATTTAATCCGAGAAATTAATTTCAATTATTAATTTGCGTCGAAAATAAACTACGGCACGTATTTTAAACTTTCACCGCAAAATATCGCAACCGAGCGTTAACACCATTGGCCGGCGGGGGAGAGAGCTTTTCGCTCATTGGCTCTCGCGGACCGTCCGTGCGTAGCTGCATTCGGGTGGCTCATCTCCGCGCCGCCATACTCGCTCCGGTCAGTCCGCCGCGAACGCTCGTGCGGGAGACGTATTCGATTCAAATTCAAATTGCCAGATTCACCGGCTCCGACCGAGCAGCTCGAAAACGATACAAAGTGCAAAATTATTGTAAGTTTGTGTGATCGCGAACGGATTGTAATTTTTATACCTGTGCAACTGTGCATCTCGCGATATACGCGACTGCGTTTCTGTTCTGGAGTGTTCACCGAGGTGAGAAGAGGTGAGTTTTTGTCTGTTTTACGGGATCGGGCGCGAGGCGGCGGCGGATGGCGGCGGCACGAGCCGGATAGTGCGCCGGGCGCCGGCAGGGGAGCTCGAATCGATTGTCCGGGGCACGTCTACTTGTGCGTATACCGCACGACCTACACCCTCGCCCGCGCGACGTCTGTACCTACAATTCGTTTTCGAACGAAGGGCTGGCTTCAAATCTATTCTTGGACTTCAAAAATCAATAACATACAATTTGGGGATATTATATCTAGGAGCAACAACCTTTAGTACTTCTAAAGCGTGTTGGATTTAGGTTTTCTAATTCCACCAGTTCACTTTTTATTTATTTATGGATTTTTATTTTGAAATTTGATCAATAAACATAAAATTATTATTGGTGTACAAAGGCTGAAGGAGTAAAAACACCTCTTATTTTTAAATGTACAAGGTAATTTTTTACTAATTTCAACATCTACCCTCGAATATATTGTTACTCAAAATTAAAAACCTTTTATCTTTTTATGTGGTAGCTTAAAAATGAGAGTAGGTTCAAAAAATTTCTAGACTCTTTTACATGATGTAGCTGTTAAAATATTTTCTATGCAATGCAATGAATATATTTTACAAGCGTTTGCATAAGTCATAACATAAGTCATAAATCATAATCATAACCGAGCTGGCAATAAGTTATAATGCGCTTAGAAGCCCTGCAGCCTGGCCAGTGGCTTGGGTGAACGCACTCCAGCCACAAGGACAATCGGATTTCAGACTCATTGTTTCAAAGCACAATATTTTTATTCCTATTGTTTCGCACTTAAAAGCGTTTGCTTCAGCTCAAGCATTTAAGTAATTTGCGGCTATTATGGTCGCATTCTCAGGAAGCAAAAAGAAACCCAAATCTCGTGACTAAAAATAACGGTTAGACTGAAGGAAACGGGGCACTATGGAAAAAAAGACTTAGAAAATTTTTTCGTCAAAACCTCTTATAAGTACCCTTTTTGAATATACCAATCGATAGGGGGCGCCAAGGGGAGCAAAAAAGCTCAGATAAACTTTTCTCAAAAATCAACCCTTCTTCAAATCTTTTTCCCATAGTGCCCCGTTTCATTCAGGCCAACCGAACTGGTAAATATTAGTCATCAGTCATCACTGGTCAAAAACGATAAACAGCGGGGCTAAAATGGCCGCATAGCAATTCCTCTCAATCAATTCACAAAAATTAATTTTCAAATGAATGAATTCAATGAATTGTCAAAACTGTGAAAGTCAGGAATGTCAAATTAGTACGAATTTAGACCAATTGAATTAGTCAAACTCACAAATGTCAAATTAGTACGAATTTAGACCAATTGAATTGGCCTAAATTTGACATTCGTGAGTTTGACAGTTTTGACAATTCATTTTGTGAATTGATTGAGAGGAATTGCTATGCGAGCATTTTAGCCCCGCAGACTCGAAAATACAAAAGAAAGCAGGCAGCTACACCAGAACTGGTTTTTATCTACTGGATGTAATTAGAAGAGAACATTAAAATCTCGTTAGAATGAATCATCCGTGCAGATTTTTTAACTTTGATTTTTATAATATGGATGACATCGTTTTCGACACGAGTCTTAAAAAAAAAAAGAAAAATCCCCATGACAACAGCAACTTCGAGAACTTTGACCTTTTCCTGAGAACCTTCCTGCAAAACGTCCGAAGGTAGGATCACGTCCGACTGTCGTGACTCCGGAGGCTTACGACCGTGTAATCTACGTGATCGAAACCATCAATTTGTAATGCCTCTTTACCCGAGCAATTTCCTAGATGCAGCGGGATTTACAGAAATGCCGAAGAGTAACCTTGGAACAGGAACGGGAGAAAAGGCTCACCGCTCAAGAGATTAAGCCAGCAAAAATATTAGTATCAAATGATAGATACAGAATTGAAGTCCTAAGTCAACAGGAACTGAAAGGCTCAAGAGACTGAGCCAACAAAAAATAATATTATCTATTATACTGAACCAAATGTTGAGATAAGCTGGCTGGGTTGAGATTTATCTTGATCTTAATCACGGCGGAAATTGTCATTCCTAAAAATTTTATCTTACTTCCGAACTAATTGCTTGATGTCACTAGATAATTTGAAATATGACCTATAATGATTTTCTAAAACCCGATTAATTATCCATTTCGCAATGGTTGCCCTCCATTATTTAAATAGCAAGTGCACTAGCACTAGGTTTTAACTTGTAATCTCCACCATGTAGCTTCGTATTAGCTCCGTGATCTCCACTTTCATGGCCATTAATGTTAAACATCCATCAACAGTCTGGTCACGGGCAGGGTCAAGTTTACGACTGTTTGGTCAAGCGTTACGATAAACAACCAAATGGGTTTCCCACACTCCACTAGTTTGGCTATCAAGATTTTCGTTATCTTTCATCGTTGTCGATTCGTTATAAGGCTTGAGGTGTCCATCATAATCGTCTGCTGACAGATAAAATGCAAAAGCCTTTTTTAAAGTTTGTCTTTCTTTTTCCGGCGTTCGTAAATGGAATTATCTTTAATAGCATCTCACATTTATTGCTTAAAAATATTTAGATTTGTTAATATTTAAGAATTTTACAGAGGAAATAATACTTTTATTCGTTTCCTGTCACTCAGTTCAGTTAGAAAACTTTAAGCTATTAACAGCTGGAATCTACGAATAACAAATACATTTAAATTAAAACCACAAAAACTTTCAGCTTTAGAATTTATTACAGTTTCCCCAATAGACATAATAAATTCTGTCTACTCTGCAGTTTCCTTATATAATATTTAATATTATGATAGTTGTACTTGAATCTACCACCTTTTCTAAATTGCTTCCCTCGTCCAATCGCAAATCTTAATTTAATATTTGTGATTAGTGAATCTGCAAAAAATAGATGAGTTATTTTTATCACTGGACCAAAAAAGCGAACAAAGCACAGCTCTTTACAATAATTAGTGGTTTTAATTATTGTGTAGCGTGTACCGGAGCGCAACAACCGCAACGGTCATGGTCGCCGATGTTCCAAATTCAAAATTTTTGAATCTTCTAAAATTGCTTTCTACGAATTTCGCATACATAATTTCACCAGCTTTGCATGCTAATTAACTGCAGTTAATTCTGTTGTATCATCAACATTATCGTCATAGACCTGCCTCCCGCCGATAACACCGGCATATTCGGCAGATACTTATCACGATTTATTGGTTATCGTTTATCAGGTGACAAGATAGCATGCCTATTAGTTTTTTGAGTGGCATTAGTCAGTTTAGTGGGCCAGCGTTTGCATCATATCAACAATCATCCCTCACATTTTAAGCTCTTCAAAATGTTTGCTTTGTTGTCTGTTCTGTCTGACTCTTAATCTTTCAGGCCCCGCGCGAGCACCGGTGATCGCGACAATAATAGAATACAATAGCAATTCCCGGAAATTCCGACTGAAGTATTAAATGTAATAATAACTATGTAATCTATAACAGATTCAGTATTTTTTGTCGTATAAGGCGTTAACGTTCCATTCTCCAGTGGCCCGTAGCTCCGCGTTATATTTTTCTATGCCGGGTTTAACAACCTCCATATAACCCGTTTGCGATAAAAATATCTCGATTCTCGTATTTGCTCCTAGCAATTTTATCACTGTCCGTATTGATGTTTTGCATGCAACACTGTGAAAATGTGGAATACCTTCTAATGGTGCTCTGTACAGCTGGCTGTCACACAATAATAGAAAAAGTAACTTTGGAAACTAGAAAACTATTTGAGTGATAAAACAGTTAAAGAATTGTTTTTGAATTATTTTTGCTGCTCGTCTTAATTTCGTTAATTATTATGGTTTTCAATATCGACTTGTCTTCATACAACAACAGTAATTTATTTACACAAGTTGTCAGTCTGTGTGTTTTGTCTGTGGATCCAATAAATTCCGTCACAACCACCACAACTGTTTAAAAACTTATTAGTTTTACTTTCCCATTACAACTCGAAAATTATTCCTTCCTTCAAGTTCTTCCAAGTCAATTGTGATTAATCATTTGTAACTGTATCTAACAAAGATCTACTTGTCGCACTACCCATACATCATGTCATGTCACTGCTGACTGCAAATACATTACACAAGTCACTCGCTACCAGCGACTCAATTAAAGATATCAGTGCCATTTTGGTCTTTATTTCTATAAAGAATTTCCCGAAATTAAGGTCCATTGTTAATTTTACGTTACTCAAAAGCTTCCAGTTCTTTGAAATGTCTCGTTTTAAATTAAAACAGAAATTTTAGAAGTCGAGTAACTAGCGAAGCTACTAGCTAACAGCAATTAGCCAAATTGCACTTGGGACTTTTGAAGTCATGCTCATTAATGCTGTTTTAGCATATTTTATGTCTGCCGTTAGTTTTGAATGTATTTTTTCCTGGTAACTCACATGTGTCTTAATTACATTTTGATGATCATCAAAACTACTTACTACACATCTGTACGAGCAAAAAACGTCCATTCAGGTCCAAAATATTACTTGAAACTGGTTTCTCGATTGTAATTCCTAATCCTACGTCGGCGACGGACAGTCACATCCTCCCTATTGAATGCACTGCTTGTGATTCAGGCAGTGTGCTGACATGGCTGTACGAGTGAGGAACAATGATGAATTAAATCAATAACTGGTTCGTATCTTGCATACGAAATGTTGCTTTCATGTAATACTCATTTAATTGTGCCTAACATTGGGTTTATCACTTGGGCATTTTCAAAAAAACGTGTACCCTTGCAAAAATATGTGTGTATTTTTTAAGGTCATTTATTTACCTATATTTGAATGTCATATACAAGGAAAAATATTGAACTAATGGAATAAGTTAAAAAAAACGCCGAAAACGTTATATTATTCTAATATTATTGAAACAAAATCGAATTTTCGCCGAAACAGATTCCATTGTGTGACTAAATGTAAAATATAATTTAATACAAAAAATACAGCAATAAATGGATTTCTTCATTCATTTAATCTAGTGAAATGCATATTTAATTGTTTATTTAAAGGAAATATAGATAATTTCAAGGATCAACAAGAGTAGCAATTATTTTTAATCCGTAGTGTGACTTTGTGACCTACCCACTAGTCTATTTTTAATTTTTTTACACGAGTAGTAATATTTAACATGTTTAAAGAAGTTTTTATAACACAAAAACCTTTTATTTAAACATTTTTATTGTTGCACTACTTATAAAAGTAGAAAACTCTTTGATTTCACAGATTTAACATTAATTAGAGGGACGAACATCTCATAATCATAAAGATGTGTTCACATATCTACGAATTCCTAAGTTATTATTAGAGACCGGATTATATGCAACATAAAAAGCTTGTTATATGCATGCAAATATGCATAAAAATGTCTGAAATATGCATGAAAATTGACAGAATATGCAAAATTAAATGACAATATGCAAATTCAAAATCTGCATAAAATAAGGAAATTATTTTTTGATAGGCGATAATAGGTACAGTAAAATTATAATATGACATTAAAATTATTTAAAAATTTTGTAAACGTAAGCATTCAAATATTTAATTTGTAAATTTTCAGTTGTAAGATTGTGTCTGCGATCATTTAGAAAATTTTTGTAAATAGAAAAGGTTCGCTCCACATTCGCTGAGGAAACTGAGCAGAATTTGAACTTGGGTGCTATGTTAGCACTTACAGTTTTAGGCAAAAGTTCTTTGTAGTTGGCAAGCGCGACGTTCTTCTTTCTCTTTAATCTTAATCCTTCAAGCCCCATAAGGACACCGGTGACCGCGATAACAATAGAATAGAATTTCCAAGAATCCCCGATCGAAGGATTATTATCGTAACTGTCAAAAAAAGACGCGCATAACTACTGGCTGCATTCGAAATGCAGTAAAAAGTCACAACTATTACTGAATAGCCCTTATGATTTGTAATTAAGTACTGTTATTGTTATTAAATTTGGTCGCATTTCGGAACGCAGGGTAAGTGAAAAATGAAAATGTACCGATAATATGCATCAAAACTAGATCTTAGGTAAAATATGCTATAATATGATATAAATCAGCGATAATATGCTATTACCGCTGAGAATGGCTAAAATATGCAAATGCATATAATCCAGTCTCTAGTCATTATAAATCTGCAAATATCAATGACACAAAATGATTTTCAACTTTACTGATGGAAAAGTAGTGGAAATAAAATCAAAATTATTTAAGAAATAAAACTTTTAGGTACATTTTAAATACTATAGTCGTTATTGTTAAGTCGACGCCTTGATAATTTGGCTGTAGCGATATCGATTTTTCTCAGCTATGACTAAAGCTAAGAAATTAAAGTTCATTGTCAGTATTCATCATGTCTTTGTCTTTGAATTACCCATAACATAACACGATTGGTCAACTTTTATAACACAGAATAATCAATCAATAAGACCTCTGTAAAAAGGGATTCCTATTTTTCCAACAGAAGAGAGTAATTTAAGCTTCCAAAATTTGTACATAGATTGGTTCAAGCATACACTTTAATTTGCCCATAGCTTATATGAAATGTATTTATGGTTTTTAAATTACGCGACAAAAACCATTTTGTCGCTTACGCCCTTTCCAATTTTTGCTGTTCCATTGCTTGTTTTCTATAAGAGGCCGGCCCGGCCTAAAGTAAAACTATCAATCAACAAAACTAAAAAACAAGAAAATTACCAATCTAAAACATATCCTACACGATTTTTTAGTTTAACGCGGCGTAACCTTAACACATAAGTAATAATAAAAATAATTGTACGTCAATCGTACCAGTTTAAAAATGTCCAATTTTCTTAATAAAATCTGTGAATAAAAAAAAAATTTTATTAAAAATGTGAACTAAGCCTTATGCTTTCCGCCTGTTGTGACTTGTCCGTTCCATTATAGGTGACCATACGAAAAGTCACAAATCGGAAGTCACATAATGCTACTTTCTTTTACTTTTAAAGTGTTTGTAAATAACAACGAATTTTGCAATGTGTCAACAGTAATAACAGTTGGAGAAAGTATATTAATGCTTACAAAATATGGTCACTTATCTGAACAAAGAAACCGTTTCTGAAGAACCATCCAACCTGCGTCCGCGTCTTGTTGCAGATTTTTAACTACTAAATTCAAATTGGAGTTTCTCGATGTACAATGAAATATAGTGCTATCATTTAGTGCCGAAATATTTTTGTAGTATGTTTATAAAACTAAAAAAAAGAAAACGGTCACTAAACTGAACATTCCGGTCGGGTCGTTTTTTCATGATTATAATTTTAATTAATTTTTAGTTAAATTATGTTACATTTTTCAATAACAACACATTCAATTGATACATTAACTATTTAGGAATCTAAAATATGATTTTAAGCAACTTACTTTAAGAAAAAAAAAAATAGTTATTAAAGATTTTTTTACAACTTCTGGGAAGGGGACAGGTACATTTAATAGTTTTTGGTACATAAAAACCCTTATAAATCTCATACTAAATAAAATTTTATACAAGCGTGAATTAATTTTAATAAAAGAAAACTTGTTTTTGCTCCTACAGTAAAATAACATTATGTTAGTATGTAATTTTTTACAAATAATCTGTAGCGAAGTCAAGGGACAAGGTAAAAACCAAGGGTAGGTACAATTTTTTTTTAAATGCCCACTTACTAAAACCCGAAGTACTTGACACTGGGCTTATCAAGTTTATGTATAATGAGGTTTTGCCTGTTAAACTTATAAAATTAAAATCTTTTGAAAGACCTTTGAAGAAGAAAGAACGAACTGGAAATCATCATCAAAATTGACAGGTGTCTAATTAATTTTTATGGTGTCGAGTGTAGATTATTATGTTTAATTTTAATAACAAGTTATTAATTGATGAATATTCCCATGTTATAGCATGTTCTGTTTTTCAATTAAAAAAAGAAAGATTCCATTTTTGAACTGGGATTTAAATAGCGGGTGTCAAGGTCACGGGCCCGCCGCCGCGGGAGCATTGACTTTCTTTTTAAATCCATTCGCGTGCAGCTGCATATCGAACATGACTCACTCTTTGGTTTTGAAGCGGATTTTTAAGTTTCGACTAACGTTATCAAAAATTCCAAAACTGATACTATTGATAACAATCTTATGAAATCTACGACATTGTTCTTATTTTTGATATCTTTTTTTCGCAAAATTATATTTCTCAAGTTTTTAATGTTGTAGATATTGTTGATAGAACATTTCCAGCTTAGATCATAATTCATAATATAATATACTTCCCGAGGCAAACTTGTAAAATTTTCAAGATTCTCAAGTTCATTGTTTCAAATATTCATGAATTGGTATGTACCTACGTCCTACTCACTTGTCACTAGTGCTACAATATAATAAGTAATAACTCTGTTTTTTCCTATTAGACTATCTAGTACTAGTAATCTATAATGTCACGTTGTTGGCATAGCTGGACTAAATGCCGACGATTTATCCAGCGTCCAGCGCCGCCGTCGGTGACACCCCCGGAATCCAGCCGCGAGCAAAACGACCGCTGGCGAGACTTGCCGGATTTAAATAACTACGATAGTGTACAAAGGGTTATCATTTTTTTAATTTTGTGAAAAATACTTAAATTGTTTTTTAAATAGTTCCTTCTTCATTAGTGGTACAACTGGTACCGAAATTTATACATATTTCTACATATTTGTACATATTTCAAACTATTTTTACTATTGTTTGAGGTAGCTCAAAAGAATTTCTTCATGACCCCTTTGAAAGTTCGCCACCCTTTTGTGAATTTTGTGACACCTGTTTTTGCGTGTTTTGCTTGCTTCTCATCAGGCGATGTTAGCTTGTTTATCCTTAATTCTATAAACTTTTAATAAAGTATTAATTGATTGATGTTTATTAGTTATTACTATACAAATTAATAGATTATACATAAAACATTACTTATCAGGCTAGCAACAAGCGGCAGATGGATCATGTAGATTGTAGAGATTACCAATCTTGACTAGTTAAAGTCGACAATAGTTCTCGTTTTTACATTAGAATGTGGTTTTGGAATTTATGAGATGAGTTTATTTTGCTAATTTCTGCTTTACAATTTATTGTGTTTCAGTTTGTATACTTAAATAAAATTCTACCTTTTATAATAAATACTATTGAGATACGCCTGTGGTATTTCCAGACCTTTATGACCTTCAAAGCTTTAAAGCATTTGGAAAAAAGTTCAACCTAAATTTTAAACTCTTCACTTTTATTGTGGACAATTGCATGGATCTTCGTCTATTAGATAATCCTTTCATGCTCCTTAAATCTCTTTCTCCTGTAATATTGGAGGCTGATTATTGCAGTTCCCTTAAGACTCCAAACGTCTACAATGTTGTCATGTACATTTGGTTTACCGGTTACCACTGAACAAAAGATCTACTTACTAATAAATACATCCTCTGAGTTGAGTTATTCTGGGTTATCAAACGCAGAGATTGTCTTAGCGCAGATTTGGAAAGGCATGCGCAGTTATCAGTGGATGTAAAATCTTAATTAGCTTGTTGTAACTGTCTGCGCTGGTGTGCATCCGCCCGGCACGCCACACGGGCCTCTCGCGATCTACCAAATATGGACAATGATCGCTGACTAAATATGGCACGTCATTTACTTCCAAATGGACTCTAATCACAATCAAATTGGACTTTGTCGAGATTTACCTAATGAAACATAAAGAATTCGTCTGAATTATAGATTAATCCTCTATGTTAAACATATGAAAATAATTAAGTAACTGAACTGTAAAAGAATTAAAAGAAGTTAAAAACTAGAATTTATCAATGACACATAAGTCACATATTATGTTACATACTTAGGTTTATTTAAAACTTTAACGGCATTAAAATTAGTAATCACTAAACAATAATCATGTGTGATTATTCCTAATAGGGCTTTCATTAGGTACATCTTTAACACAATATTAATTGTCTTATGATTACTTAATCAATTGTTAATTATTGTCCGTTAAGACAATGCATCATAACTCAGCATTAACAAAAGTCCATGAACTCCAACATAAACAAGTCGACATAATATTGTGATCTGCGATCTCGCCAACCGGTTTGGAGATAGTATACAATCTGTTACATTTACAAAACCAGAATCCAGATTACCTATAGAGTATAAATCCTTACGTAAAGGATGAACAAGATAGGAATAACCAATCTATTTATGTTGCTGCTTTTCAAACCACTTTTCAACGAATAAGACAAAGCATCACTATCTTCTAATAGCTACAGCTAAAAATACCAAGGGCATCTTAATTCTTACATATTAGTGCAACTCTAAAGTAGGTACCTACTTGTCTAAGGGGCCGTTTCCGGATTCGGCGGCTTTTTTCGTAAAAAAAAAAAATGACAGCCGAGATATTGCAAAATATTTGTGCTAAAGTTTTCTGCTCGTGCTCACGCAGGTGACCCTGTGGTCAGGTGGAGGGTCCGAGGTCGGTGACCTCCGCGCACGCGACCGGGGTGTTACAGTGGTACTGTTACTCTCCATCACTACATCTTCTGTCTCTTTCGACGTGATACCTCTCATTGATATCAGAATTAGCCCTTAGTCAGAATCTCAGTTCTAAGTTACTTTTAACTTTACCCCCTTGGTAAGATTTCTATCAGATTTATCTGATTATCTAGATCAGGGGTCACCAAATGGCGGACCGCGGTCCGCATCCGGACCGCCGACCCATTGTGTGCGGACCGAGCAAGTTCGAAGATGAACTTCGTTAAAAATTAATTTCGGTCTCGACATACTGAATACTGATGAACATGTAGCAACAAAAATTGACACTTTTCTCATTGATACAAATATCTTTGTAATTTCCGTAACTATATTTGTTTATTTATTTTTAGGGTTCCGTACCCAAAGGGTAAAAACGGGACCCTATTCGACTTCGTTGTCTGTTCGTCTGTCCGTCCGTCCGTCCGTCCGTCTGTCTGTCTCCAGGCTGTATATCAAGAACCGCTATAGCTAGACTTCTGAATTTTTCACAGATTATGTATATCTATTGCCACTATAAACAACAAATACTAAAAACAAAATAATATTACTATTTAAGGCTCCCATACAACAAACGTGATTTTTTTGGTCTTTTTTGCTCCATATCAATAATGACAACAGGTAGGCACTTGAAATTTTTACAAAGGCCTCACCTATATGTAAACTTTAATAATTAATTATAATATTTAAATAAAATAAACATTAAGGGGGGCTTCCGTACAAAAAACACAATTTTTGGCCTATTTTTGTTCGATAACGGTACGGAACTCTCCGTGCGCGAGTCCGACTCGCACTTGGCCGATTATTTTAAATGTGCGGACCGCGATGGTCATTTTATTTCTTAAAACGGACCCCGAGCGAAACTAATTGGTGACCCCTGATCTAGATAGATCAGATTCTTATCAGATCATAACTTGTTTTCAATCGTATCTTCATTTCGTTGATTGTTTCTTAAATAGCTTGTACATATTATTAAGTCTCAGTTATTTTTGTGGAAACGGATTGATCCAAAGATCATATTTTTAACCTTCTTTCAAAAAATGAAAAGTTTCTACATTATACTGTGGTATATTATATTTGGCTGTATTTTTAATTCACATTTTTCGGTTACTCAGTAGTATGTATCTATTCACAAATTCATGAGAAAATCCATCGCCCACAACTCACAGGCCATATCAGATTGTTCCCTTACATTGTCTCGCGGGCCAGCTCCCAGTACCGTTTGATATTTCGTCAGCAGTTCAGTTTGAACAGGTTTACCGTTTAGAACTAAACGATTTATGAAGCTTCTTTATCATTAGCTACTTAATCGTTATATTTAACTTTTATTTATTATACTTTTGAACAGATTTTATGTCTTCACTCTCCATACCAAATATTAGCAAAATTGGTAACCTTAACCCCTAATTAGGCGCATCAAGAAAGTCACACAAGTAGTCGCACGGGGTCTCCACTGATAGGCCTGGAGATAGTGACACAAAATTCTTGGTGATTTGTTCCAGTATGGCGGTTTTACAGGGGTATAATTACGTAAAGGCGAAAAGGAAAATAAATAAGTATTTCAAGTATGGCAGCACTTTTTCCGCCTACTAGAACTTAGAAGTATGGGAAAAATAATAACGGTCATATTTTGTCAAATGCTTTCCAAAAATTTAAATGCCATACTGGCACAAATCGTTTGGCGAAAAAAAAACTTACACCTTTGCAGTGGTATGGCGGCCATTGGGAGCTGTCGGAAAAGTATGGCAAGGTGATTTTCGTGAATGGCCACTCGACGATGATTAGCTATGCAAAAATTAGCCTGGTACAAATGGTTCAATTTTTTTATTAAAATTAACGTATTCGCGTCGGTATGGCGGGCTGTAAGCCGCACCCGACAAGTATGGCATTACGCTTTCGCCTACTTATTTTTTTTCGACTATCTGAAAATACAAGCATTTTTTGGAACAAATCGTTCGACGCTCGTTATTTATCCGACACGTTTGATTAACGCCCACGCGTTTGGGCTGCCAGTGCGAGCGCTATGACCATCATTTTCCTTTTCGCCTTTACGTAATTATACCCCTGTAAAACCGCCATACTGGAACAAATCACCAAGAATTTTGTGTCACTATCTCCAGGCCTATGACCCCAAATAAATAATGAAAAAAATGAATAAAACGAGGTATTAATTATGCAAATTGTTAGAATGCTTTATGATAATTAAAAGCAAAAATCTTTATTTGCATATATACAACTAAAAAAATCAATCAACTACTGCTCTGTCTCGAAATCTCATAAATATCACTATGTTCGAGATCGATATTAAAAAAATCTTTCATTCACTTTGTTGACCAGATTTTTTTGCAGCACCGAAGGAAGTAGGTCCTGAAATAATACTGACAAACATATTTTCCTCATTTGTATGATTTGTTACGCACTTCTGGTAATCACCCCCTCATCATCATCATCATCACCATCCAGTGGTCAGGGATTATTTTAGGCATCTTTGGGCTCTTAAATCTTGTCTACCGATTCATGCACGTCACAAATCGGTGCATAGTTTAGAAGTTCGGAGGCAATAGGCTCGCAAAATCGCTTTTATCTTTAGAAACCTTCCAGCCGCCAGCGTATTTCACTATCTTGATCTATATTGACATTTTTACAGAGCAATTATATAAAAATATGTTGTCAATAGAATGACATACTCATATATTTATAAATCATCCTATATTATATAAAAAATAATTTAACAATTAAACATAATATTACAAAAATGGAAACTTGTCTAGTGACAAAAAAAGTCACGTAATTGGTCGCATGGGGTCAGCGCTCAAGAGAGTAGCGAAACATGCACCATCGTTAGATAACCGGCTACCACTTATTAGGATACCTCAATAGGAGTTAGGAAACTACCAAAAGCGTCGTTGCATTCCTGGAACTAGCACATTTTTTTTTCGGTTTGAAAGTGATTTGACCCCATGCGACCAATTAAGGGTTAATCAATCATTCATTCAAGTGTCTATATAAGTTATAACTCCTTTCATGGAAAAGATATGGACAATAAACATTTTAAATCTTTCAGGCTCCAATAAGTATATATTTAAAATAATATTATGTCTCTTGAGTGCGTTACACCCATAATCCAGACTCCAGAGTTAATGAGCCACCAAGTATGTGCTTATCATAATTATAGTTAAAGCACATATTATGTTCCGGGCTTTGCATGTGACACGCAATACATAAGAAAATAATACAATGACAGCTAAAAGGCCATCCGTTAAATATACAGGCTACAGCAGATGATACTAAAATAACTATGCTGGAAAATAATATTTCCAACTCAGCAATTTGAGTCACAGGAAATTACTTCGGCATCCCAAAATATCATTTACAAATTTTTACCAAAATTGGTCAAACATAAAGAGGTAACATGGAGGTAACAGACATGAGAGTTGAGACACTTTCCTG
The DNA here is from genome assembly GCA_905333045.1 of Lysandra bellargus. Classification (NCBI taxonomy): domain Eukaryota; kingdom Metazoa; phylum Arthropoda; class Insecta; order Lepidoptera; family Lycaenidae; genus Lysandra; species Lysandra bellargus. The sequence continues at coordinate 7,739,428 of HG995363.1, read as the reverse complement.
TTTGGTTGTATTTTTAACAAGATCACGCCCGTATCTCCGTTTCTTTCTCAGGATTCAAAGTATCTCCATACCAAATTTAAAAAAAATCGGTTTAGCAGTTTGCGCGTGAAGATGTAAGTTGTAATAGACAGACATTTTCTCGTTTATAAGATTAGTATGGATGGTATCTAAAACCTAAGCCTGTAATGTAATTAAAAACTCCAGTAAAATTAAAAGCTCAATACTAATGGATGGCCCTTTACCTTCGTAACCCTCGGATGCCCTCAATCGCGAGGGTCACAAGAGGGCCGACCCTCGGGTACACGCATTAATTAAAACTTTATTATTGTTTGCATTATTTTCCGAGTACTGCTCTGTTCCGGCTGCTGGTTTGCTTTTGAGGCTTGGACATTATCTGAACCCACCAAAAACATTTCATGTAAAATGTTACCTCGACGACCGCAAAAGGTTTGCCTTGTGAAAAAGACATCAGATCTAATGTAGAGCCAAGCTTCTGAGCCTACGCGGCCTAACTCTATCGATCCGAACTCCAACAAATTCTACATATCAGAAAGTATATATGGCTTTGCTGTTTCGTTACCGTCGTGGAGGTGAGGTGAATATATTTTCTGTAGCAAGTAGCGAAACAGCCAAGCCATACATACTTACAGATAATATGTAGAATTTGTTGGAGTTAGGATCGATAGAGTTAGGCCGCGTAGACTCAGAAGGTTAGCTCTACATTAAATCTGATGTCTTTTTCACAGGGCAAACCTTTTGCGGTCGTCGAGGTAACATTTTACATGAAATGTTTTTGGTGGGATTTCAGTCCTTTTTGTAAGTTGCTACTTGCTAGGCAGTATTTTAGTGTTTTTTTTATTAGTTTCTATTAAGAGGTTTTTAGTTAATGTCCATCCCGTGTAAACTTTCATGTCCTGATACATAAAATTGGTAAAACATATTTAAACTTCCATTACATTATTTTACGACTTATCACCAAATTTCGGCGTAATTTAGATATCAATAAAATCTTAAGTATTAGACCCATTTAATTGAGACTTTGTATGTTTAATAAGTCTATTATTGACATCATACCTTGAGAATATGTTTGAAGAGTACAAACATTGTATGAGAGTAACGCTGTAATCTGTATATTATACAGTATTTTACTTTAAACCTTTTTATTATAAAGAGAATAAATAGTGACAAAATTAAGCAATTTCATCGCAGTAACGTGCGAAAGAAATGAACTATTAAGTGGCGCTAAAATTCTTGATATCAATTATTGCGAGTTCCTCAGCTTGTTACAAACCAGTTGCTGATCATATCGCATAATGTCTTCACTTGATGGCAAAAAGACTACAACATGGGATAAGAAAATATTATGTTGCTTATTATGTTCGCAAGTTCAAAGTTCAATGAACCTCTATCTATTTAGTTCGCAAGAACGTCCGTGATCCGTCTCCCAAAAATATTACGAATTTAACGACACTTCTTTGCTAAGTTTCGCTATGCTAGATTTCAAAGATTCCAAAGAAAATTATACATAGGATCTGAAATACATGAAAATGTCGTATAAATTCAAGTTAGTTAAAAATTAACATTTGAGAACGTCTACACGAGGCGTACCATCCTTTCGGCAGCTGACCCGGCGAGATAAACCAGCGAACCGAGCATGTCACACTCACATAGCAGATCTCTTTGCTGATCGCATAAAAAAGCACGTTTTTTCTTCAAATTAGAAGCAAAACCTACTATGACCATAGAAGACTGCAAAAAATAGAAGATTTGATGTAAGAAGATAATAAAAATACTCGAGTCCGAGATAGCGGACATGAACTATAACCACGGGCCTTGGATTCTACACAGACCGTACTTTGTCCACCGCCTTCACCGGGACGTCACCGACAAACAATCAAATAAAATGCCACTTTATGACATAGGGTATAAGGTTTCATTTAGTTGGACGTCACTACAAAGCGGCGTCGGCATGGGACGCTAGGATAACCCAAGAGCCAGCGACAACCAGTTCTAACCTCTATTATAGGGCCTAGGGGTAATATACAAGCAAACTTTTAGCATTTATAAAATGACGAAAGTCTGGCTGTCAGGCTCTTGGGTTAAGAAATTAAGACCAATTTCGGTAGAAACTAAAACCTATATGTAGCACTACATTATTGCAATGAAAATATTCTATTCTATAGCCACGGTCATTAAGTGGCATTTTATTTAAATACTATTTGTCGGGTTCGTCCCGGTGACGGCGGTGATGGACACAGCAATGTGAGTGACAGGATAGTTATCCGTATACGGCACAGAAGCGGTATTGATAGGCTATAAATAGTGAGCTTATCAAACGAGCTTAAGGTCGATGCCCTGACATACCGCCTCCGTGGACCCAGCGGCTTAGAGCGAGGTCGTGGGTTCGATTCCGAACAAAATGTTGTCAAGTTTGGTTACTAACACTTTACTGTCCACTTGAAACACTTGTTGTTTGGGACATTCAAGTGTTTCAAGTGGACACTGCAGCAGAATTGACTGATGTTATACGTCTAATGGGCGTGTTAAATATCGCTCTGATAGCTCTTGCTCTCAGTCGCATCGGTTATTCGTTTACAAGAGTAATTAGTAAAAAAATAATTAACCCATCAAGCCCCATGAGGAGACTGGTGACCGCGATAACAATAGAATAATTATTATTTTTAACAAAAAATTAAAACCGACTTCCAAGGTAAAAACAATAATAACATCCTTATAATATTGTTACGTGCTAGGGTTCGAGGATTCGGAGAGAAAGACCTGGTGACTCTCTTGAAGACTTTATTCACAAACACTAGCTCACACCAATCACAAAGTCCAAACACTAAGCACTAGATCCAAATCACTGAGCACTATCACTGTCACTCACTATTGATCACTTGTTCTCACTTCGAAGTCGTCTTGATGATCGCTTGTATCAAACTGCCTATTTGACTCCTTTGATGTGCGTCAAAAACCGACAAAGGTACGGATACGCGGATACGTGTATTTGGTATTGGTCATATTTGTCAAATAGGCAAATAAGGCCAATATTTGTCAAACATACCGTCTACACATGGTGATTGTTTGGCAAATACAACAAATACGCAAATACAAATAGCCATGTCAAGTGCCTCTATTACATGTTGGAGCAGAGATTAAAACTACTAGCCATTAGATGATTAGATGCTAGCTTTGTGATGAACTGGCGCCAAAATCCTGCATCATGCTATCAAAGGTGTCTCCAAGCGTATCGGCATGATTCATGATAGCTGAAATCAATATAATGAGCTATAGCTTGGTAAAATCTATAAGCCTTATAAAACAACTCCCTTAAAATTAAACAACTGCTGTTTTTTTAATTTCACCAACTTTTGTTACTTAGATATGTAAGTGATTGGTCTCAGAGTCAGTCAAGTCAGATACCAATCATTTATCTATGTTTTGTTAGTTTTAATGGCTTGTTATAATGTCTTCTTAGTTCTCTTTCATTTGTATGAAAAACGAAAGTGGTGAAATGATACTAATTAGATCATTAACTTTAACAGACGTTGGTGAATATGGGCCTAATTGTCTTTAAAAATCAGGAGTTCAGTGAAACACAACATCCATAAATACACGCCCATAAATTCCTGAAATTATAAATCGAAAGTAAACAAACGCCAGACAGACGCATTGCAGCAAAATTTGGCAAGCCGGGAGACGGGCAACAACCTTGCATGCCTCAACCACATGTTACAGACATTTTCGGACCCATGCTAAGACGGGAATCAAATCTAATTAAGAATGTGTGAATTTTAACTCCTTGGGGCAAATAATGTTATAAAAGAAACAAAGAAAGGATATTGGCTAAAGGCTAGACGACTTTGCGTTAAAATATTAGTAATGTGATCAATAGGAATGGTTTAAACTTTAATAGATGTTTTTTAAAGTTAAATAGAATTTATGAAGTAACAGAATTTATGTAAGGGCGGCCACTTCTAGACTTAGGTCTGGTACTCTAAAGCCTTAATCCTTCGATCGCGGATTCTTGAAAATCTATTGTTATTCTATTGATGTCGCGGTCGCCGGTGTCCATATAGGGGCCTAAACTCAAAAAATACGCTAATCTAATTTATGTAAATACTACGGTATTCGGCATTCGCCATCAAGATACTTATCTTGGCGGCAAATCGAGATATTTAGATGGACGTTTTCCGCACTTTCTATCATCTCATAACGGGCTATAACAGCTGTTTAACTGTCACATTTTATACCTCACCCGTTTGACTCGTTAGATCAATTTCGATCAGTTAAATACCGTTCGGTGGCGCTAACTGTAAACGGATGAAGAATGTCGAGAAGAGAACACTGCTGATTAAAATTTACAACCACAGCACTTTATTTTAATTAAGATACCAGTAGATTAGGTTATTTTTAATGTTCTATCTTAGTTTTTAAGCCTAGTTCTATCTTAGTTTTCATTAAAAATAACCTACCGTTATACATAACGGTAGGTTATTTTGCCATTAGGCCTTTGTCCTTTACCATAATTTGGCAAAGTAAATCAAAATAGTTAAAATAGTTTTGGAACTTTCTCAATTTGCAAAGAAGCAAATAATGAAAACTAGAGACTGGCTTCTGGCTGGGAGGCTATAGCAATCTTGAACGTTTTTAATGGATAAACCAAGTTTTATGTACATATATAAAGGGCGTATCTACAAAGCTGTTTTTATACTACAGAAGAAAGAAGTTCGATGAGTAAAAATGTATGTTTATTTGCACATAATTTACATATATTTGCACATAGGCAGCTATTATCTCTTCGGGTACAAACATCCGCTCGTTTATCAGCTGTTTATATTGATGGATGTGTCCATTGTCTACCGCCCAGACTGTATTTGTATACTGGCCATGTCTGAGCAAACAAAACGCAACTGGTTAAACAATTAAACATACAGATTTTTAACTGGAGTTTCTATGGTTCTCATACGGTTCTTCTTCCGATAAGGGTAATGTTATCCTTGGCGCGGATAAAGAGCAAATTTCCTGTTCCATTTTGCAGATTTTGTCGATGGAACGCACTGCAATGAGAGAATAGATGGAGATTGTTATTTGTAGGTTTAATTTTGCCGTTCAAGTATCTGCAGGAATCTGAATGGTAGATATTGGTAGTGGGTACATACAAAAATCTATTGCATCGTGATTGGGTCTGTTTGGAGTTACAACGTAAAAAAGGCTGTACTATATAGATGATATTATGCTAAACCGCACATAGCAACAGCGAAGTTGGAGTCTAGTACTTTGCAGATTGCGTAACTATTTCGGCATTGAACAATGCGTCGCGGTTGAGCTGATCCGACCAACGCCTGTCATTGTCCTGACTTCAACCCAGCCTAGTACACAGTTGCGCTCTATAATAGTGGCCCTTATTTATATCGACATAAAGAACCTGTAAGAGGCAAAATAGTTTTGAACGGACTGTAAACTTTCGTCCTTCAGTACCTTATGGTCCTTTGTATTTGGTCCCGCTCGAAGGGACACTCTTGAATGGTTCAATAATTATGTGGCTCTTGCTTGAATAGTTATGTAATTTGAGGATATACTTTCATTGTTAGTACGACGAGCTCAGAGTCCTTTTCAGAAAGTCTGCTTCAATTCCCTCTAATAACTCCAAAACTTTGACTTTTTTTCCTGTCTGATTTACTGGCTTTACTTTTATTAAGATTATTTATCTCTAAAGTACCACTAAGACAAACTGTATCTATTTATTTTAGCAATTACTAATACTTCAGTCGGAATTTCCAGGAATTGCTATTGTATTCTATTGTTGTCGCGATCACCGGTGCTCGCGCGGGGCCTGAAGGATTAAATAAAAACCAACTACAAAATGTCTACTACTTAGGTATTAACTATTAAACACAACCAAAAGCTAAGTAACAGCCTAGATTATCTCTAGCCTGTAAGCTAAGGCTGTAAGTAACCTAAGCGAGTGTAAGTACTAGCTTAGCCGTGACTTAGCCGGTGTCGAGTATCGGTCGTTGACCCCGCTGTTCCGTCTGATCGGCTCTGGCGCACGACCACCCATTTGCACCATCATTAAATACGATATTGATTTCCTGATCCACATTAACTTTAATTAGTAATTACTGTAAAGTGGATTCTAACAACTCTAACGTACTACTATATGCTGCTACTACTTACTCTAAAATAACGACTAATGCTAAATAATACTACAGTATCATAATACCAGTAGATTAGGTTATGCCTACAGGCATGGCAGTTGCAGTATTCAAATATAAATTATGATAAATCGGGCCTAGAGATGCCTTCGCCTCAAAACTCTTGTCTAAAAACCTGAAAAACTTAACTTCAATGTCAATAGTAAAATAATTTTAAGTATTGAATAATGGTTTTAAAGAAGAAATGACGAGCCAATTATTATTTGCGATGTAATTATACTTAAACCACAATTTACTAAGGTTATTCTCCTGGAATAACTTTCCTGGATAGTTTTCCTGTTTATTATGTTATTCTGGTCTAAACGCTTCATTATTGTAATAATGTCCATGACACTTAGATAAGGAATATACGACAACACTTTTAGGTAAATGAATTCGGAAAGTACTTGCTGCGTGAAGAAAACACCAGTGGACTGTATATCTGTATATTCACCTCAAAATCTCTACATTCTTTCACACCATATTTCTTCTACAATATGTCAATGCCTGTCATAGGGGATAGACCATAAATACGTTGTACACTGCGTACGCCACCAAACCTGAAACAAAAATATTCACCATGTTATACGGACTACGGAGTACGGACAGTGGAGATTCGTGTATCTTTCAAATGTAGGGGGAACTAGGATGTTGTAAAAAAATCAAGGTAAAATATGTGCTGTTTAAAAATAGGATAACAAAAAAACGGCAAAACACTTCGAGAAAAGGTAGGTAGTGCGCCTTGCGCTTCGCTTGGCTCGTCTCGGCGGGTGCACTACCGTGCACCCAGATAATCCTTCAAAGAAGATTGACCTCGCTTTAGAAATTGAATAGTTACATATACACGAAGGTGTCGTCTTTAACTAGATCCCCTGTCTGAGGAAATCGTGTTTGCCCGAATGATCCATATTATATCGAAATACGTTTGACGAATCGCTTCAGAAGAATCTGGCCGTAATACTAATCCAATTCCTCTCTCTTTCAGGCAACCATGAACGGCTTAAACGGTCACAGCAACGGCGACTCGAACGGCGCGGGGGACATCATCACACAGAACCAGCAGCGCGGCTGGTGGACCATCGGCCTCATCAACTCCCGCTACCGGTACCTCACCGCCGAGACCTTCGGCTTCAAGATCAACGCCAACGGCACCAGCCTTAAGAAGAAGCAGATATGGACCCTGGAGCCCGCCTCGGGGAACGCTAATGACAGTGAGTATTTTTTTATATTAACCCACCAATCCTCGAGCGGCACCCAGGTGCCGCATAACAACTGAAAATCTATTGTGTCTGTGATTCCTACGATATTAAATTATGATAGAACTAGCTGTTGCCCGCGACTTCGTCCGCGTGGACTTCAGTTTATAGCGCGCGGTGTCAACAAAATTGGTGTCAAATTAAAAAGCTTTTTAAAACCCTGGTACCCCTTAATCCTTCAGGCCCCGCGCGAGCACCGGTGATCGCGACAACAATAGAATACAATAGCAATTCCTGGAAATTCCGACTGAAGTATTAAATCAAAATACCCAAAAACAGCTGTACAGTGTGCACATAATATTTTATTTTTTTAATTAAGTAACCTTTTTACCAAATTTAAAGCTTATTTAGCCCCCCCTTTAACTTTAGCTTTACTCATAAACTATATTTTATCATTGGTAGGTTTGGTAGGTTACGTCACTGCATAGATAAAGTATGAGTAGTGAGTTACTTAATAACGTGTAAAACAATCGATAGAATCGAAAAACTTTACTCAATATAGTGCCACCTCTTATAGAAAGACTTATAAGCAAGCGATAGTGAGATGTAGGCGAGCGCCAGCGCCATCTGTTATGAATTTTCGGAACTAACTTAATTTGAACAAATTTACGCATTTTCACTTCCTTACAACCCCTTTTTCCAGTTAAAAAGTAGCCTATGTCCTTTCTCAGGCTTTAGACTATCTGTGTACAAAATTTCATTACAATCGGTTCAGTAGTTTTGGCGTGAAAGCGAGACAGACAGACAGACAGATACTTTCGCATTTATAATATTAGTATAGATGATCCAAGTCCAAAAAACAATAGTTCAAAAGCTATATGTGTAGGCAAAGACTGATATTGTGTAGGCAGAAAAATATCGGAAAGAAACTCCTCGAATATCAAGGTATTCCTACCTTGATATTTGAAACTTCTAAGTGGAGATGGCTATTAATAGACCTCGTACATGCCAGACAGCTGAATGCTGATTGCAGATTAGGTTAGATTTTTTTTACATCTCTCTCGTTCACGTTCAAACGCCAACCAGTCCTATGAAGGTTTTGCCTTTTCTCTACGTTGGAAAAGTATTTAATGGGTTCCAGCTTGATTTCAAGTCCATATCGTTTTATCTCTTTCCTGATATCCTTTGATCGTGTAATTTTGTGCATTACCATGGCAAAGTACCAGGACATTAATTGAAAAACTAATTTCCCATTGCGCTTTAACGTTTTAAGTCAATTCTCCGACGGGGGCTGTTTGTCGCTGGCTTTGTCCCCTCTGTTTTCATTTTCACCCGGCTTTCTGCATTTTAATTGCGATGTTAGCTCTTATGTATGTTTTTCGTTTTGTGGGAGCACACAAACATTATTTGTTTAGACATTTTCTGTAGGTTCATTGCCTATGCCGTTAGTCTTTATGATTAGTTTTTAAATTCTATGGGCTGAATCATCTCTGATTGCCGATTAGCTCTCGATGTAAATAAAAAAACCAAAGCATCAAAGTTCTTAATTTTGATTTTTAGTATAAGTAGACTCATACATACTACAAACCTAGGTACTTTACAGACTACCTAGAGTTTTTTATTACGGATTCAAAATCTTATCGTGTTCTTGTACCTATAATTTGAGACACAAGTGCATCCTCCAACATGTACCTCTATATACTTGTAATTATTAATACCCCACACATTTGCATTGTACAGAATCATCTGTGATCACGCCAAACATCCCTTCAAAATTATTTTCTCGGTAAGTGATCCTTATCGCAGCACCATAAAGGTCATGTCAGCGGTAACCGGGTAACAGGTGCATGCGAGGGGGGCAATTGGCGAGGGTCGGCAGCCACCCCCACGCGGCCACGGCCAAGGTCCGCCAGCTGGGGCGATCGATATCCCCAATTGGAGGTGTTGAATGCATACACATCATTTTGTTGGCATGCAATGGGATCGTTGAAGAGGTGCTAATTTTGTAGATAATGGTAGAATAGAAGTAGGATACGGTTAAAAGTAAGATAGGAAGGAGGATAATGCGGTTAGATAAAGAAATATTATATTATGTTTGTAGGAGTCCTCATATTAGATCCGTATTCTGTAGCAGCAAAATAAGTTAATAAAGATCGAAGAGACATGGTTAGTAGCAAAGTATTTTTTTTTATTAATTAAATACGAGATTATAAAGGGCCCCCGAGACGATCAAACGGTTTGACTCAAACACGTAAATTTTGGTTTGACTCAAACCATTTTGATCGTTTACAAAGCTAGTTTGAACGGTTTGTCAAACATTTACGTGTTTGAAGCTCGTTTGATGAAATTTCATATTTTTGTTGTGTTTGACGCGCCGTTTGATCGTGTTCCGAATTCCGATGCGTTTGAACAAACTTTATACCATTCTTTGGACAGTACAACAAAAAAATATTTAAATCGGACTTGTAGTTCCGGAGATATGTGAACACAAACATAAAAACATACATACACTTTTGAAATTTTGCACATTTGTTCAGACGCTGGTATAGACTAACATAATATTATACGAAAACTGGGCAGTTCTGGAAATATTACATACATACGCTTCGAATTGATAACCTCCTCTTTTTTAGTCGGTTTAAAATAATGTACCTACTCCAACTGCCCTTCAGATACAATTTTTTTTTTAAGTTGCTCTAAATAGCAAAAGCAGTTTTAAAGAGCAAATTCTACTACGTCACAAAGCATGTTTATAAAAGTCATCCGTGTGAACTGTGTAAGTGTGTTAATGTAACAATGGGAAACTGTGGGAACCACAACTTACGCCTGACTGTAGAGATTGTCACTGATGAGAAGTGAGACCTCAATGGTTATGGTAATGGACGGTGTAATATTCCAAATGTTCTAAAGATAACATTCTGGCAAATCTGGAAAAGCGTTTGTAGATGTTAACCTCAGAGTGAGAGGAGCTAAGCTACAGCATAATATTATAAGTAGGATAGTTCATAACAATAATGATGAAGTTCTAATACTTCAGTCGGAATTTCCAGGAATTGCTATTGTATTCTATTGTTGTCGCGATCACCGGTGCTCGCGCGGGGCCTGAAGGATTAACGTGCTTATATTAGGTACCTACCTAACTTTATATATTTTTGTTCTGGTTTTTGGTGAAAATTCACGTTTAAAACGTCTAATACTAGTATAACTATGTATTCCAACCCTAATGTAACTTTAGCTGTTGTGAAAAATAGTCTTTATTATACAGTATTAAGTAGTTATATTGCATCTAAAATTCAGTCTGAAAGCTGATTGCATGGTGAGTGGTGACTAATATCTATTTGAATATGTCTGGGAAGTAAAGTCTGGCCGGTTTAATATGCATGCAGATGCATATTCAATGCGCACTGAAGGCTGCGCTGTGCTTTGAATTTTTTACCACGGTTCATATAGTTTATGTATAAGAAAACTCTAGAGCGAAGGCTATCAACGTATCAAAACTTTTATTTAAGGTTGTTCCCTACGGAGATTCCGTAATTTACCGTATTTAGGGGCTTATAAACTCATAATTTGAAAGCTACAAAGTTATAATAAAAATACAGCAATAATGTTCAGCATATCAACATTCCTTTCCACGTTTTAAATTTTCTATTTTTGTTTATTATACTAATGATATCAGCTTCCAAAGTAAAACCGATTTATTAAAATTCAAGCATACATTCAGCATCTCCTTAGTATTTTGCATATTACTGTTATTTGAAACACACGCTAATAGATCGACAATATCATAAACTACATATTCCACGTTTTAATTTTTTTAGGTCAATTTTGAACGAAGATAAGTAAAAAAATAGGGTTTTGGTGCGATCTCGGAGACGCGGCAAATGTATGGCCAAGGTCGTTTGCTCGGGGGATGGCCTTAATATGCCTACGTCCTACAAGATAGGAAAGTTGTTAATTAAATAATTCTCAAGGGCCAAAGTTTTCCTTCTACGCCATCGATGGACTCGATGGTCATGATTTAAAGCGCCTGTAATTCTTTATTTTCTAAAAGCGTGTCTTTCGTAGCTTCATATTTCATTTTTTTAGTTTTTTTTTTTATATTTTTGATAGTTATTGAATAGTTTTCGCTTTTTATTTCATCAATCCCTACAATAAGACTATTCGGTAATGTTGTAAATAAATTTGTAACTCAAGTCTTTTGGGTATCCAATGTTAAAAGTAAAATCCCCTATTCATCGTAATAAATATTCAATTCGAATGTTGTAGAACATTTATAAAGTTCACGTTGACCTGAAATACTGACCTAATTGTCAAAGTTCAGGTCAAAAGCTTTGCAAATTGTGCATCGGCCCCGTTAGCTCGGCCTGGAGTGCTCTTGTACCGAGTGGACTGTCCACTTACGTCTTTATTTTATCTTTGTTGTTAATCATTCACTTGTCAACATACTCGTCTTTGCTATTCTTAACTTTAATAAAACCGGCCAAGTGCATGTCGAGCCACGCGCAATATAGGGTTCCGTAGTACCGCTAGTTTCTTAAAATTTGTGTGTGGTCAATGAATGTACATTTATAACGTGTTTTACACTACTAACAACATCATCTCAGTTAAGTACTTTCAAAGAAATTTGAACGAAAAGTTCCTTTATACTTCGCCGAAAACATTTTTTTAGTTGATCGACTATTACTCAATTACTTCTTTAATTAAGTCTTCTTAGCCGTGATAGTTTTCCTTTTAAATTCACAATATTTTTTACTCCCGTGAATTTTTTTACCTTTCCAGAAGCTACCGTTTAGCTGCTAAAGGGGAGGGGGGGGGGACACTGGACTCCAACGATCACTTTAAAACTTATTATTTCACAAACGGATCCCTAAATCGGAAAATGATCTATGAATACTCATAATATTTTTAAAAACCTATCTAACGACACCCCACACGATGGGGCGGACGCGAAAAAAAAAATTCATCCCCGCTTGATGTGTAGAATTTTATTTATTTTTTAAGATTTCGTGTACCATTTTGTCGGCATCATTAATATTATGTGCATCCATGCCAAATTACAGCTTTGTAGGTCTCTGAGCAAAACCGCGGACAGACAGACAGACGGACAAACGGACGGACAGATCGAAACTATAAGGGTTCCCCTTGTTGACTACGGAACCCTAAAAAGTGAGAACGTTGACCACTGCGCTTGTAACGAGCGTACGCAGGGTGGTTGAAGTCGAAAACAAGGGCTTTTAAGTATTTTTGTATCGCCTCATCTAGCGCCTTAACTACTAACCCAATGCTATAATTGATAAAATAGTTAAACCATGTCATATTATGCCTCGTCAGCTCAAATGTTTAAACTGAATTTCTCACTTTATTGATGAAAACCGATGGCACAAAGCCACCGATTTTCATACACATCAGTGACAAGTTCATATTATATTTTACTTCAAAATGCATTAATTAAAAAGTTGAATGATCAATTAAGATGTTGTCAAGCGGCAATTCATTAAAGGACTCATCACTTACGATAAATATATAGAAATGAAGTGTCTTCCGCTGTACCTCTTCAGTCTTCACTCTTTAATCTTTATCTTTTCCAATAACTTTTTATCTCTTCCAACAACACTTAAAGTAATTGATAAATTAAACGCATCTATATTTAAATTTAATTGACTATTATTTATTATTTAATTACTGAATTACAAGTAAATAATTTAATTGCCGTGATATTTTATTGAGAAATCTTAATTACTTTTTACTTGGGCTATATTTATTAACAACTTTAACGATGTAAGTTGTAACATAAACTTTAATTAATATTTTTATTTTTAAAACGGTTTACCTATTTCTTTAAATGCTTCTGATTCTACCAAATACTAACTACTAGATAAAGAGGCAATTACAGATTCCGGCCCAAAAGGTCATTTTAGGATAGTGAGCTTTGCTCCCAAGTTGACCTTTGGCGCATAGCCAAGCAAAGGTCAAAAGGCCAAGAATCTATCTTTCTATCTGAAACATGTCGTGCGTTATTATCAGCAACAATCGACTGGTGTTCTGTGTGTTCTATCCTTAACGTGAAGTTGGGTTTTACAAGCCTTCCCTGGCTCCCTGGCTTGTAAAAAATCAATGTTATTATTGCATTGACCGCATACTCTATCGGTCTCATAAATTTTAGATTTATACAATACTAATCCATCCCTGGCCCACCTGGCTGTCATATGTCCAATAGTTTTCCCAACGTTGAAGACAAAGTCAGCATTAATCTAGACATGATCTAGACCGAATCTTCGTTTCTTAAATGGACGCTGCATATTTTGTGTATCATCCCACAAAAATACGTATCAATGATTTATGAATTCAGTCTTTAGATGTCAGTTCTTTAGATGATTTAGAACAAGAGACTGCATTGATAACTCAACAAAAAAGCAGGTTACGCTTACACAGTACACTTAACAACGACCAAGTATGAGTTATGACTTATACCGTTTATTAATCCTTGCCTCCATCCCCAGGTATGATCTACCTGCGGTCGCACCTGGACAAGTACCTGGCGGTGGACACCTTCGGCAACGTCACCTGCGAGTCCGAGGAGAAGGAGCCCGGCAGCAAGTTCCAGATCAGGTGAGTCCTCTACTGGGACCCTTAGCTGTGTAACACTGCCCTTGGTGACGGAATGGTGCCATTGCAACCGCGATTAATTAAGGAACAATGCATTTGTTTTGTAATCCAAACTTAGTCAGGTAACATGTAAATTGTAGATGGACCTAGTTGTCAACAATCTAAAACGTTTATCCGACTTCAAAAACGGAGGAGGTTCTATGTTTGGTTGTGGATATTTTTTTGAAGTGCCAATAAGCCATATTATTTTAGATTATTGGGCGAACAGTGAATGCCCGTCATTAGCTGTTTAAGGTGGGATTTCACCAAATACACATAAAACTTAGCTTTATAAAACTTAGTTTCCATTGAACGCGTTCACTCTGCGACGTAAATCTCGTTTTGTTTCGATTGGATTTCACTACCTTCTTTTGATCGCGATTATTAAATCTAAGTTTACGTGACGTCACGCAATTATTTTACATGTCTTCAGTATTTTAAAGCCTTTTCACGTTAATTTAACTTCAAAATAGAAATAAACAATACTTAAACTTACAAATGCATGTGTCAAAACTGGCATATTGACATTTCTTTTGTCTATGTTTTTCGTTCCGCCATGACAGGGCTTGAACGGGTTTTATGACGTTGAACTTCGGACTTTGGGCGTTCAGAAGATAAAACTCGGATTTGCTGTGAACGCGTTCCGTTTACGCTGGTGAAATGCATTTCGATGTTATAATCGCGTTTATACGTTTTGAGCCGGTTCAGAGTGCTTTGAACGCGTTCCATTTCTTTCGTGAAATAGCCCCTTAATTTTATTCAGAGTTAGTTTGCTCCTACTAAACCTAAATGATGCTGACGCCGTAAGACGAGTCTTGTGGTCTGAGTTTCTACAAGAGTTCCCATTTCCTAAGCAAAGAAACAGTGACGAGTCACTCGTTTCTTTGCTTGGACTAGTAAAGCGAAATCTCACCTGAAGGAAGATGAATATTATTTCTAACAATCTCATTTCCTACTTTCGTTCAAATTATATTCTAGATCCACTTACTTGAGATGACATATAATTTAGTCGGTAATTCCGTGTGGTTAGAGCTGTTGACCCACATCGGTTCCACATCTAACAAGATCACGAATGAGGTCGCTTGCACAGGTAACTTTAGAATTTGTACATTATTGAGCGAGGAGATAATAATATTATCTTTGTCTTGAGAAATTATGAATTGTTAGTCCGAATTCTTATGCATTTCTGTTCTGGTCTAAATTGCTGGTTATTAAGATCTCTAAATGATACTATAGGAATACAACGAAGTAAGTTTTGTAAGGTGCATAAGTTACATTAGATCCAGAAATGTAGATTTAGAATCTAGATGCAAGTGGTACGTAATGAAGTCTGTGGTTTCCAAAAGCCTTCGAACTTTGACCATTTTTTCCAAAGGCGAATAAGTGTAATAGTTTTTAGTTACCTTTAGGTTAACTATATTCATGTTTTCTGATGAGTAGCATCACTATGTCAGATTTAACGATAGCATTGGCATAGTATGAAGTGATTTTATGCCATTTTTTATGGACGGCAAAAACAACACGTCTAGAACTCTAGAACAAGAATGGGTAATAGCGTTGTCTTGTATCACGTAGGACATTTCCTCTGCAATGCTAATTCGTGACTCAACAGGAAGGAACATATTCGCGGCTTCGCGGCGCCAAGTCCTGGAAATTGCTGACAGGTAGATTTATAGCTTATGGTCTACCTGACAGTGCGTAACGGTTCTTAGGTAGAATACGGGGAGAGGTAATTGGTAGAATTGTCTTCTACATCGAAGGCAGGAAGCTTTTTGAAATTCTAATTGCATTTAAGATTAAGTCCTCTCTCGTAAACTCCGTTGCGCAGAAAAACGTTTATCGCGCGGGAACCGTACATTTTTCTGGGATTCATGTTTCTTTTCCTTGACTCAAAGTATCTCCATACCTTTCATCAAAATTGGTTCAGCTGTGTAGCACCTCCATCGTGGGTATCGCAGACGCAATAGATTTTCAATTGTTATGCGGAAGCCGGCTGCCGCTTGTTGATTGATGGGTTAAGCGTAAGACAGACGGACACACTTTCGCATTTATAGTATTAGTATGGATGAATTTCTCCCTAAATCAAATAAACCATAAGAAAGTTTATGACAACATGACCTATCTCGAATCGAAGGGATGTTGTGACTTGTGAGTCAGCCCGTGCACCGTTCGTCTTCTGACTCACGCTACTCTCACTCGTTGTCATCGTTTTGTTGTTTGTTTGTCCAACGCGCTCCACTTCAACAGACAATAATTGTCAAAACAACGTGCACAAAGTTGTTACGATGATAATGTTGGCCTTACTAGCAAAATAAGGTTGATGTCTAAAACAACTTGTAACTATTAAGTCCTCTTTATGAATACGATCAATAGTGTATTTCTGTGAATATAATATTTTGTGGATGGATTTTTGTGGAACGTGGACCTTTCTACAAGCCAAATTTTATTATGTTAAAAATACCGATCGAGTTTTTCATAGAACTCTATCGGTATTTAATGTCACTATAATAAAATGAACATTCAATATTTTTTTTAATTACAAAGAAATATCATTCGTCTGTCCTCGTCGAAGAAGCCCCATATCCACAATTTTTTTTCTAATAAAAACCTCAAGGAAAAACTTGTTTAGTCAAATATTGGGGGCAAAATTACATTCTTTCAAATCCGAACTCTCCCAGCGTGTAATTAAAGATGAGTTTTGTTTGTTAATTGTATAAGATTCACCCTCGTTAGCATGAGGGGTGAAGGACTCTGTTTATTATTCTGAAAACGATTTCGGCGCGTGTCACTTCCCCTTAACTGAGCAATAATTTGGAAATAATTGTATTAACTTGCTGTTACCCGCAGTGTTGCTCGGAGACGAGAGCTTTCCATCTATTTTATCTATTTGTTATTTATACTTGGGAGAGCCATGCTTCGGCACGAATGGGCCGGCTCGACCGGAGAAATACCACGTTCTCACAGAAAGCCGGCGTGAAACAGCGCTTGCGCTGTGTTTCGCCGAGTGAGTGAGTTTACCGGAGGCCCAATCCCCTACCCTATTCCCTTCCCTACTCTCCCCTATTCCCTTCTCATGCCTACCCTCCCCTTTTACCCTATTCCCTCTTAAAAGGCCGGCAACGCACCTGCAGCTCTTCTGATGCTGCGAGTGTCCATGGGCGACGGAAGTTGCTTTCCATCAGGTGACCCGTTTGCACGTTTGCCCCCTTAGTTCATAAAAAAAAAATTGTAGAGTCAAATCTTCTTAACTCAAGACTTCTCAAAAGCTTCTTAGTAGTGGAATTACCACTTGGTCGCATTTCGTAACGCAGGGTTAGTGAAAAATGTTGTAAATGTACCGAAAATATGCATCATAACTAAATCTTACGTAAAATATGCTATTATCGCTGAAAATGGCTAAAATATGCAAATGCATATTATGCAGATATGCAAATGCATATAATCCGGTCTCTAGTTATAACTTATAGAGATACTTTGAGTCAGGACCAGGAGCTTTTATTTAAATGAAAAAGTTAAGTACCTACCTGTTGCCATTATTGATATAGAGCAAAAAAGGACAAAAAATCATGTTTGTTGTATGGGAGTCCCCCTTAAATATGTATTTTATTTTGTTTTTAGTATTTGTTGTTATAGCGGCACCGGAAATATACATTCTGTAAAAATTTCAACTCTCTAGCTATAATACCGTTCTCGAGTTACAGCCTGGTGACAGACAGACGGACAGACAACGAAGTCTTAGTAATAGGGTCCCGTTTTTACCCTTTGGGTACGGAACCCTAAAAAAATGTAGAGTTTACGCGCGCGGCGCGATATACGAATTTCGTCTTCACGAATTGGCTGTTAACATACAGTTAGACATGTAAAATGATATTAAACATCTATAGAACTCAATATCGAATTCTGCAGATCATGTAGAAAGCGAACTTTCTGTGTAAAGTGTCAAATCATGGCGATCTGCAGATGACTTTCCCAGCCGACTGAGCCTCCCAATGCCACTAATGAGTTCGTTTCTATGTTGATGACTATTGCACTTCTATACATCTCAAGGTTCTAATGAGTAATGACTAAGGATAAAATCTTTGAACTTTCATGATTATTGCGCTATTCTGAATCATTTGTGGATTTTTTTAGAATGGATAGATAATAAACAGACGCTGTTAGCATTAATTTAGACAAGTCTAAAGCTTTGTTTATAAAATATTCTTGCAATTTAAAATTTTCTTATGTAGTACCTAATTATATTAGTGTAGGTCTTTTAAAGTTCAGTAATATTATGTTATTCGTTCGTTTACGTATCTCTACATATAAATTTCGCTCTGGGACTTTACCATAAATCTTGCCAGGTTATTTTCCCAAATTAAAAAATTTCATTTTAATAATAATGATTCATTACGGATTTCTTTATAAAAGTCTCCATTCGGTAAGTAAATGTGTCGCGGACGTATGTTATCGTTTTAAGTAAATATTTGAACGGGCTTCCGAGCTGTTTGTTTCCTGTCAGAGTTCTCACAGACACAACGGGACCGTCATGTCATATTTATTGCTAATACCTGCCACACCTTCCAATCGCGTGAGAATTGAAAATCCATTAAACATTAATTAAACAAAAGCATTAAGTATACATTAACTTTATATTAGATATTATTATTAGATAGATTAGTTTGTTTACATTTGAAAACTATTGAAACGATTTTGAAAGAGTAAACAAGGGATAAGACAGGTTATCCATTACGCCAAAATGTTCGACTCTGTGGGATTAGCTTAATCCTTCAAGCCCCATAAGTACACCGGTGACCGCGACAACAATAGAATACAATAGCATTTCCAAAATTCCCGATCGAAGGATTAATTTGGATGTATAGGCATAATATATTACCTATATTCTGTGGTATAGGCTGGGAAAAGCTGTCACGAGATCGATTCGAACAGGAGGCACAAGTTGTTCTCACATTTTGTCAATATTTCCTTCAACAGCTTCCATTAAACAATTAATCGATCGTAAATACCCATTTTTCTGTGGTTCACTAATACACCTCCAGTTAAATTCTGTTTGAAGACTGCTTAAACCCATCGAGTTGTTTGATTGTAGATCCAATCAGCTCGTAACAAGGATGTGATTGGCAAGTCGAGACCTCTCCCTGAGGTGTCTGAAGAGCCCTCACTCAGCTCTCGGCTGGAAGAGTGATTTGCCTTTTTGTCTCGAAGATTTTTTTTCTGCCTTTATTAAAAAGTGTCCATTTGCGATAGATGGAAATACTTACTTGAGAGTGTTAATTGGCATATTATTGATAATCATATTATGACTCTAGATAGAGCCTCACAGACTTTGATTAATGCGCAATTTGTCGAAATAATAATTGTGTTGTTAAATAATTGTTTAACTTCTTTACTCTTGTAAAACAACGCAAATATGGATAAAAGAGCTCTTGCTAAACTATTGTATGCTATTGTTAAACTGTACGTATCTTAAAATACGAAGTTTGTGTTTACCTAAACTCAAAAACCTATCGATTCAAGAGGAGAATAGAGATATTCTCTTTTAACCAAATTAGTTTTTAGAGTTTTCTTCTAAAAACAAACACTGCGCTTTTCCTTTCCATTTTTTGCCGAGAGCTCTTTTCTTCTATCACCAACTTACCTCTACCTCTTTTCCAGCGTGTCCGACGACGGCAGCGGTCGTTGGGCGCTGCGCAACGTGGAGCGCGGCTACTTCCTAGGCTCCAGCTCCGACAAGCTCACCTGCACCGCCAAGGTGCCCGGAGATGCCGAGTTGTGGCACGTACATCTTGCCGCTCGCCCGCAGGTGATAGGCTACATACACTATACATTACAAGATAGTACCACATGGCAGACACTTCATAGAATTTAGAACACTAGTTTCCTGCGTAAGAAGAAAGCAGCTTTAGGAGCATATTAGCATTTTTTCTGAGGTAACTTGCAAATAAACGTTTTTATTTCTCTGTCAAAGTTCTGAAACCGTTCAACTTACTTGTTACACAGAGCTTGCGAAGGTTCTACAAACTGTTATTAGATATTATTCAAAGAATCTCTAGGCTATCAGTACAATCAGCACGGCAGTTTCTTTCTACAGAATAGACAAAGTGACAAACATGTTCCTACTTTATCTGTCAGTAGGTACTATTATTTCTCATTTACTGTTGTCATGCCTGTAGTTCAGTTTTTTGTTCCAGAAGGCTTTAATTTTGTTCTCCCCCAGGTGAACCTCCGCTCCATCGGTCGCAAGCGTTTCGCGCACCTGTCGGAATCCCTGGACGAGATCCACGTGGACGCGAACGTGCCCTGGGGCGAGGACACGCTCTTCACGCTGGAGTTCCGCGCCGACGAGGGCGGGAAATACGCACTGCACACATGCAATAACAAATACCTCAGCGCCGGCGGCAAGGTAAGGAGGCCATTTGCTGATAGTTGCCAATAACTTCTGGTGTTTTTTTCTTAGCATTTCAATATTTCATCATTAAGTATTTGCATCTGGGAATTCATATTAATTCTAAATTGCTTAAATTAGATATTTATGGTATCGTAAAGTGAATTGAATAATTGTACCATCGAGGAATCAATATCCTTTAATGTAATCTTCCTGTGAATCTTCCGTATCACCAAATCATCATTAATCCTTGTCACCAGCTACTGGACACGTGCACGTCAGAATGCCTGTTCAGCGCGGAGTACCACGCGGGTTCTCTGGCGCTGCGGGACTCGGCCGGCGCGTACCTCGCCCCCATCGGCTCTAAAGCCGTGCTGAAGACGCGCTCCACTGCCGTAACCAGGGACGAGCTGTTCTCGCTCGAAGACTCCCTCCCCCAGGCCGCCTTCGTCGCCGCCCTCAATGACAAATACGTGTCGGTTAAACAAGGTTAGTATTGTCTTATTTAAGGCATGAAATTTTGTGTAAACCATAAAATACAAGGTGTAACAAAACTTGTGACAATACTTTAGGGAGTGCATAAGAATTAAGGACTGTTAAATAACTTTTGTATGTAAAAATTCAACTTTCAAGATACTAGGATACATAAGGGATCCATACATAATATACTCTGAACTCTAAAGTATTATATGTTTTGTTACAATCTGTATATCGTTCGTCCGGCCGAAAAGCGTGAAATGAAGTTCGGGAACTGCAGTATACGTCATGAAAAATCGCTAGATATGTTAATCACGGCAACAACGCACTACACAATGCTCATAAGCTTAAGGTAATCAGATAAATTCCTAGGTTTTATCGCGCCCAAACGATACCGTAACTTGAAACGTTAGTCTTCAACGAAGTCACACGTCACAGATTGTAGACCACCTATCATAGAGTGCAGACAAATTAGTATTCACGTCTGCATTACCTAAGCACACAAAAACACCACATCCACAGCTGCCCGTAATCTGTGCGGCGGACGGTGACCAGCCGCCGACACACTTCATTGTGCCCGCTCCATCGCGCATAGGAAATAACCATGGTCACGTAGACTGGGAGTTGGGATTTTAAGATGACTCTTTTACCTTCTATAATGTTAAGTACTCACTACTCACGTATACGGTTTTACTCGATAGTTTTACTCCAAATCGAGTAAAAATTACCGTGTGGACCGCAAAACTCACAGCTCGAAGGCTCGCATCGAGCCGGCTAATCTAATTTCCTTTGAACTTACTCGACGCGAGCCGTCGAGATTTACTCAAGCCATACACAGCGTGTGAGTTTAGCGATCCCCACACGATAATTTTTACTCGATTTGGAGTAAAACTATCGAGACGAAAAGAAACGAAAGCCCTAGCCGTGGTTTTTACTCTAAGTGATTGCTCGATCGAGTAAAACCGTATACCGTGAGTGCCTACTTAGCATAAGAGCGTAATATGTATTTCCTTGTTTAAAGTAAACACGTTGTCCATCGATATGAATAACAAAAGTTCCACGACAAGGATGAAATTATATAATAATATGTGCTGCAGGTGGATAAAGGCGGCCCAAAATAGGGATCATTAATTATTATCTTTGGGAAAACAGTAGACGGCGATAGACTGATAAGTGATAACGATCATAGTAAATATGGTGTGTTATGTCACTAAATTGGTAGACTAATGAAATTCACCATGACTAAAATGCCCCCAGCCGTCTATACAAAAGGCGGGTTTTGAATAGAAGCCTCACAGACAAGTGAGGCGACGTTTCCTGTAGACAGCGGAGTGTGGAGACGTACCTATAACTTATAGATAAGTAGGGGCCAGTCTGCAATTTCAATGCGGCATTTACGTAACTGTCGCAGTGGGAATACGGGATAGGTTGATATTATCAAACCTGCCACTTTAGTACTCGACTTTCCTCTTCAACTAGTTTCAATTTGTGCTTGCACAGATGGCAGAATGATCCAATATTTTTGACGATTTTTTTAAAACTTAACCTTCTGAATGAGCCCTTCTCTATCGGGATAACTTAGTTACAATAATTTATTTTTAACCGACTTCCAAAAAGGAGGAGGTTATATGTTCGTTTGTATATATTTTTAGTGATTTCGATTTTTTCTGAAGCATTCGAGGTAAATACTACCAAAAAGTAAGACTTCGCACCAGGTTATACCCTGGATCCGAAGGTACCGAACAGAACTTTTGAATGTTTATAGGTACAGGTTCAGGGATTTCGTCGTTGTTTATACAACTGAAAGCAAAAGCCAATACATCAATTTGATTGATCATCATCATCACAACCATAATTATTATACCATGAGTTATCAGTTTATCACATTATGACGAAATTATTGGTACTTTTCGTGATATTTTGCATCGAAGCAGATGTTTTTGATGATTATTTCGCTGTTTGTGGACCGATTTTCCAAATTCTTGTGTTTTTGTATAGGGTAGATAGTAATTTTGTATAACAATTACGAAAGTGTGAGCTGATGATGGGATCTATGAGCAATCGAGGGAAATCCTTGAAATTTATCAAAACACTCATAGTGGTTAAAATGTTGTTTCTAGAAACTTAAACGTACATTACGAATAAGAGAAATTTCATATGAAGGTGTCTGTTGGTCCAAAGGCACTGAACAGAACTCCTGAACCTTTAAAGATAAAAGTTTGGAAATTACAGCATTGCTTAGATGCAAGCATTTACCACAATTCCGTTTACAGTAACATAGTGTGAATAGTTAACATTCGTATTGGTTATTTACACATAAAGCCTTATTTTGTAGGATAGCTAAAAAGAGTGAAATTATTATTTTTAACAAAAAAATTAAAACCGACTTCCAAGGTAATTATTATTTTTAACAAAAAATTAAAACCGACTTTCAAGGTAAAAACAAAAATAACATTAATATGAACTAAAAAGTATTAAATAATTTTTACTATCTAATAGTGACTTTTTCCAAATTCGGCTAAACCTCAACTATTTCTGTACTCAATCTTCATAATTTTGAAGTCGGTACCAGATAGCTGAATCTTCAGTCCTCTGACAGAATATTTGAAACTTTTGGAACTGGCACCGACTTCAAAATTATGAAGATTGAGTACAGAAATAGTTGAGGTTTAGCCGAATTCGGAAAAAGGCACTATTAGATAGTAAAAATTGTTTAATACTTTTTAGTTCATATTAATGTTATTATTGTTTTTACCTTGGAAGTCGGTTTTAATTTTTTTGTTAGTTTAAATTGTTACTTTTCCACTTATTTTTTAACCGACTTCCAAAAAACGAGGAGGTTATATGTTCGACTGTGGATATTTTTTTTTTTTTTTTTTTTTTTTATTTTTGTATGTTCAACGATTACTCCGCCGTTTGTGAACCGATTTTCGAAATTTTTGTTTTGTTGTATTAGGTTTCACTCCAATTTAGTACCACGTTCACAAAAGTGGTGACCTGATGATGGGATCCATGAGTAATCGAGGGAACTCCTCGAAATTTATATGGAAACATATGGTGATTTTGGTTTTATGAGAAGCATCCTAAGCATATGCTACCAAAACGCAAGATTTTGCACCGAGGTATACCATGGTTCCGAAGATACTAAGAGAACTCCGGATTCCTTATAGATACAAGTTTGGGGGTTTAGGCGCTGTTTTAAGAACTGAAAGCATATGCTACTATGCAAATTACATTCATCATCATCATCATCATTACCACATTAGGGTCACCGATGTCACCAAAATTGAACAAAACAAATTCATCCTTAAGTCCAGAGCATAAGGCACACATTTGACATTACTTCTGAGAAGTAAGCTGCTTCGATAATTAATATAAATAACATGCATGTCTCACAACAACACATGAAACAACCTAATTTCAACCTTTTGCATTGCGCTTAGCGTTCATAGTACATTAACTGTCTGGCGTCTCGCTTGCTATAATCTGCTAGGGCTGTCAAGCGAGCGGCGCGGCGCGCGCGTTGCCAGGTACCAGACCGGGCGGCGTATTTACAAAGGCTTATACCGTTTGAGTCACGAGCCAGACTCTAATAGATGAGCTTTTGTTTATTTATCTAAGATAGTTTTATAATTATATTTTGTACTCTCAACAAGTGTGTAGTTATGTACATACCTGTTTCTTACCTATTAATTAAAGTTTGTTAGTTAATTAAGTAGTATTTTTTGTCACTTAAGAGCCCGTATTCTCTTTTCTACTGCTCTCTTCACACTCACGCCCGTCTTTCATGTGCCAGGTGAAAAAGGACGATCGCCAAGTTAGCGGGCAGATAGAGGTTTTCTGTTTTTAAACGGTTTTTTATATTAAAGTGGTAAAAAGTAATTCCAACATTTTATAGACGACTTTCTTAACAGTGAATTGTATTTTTTTCATACCGTTAAGACGTCAATACAATTCATAAAAAGGTGATATTCTAAACCTTTTACAGCAAAAATCACAAAACTGTCGCGGGTTTGAGTTGGATTATTTAAAGATACTTAAAAAAAATAAAAAATCTAGCTCCAACACTATATTATAATTGAAATGATCTTACATGTTGTGCATTAAAACTTATAGAAATACTGTATTTTAACTGTTAAATCACGTCTGTAAAATCAGCGAAATCGACAAATTTCGTATACGGACCCTTAAATACAGAATAGAAACGAGTAAGTAATTTCATTACTGTAACATTAAAATAATAAGTAATAACAATTTTCATATAACTATCCACCTACATATTTTTAAAGTTAACAATGACGATGTATTTACCATATCGGTATCAAATTGAATAGCATAATATGTTGCTGCAACGTTAGAAACAATTTAGCTAATCTCTTTCTAGGCGATTTCGGTCATTTTCTGTACTAAAACAGATAAGTGTTTTGTCAAGTTTTTGTCTAACAAAAGCTAAGCCAGTTCAGTTTGCGCTTTCACTCTAATGATATAGCCTTTGTAAATTCGCGACCGGGCGCGCACTAGCGGCCGAGCCGCAGCGGCGCGCGGCGACGGCCATCGAGATAGATAATATATTAATATTATACCTTAGTATGCAACCGCCATAGACGGTAGACCTCGCGCACCTGGGATCCAATTCCCAGAACATGAGAAAAGTTCATCTTCGAATAAAATACCGAATAATGAGATTTTTACGAGCGTAACACAGTTTGTCTATTTTCAAAACTTCACACTCAAAATTTTTCGTGCAAAGATCGCTCGAGTCGAACGAGTGGGGCCGGTTATTAATAGATGTCCGAATTCGTATAACACCACAATGTGGCCGCTTGGGAGTTGAAGCGTTCGAGACCGGTCTCTGCACGATACTTATGATTTGTTGCTAATAGTTTGTATCCTTCGATCGTGGATTCTTGGAAATATATTGTTATTCTATTGTGTCTCGCTCACCGGTGAGCTTGTAATAAGATACGTAAAATAATATAATACAGGTGTATTATTCTACGTACCATCGAGGAAATTGATTCCTATGCAATAATTGATAGACCAACTTTATTTGGTCGAATATGTCAATTCAATGTTAATTGTGATCTGTCGGCTGGGTTTGACGTAACGCAACCAAACTGCTCCCCGATCTGCATAGGAATCAACTTCTTTGATAGTACATAGTACGCGATAGTTTACTACTTACTAGGTAACTAAAAACTAAAAAGAGTGAAATTATTATTTTTAACAAAAAATTAAAACCGACTTCCAAGGTAAAAACAATAACATCCTTATAATATGAACTAAAAAGTATTAAATAATTTTTCCTATCGAATAGTGCCTTTTTCCGAATTCGGCAAAAACTCAACTATTTCTGTACTCAATCCTTCATAATTTTGAAGTCGGTGCCAGTTACAAATGTTTCAAATATTTTGGCAGACTGAAGATTCAGCTATATCTGGTACCGACTTCAAAATGATGAAGGATTGAGTACAGAAATAGTTGAGTTTTTGCCGAATTCGGAAAAAGGCACTATTCGATAGGAAAAATTATTTAATACTTTTTAGTTCATATTATAAGGATGTTATTGTTTTTACCTTGGAAGTCGGTTTTAATTTTTTGTTAAAAATAATTAAAACGCTCATTCATAAGTAATTGTTTCAAAGATGTGACAAGATAAACGAGTAACCTACGTATAAAATATTATAGTACATCTGCATTGCGTTCGGAGTTATATTATCTCTTAGACAACCTTAACACCTACAAGATAAAAGTCATTTATGAATCTTAACGCACATTGCATGGGAACCTGATATGCCGTGTCATCTTGTTCCATTGTTCTCACAGGTAGACCTATTGTACCCCGCAGGTTGTATCAGAGATTGACTCATAAGTCATGCATGTTTTGTTTGGTTGGAAATCAAAAGCTAATAAAACATATAGTTCAAATTGTGTGTGTGAAATAAGAATTTTATTGTATTCCTCCATTAGAAGGCAATATATTTTAAGTGGTAGGTAATGGCACTAAGATTAGATATTTTTACCTTGCTAAGATCAAATAAAATCTATCTTGGTGATCTTGGTGATAGGCAATAAGGCTTATAACGTTAGGTATGATTGTTTTAGAACTATTTTTAATTTTTATTCATTATAAAAGCCTATAGATTTCTATTTTTGCGTTCGGATAAGCCATAGATGGCCATAGTGTTTACTATGGATAAGCCAAAGTCAAAGTGAATGTTCATTTTCTCCGACGCGCTTTGAGGCTTCTCGTCAAAAGTCTTCTAATTTCAGAGTTGTTTGACCCCAATGGGTGTTATACCTGCGGCCTTCGCGTGCGCTCGGCAACAGAAAGTAAAGCATTGTTCAGTTTTCCCAGCCTCAGTAATGAGATGGTAATGCGTAGAGATGTGCCGAGTGGCAAATTCCCCACTGCCGGCAATATTCCCAATCTTGCCATTGCCAGTAAATTTCCATTTTGCCGGGAAAATAGGCAATGTTGCCGATCCATTTATATAGCTTTATTATAAAATAATTCAGATTATTTTGTCAACAAAATAAAATACTCAAGGCCGTGTATTCCCAGAAACGGACGATTTTCAAGATTTAAAAGTGACAGGAAACATAGAAATATAGTAATTTAAATTCTGAAAAAAATAGATGTGTTAGTTAAGGATCTAACACAGTGTACTGTATATTCCATCACACAATATCATGAACTTCGCTCGATAGAAAAAAATCCCAAAGTTACCTCTTCTTTTAACGAAATTTCCTTACTATGTCGAAATTATTTGGAATTTTCAGATAATTTTTGTACTGAATGAAAGACACAGAATATATCTAGGGACTCTCGATTTTTCGACTCGATTGAATTATGTATAAAATAACGACGATCAAAAAACTATAAAATTGCAGGCGCAAAGGCTTGGCTCGTGCGCTCAGCGCGCTCTGGCGCTCTTTGACGACGGACCGTACAACTTTTTCTTGCAACATTTTGAATACATATCCTTACAATTTGAGAAATAATTTTAACATATTATGCAAGTGGTTGATCATTGCTAACAAGTGACGCAAACCAAGTCCAAAATAGGCTCGATAGAAGTACCTTAGAATTAGCGCAACAACAACCGTAAATACTATCGTCTATCATACAGTATTGTAATAATTTGTAGATAACTCCACCGTATTTAAATTATTTTGTATATTTTATATCCTTACTAGCTGTCCCGGCAAACGTTGCTTTGCCATAATATATTTGCCATATTATTTTATTGAAGTGACTAAATAAGTATCACCATGGCAACGTCGATCGCTATCCCGTCGCACAAACAATGGTCGCCGTCAGTCTCAGGTTGTAATTATCAATAAATAAAGTACCGAGTAGCCGATTCTCAGACCTACTGAATATGCATATAAAATTTGGTAAAAATCAGTAAAGCCGTTTCGGAGGAGTTCGTGGACTAACATTGTGACACGAGAATTTTATATATAAGAATAGACTCGCAGTACGTACACATGCGGAGGCATGCCCAATGCCCACCTGCAACATTTTCTTTGCATCTTTGACTGTCTAATTACTTTTATAATGACATGGTTATTTTTAACCAACTTTAAAAAAAGGTGGTTATTCGACCTGTATCAATGTAATATTTCCATGTAATATCAGAGTGTGAACAAATGTGCCGTATCTGGGAAGTGCATGTATGTATGTTTTTAATTTTTATGTTTTATCTCCTGAATTACTCACTCTTACTTAGACTTGTAAGTAAGTAATTCCTTTCGTTGCACTAGCTCAATTTAGGGCAGTGTTTTTCGACGTGTGGGTTGGTGTATGTATGTATGTACATTTTTTTTATGTTTGTGTTCGCATACCTACGGAACTGTAATTCCTATTTTGTTCAAGATATTGTTCAACTTAGGTATTTAAATACGGCAAGTTTCCTCAAAGTCGGTTCATTATGAGATAGGGGATAGATTCTGTGGGGATCTCAATTATTATTACGTACAATTTGAAATCGGCTAGATACTTGTTATGGTCCCGTACCCAAAGGTTAAAAACGGGACTCTATTACTAAGACTTCGTCTGTCTGTCTGTATGACGGTCTGTATTCTGTAGACTACTAAATTTTTTACAGATTGTGTATATCTGTTGCCGCTATTAGCTATAATAACAAATACTAAAAACAAAATAACCCATACTTACAACAAATGTGATTTTTTTGATATTTTTTGCTCGATATATCAATAATGGCAACAGGTAGGCACTTGAAATTTTTACGAAATCCTTAGATATACTTACGTGTACTTTAATAATAAATAATGATATTTCAATAAAATTCAAATTTAAGGGGGGCTCCCATATAAAAAACTCATTTTTTGGCTTATTTTTGCTACGGTACGGAATCCGTCGTGCGCTCCTCCAATTTTGGAAAATTTCCTATATTTAGAGATGTATTAATTAGTACGTATGAATTAGTAGATTATTTAAACGTAATAGTCTATGCGTCGTATAATAAAGCAAGTCAAAGTACGTGAGATGACGCTGTATCGGTGAGCGTAGAAATAGGACGAAACTAGCACTATCGCGACTGTACATTTTGTCATTAACAAATGACACTAATTTGATTTTACTTTATCTTTGTACGGTAGAACTCAATAAAAATGTTTACCGTGTAAATTTGATAACGGGCAGATTTGATTGTTTAGGGCGTGTTTTCGTTTTTCAATAGTATCGAACGTACCAGTTTCGATTATGTACGCTGTTTTTTCATAAGTATATAATTTCTGTCGAAAATGACCGTTTCGATTTTATACGTGGTATCACAAATAACTAGACGTTCCGCGCGGATTCGCCCACGTGAATTAGGTATTTCACAGAAAAATTAGTTCACAAAAAACCCTATGACCTTTTACGTGGTCTACTTCTTATCTAATCCAAATAAGAGAAAAAATGCTTTAGTAGTTTGTGAGATAAGCCCTTTTCTAATAATTTCCGCCGTTTTTTTACATTTTCCTCTATTTATTATATAATATATAGCCTTCCTCGATAACTGGGCTATCTAACACTGAAAGAAAGTTCAAATAAGCCCTTTCATATAATTTCCCCTGTTTTTTCCACAGTTTCCTCTTATTTATTTGCTCCTACTAGTCTTGGCGTGATAAAATATAGCCTATAGCCTTCATCGATAACTGGGATATCTAATACTGAAAGAAAGTTCAAATAAGCCCTTTCATATAATTTTGCCCCGTTTTTTCCACATTTTCCTCTATTTCTTCGCTCCTATTTATTTAAGCGTGATAAAATCATGGAATTAATATATACTACGAGTGTATATTAATTCCATGGATAAAATATAGCCTACTAGCTGTCCCGGCAAACGTTGTTTTTCCTGTTTTCCCTGTTTTCCTGCTTTTCTCTTCGTTTTTTTAAATTTTTTTTTATATAAACCTCACGAAACCTTTCTAACGAAACAAAACCGTGGAAATCGGTTCGTGCGTTCTGGAGTTATAGCGTCAGGAAGGAAAACCCGACTTTTTTTATGAAATAAGGGGGCAAACGAGCAAACGGGTCACCTGATGGAAAGCAACTTCCGTCGCCCATGGACACTCGCAGCATCAGAAGAGCTGCAGGTGCGTTGCCAGCCTTTTAAGAGGGAATAGGGTAATAGGGGAGGGTAGGGATGGGAAGGGAAGGGAATGGAATAGGGAGGGAAGGGAATAGGGTAAGGGATTGGGCCTCCGGTAAACTCACTCACTCGGCGAAACACAGCGCAAGCGCTGTTTCACGCCGGTTTTCTGTGAGAACGTGGTATTTCTCCAGTCGAGCCGGCCCATTCGTGCCGAAGCATGGCTCTCCCACGTATAACCTTCCTCGGTAATTGGGCTATCCATCAGTAAAATAATTTTTCAAATCGGACCAGTAGTTCCTGAGATTAGCGCGTTCAAACAAACAAACAAACAAACTGCAGAATTATAATATTAAAAAGATTATATAATATGCAAAAGTATATATTATATCTGTCTATCTGTCTGTTTCCTCTTCACGCCCAAACCACTGAACCTATTTTGCTGAAATTTGTTATGGAGATACTTTTAGTTCCGGGAAAGGATACAGGATACTTTTTTCACGTAAAAATGTACGGTTCCTATGCAATAAATATTTTTTTAAGAAAAGAAGTTACGGTCGTCATCTAGTGATTAATAAACCTGGATTTTTAATGAAAAATAATTTTGTATGAAATGTCATCTAATTTTAACGATATTAAAATATTGTATGTATTTGTCATTCTCTCACACCCTAACGAAGTAACCAATCGACTTGATTTTTGTCATAGACTTATTTAAAAGGGCAGAGAATAAAATAGGCTTTTTTTGGTCTGGAAAAACATCATTTTCCCAAGGGAAGCGCGATATACTGAATTTATGTTTAATTTTTAATGACATTCTAAATCGAAAACAGTAAAATTAAACACAGACGGTTTTCGTTTATAATAAAATAAACCTACGTCTCCATGTTGACAATTAAAAAAATTTCGAAAGTCAAATGTAGCACATAGTCCATCAATTTCAAAAAGTCTCGTTCTTGTTATTTTTTACTTATGCCATTTTTTTACTCCTTGTATTTTTTTGTACCTTGTATCTGTCTGTGTAATATGTGTATTTAAGTGTAGTGTGGTATGAATATTTGTTGAATAAATGTTTATTATTATTATAAGAATAGGCATGATGACTTTTCTTTCTTATTGGGAATTGAAAGGTCCTTGAAAAATATAAACATCGCTGAAAGTATGACTCTGATAGCTTAAAAATTCACCAAGATATGACAATTCAAACATCTCATAAAATAGACCTGCCCGAAACGCTCCATACAACGTGCAACGAAATTATGACATCACTCTTTCGTAGTTTGTACGCATTGGAAGAGAACTTTGTTCGATAGGTATTTTAAATATTGCGTTTATGAAAATGGTTTCATAACAAAAGTTGCTTTTAATTGCTTCGAATGGTATACAAATATTAAGAAATTTAATTGAAAAAAAAAAAATTGACTTGAATATCCAATTTTGAAGCCGCATGACAAAAAAAATACAAATGCTATCAAGTGAATGTTTAGGAACACTTATTTTTTAACAACCATAAATAAAAAGTGTAATTCGTATGTATAGGTTCGTCACTCAAAAATCTGTCATCTTTCTTTCTGTGTAGGTATGTTGTAGTGTGTGTGATGTTTTATTTGTTAAAAAATGTATGATAAAAGGATAATTTCAAAATAATATTAGCTCGATGCACTCCTTCACCATATCAACTAGGTATAAATGTGCAAAATTTCATTCACCTATTTTTCGTCAAAAGGGATATAAAGTTTTTCTCTCGCGTATTAATATGAAAAGGATGTTTTCTCTACACAAAGAATGGGCTAGCTTTCAAACTAAGGCAAGCCCTTCGTCAGTACAGAGACATCATTAATGTTGGCATGAACATTGGATTTCTTATTCCTAAGTAGGATATCTGTGATAAGTGTCAAAGTTATTCTTAACATAATATGTTTTCAACAGAAGAGCAAATACTGGCTTATAATAGGCAACTACAGAAACGGACACTAGCAAGCGAGATGAAGAACAATGTATGGGTTACATTTGACTTTCAAAAACTTTATGTGCTACATTTAACTTTCAAAAATTTTCTGTGTTTAGCTTAATCGTTTTCGATTTAGCTTTAAAAGAATGTACATGCTGTGGGATAGGTTTTGCAAATAATATGAGTAGGTATTCGTAGCTCATTTTTGGATTTAGGGATCGATTTGTGAAATATGAAGTTTTAAAGTGGAAAAATTGTTAAGAGTCTCCACCCTTCTACCAGCTAAACGGTTGCTTCTGAAAATGTAAAAAAAATCAAGGAAGTAGAAAATAGCCTGTGCTTTAACCGTACCTCTCCTTCAAATAAACTTTTAAATAGAAGTGCTGTGGTTTAAGTGCTCCCTACCACTATCTCATTTCTACAATTCATAATAATTGAGTTATAGGTTATCAACAAAAAAAAAAAAAAGAGTATTCGGTGAAGTATAAAGGGACTTTCAGTTTGACAAATTCCTTGGAACATAACTGAGATGATGTTGTTGTTGTAGTAGTGTAAAACACGTTATACATGTACATTCATTGACTATACAAAAATACAAAAATTATCAAAAACTAGCGGTACTACTGAGTATTTAACCCTATATTGCGCATGGCCCGACACGCACTTGGGTGGTTTTTATAAATATTTCATCACCCGTTGCAAAATTATGCAAAAAAAAACTTTGAATCGCTCTCCTATAAAGTACGGTAGCGTTTTTTCAGTTTCGATACTTTAGGTAAAGTATCGAAACTGAAAAAACGGGACCATCGATTTATTATTGTTAACTAGGTATCAGTGCGCGAAAGGACTAGTTTAGCACTATTTAGTGCCATACTTATAGTCGACACTTCAATAAAATAACATTTTATTTTGTTGAAGTGACTAAATAAGTATGTCACCATGACAACTTCCATCGCTATCCCGTCGCACAAACAATGGTCGCCGTCTGTTTCGAGTTGTAATAATTAACTATTATATTTTATTCAACAAATTAATGCACTTATCTATATATAAAGTAGTCAGTAACCGATTCTCAGACCTGAATATGCATAATATAAAATATGGTAAAAATCGGTAAAGCCGTTTCGGAGGACTAACATTGTGACGCGAGAATTTTATATATAAGATGTAGGTATGAGATGAAATAAACAAAAAAAATCAAAATAATTACATTACGAAATATAAACCAATTCAACTGTTAATTTTTATGCATGCAGCCATGATATTATAATATGATTTATAGAGGTACTCATTAACATCACTATAAAGGAGTAAATGAATAAAAAAAAAAACAAAATTCTAAATAAAATGAAATAGGTAATTAGACTACGGCTCATTTTTTATTATACGGTGGCGCACTCGGACCGTGCAGTCACGAGTTCCCCCCGCAGTAAGTTGCCCCGCACCTCGGCCCGATCGGATTGTTTCAAGCGGAGCTTCGTCGCTGCGAATACTTTTCTTTCTTTGCTCTTCCCGCCCTTAATGATCAAAGCAACCTAATTTGTTTTTGCAACGAAGTTCATTTTTTCAGCGTGAAAGCTAGACAACGATATTTGTTAGTACCTGCATGTTAGGG
The DNA here is from genome assembly GCA_905333045.1 of Lysandra bellargus. Lineage (NCBI taxonomy): Eukaryota > Metazoa > Arthropoda > Insecta > Lepidoptera > Lycaenidae > Lysandra > Lysandra bellargus. The sequence goes on along the minus strand of HG995363.1, from coordinate 7,705,357 downwards.
GCAGATGGCGTTGATAGTAAGTATTCCTGTAAGTCAACTAGATGGCGTTTTTTTAAATTTGATATAATAAAAGTCTCGTTAGTTTGTTAATAATTATGTGTATCTCAAGAACCACTATAGCTAGACTTCTAAAATTTTCACAAATTGTGTATATCTGTTGCCGCTATAACAAAAAATACTGAAAACAAAATAAAATTAATATTTAAGGGGGACTCCCATACAACAAACGTGATTTTTTCGGCCTTTTTCGCTCTATATCAATAATGGCAAGAGGTAGGGACTTGAATGTTTCACATTTTTTTGTTGTTTGTGTACTTTAATATTTAATAATAATTTTAAAATAAAATAAAAATTTTAGGGGTCTCCCAAACAAAAAACACAATTTAAGCCTATTTTTGATATGTATCGGTACGGAACCCTTAGTGCGCGAGTCCGACTCGCACTTGGCCGATTTTTTTCCCTAGCGCAAGTTATATAAGTAACATATATTTGGAAAATATCTATTACTACAGGCAATGTTGTCAGCAATATTCCCGGCAATTTTCTGGCAATTTTCCGGCAACATTGGCAGTTTGTATCAAGGATATGTATTTTTTAAGTATTTCTTATATACAACGCTAAGATATATTTATTTTATGAGTTTTCTAGACCTATCTGTCCAATATTGCTAATATTTAGCCAATGTTCCCCAAAATTTCCACTTCGGGCAATCTTGCCGGCAGCGTTGCCGGCAATATTGCCGGCAACCGCACATCCGTAGTAATGCGTGCGTGAGATGCGTGCGCTCTCCCTGCCGACAATATGGCACTACTCACTAGTGCTAGTGTTGATAGGTACTAGGTACCTAAAGCACTGTCTAGTGTTTAATCATAGTTGCTGTAAACACTAGACAGTTGACGTAGAGTATAGTTATGACGTATATCACTATACGTATGGTGTAGCACCGCTATCCCCGACCCGCGGCCCGCCGCGCCGGGACTTTATTTGTGGCCCGCGTGATGTTAAATAATTTTGAAATTCACGTTTACCGGCAAAATATCGTAAAGTCTACGTGATAGTCGTTTAATTTTTTTCCACTTTTAAATCGTTAATTTTGAAGAATGTTATATTTTAACCCTAAAAATTTTTGTTGTGGCCCGCGACACCAAGACCAAAGCATGTTTGTGGCCCGCATGAAAAAAAGGTTAGGGACCACTGGTGTAGACTGTAGTACTATAATCACACCAATAATAATGTTAGCTTCCAAAGTATAGCCAGATCTATGTTCTAGTTTTAGCGTCTTGCAAATATATTGCAATCGCGTAAAGGGACAAAACGGGAGAATGATACTTTGCAGTAAATAAAGTAGGGAAAATTAGTGAAATGGGTTCAATGACGGACCTCCGTAACGTGGTCGGCTTAGTTATGAATAGATACGGGAAATCAAGATCAGGATATAGCCTTTACTTGAAACAAATCGACTAAATAACGTAGCCCCATCCAACTATCTACCTAATCAATTTCTCTGACGGTGCATTTTCCTTTACAAATTAGACACTCTGCGTTGGCTAAATGTCTGTATGCAGCTGTGGAGCCTGTAGAGCAAGGCTGCTCAACCCCAGGCCCGCGGGCTACATTATGGCCCGCGAAAGAATTTTAAATGGCCCCGCACAAGGAAGTTTTGAATATCCCGCCGAACTGAGAAATCCCGCCTAATTGGCTGCCGCGAAGGATAATATTGTACAAATTTTCATAAATCCTTTCTTAATCAGTTTGACTGACATAGTTAATAGTTACCCTGCCAATATTCAGTTAGAACTGGTTGAACTGCAAAATCATCAATAATTGAAAACCCTTTTTGTCGAAAAAGTATCGGCGAAACCTCAAAATTCTTCAGAAGATTTTGTAGATTTTTGGAAATTGGTACCAAAAGAAAACTGTCCTGCAAAAACTGATCTAGCGTTACAGTTTTTATATAGTTTTGGATCAACATAATATTATGTCTGTGAAAAAGTGTTTTCAGACCTTAATTATTATGTTAAGAATAAATACCGCACATCATTAACTGAGCAACATATTTCTGACTTGTTGCTACTGTCAACATCATATTAATCACCCAACATAAATAAATTGTTAAAAGACATACAACTGCAAAAATCTCATTAATATCAAAGAATAAATTTATGCTTATAGAACTCATTGAAGTTTGATTGGTATTAAATTTAATCAAGCTTAAGTTAATGGCCCGTTATAAATGTCTGAATCCACCGTTTGGCCCCACTGTAAAAAAGGTTGAGCAGCCTTGCTGTAGAGCTACACTGTACTAGAATGTTTTATGGTACGCACTACGCACTCGCAATCACAGAACACAACGGGCCGGAAAATCGATAGTTGGCCACAATAAAACAAATGGGGCTTGAAATACGTTTTGAGTCGAGCTCGGTTTTGTTTTTTAGTCGCGAATAAGCCTCTCCCTATTTACCATGGAACTACTACGTTTATATTTTTTAAAATGTCGGTTTTTGTAATACATATTTTGGTTTAGCATTAAAACGTAGAATTGAAAAAAAGAGCCGTTCATTTAAAAAAAGCATATTGCGGTACTTCAATTAAGGGGACTACAGCAGCTAAATATACCGATAATAATCCAATTCAAGATTTAACTATCCAACTTAAGAAACTTTTTGAAACCAAATACAATAAGCAAAATTAATTGACAATAGCTTAGCGCTATTTACCGACTGTACATTCTGGTCAAAGAAGTCTATTTAGACCACTTTGAACTTATTACATAAATAACAATCATAACTGCTCATCTAGCTGTACAGTCTATGTAGCTATGTGTGTGTGTGTGCAATACAATTCCAGCAACAATCGCTCTCGTCTCCGTTATTCGCCACAAAAACTTCTCATTGTGGCTGACTGTCGGCTGGCGACTTTCCACTCTCTCGCACGGATGCCTGAGCCGGCTCGTGACGGACAAACTAATTAATATATTCGGAGCCAACTTATCTCTAATGCCGCAATTTTAACGGAATGTTTGACTTTATGTAGCGTGAAGATGCGGACTAACGAGATTAGATGGATTTGAAACAGAGATATTTTGTGTGTACTTCTAGAGCAGCGATCGGCAACACCCGGCCCGCGAATGTCTTACTTGCGGCCCGTGGGCCGTGAATGTTTTGTGAATAAGTTATGTGTATCAAAAACAATGTTTTCTAATACTGCCAGTAGTTACCGCCACTTGCGTACGAAGCTGTTTGTGCCATTTTTAATAAAAACTTATACTTACTTTCAATAAGTGTAGGTATATTGAGCTTCTAGGGTTAATACGAGTATGAGGTCTGCGGCCTGACTTTAGTTTGTTTTGCCACCTTGTGGCCCTTACCTGCCAAAAGGTTGCCGACCGCTGCTCAAGAGTGTAGAGTTTATTTGTCTATGATCTCCAATTATTGCTGTAGTCTGGCTGTAGTAGACGAAAGTTAGGGAAACGGAAATGAAAACTGCGACAAAACATCTGAAGTTTATCTTTAAAACTGTAGATTTGAAGCGGGTATAACTTTAGACTAAATGCACAGGTACAGGTGACAGCTCTGGGTTAAATAAAAATATGATATTATTTCAGCTATTTAGGAAGAACGAGAATGTTTTAACATGATAATATTATCTAACCCAGGACGTTTTACAAGATTTGGGTTGTGACTTGTGGCAGATTTTGGTGTGTGTTGTTTTAAGCTTACAAACACTTGAGGATGTCTCGCCAGTCGCAGTCGCGGGCCATGTGGCATGAAGTCAAGTGGAAGACTCGACGGTGCTTTAATACCGTTATCTTATAATACAAGATACCAGCAGCTGACATCATATTTCATTGTCAGCTGCTGGTTACACTCCAATGCTTACCGACATGACATAATTAGGGCTTTGAAAGTAAACAATTCAATAAACACAAAGTTATTTGCTACTTGTGAACGCCAAAATATCTCTTGCTCGTACATTTTTATCTCAGTAAGTGTAACCAAAAATTTAAACTCGCGTCCCTTGGACCACAATGTTTTTTAAATAATTTGTTTTGATGCTCAAATTAAACTAATATTAGATACAAAACTTTATTATTTCTCTCAACAAAATCCGTCTTTTTGCGTCATCTATCAGGAGCCTCGCAAAATATATCTTGTCCACGTCAAATACGGGTCATGCCTCGCCACTGGTCATGTAGTAAAATATATTTTGTGTTATGAATTCTAACCACATCGTTCGTCCCCAGGCGTGGACGTGACGGCGAACCAGGACGAGATCTCGTCGCACGAGACGTTCCAGCTGGAGTTCGACTGGGGCACGCGGCGCTGGTACATCCGCACCATGCAGGACCGCTACTGGACGCTCGAGACCGGCGGCGGCATCCAGGCCGCGGGCGACAACAGGTCAATAAATAAAAACATTTTTGTTAAACATACAAGGGACAAAACACTACCACATTATATCAACACAAAAATAAATTCTTTTTACGCAAATTGACATGACGCACTACATTTGTATAACATTTAACTACTTAAAATTGATGCAAAGTGCAAACTACTTAAACCCAGAATGGGAACGTATAGGCAGTGCGCTGCAGACATTTTGGACTCTAAATCTGGAGCAATAGAAAAAAGCAATGTTGCAAAGATATATTTTTCTCTGTCAGTGCTGAATAGATTTTGATCTTTAATAGTTTTATGAAACAAATTCATATCACGACTTAGCTTTTGCATTGCTTCCATGTTTACTATAATATTAATTTTTCCATGGCTGGTGATCGCATTCATTATTGACGTTTAGCGCCATCTATTTGCAGAACATTGAACTACTTAAAAATCTATTATAGTCTGACAAAAAAGTGAAGAAATTTAAAAGTGGCAACATCGTAGTGTCATCCCTTTTTTCTTAGATTGATTAGAAAGGGATGACACTACGATGTTGCCACTTTTTAATTTCTTTACTTTCTTGACAGGCTATACTTTGCATTTTGCTGGCTCTCAGAGCCATCTATCAGCGAAACGTTGTTTTTTTTTTCTTGTGCTATCAGGGAAGTTGATTCCTATGGAGATGGCGGATCTAAGTCATGTGGTCGGCTTATGTCATTATCCTGCTTTGTATGTACTTCGAGTCTTCGAACAGTTATTATGAACATCATACTCTATATTGCAGGTCGAGCAACGCGCTATTCGAGCTGGAGTGGTGCGGGTCTGGGGCGGTGGCGTTCCGCGCCAACAACGGCAAGTACCTGCTGACCAAGCGCTCCGGACACCTGTACGCCTCCGCCGACACCGTCGACGACAACTGCAAGTACTACTTCTACCTCATCAACAGGTATGCACACTGGTTTCTATAACATATTTTTAAATAAAGAGGCAAACGAGAGGTGATTGGAAAGCAACTACCGTTGCCCATGGACACTCTTAACATTAGAAGAGCTGCAGGTTTTAAAATATATCTTTAAATCTCAAACTTCTTTACTAATAAAAATATTTACTTAATGATTTCAATGATTTGTCCTTGTCTGATAAGTTAGAAAAGTTATTTGAGAGACAGGCGGAAAACATTGTTTAGCTTATTTTAGTCTGTAAATTTTTTAGTATGAGTCGCTAGTATTTAAAATGTGGGATATGAGTGTGGAGGCCAAAGGAAGATCTTCCGACCGAGCGAGGTGGTATGCTCGGTCAGGCCGAAGCCCCGCGTGATACATTTCAGCTGTCTTATATATACCGCCGCGCTTAGAAAACTTCGATAGCGCGATGCAGGAATGTTAGGCGAATTGTGGGTACCGCCACATCACTCCCCCCCGAAGACCGGAGGTCGAATCTTGAAGTCTTGTCGCTTGAGTCGCCAGTGCCAGTGAGTTCCAGTGAGTCGGAACTGTTGCAGTGAGTCCTAGTGAGTCGGAACTATAAGCTGCTGCACGGGATCCAGTGAGTCGGATAGCTGCCGTGCGGGGCCGATGCTACATGCTGACCAGGAGAGATGTGCTCTGCTTGCTGACCGGTCGGTGTAGTGAGAAAGTCCGATGATGCCGATGCGGAGTCGCCCAGGCCGCGGTACATTGCGGCTAGTGGACGAGGTACCCGATGAGGCGATGCTGGCTGGCGCGGTGCGGAGGGGCGGGGAGTGATGATGATGAAGGAGGCGTGTTCTGTCGAGGGTCACCAATGTGGGTATAATGCGCGTAAGCCAAATCAGAAGGTTGCGTGTTCATATCACGTCGGGGTCACCAATGTGGGATATGAGTGTGGAGGCCAAAGGAAGATCTTCCGACCGAGCGAGGTGGTATGCTCGGTCAGGCCGAAGCCCCGCGTGATACATTTCAGCTGTCTTATATATACCGCCGCGCTTAGAAAACTTCGATAGCGCGATGCAGGAATGTTAGGCGAATTGTGGGTACCGCCACAAAAACATGAAAAGCATATTCATTAACTTTCGGTTACATCCCTATGGTTCAGAATGTGTATGTGGTTACAGGCCGATCCTGGTGCTGAAGTGCGAGCAGGGCTTCGTGGGCCCGAAGGGCGTGCGGCTGGAGTGCAATAAGGCCAACTACGAGACCATCCAGGTGGTGCGCGGGCCGAAGGGCGCCGTGTACTTCAAGGGCTCCAACGGCAAGTACTGGCACGCGGACAGCGAGGGCGTCACCTGCGACAGCGACAGCCCCGAGCCCTTCTACCTGGAGCTGCGCGAGCCCACGCGCCTCGCCATCCGCCAGGCCGGCTGCTACCTCGCCGCCGCCAAGAACGGCAACTTCCGCCTGGGCTCCGCCGACCTCGCGCACGCCACGCACTGGGAGTACTAGCGCCGCCCCACACTCCTCCCCCCGGCCCGCCCCCCCGCGGCCTGGTGCATTTAGTAACGTTAAGGCTATTTATCGCCCAGCGCGAATGTGATCGTATCGGAATATCGCTTGTCTACTGTAACCGTAGATTACTCATCGGTGGATCCGAGCCCCGAGGTACTCGTTCGGATTTATCGTGCTTTATTTGAAACGTTAAGTAATATTTATTGGCATGTTAGCGTCTAGTCTGATCTGCGGAGCGCAGTCCCGGCCCCCGGGCGGTGCGCAATACCGGCCGCGTGCTCTCCGAGCGAGCGTCATCCCCCCACTGACCTCCATTATACAAGTACGCTGGTCTAAGGAAACCCAGCTGTATTTTGTGCATATTTGAAGCGGAATCACCTCCCCCAATGCGAGGGAAGGGAACTAAATCTGACGTAACTTGCAAATGGCCGCTCCATCGCTATTGGTTGTAGAAACCACAGATTAATAGTATACCTCCATGATAGAAACTAGTATTAGTTCCAAGTACTCCCACTACTGCTATCAGCGCCAATATGGCGACTTTCAAACGTCATTTTTACGTCAAATTTAGTTCCTATACCTCGCATTGGGGGAGCTGATTCCGCTTCAAATAGGCACAAAAATAGCTGTCATTTCAAAGGGTATATTTAGGTATATTATCGTACTTGTATAATGGATAGCGTAATTGTATAATGGAGGTCAGTGCATCCCCCTCACGGCTCGCTCGCTCGTCACTCATCCTAGTGCAGGACAATTTTTTATTTCATCACTTCGCGTCGTATAACCCTGCACTAACATTCGCACGAGGTCTGGCTTCTGTACTGTAAGCTAGTTAAGGTAATTTAAGTCGCTAGGATTAGGCGGGGCTCCAACGGACGTCCATTCCAGATTTTTTAACTTTAGACGAGATTTTTTAGGATTTTTTTATACGAGTTTTGTACGTATCTGGTGCGGGCGGCGGCCGCGCCGATCCTACACGGTTGTACGATAATGTCTTGTAAACTATTAATGAATAAATTATAATCATATTGTAATACATGACTCGTTTTATTTTCTACTTCCCCCACTGTACGATATGGTAACAACAAGTTGGAGTAACTAAAGACAAGCAAGAGACAAATGAAACCACAATAGTTGAAAAACTTATATATTTTAATTAAATAGTTACATTAATCTTTACAGTAGTCCCTAGCTAAGTGACATATGAAATAGCGTCGATGCGTTGTATTGGTCGAAATCAATAGCGTCATAAAAATAATTTATCTACAATAACATAAACGAAATAATAAACCGTCGATTCTACTAGTCAAAAGAAAAAATACTATCAAATATATTGCCAGCGGAGAATATTGTATATGAAACTCGTTTATTGCTATCGAAGCTGGCAACTTGTAAACAATAAATAGCGGCGACACTTGACGTCGTCCGAGTACTAAATAAATAGTGTAAATAAACCGCCGTAAGACAACATATATAATGGAATATTTGTACGCAGCACACCACACACACACACACACACACACTAGCAGACTCCACAGCACACGCAACTGCACTGTGACAAAAATATTTATAGACCCAGACCCTAGAGCTGCCAGATACAAGTTATTTACTGACGGTAAAAATAATTAAAAAATAAGTTTTAAAGGTCACTAGCGTCATCTATGTCAAAATATCATTTCTTCTCTTTCTTAAATAAGAAGAACGAGAGGCATAACATTTCAGATTAAAACAGAGTGGCGCAAGCTGCCGTAAGTGTTTTTTATACTTGCAAAGCTAGTTACTATTACTAGTGCCAACAGCCTAGGACCTCACTCTTAAATACGTCAATTTCCTCAGCAGTATATTATGAAAACGCGTTGCAAGGTTATTCACAACACCTTCAAGTTGACGATATTTTTTTATCGCAGCATCGACAATTTGATTATCTTCAATCATACTCAAAACCCATAGCCCGAATCATACAAAACATCACTGTGTCCACCGAATTAGTAATTTTATTATTAAGTGTTAACATTTAAAGGGCTGATAAAAATAAGCTTGAAATATATTAAAATTTATTATCTAGTACATTTCATTAATAGTAGTCAAAAACCACAGCGCAATATATCGACAGGTCCGTGCTTCGAGTTGTGTTGCCAAAGCAAAAATGTTAAATTATTAAAACAACTTTGTTCCGTTGTTATGGCCACACTGTGACTACAATTTAGTAAACATTTAGTGAACCGTTTCTAAAAACACATCACAGGTTTTTTCAACGGTTCTGAGCACAAACAGAAAATTCGACAAAAGTGAGAATTTTAAGTCAATTTTCTAAAAGGTTTGTTCTAAAAGTTGTCCTGTGACATAAGCGAGAAAAAAAAACAAAAATTGTATCGAGCTATCCATCAGAACATTGACTTTTTGTAAGACTCAAGTCATTGCCTTTCGTAGGACCAGCGCTAAAACACGGGCGGACGCGGGCGCGGGCGCGGGCGCACGCGTCGGAAGACCGCCGCTTGCGAGCGGGCACCCGTCGCGTGCGCCCATTTCATATAGCGCTGCTAGTATAATTTTTATCTCGAGCGTGTAGAGTTATGTCCAGTAGATTACCATGTATTATTATTTACTAATTAATTATTTGGCAAAAAGACGTCAACGGAAACGTCGATTGCGAAAAGCGTGCGCCCGCGTCGTGTGCCCACCGTCCGCCGCGCGTGTGACAGTCCGTCGCGCGCGTCCGCGCTCTGTCGCACGCGCCTGCGCTGCTCATACTATTTTTCACTATACACACGCGAGCGTGCGCCCGCGCGAGTTTGAGCGTTTTCCCTTATTACAGCCTGTATGTAATTTAAGTAGCACTTATGAAGAGGTTTTAATTCGAATTTGTTCGTTACGAATAGAATCCACTCGTTCCCCAATTCACCCAACACCAATCAACCAATTCCTGGGTGCGAATGTGGACTTTATTTGTAACGCCACAAGTTTTACAATGTATTGAACGTTACCTAAGGCACGATATACTATTGCGAGCCTTCATTTCACCTACCGAGTAGAGCGGCGAGTGGCCCTCGGCCGAGCACATCCATATTATTATACATGCCGAGAGCACTGTCTCGTAATAATGGGACTTAATGCTATTTTCTAATTTCATTAACATGCTAATTTAATGTCATAGCATGCTACATGCTATTGCTTTGCTATTTGCTAAGATCGCGGCATCGCATCGCACCGCTCGCGTATTATTTCGCATCGAATGAAAAATAGCAAGTTCAATAACAGTTAGCACCGCAGTGCGTAACAGTGCGGACGGGAATTTTTCATGATCGCAGACTGTTGCTGCGTACGATAAAAATAGCAATAGCATTTTTAGCATGTATGAATAATTTAATTATTGCTAATGGGCATTTAACAATTAATTATATTATTGCTAATGCAATTTTTACCAACACTACAGTGCCTCGCCACTCTACTCGGTAGGCCTGTTCCTGGCATTAAAGTATGCGATCGCTTTCGATTGTTGTTCGAATCGGCTTGAAAGTTAAACTCTATCGAATTTTAGGTACCCTATTTATAAGCCCTATCTTCATCACTAATGAGTGCACATGGGGGACAAATTGCCTCTATCGTCTGTCATTTTACTTTCGAGTACTGACAGTAGCGTGCGCAAAAATTTGCTTTTTAAAACTTAACCGTACACAATAGCCATCATATTAATTAAATCTGGCGTGCACTGGAGTCGTAATGGTTTAGCAAATGGTGGAAGACGGAGTCAATTTAGTCCCCCATGTACCTTATAAGTTATATTGCTAAGATTCACCTAAGGACTTATATAAATACAAATTAGCTGTATACAAATCAAATATTTTATTGGTGTTCACATTAATTTACCTCATTCAATACATTACAAAAATAAATACGAATTTAAAAAAAACAACAGCTATTTTGCGGATAAAATTCTGTGACGTCAAATTTTTTCGTCAAAATAAGCAAGTAACTTTTTACCCAAACAATCAAGTTACAAATAATATTTTATACTACATCGAATTAGTCAAAAATACCTCAAATTCATGGACAAAAATCAAGTTTATTGCGTCAATCGATTTAGGAACTTAAATTACTCTGACTGCGCGAAAGAGACGGGGCGAATTAGATTCTCCGTCCCTCTCCTACCTTATCTTATTTAACATTAGAAGGCCCCTGTCGTGTGAGTTGTGTTCTGAGCGTCTGGATGGAATTGAAAAGGCGAAAACGCGCTCGATATCACAATGTTTGCATCGTGACCTACTTTAGGCTGGAAAATACTAAATCCTACGAATAATAAAACCTAAGAAAACGTAACTCCCATACTTATACAGTTTTAAATTTGGTTTCATTCGAACTGTCATGTAACGTCAGCCTTTATACCGCTCAAGGTCACCTATACTCGGCGCGGCGAACCTTGATCCCTATGACAGTTCGTGTTAGTGATGGGTCGTGTCTTTGGTCGTGTCGATAAATTATTTTTTTTAGACAAAGGCGTGGCTTGCATTCAGCCACGTTGGTAAATATGTTTTAAAAAATATTATAATGTGCATTTTTAATGTGCATTATGTTGTTATTGTATTATTTTAAGATTTTTGGCATAGATTAAGTAGGTAAGTAAAACGAAAGTTTCCAACCTGGTTATTTTCTAATAGTGTTTAAGAGCCCGTACTCTCTTTTCTACTGCTCTCTTCACACTCACGCCCGCCTTTCATATGCCAGGTGAAAAAGGACGATCGCCAATGTAGTGTATTGATAAATAAAGATGGCCGCCTTACTGCCAATCAGGTTGAGGCGGTGACAAGATGGTCGCCAGAGTGAGAGCTATCGACCACTTGCTTACCAGCCGCGGCCGGGAGTAGAGTGTTCAGTAATATAGTATTCTACGTGTTTAATTTACTCCTTCAACGATAATATACCAATGGTACAGCCAAGTTAGCGGGCAGATAGAGGTTTTCTGTTTTTTAAAGGGTTTTTTTAAATATTAAAGTGGTAAAAAGTAATTCCAACATTGTATAGACGACTTTCTCAACAGTACATTGTATTTTTTTCATACCGTTAAGACGTCAATACAATCCATAAAATATATATATTTTTTATGGATTGTATTGACGTATTGATTGTATAGATATGATTGTATTGATTGTATAGATATTCTAAACCTTTTACAGCAAAAATCACAAAACTGTCGCGGGTTTGATTTATTTAAAGATACTTAAAAAAAAATAAAAAATCTAGCTCCAACATTAGATTATAATTGAAATGATCTCACATGTTGTGCATTAAAACTTATAGAAATTTGTTGCTCTTTTGTTATTGCTGGTATTGAAAAATGCCGAAAAGACAACGAAAAACTGTACTCAACAGTGAAACGCGGGAGTTTGTTGTGCGTTTGCGAGATTACTTTGCTTGTGAACAACAAAATGGCGGCCCTTTGTTGCCACTTGACAACGTACCCATACAAATCACAAAACATTTTTTTCGGTTTCAGCGCTGAGTACTTTCACTGTAAAGTGTAAACTATATAAGGAACGTTGTGCACTCGTTTCCATTACCGACATTTTTTTTATCGATACTTGCCGCCCTAGTCGATAAACGTCACACGACGTAAGTTTTGCAGGACGTAAACATAAATTGAGATTGAGATAACTTCTCGTAAATGTTAAAATTTGTTAAAAATATCAACGGAATACATTACTAATGGTATAAAGCTACGTAAAAATTTTAAATGGCATTTTTAGACGCCCCCAATATGATCCCAATTTAATGGTGACGCCACTACAATGTTATATGATGACATTAGCTGTCAGTGTCATAGGGATCAAGGTTCGCCGCGCCGAGTATAAATATTGCAAATGTATGAAAAGTGAACCTAAGGTACACTTTTTTGACAAGTATTTTGGAGCATGTTTTTTGACGGAGTTACTCTTCCTTAGTTTTTATTATTCGTAGACTAAATCACAGATATTCGGCAGAAGATTTAGAGCAGTTAAAATAGCTGGAAGCTAAAGAGTACCGAGTACAATATGGCTGTCATCTTAATGTCCTCTGGCGTTCCTCGTTTTGCATGATCATATTTTTTTTACACGGATAACGAATATTGCCGACAGCGGAGGGCCATAAACACGGTTTCATTGCAATATTGTATATAAGGCAAAATATATAATATAAATGGATTGTAAATGTACAATCCACACCCGTAATTCGCCCTAGCAGTTAGCACTCTTAGCAGGCCTAAAGAAGTTTCACTTCCATATTTGAAATATCGAGCGCGTCCGTCGTTCGGAGGTTGCGGGAGGGGTGTCTGTGACCAGCTTAACCATCTGGTTAATTTTACAGTGCGACCATGACGTCAGCTGTTTTCGACAACCATCGTTTTTCATACATCATAACAGTCTGCCAAGAAAGAGTAGACACTGGATAAAGTTTTCTAAACGTAATCACAATCGAATTATGGATTTTTCGCCTTGTATTTTCACAGGCTACGTTTGTACACTTTAAATGTTATCACCCTGACACATTTTTGTTATAACTTTTCACGTGATGAAAATATTATGTTCGGCATCTACTCTTTTTCGACAAGTTGTGTTTTAAGCTTAGAACAAACCTACGCGTCAGTAACGGAGCGTCAAGTTGCGTCAAGTTGTCAAAAGTATGTTTTGTATACAAAACACACATTTTACATCTTGACGCAACTTGACGCGTAGGTTAAGCCTCAGCTTTATGAAAACTGTGGTTGTCGAAGTATTAGCGTATCGGTTGACTGTACGTAGCTGTGCCGTGTCGGTGTGGCGGCGACGCGGATGCTGCGGCGACCAGCGAGCGGTGCCCGGCGAGCGGTGCCCGAGATGCGATGTCGCTAGCGTTTTACTGGAATATACAAAAGTTTTCCTTAACATGAGGTTCGTAAGAATGCAAGACATATAGGTATTTTAATCGTATTAGCTACATAACATAATCTTTCCTTTGAAGATAGAATAGCTATCATACAAATAGATTGGACACGAAGAAATTGAATACAAAGCTATCCAAAAAATTGCAAAACCTGTTATTTTTAATTTTTTAAACTGGCTCATTTCAATTTTAACCTTGCAATCTAATAATACCAAAGGCCGTAAATGTCTAGCGTACTGTCACACACATCCTTTATCGTCTCTTACTGTCTCTTATACTCGCACGTGACATTAGTATCGTTTTAAAGATAGCACCTACTGCTACTGCCTATAGTCGGGACATTTTAATAGGCCACATTTGACAGTTCATCAAAATTGTACCAGGTAACCTTATAGCGACGTACATAAAAAATAAATATTTTCGTTTTGTTTTAACTGCGCAATTGATTAACTTTTTTCAATTACGATTACATATTTATTGTAAATATGACCGATACGAATTATTTAACTATTTGCTTTTACTGATAAACAATTCTGAACGTAATAAACAAATTCTGATCTTAATAATTGCACGTCGTCACAATGTTACGTCAGCTAACGTTTTTTCTTTTTAAACTCTAGGGAAGTTACCCTAAAAATCGAAAGCGAATAAATAGTATCGATGCATTGATTACTTGTAACGAAATATCCCCATAAATTAATAACCACGATGTGAAAAGTAACACATATTTATGTGAAATGAATAATGATAATACTACATTTAACAGTTTTTATAATTCAAGCGAATAAATGCATTTTTTTTTTTTTGTAAATTATGTACTTGTCTTATTTTGCTCCTTGAATTTGCAAAAGAAAAAGTTATAATGGGACAGTCGAGGGGGTTTCAAACGTATAAAATTCAAATATTTTATTTCAAGTCCGTATCGATTTATTCGTTTTGGTCGATGTTTTTACGCAGCTCACCTCACTATGGAGATTAATCTGACAGATGTCAAATGTGGCCTATTAAAATGCCCCGACTGTACATACATTACATACATTTGGTCGCGTTACGTCAAACCCAGCCGTGAGATCACGACTAATATTGAATTGACATAACCCGGTCAAATGACGTAGGTCCGCCATCTGGCTGGGTACACTGACCTCCATTATACAAGTACGCTGGACTTACGATACCCATCTGCTTTTTGTGCCTATTTGAAGCGGAATCAGCGCCCCCAATGCGGGGGAAGAGAATTAAATCTGACGTAACAGTTGTCATCACTAGTATTAGTTCCAAGTACTCTCACTACTGCTTCAGCGCCGTTATGGCGGCTTTCAAACGTCATTTTTAACGGTATCATAAGTCCAGCGTACTTGTATAATGGAGGTCAGTGGCCCGGGAATCAACTTCTCCGATAGTATCAGACTATTTACCTGTGGCTAGGACAGGAAGGGGTTGGGGGTGTGTCGCGCGGGGGGCGGCGACCAGGGCGAGGCAGAGCGCGCGGGCGCCCACGGGTCCGCCTGCGCCGCCCCCGCCCCCAGCGACACGCCCCCCACCGCCCCCGAGCCCGCCGCCGGGAAGCCCATCTGCTGCTGCTTGATCTCGTTGATGGACAGCTTCGCCTGGAATATCATAACAATAAAATGCTAAATACTTGACCGAGTTTGTTGGGAAACAAATATTAGATAATACGACAGGTAAGGGAAACTTTATAATACATTTAATTTTAAATAGAACAATGAATGTTATCTTCGAAAAATAAAGCTCGTTTTCTTGCTGAAAGCATATTCGCAAATGTAAAAAAAAATCTTTTGTAGAGTAGGACAATTATTTTCCTGCCCTAAAGCACAAATAAGTTTATATACTTAAAAGTGGATATTGCCTCTTTATAATATACGAACGCATATACGCATGCATTTACACTCATACATAGGTACGTATACGCCATGATGCATGTGTGCGTGCGTGTACGTACCGGCGGCGGCGGCGCGAACAGCTGCCGCTCGGCGAAGGGGTTGGGTGCGTGCGGGGGCGGGGGCGGGTCATCGGCAGGTTGCAGCAGCCGCTCCAAGTTCACCAGCGCCGAGTTCTCGCCGAGGAACGCCGCGGGGGACTTCTTCACCGCGCCGCCGGTGCCCATCACGCCGTTAGACGGCAACTTCTCGTCTGAAACGTGGTTCTGTTAGTCGATTCGTTTCTCTACATTGTATATTAGAAATGACTTATTCGATTTCTGAGTTTGAACTCGGTTTTTTGCAGGAGTTCACTATTTCTTCAGTTGACCAATCAACAGCGTTGAATCGTTGACTGAAGAACACAAGTGAGAAGAACATCACAACACAACAGAAGTGGGTAGTGCCGGCAGATATTTCTCCCAGCACCACCCAGCTAGCTATAGTACTAATCTATACTAATATTATAAATGCGAAAGTATCTCTGTCTGTCTGTCTGTCTGTCTCGCTTTCACGCCAAAACTACTGAACCGATTGTAATGAAATTGTGTACACAGATAGTCTAAAGCCTGAGAAAGGACATAGGCTACTTTTTAACTGGAAAAAGGGGTTGTAAGGGGGTGAAAATGCGTAAATTTGTTCAAATTAAGTTAGTTTAAAAATTCATAATAGATGGCGCCGTGCGTCTCCTACATCGCGTTATCGCTTGCTCATAAGTCTTTCTATAAAAGGTGGTAACATGTTAAATCAGGTTTTCCGATACTTTCGATTGTTATACACGTTGATAATGTATAACTCACTACTCAGTACTTCATCTATGTAGTGATGTGTGACGTAACCTTAAAACTACCAATCTATGATAAATAGTTTATGGGTAAAGCTAAAGTTAT
Organism: Lysandra bellargus; assembly: GCA_905333045.1. NCBI lineage: Eukaryota > Metazoa > Arthropoda > Insecta > Lepidoptera > Lycaenidae > Lysandra > Lysandra bellargus. The sequence continues at coordinate 7,688,831 of HG995363.1, read as the reverse complement.
GAAATATTATGTGCACACTGCACAGCTGTTTTTGGCTATATTGATTTAAGGGGTACCAGGGTTTTAAAAACCTTTTAAATTTGACACCAATTTTGTTGACACCGCGCGCTGTAAGTACACTGAAGTCTACGCGGACGAAGTCGCGGGCAACAGCTAGTAACCAATAAAGTTAATTAATACGTGAATTTGGCCAACGACGCACGTTAACGTAAGTAAACTACTTTCATTCACAATCTTTGTTACTCGATAACGCAGTTGTGGCGGTACCCACAAATAATTGTGGGTACCGCCACAACTGCGTTTATTGTGAGGCTAATAATAGCCTCACGATACTATGTCGCGCTATCGTAGTTTCGGAGAACGGAAAGATATATACAACGGCTGAAATGACGTCAGTGGGCTTCGGCCTGACCGAGCATGCTATCTACTTCAGTCGGAAGATCTTCCTTTTCGGCCGCCATTCACATCGTTCAACAGTAAAGAACTATATCCAAGAGCTTTACCTAGCAGCGACAAGTCGAAGGGGTCGGCTGCGGCGGCTGAGGGGGCGTGGTCGAGCGGCGCGAGCGCGGGCTCGGTGCGGCGCGACAACGCGTCGAACTGCTCCAGGTCAGACGACGGCGACGACACCATCGACAGCGGCGACTTGCTCTGGGTAACGTCACAATTGGTATTAGCGCTTATTTTTCACTAGCCCCCCTTACTATAGTTCGTTCGCGTTAAGTAAATAGTGAGTCATCTGTGCAAGGGTGTATTCACAGTGGAGTAAAAGTACATTTTTTTTTAAATATTTAATTATTATTTTTAATGGAACAAAAATGTCTTAAAATTACTTAAATCACTAATCAGTATCGCTAGATTCTTCAGTTACATTTATTATGAAAGGATTAAATATATTGAGTGAACTTTTCTTCTTATTGCACTTTTGTCGAGTTCATCTAATTTATCGACTGTGGATAGTCGAGCTCTTTTTTTCACGCGTGATTTTAATGTGTTAGTATTGCCTTTTGTTCTTTAATAATTTTATAAACACTAAACAGTATTTTCGGACACATCGCATGCACTTGCTGGTTGTATGAGTATGCTCTCCGTAGTTGCATTTAAATCACACAGTTTAAAGTACTTATAAACATTGTAAATTATGCGCCTCTCTCCGCTATGGATTATTGATCCACTTTTATTTTTTCGAATTGGTGAAGTATTCATTTTCAAATTTTATTGTTGAACGAGTCACGCAAAATACACAACCGTTTTGTTCGAAGGTCAGACTTGAACTGGTCGCTGTGAACTCGACTTTCTAATTTCTAGCATTTTAATTGGCTGGGGGGCGTGGCCAGGCCGGCGGACAACGATGACTCACTATTTTCTTAACGCGAACGGACTATAATTAAAATATTTTCATAGCAAAAAACTTCGCAAAGTCTGCTGTTTGGCACATTAGAAAAATCATAATATGAAAGACAGCAGACTTCGAATAAATATACCGTGTAAATATTTTGTTACTATACATTTTTCCGGGACAAAAACTATCACTATTCATATTATACTGACTTTGAGTTCAGGACAGAACTCAGAGTCAGTATAACATAAAATATGGTTCCTGACGATGACGGTCTGATATAGACGGATAAGTGGACTTGTCATACCTGTGTTACGGGCGCCCACGGATCAGAGGCGGCGGTGAGCGGGGCGCCTAGCGGGGCGGCGAGCGGAGCGGACAGCGGGGCGGCGAGCGGAGCTGCGAGCGAAGCGGCCGGCGCCCACGGGTCGCGCGCCGGGCTGCCCACAGCCGACCACGCGTCTGGCGACGTCTCCTACAAATTACATAATATTGATTTCTATCGCTTGAGTAATAAGAGTTAAAGCTCTACCGACTTCTTTTAATACAACACAAAACACTATAGAGAAAGAAAAACTAGATGATAATGATAATAAAATGTAAAGAATGAAATGAAAATGAAAATTTCGAGACACCAGTTGACATAACGAACAAAATATAATGTTTTTGTTGGAAGAAAATATTGAAGAAAGATAATAATAGAACAAGAGATGGTAGTATTATGAACATCCTAGCAACATACAACACACAGCCTCACGCACTGCTCACCATTGACTCTGTATATCTACCCAAATCCAAATGCATTATCTGAAGTTAATAAATATTTGTGTTTATTGCTCTGGTAATTACCTTACAGTAACAGAAACAAGAAAATAAGACTGTTTCAAACCCGTTTGGGTACTAACATAATCGTTAATTATTATTCTCTCCTGTATTGGGGCACCCGCACAACAGAATATATTAGGGATGCGATGCGAATTCGCAAATAACCCTTAACACGAATTATACGTTTTATACGTGGGAGAGCCATGCTTCGGCACGAATGGGTCGGCTCGACCGGAGAAATACCACGTTCTTACAGAAATCCGGCGTGAAACAGCGCTTGCGCTGTGTTTCGCCGAGTGAGTGAGTTTACCGGAGGCCCAATCCCCTACCCTATTCCCTTCCCTACCCTCCCCTATTACCCTATTCCCTCTTAAAAGGCCGGCAACGCACCTGCAGCTCTTCTGATGCTGCGAGTGTCCATGGGCGACGGAAGTTGCTTTCCATCAGGTGACCCGTTTGCTCGTTTGCCCCCTTATTTCATTAAAAAAAAAATAAGCCCAGAATAAATACTAAAGCCTAGAGACCGTTTTGCAAGCGTATCATTATACATATTATGGCACGTGGGGTACAGTTATCGAAATAAAGTTTGGTAACTTGGTTTTATTTTAGTATTAGGTCTATGCTTCCGTGTGTCTATGTTTATTATATATTTGTGTGCTGACCGGTCTCTGGGGCGGCGAGGGAAGCCCCCAGGGGTCTGCGGCAGGGGCGGCAGCGGGGGCGGGGGCGGGCGCGAGGTTCACGTCCAGCAGGTCCAGCAGGTGCGACTGTTGTTCCGGCTTCTTCGCCTCTGAGCCAGGAGTTCTGGAATTACAGATATATTGTTGTAAGTTAGGAGTAATGTTTATTTAATGTTTTAAAGGAAATTGTACTTAAATAGAAATTAACTGTTCCTGTTTACGGTACACAAGTTTACTGATAAACTCCGCCAGTCAGTCCCTAAAGTCAGCTAGTCCCTAAAATCTGTCAGTGTCTCTGTTTTTTTTCCATTGTGCCGATGATTAGTCTGCAAGACAAGGAGGTTTACTCTTAATGAGTTTGTTTACACAAATCGGTTATTATTGACTTAACAATTTATATATTATGAACTATCGAAACGTACAATACAATATTAATGTGTACTAAAAATATAATACAACTTAATACACTACCAACTAAAAATTCTTAATGCCCCTCGGCTAGAATCCTTAATAAAAAATAAAAAATGTTTTTACTATACAAAAAAAGATCACAACTCTTCAACATCCATCTCTTTCTACACACCATATTCGTAGTAAATCTATCTTCTTCTACAAATTAAAATCACAACCCACTGACTGAATTTCTCTGTAGACATCGCGAGCGACCGAGGAACCAGCAGATCGGGCACGTGCCGAGGGGGTATCGGTCGCAGCGCGTGGCCTCTCGCTCTAGCCTGCGGGAGAGGGATAGGTTGGAGAGGGATGGGGATAGCAATACATATTATATAGGATATAAGGCAGAGCGTGTAGGAAGTTCAATCGACACTCCTTTTCTAAATTGGATCTCTTTATACCGACAACATTTCAACAGAAACTTAAAGGTACTTTACATTCAAGGTTAAATAGAATGCAGTAAACTTCAAAGTTGTTAATTTGACTAACCGTAAAACAAATCGTTAATAGTTCTAATCTGCAAACAGTTAATGAAAAATGATCTCAGAAAACCATTCAAGATCGTAATTCGTAATGTGTTGCAACTTGCATTGCTCACGAAGACGATAGGATTTTCAGTTTTCAATGCTGGATTTTTCTTCTGTTTTGTAGAAAGTACGTTCACCTATTAATTAGTGACTGAATTCATAGCGATAGGTATATGTCATCAAGTAGTGTCGTCGACCGTCTTATAGTCGACACCAAATAGAACATTATTGACGACTTATGTCAGCTCGGCGCAGCCCCACTCGGTGGCGGGCGGGCTGGCGGGCTGGCGAGCATTACCTGAAGTCGTGCTGCGACTGCGAGATAGCGAGCTGCAGGCGCACGTCATCGGAGCGGCGGCGGCGCTCCTCGCGCTCGGCCTCCTCGCGGCTCATGGCGAGCGCGAGCTGCAGCTGGAGCTCCTCCTCGCCGGCGGTGAGGGGGCGGGCCAGCTCGGCGCCGCCCCACTCGGTGGCGGGTGGGCTGGCGGGCGAGTCCAGCGCCGCGTCGCTGCCGAACGCGCTCGGCGTCTGAAATCAACACCCATTTGCTTAATACTTCTTATAGTATATAATATATAAAATATATGTATTTACATCACGTCAGCGCCCGTTCTAAGTTCATAACCCAAGAATATACCCATATGAATTCATAACCCAGGAAGATTGAATACTTTTTGGCCGCACGCCAGGACTCTAGAATCTTGATCCACATAGGTCATCAAAGTGGTACATACTTTACATTTTATTTAACTTTCTTTATAATATAGCTTTTCCTACCCATCTCGTTATACTTTATCTGTACTAAAGTTTAAGGAATATCCGGAATAGGACTTCACACGAGACGAGAGTAAGCGAGAGTAACAAAAATCTCGTCTCGGTCAATCCTCAAAAAATTGAGTCTCGTTCCAGTCTCGGTCTCGTCTCGTTAACAGTTGTCTCGTCTCGCTTAGTTGTAAATAATGATTTATTTCTATAATATAATAAAGAGAATAAGGAATATTTTATGACTAACGTATTTATATGACAAAATGCAGTTTAGGTGGTTACCAGATTTTATATTTTGTAAAATACTAGCGACCCGCCCCGGCGTCGCACGGGTATAAAATATATAGCCACTGAAAAAATGATTAAAATGGATGGCCTATGATCCTTTACGTGGTCTACTTCTTATCTGTGCCAAATAACATAAAAATTGCTCCAGTAGTTCGTGAAAGTTCGTTCGTCGTCCCTTTCAAATAATTTCCCCCGTTTTTTTCACATTCTCCTATTAGTCTTAGCGTGATAAAATATTGCCTATTAGACTTCCTCAATAAATGGGCTATCTAACACTGAAATAATTTTTCAAGTCGGACTAGTAGTTCCTGAGATTAGCGCGTTCAAGTTAGCCCTTTCAAATAATTTTCCCCGATTTTCCCCATTTTCCTCTATTTCTTCGCTCCTATTAGTTTTAGCGTGATGAAATATAGCCTATAAACCTTCCTCGATAAATGGGCTATCTAACACTGAAAGAATCATCAAAATATGTTGCGTAGTTTTAAAGATTAAAGGGAACAAAGGGACATGAGGGAAAAAAGCGACTTTGTTTTATAATAAGTATAGATATTGTTTTTTAAGTAGACCTTTTCTGATTTTTCGAATAAAAACTTCATTAAAAAATTAACGAGACCCGAAACGAGACTCTCGGGGTGCCATGTATGTGGTCTCGGTATTGCCGAGAATTTTTTCCAAAACATCTCGTCTCGTTCTCGTCTCGTAAAAGCGAGACGAGAACGAGACGAGACGAGAAAAATCTCGCTCTCCCGTGAAGCCCTAATCCGGGACTTTTAGGTTTTATATAAAGGGCTAACCGACCTGCGCGAACCGCTGCTTGGCCTTGAGCGCGCGCGCCCGCTCGTTCCGCAGCCGTTCCTCATCCTTCAGCAGGTTCACCAGCTGCTTCGCCTTCTCGCGCACGTTCAGACCTGGAATCATCATCATCAACATTGAATATTTTTACTGACAAAAAAAAATAGGCCTTTACATCCGTTGTGGATGATTTGTACAGTATTTACAAATCAAAGTAACCAAAGTATTAGCATTCATAGCAGTTTTGGCATTTAATTTCAAGAGTTTATTAAATGATAAAATTAAGTCAGCTATTTAGTTTTGTGCAGAAAGAGAATTTGTTTCTAATAAATTTGTAGATTATATTCTATGTTACTTTCGCTCTACACCTGGTAACTGGTTGATTAGCTTATCAAGCTAAAGGGTGTACAATGTACATAATTGGAAGTGTGTTATCGAGTATCGACCATATAACATGATATTTGGTGTATAGCGGCTCAAGGCTGACTGTTAAACCTATGCTAATAATAATTTATAATGCCCGCACGGCAACGCCGCGCTGACCGCTGACTGTAAGCTATGCTACTCCGTTACTCATTACTAAGCAAATGATGCACTATGCCATTAGGGCTCATTAACTCTAACTTCGTCATTAATACCTCGATCGTGAGAATACCAGAAACAATATATATTCAATTGTTATTTGTTATGCGGCACCCGGGTTCCACTTGGGACTTCATGGGTTAAAATTATGTTTGCAAGGCTGGGATTAGGGTGCGTTTTTAGCATAGATGTGTTGCAAGGAATGTGTTTTGAGGACCAATAAAATTACTTCATTTGCCTGACCTCAATAAAGGCAGCGTTTTATTGGATCTAAAACACATTTAACTTTCAACGTCATTAGCACAGAGTACAATTTTCAGTGTTGTAAAATCATGCTATATTTTTGGATCTTATTAGATTCTAGCTCGTTGTTTTACGTTAAGTGCTATGTTTATCGCGTGCTACCCACCTTGGTCCTTCCCCTCCTCCATATACTGAAAGTCTTTCAGCGTGTGTATCGCGAAGATATTTTCTTTACACTGCATTGCCACCTTTTCCGTCCCCGTCTTGATGAGGTATTCCATGAGGACCAGCGCCTTGTACACGTGGCGCCAGTTCTTGCCGTGGTCGTTGAGCCGCTTCCAGATCATCTGCATGATCTCGGTGAACGCCATCATGTTGTAGGTGAGGTCGGCGATCTCCGCCATTAGTGTGCTCGACGGTCCCCATGGGTCGTTAGATGTCGCCTCGCGCACTTTTACCTGAAACGAGTAATCAGTAATCAGTTCTTTATTTGCACTAAAAGTGGTGTTTATAAAAGATATTTACAATATTATTGGTTCTGACACTTTTAGCTATACACTTATTATTGGATCAACTTTGCAGTTTAATCCTTCGATCGTGGATTCTTGGAAATCAATTATGTATTGTAATTCGATTGTGTCTCGCTCACCGGTTAGCTTATGGCCTATGGGGCTTGATGGGTTAAAGCTCTCACTCAGAAAGATAATTTACATAATTTTCTGTCGAACTCTACATTAAAGTATTCATAAAAAATGACTCTCAGTGAATAAGAGGAATATTAGTAGGAAAAGTAATAAAAAAGCTTTAGGTGTATTATTATAATGAGACTCGTTTGAACAAATCTCATAATATCTTTTTCATAAAATGTGCGAAAACCAGAGATGACATTATTTTTAACTGAGTTAACCTTAACCTAGAAGTACGCGAGTGGTTCTTATTGTATTTTTCGTGAAGCAAAGAAATAACCTAAAAAATAAACAATGAGAAATATTAATACATACATACTAAGGTAGGTTTTTAGCAAAAATTTAGACTTGACTAGAAGTTTTGTGGTTGGTCTTTCATGATTTTATAAAACTTAAGATCTCCCTACCATAGAGTACAAACTGTAAGAATGAGGACAAAACGGCTAAACATATTTTAAGAATGTAGTACCCATACAGGAAATATATTATTTAAACACAGTAAACTAGATTTAGATTTAAATTACTCTTGTTAGAAACTCATCTTTACGTAGTGACAACTTTTTATATCTGTACATGGCTCGACTCTACATCACACTTGCGCTAGTCTAATACAGCACATACACGTAGAGAAAGCGTTACAGATATAATATAGTGTGAGTTGTTACACACAATACATATACATTATACGTGTTGTACTAATTATACATTATTATCAATTACACACTGCGCTTCATTAGGCATGTGTTATGATGATTACCCAACTATATATAGATAGGCCCAACAGTCTAAATACTGGGGTCAATCCATACTAATATTATAAATGCGAAAGTGTGTCTGTGTGTCTGTCTGTCTGTTACCTCTTCACGCTAAAACCCCTGAACCCATTTTACTGAAATTTGGCATGGAGATACCAGGACATTTATCCGGGAAAAATGTACGGTTCCCGCGCGATAAACGAATTTTGGCGCAACGGAGTTGCGGGCGACATCTAGTTGCTAATAAAATATTTATACAATGAAGAACTATACAAGTTCTGCTTATCTTTGTCTGGCACATTGGAAATTAGTCGCATGACAGACTAACACAGGGGCCCTTGAATAGTTAGGGTCAGTGCAACCTTATTAACGCACTTAAAGTTATTAAACTAAAGTGCAAAAGTGCTTGAACCTTACAAAAAAAAAGTGCTCACGCGAATTACTTGAACAATATTAATTTAAAGTTTATTATTAAGTGTGTCGATAAAATCCTCCTCGCTATGCGCCGTTCTATCTACGCTGACCCTTACGGTGCGCTAACTTTAACACCTTTATTAGTAAGATGAGGCCGTCGCCTACAAGATGAGGCCAAAATTTTTTGTTTAGGCATAGTAAAAGGAGGGGAAGTAGGGTAACTCCGGCCCATTCCGCGATTTAATTACCTACTGTCTTAGGGTTGTCAATTTTAGGCGGCGGCGGCGGCGCGGCGGCGTTGTGACTTGTGATGTGGGAGCGGCAAGCGGCTGTCTGCGCTTCGTTCGCAACCGCATGAACAGCGGCAACGTCGCGGTCTTCCGACTTTTAATAATAATAAGTGACTCTTGATTGTCCATATTTCGGCCAATTCTCGTGCATATTTGCATGCATATTTTGGCACTTGGATCGTGCATATAATCCGATGTCTAAATAAAATTATAAATATACCCTTTAAAACAACATTAAAAACTAACTAACTAACTAACTGTCTCTAGGTACCTACTATGAACAAATCTGTTGTTATGATTCGAACTTTGCTTTATGTGTATAATAAATAATTATTAATTAATATCTGATATTTTACAATTATAGTCAATTGTACTTATTTTTAAAATAAGTAAGTAATTGACTGTAAGTAGTTAGTTAATAGACCTAGAATACAGAGAAATCGGCATTACTAAACGTAAACAAAGCAATAGCGGCAAATTAGTTGACTGATCAAAAGTACTTACCTAAAACATTCTCTTATATTTTATACTATGTTCTAGACTCTAGTGCAGTGGCGGGGCAAGACCAAAATTTTATGTGGGCAAGATATATCTTGTGAAGCCCCCTGATGGATGACACTAAAGGATGGATTTATTGAGAGAAAGAATATTTTGATAATCAAAGCGTCATTTATAAAACTTTTTATTTATGAATATTTGAGTATCATAACTCGTAAAACCTTAAAAAAAACCTCGTGGGCCTTAGACCGCGAGGCCGTGGGCCCGAGGTGTGGGCGACCGCCACACCGCCCAAGCCTTACGCCGCCTCTGTTCTAGTGGGAAAGTTTGTGTGATAGAAAACTAACACAATAAAAAAGAAGTAAGTTGGTATCTGATCATCAAGTTAAAATTATATTATGCTAGAATAAGTGAGTAGTACTGACATTTCCTGTTCAACTGGTAATTTAAACAAAGACAATACTGGAATTGTTGCATTACTATTAAAACACCCAAACACACAGCAATATTTAATACTCCTGCGATTATGATCGGATATTTTTGATTCGTTTGGCGCGGCGTGGCGCGACGCGGGCGTGCAGCGTAAAGTGTTAGCCCCGCCTGATATGGTCCGAAAACGGTCCGAGATTTTAATAAGTGTGCATGCGGCGACGCATTGATACTATGGCGCACACATACAAGCCGCGCGCGGTGCCTTTGTATGAAGATAACTTACTTCCCCTCCTTATACTATGGTTTAGGTTCTAGGTACGTGTTGGAAAAAGCTGAGCTTGGTAGCGTCGTTTCATAGCCTCTTCGCTTACTATGGCCCTAGCTGTAGGTATTATAAGATATTAATAAGTAATCTACCCACACACCAACGTCATTGATAAAGTAAACCGTTTATGTAACTGGTAGTCTGTGAATTTACTCGTAGTTCAACTAAAACTTGACTAAAATCAGTCAACTATCACTATGTGAGAAAGACTAATATAATAATAATAATATATATAATAATAATAATATAATGATCGCACTTAGAGAAATAAAACAATTACATACTTTAATTTAATGATGATCATGATTTATGATATAAACTCTATTATTTGTCAAAAACTTTAATAAATTAAAGTTAAGTATTTATTAAATGTTCCTGCGTGCGCAAATAAATAAAAATAAAGATTTTGATGCAATAGGCTACTTGACCTATTTTTTTTCTTCATTCTAATCGCTTCTTAATCATTCATTTTCACTAAAAAAACATATAAAACAATATTTTAATATTTTAAACAGTAGAAACCCATAAAAATGTTGATTGAAAAATATGCCCTATATATGGCGCCGAAAACACTGTCCGCCATTGTGCCGCCATAGTGTGACGTCATGTTTTTTGTATTTTATACTTTCTTTATTGAAAAAAGTTTTATGTGCTAAACGTACGAGTCTAACAGTGCTTAAAAAATTAAAAAAGAATTTAGAAATAATTTGTAATGTTGAACACTTTTGTAGAAAAGTTTTGGCCATTTAATTTCCTAACTACAATAAATGGAGATAATATATAAAACTGATGTTTTATTTGAATTATTCAAGAAAATATATTTTATAAATGAAGGTAGGCTTATTCATATTATTTATGTACAAATAAACTTACATATAACGAGCGCGATAAATAAAAGATATTAAATTACAAATGGGATGACGTCACATCCAGATCGGAAGTACCGCAAAAGCTTTTTCGTCAGTACAATTCCTATTTTCATAAAATCATATTTTCAAATCGACTTTATTTATCAATCATAAGCTTTTATTTCACGATAAGGGTGAAATACAGTTTCTAAAGTTCTACTAGAAATATGCATTTTTTCAATGAAATTAAATATATGTCAAGTAGCCTATTTGGTATACGAATTCTAAACTAATAGAAATATTTACGTGAGTAGAATACAACATTTATACTCGGATTATAAGAAAAATCACTTGAAGGAGAAAGACAGAAATATTGTAACTTTGTAAAAGACACAGTGGAAATTACTGGAGGTAATAGGTTGGCCCCTAATACACAACGAAATAAAAAATGTGGTTACCTCATATCCAAATGAACATAACCATCTCTACATGATTAGATAATAGTGAGTAATATGCGACGACACAACATGTATGAGCGTCAGACTGATAACCAGTGTTTCATTGGAAGGCGTCAAACATGTGTTGCGGATAGTGATTATCAGTCATTTTAATCATTACACTTGCTAGGAATGCTTGCTTAGTAACATTGGGATGAGTTTCTAATATTTTTTCTATTGTAAAGGGCGTGGTAAAAAAAAAACTAGATAATTTTCAATCAATTAAACTCTGACAAGGCTGTCGACTGCCGAGTAATGTTTCCAATATCTCTAGCGGCGATTTCCAAAGTTACATAACATAAAATTACACACGAAATTTGAGTTTCCTGAAGGCAGGTCATTGCAGCCCTGACGTCACTGCGACCCTTGAAGATCTATTGTGACTCCTTAAATATTATAATATCTTATTTATCTTAGTATTTAAGTAAGACATGGCATGATATTTTGATGAAAGATTCAAAATCACCGTGTTCTGACGCAAGCGTTTATTAGAAGTTACCTGAGCATCTGAGTAGTTGTGCGCGAGGTTTTTAATATTTCTCCTTAGGCCCGCCACGTTTACTTGCATTTCGTCCCGGGCGCGGGGCATCTGAAACAGGAACACACACTTATTATTTGTCGGTTAACAGCAAACCATAAACATGACTCACTACAGAGGGTAAAGACTAAAGACAAAGAATAGATGGATATATTTCAAGAATTAATAAAAATAATAATAACTAATAAAAATAACCTTTAATTAAAAAAACAATAAACATGTAGATTCTAAACTCTCAAAACAATTAAAATGCTCTAGACGTCGTTTCTTATCCGACATTGAGTGGTCGATAAAACTGATAACGTAAGGACAAAGAGTTTAAGGACATTCACGTTCCAACAAAAGCTATTTCGGTAAGGCATTCGACACGGTCGTCCGTCCGCCATGCGATGTATTTTCGCGAAGCTATTGACCCCGCCTCATTTGTTCACTAATAAACATGTTTACTAGACGTGATAACGACCGTCACATAGTAAACATCGTTGTTTCGATAGTGTACGCGGCGTACGCGAGGGCGTCCCCCAAGGTGCCACACTGGTCCCGTTATTATTCATATATTCATAAAACCAGCCTAGACTTCAATTTTAGATTCTATGATTTAGGAGTTCAAATAGATTTTGAAAGCCATATAATATATGTATTTTTAAATACAAAACTGATGAACATCGTTCAGAGAACTATAATTGAAATAATTGCAGTTATTTAAACTGACCTTTGAGTTTTGACCCTTATATTTCCATTAGTAAATGAAACTAGACATTTGTAATTTTGTAGTATAATCGTCACGAAACATTCGGATTATGTGCAGACACTGTGATCCCCGTCTTCAATTACTGTCACCCTTAGCAATTAACACGTAAACATACACCAATACAATTAAGTGGAGGTTAATACGAAATCAATATCAGCCCAACTCGGTAAGGCTTCGTGTTTTAGAGAGTTACGATTGTAATCAGCAAATACATGAAAGTGACCTGGCTCAACGGTCGGTCGTAGAAGATGCATACGTCAGTACATGCATTTATTACAGTCGGGGCATTTTAATAGGCCACATTTGACATCTGTCAGATTAATCTCCATAGTGAGGTGAGCTGCGTAAAAACATCGACCAAAACGAATAAATCGATACGGATTTGAAATAAAATATTTGAATTTTATACGTTTGAAACAAACTCCTGTCCCATTATTACTTTTTCTTTTGCAAATTCAAGGAGCAAAATAAGACAAGTATAATTTAGTCATAATTAAGTCATTATTTACAAAAAAAAAATGCATTCATTCGCTTGAATTATAAAAACTGTTAAATGTAGTATTATCATTATTCATTTCACATAAATATGTGTTACTTTTCACAACGTGGTTATTAATTTATGGGGATATTTCGTTGCGAGTAATCAATGCATCGTGAAAGGAGTAAAACCCAAATCAGATCAATAATGTACTTTTATTATACACTAACACTTTAGTAACTAATTGCACTTGTCGGTTCGACGTTTAGAACAGTAATGAATTACCAATATGGCGACTATCCTATTTATACCTTTCGGAATATAACAGTTTTAGAACTACCTTATAAATATTTGATAAAATAATGACTTGATTTTATAATAATGAAATAAAGTAAATAAATATTGATTATGATTGTAAACTATTATTTAAACAATTTCTAACATTCGGCCATCCTGAATCAATGCCTGGCCTCAGGCAGAAAATAATGTTTAGTTACTTTCATACTATACTATTTTATGAGAAACTAACAATATAATATTTAATAATATAATATGCAAGCACACTAACATTTTAACATATTGATTAGCTTAATCTAAATTTAATGTTTGTTTTATTTTCTTAGTTACTTTCTTATTATACTATTTATGAGAAACTAACAATATAATATTTTATAATATAATATGCAAGCACACTAACATTTTAACTACCTATCAATGTTTATTTATTTTCGGCCATCCTATTGTGATTATTGAATGGCCCCATTCAATTTTGATTAACATTACAATATTCATTTCACTTCATTTTGTAGCTTTCTTCACACTGCTCTCTATTATTTAATTAGCACTTTATAATTTCACTTCACTTTGGTTTCACTTAACTCTGAGCTAATTTTCGCATACACAAAACGCGCACTTTTCTAGGAAAGCACTAGAACAGGCTGCAGCCTGCAGGCATAACAATATAGCACACACGGGGTGCAACGGCGTAGTAGGCCGCACCACCGCGTACAAACACGAGGTGTAGCGGCATTGTAGCAGCTGGTGTAGCGTACACACACGGGATGCAACGGCGTAGTAGGCCGCACCACCGCTTACATACACGAGGTGTAGCGGCATTGTAGCAGCTGGTGTAGCGTACACACACGGGGTGCAACGGCGTAGTAGGCCGCACCACCGCTTACATACACGAGGTGTAGCGGCATTGTAGCAGCTGGTGTAGCGTACACACACGGGGTGCAACGGCGTAGTAGGCCGCACCACCGCTTACATACACGAGGTGTAGCGGCATTGTAGCAGCTGGTGTAGCGTACACACACGGGGTGCAACGGCGTAGTAGGCCGCACCACCGCTTACATACACGAGGTGTAGCGGCATTGTAGCAGCTGGTGTAGCGTACACACACGGGGTGCAACGGCGTAGTAGGCCGCACCACCGCTTACATACACGAGGTGTAGCGGCATTGTAGCAGCTGGTGTAGCGTACACACACGGGGTGCAACGGCGTAGTAGGCCGCACCACCGCTTACATACACGAGGTGTAGCGGCATTGTAGCAGCTGGTGTAGCGTACACACACGGGGTGCAACGGCGTAGTAGGCCGCACCACCGCTTACATACACGAGGTGTAGCGGCATTGTAGCAGCTGGTGTAGCGTACACACACGGGGTGCAACGGCGTAGTAGGCCGCACCACCGCTTACATACACGAGGTGTAGCGGCATTGTAGCAGCTGGTGTAGCGTACACACACGGGGTGCAACGGCGTAGTAGGCCGCACCACCGCTTACATACACGAGGTGTAGCGGCATTGTAGCAGCTGGTGTAGCGTACACACACGGGGTGCAACGGCGTAGTAGGCCGCACCACCGCTTACATACACGAGGTGTAGCGGCATTGTAGCAGCTGGTGTAGCGTACACACACGGGGTGCAACGGCGTAGTAGGCCGCACCACCGCTTACATACACGAGGTGTAGCGGCATTGTAGCAGCTGGTGTAGCGTACACACACGGGGTGCAACGGCGTAGTAGGCCGCACCACCGCTTACATACACGAGGTGTAGCGGCATTGTAGCAGCTGGTGTAGCGTACACACACGGGGTGCAACGGCGTAGTAGGCCGCACCACCGCTTACATACACGAGGTGTAGCGGCATTGTAGCAGCTGGTGTAGCGTACACACACGGGGTGCAACGGCGTAGTAGGCCGCACCACCGCTTACATACACGAGGTGTAGCGGCATTGTAGCAGCTGGTGTAGCTTACACACACGGGGTGCAACGGCGTAGTAGGCCGCACCACCGCTTACATACACGAGGTGTAGCGGCATTGTAGCAGCTGGTGTAGCGTACACACACGGGGTGCAACGGCGTAGTAGGCCGCACCACCGCTTACATACACGAGGTGTAGCGGCATTGTAGCAGCTGGTGTAGCGTACACACACGGGGTGCAACGGCGTAGTAGGCCGCACCACCGCTTACATACACGAGGTGTAGCGGCATTGTAGCAGCTGGTGTAGCGTACACACACGGGGTGCAACGGCGTAGTAGGCCGCACCACCGCTTACATACACGAGGTGTAGCGGCATTGTAGCAGCTGGTGTAGCGTACACACACGGGGTGCAACGGCGTAGTAGGCCGCACCACCGCTTACATACACGAGGTGTAGCGGCATTGTAGCAGCTGGTGTAGCGTACACACACGGGGTGCAACGGCGTAGTAGGCCGCACCACCGCTTACATACACGAGGTGTAGCGGCATTGTAGCAGCTGGTGTAGCGTACACACACGGGGTGCAACGGCGTAGTAGGCCGCACCACCGCTTACATACACGAGGTGTAGCGGCATTGTAGCAGCTGGTGTAGCGTACACACACGGGGTGCAACGGCGTAGTAGGCCGCACCACCGCTTACATACACGAGGTGTAGCGGCATTGTAGCAGCTGGTGTAGCGTACACACACGGGGTGCAACGGCGTAGTAGGCCGCACCACCGCTTACATACACGAGGTGTAGCGGCATTGTAGCAGCTGGTGTAGCGTACACACACGGGGTGCAACGGCGTAGTAGGCCGCACCACCGCTTACATACACGAGGTGTAGCGGCATTGTAGCAGCTGGTGTAGCGTACACACACGGGGTGCAACGGCGTAGTAGGCCGCACCACCGCTTACATACACGAGGTGTAGCGGCATTGTAGCAGCTGGTGTAGCGTACACACACGGGGTGCAACGGCGTAGTAGGCCGCACCACCGCTTACATACACGAGGTGTAGCGGCATTGTAGCAGCTGGTGTAGCGTACACACACGGGGTGCAACGGCGTAGTAGGCCGCACCACCGCTTACATACACGAGGTGTAGCGGCATTGTAGCAGCTGGTGTAGCGTACACACACGGGGTGCAACGGCGTAGTAGGCCGCACCACCGCTTACATACACGAGGTGTAGCGGCATTGTAGCAGCTGGTGTAGCGTACACACACGGGGTGCAACGGCGTAGTAGGCCGCACCACCGCTTACATACACGAGGTGTAGCGGCATTGTAGCAGCTGGTGTAGCGTACACACACGGGGTGCAACGGCGTAGTAGGCCGCACCACCGCTTACATACACGAGGTGTAGCGGCATTGTAGCAGCTGGTGTAGCGTACACACACGGGGTGCAACGGCGTAGTAGGCCGCACCACCGCTTACATACACGAGGTGTAGCGGCATTGTAGCAGCTGGTGTAGCGTACACACACGGGGTGCAACGGCGTAGTAGGCCGCACCACCGCTTACATACACGAGGTGTAGCGGCATTGTAGCAGCTGGTGTAGCGTACACACACGGGGTGCAACGGCGTAGTAGGCCGCACCACCGCTTACATACACGAGGTGTAGCGGCATTGTAGCAGCTGGTGTAGCGTACACACACGGGGTGCAACGGCGTAGTAGGCCGCACCACCGCTTACATACACGAGGTGTAGCGGCATTGTAGCAGCTGGTGTAGCGTACACACACGGGGTGTACCGAAGTTGTAGGCCACACTACCGCGTACATACACAGGATGTATCGGCCTTGCAGCAATGGATGTAGCGTACACGCACAAGGTGCACAAACGTAAGCCGCACTACCGCGTACACACACAGGGTGTTTCGGCCTTGCAGCAATAGATGTAACGTACACGCACAAGGTGCACAAACGTGAGCCACACTACCGCGTACACACACAGGGTGTTTCGGCCTTGCAGCAATAGATGTAACGTACACGCACAAGGTGCACAAACGTGAGCCACACTACCGCGTACACACACAGGGTGTTTCGGCCTTGCAGCAATAGATGTAACGTACACGCACGAGGTGCACAAGCGTGAGCCACACTACCGCGTACACACACAGGGTGTTTCGGCCTTGCAGCTGCAGGTGAAACGTATACACACGGTGTGTACGACTACACGTTGTCCGCAATATAATGCAATTGTAAATTTTACTTATATTTCGAGTCGCTTAAGTTATTATGTAATAGTAATATAAATTCATTAAAACTATTTTAAAAATAACGATCAAAAATAATTTCGTTGTATAATTTGATTTATGTATAATGTATATATATTTATGCATAATTAAAGATATTGTATAGTTTTTTAAAAGTTGTAAATATAGAGTATGTAGTTTATTACATATAAATAATGTTCATGGTAAAGTATCATTCCGCACTTGAATCTTTTGAATCATCACTATCGGAGCTATTACCGATAGGTCCCAACCTTATCCAAGGCTTCATTTTATCCGCCGAGTACACATTTTTATATTTTCTGCTCGAAAAACCGTCTATACTGCAGACTTCGTAACGATCGTTACCTAGCACAGCAGAAACCTTGTAAGGTCCACTGTATGGGGGAACAAGTTTTTTGCTATTACCGACGTTATTACAGTTTTTTAATACCATAACTAGGTCTCCTACTTTATACATGTGAGCAGTACAACGTTTTTTATCGAATCGGGCTTTCATCGCACTCTGTTCCTTACGTATATGTGACGTTACTTCTTCCCGAATTTTTTGAATATTTTCGTTTTGCTCTAAATTCATTGAAGTCTCATGCAAATGACTTTCTGCAATATTCACAGTCTGCTTACCGAAAACGATCTCAGCGGGGGTTTTGCCTATACCTTTATTAATAGTGTTGTTTAAACTCCATTGTACTTTGTTTATTTCTCTGTCCCAATTGCGATCGTCTTCGGTAAAGTTAAGAGCAGTCAATGAGCCAAGAATAGAACGGTTATAACGCTCGATTTGACCGTTTGCTCTAGGTGTTGCTACCGCGTTTTTGACGTGTTTTATTTGGTTTGATTCTATAAACCGATTGAACTCTCCTGAGGTAAAGCTAGTACCTCTATCAGAAACTACAACTCTAGGTGAGCCAAATAACCCTATGAATTCCTGTAAGACCTGAATCGAAGTTTTACTCTTAGTATTCCGAACAGCCCGTAACACAATAAACTTTGTAAACGCATCGATTATTCCTAATATGTAAGTATTTCCGTTCCTACTGCGGACAAAAGGACCTACATGATCTATATGTACACACTCGAAAGGAGTTGTAGGTTTGGGTATGGGATGCAACATGCCTTGCTTCTTTCCAGAAGGTTCTTTCGCGTAGGCACATTGAATACATGATCGCACATATTTTTTGACAAAACGTGTCATACCCGAAAACCAGTAATCTCTCCGCATTTTTTCTAGGGTCTTTTCAAAGGAAAAATGACCACTTTCATCATGACACAAAAGACAAACCTTCCATCTAGCATCATGTGGCACTGCCCATCTCAACGTATCCCCAACTTTTCTATATATTTTACCGTCTTTTAAACAATAATTCTTCATAATATCCTTCGCTTCTGCACAATTTTTATCAAGAATACATTTAATGAGTTTTAATTTGGGATCAGCTAATTGTATAGATAATAAAGTCTGGGCATCTAAATTTATTTTAAGCACACTAATTTCATGTCTGTCTTCGTCAGTAAAGGGTAAAGAATTACGACTCAATGCATCTGCGTGTTGAAGCTGACTACCTGGTCTATATTCTACGGTAAAGTCGTAATCTTGTACAAGGAGCCACCATCGTGCAATGCGTGGAATTAGGTCTCGTTTTGTTAATGTTGTTCTTAGCGCATTACAATCAGTCACCACCTTGAACTGAATACCAATTAAATAAACTCTAAAGCGATTTAAAGACATTACTACAGCCAACGTCTCCAATTCGTACGAGTGAAGATGTTGTTCTTCTGGAGAGGTTTGTCGGCTGTAGTAAGCAACAGCTCGAAGAGACGAATTTTCGTTTTCTCTTTGCAATAAAATTCCACCAATGCCATGTTGACTGGCATCGGTATGGAGCTCAGTGAGATAACTGGGATTGTATATGCTAAGAACTGGTCTCGACGTTAGGGATTCCTTTATTTTAGCAAATGCATTAATTTGTTCTTCACCCCATCTCCAAGGAATATTCGACCTAGTTAACATAGTAAGTGGCCTAGCTATAGTTGCAAAATTATAAATAAACTTACGGAAAAAACTAGCTAGGCCAATAAACTGCCGTATCTCGTGCGGGTTTTTAGGAGCCGGAAATGCCAATACCGCATCTGTTTTTCGAGAACCAGGCCTAACCCCATTACGTGATATTTCAAATCCTAAGTATTCTATTGATTCCTTAAAAAAATGGCATTTCTTTAAATTTAAAGACAGCTTAGCTTCACGTAATATATCAAGTACCAATTTCAATTTGTGTATCCCTTCATCTATTGAACTAGATCCTATTACTATGTCATCCATATATGCAAGAACAGCTGGTATTTTATGCTTAATTAATAATTTATGTACCATCCTTTGAAATACCGCTGGAGCGTTCGTCAGACCAAATGGCATACGGTTATATTCGTAGTGTCCGTCTGGTGTGACGAATGCTGTATAATGTTTGGAGTTCTCCGACATGGGAATCTGATGATAGCCTTGGGTTAAGTCCAAGGTGCTAAAATAGTTTTGTCCCTGAAGACAATCGATTTGATCGTCAATTAACGGCATAGGATATTTGTCCTTGATGGTTTTACGATTGAGCGCCCGGTAATCGACACAAAGACGCAGTTCACCATTTTTCTTTGGTACTAATATTATCGGGCTCGCATACTCTGAATTTGATTCTCGAATTATATCACTCTCCAAAAGTTCGGATATAATTTGAGAAACTTTTTCGCGCTCTGCTAATGAAAGCCTATATGGACGGTATGTAACAGGAGATTTGTCATGCAGATCGATTGTCATTTCGGCTACCGATGTTTTACCCAATTCACCGGTTGAGAACGCAAAACAATCTCTGTATTCAGTTAACATATCAAGTAATTTATTAACAGCCTCAGGTAAAAGCGTTTTGTCAATATTCAGGTCATTATATGAAATTTGGGAGTTATCGTTAGACACATAACTAACATTTACGATGTAACTATTTTTAATATTTTCAGGAAATATTTGATTAGGTATACCTATACCTCGAACCAAAGTTGTATCTTTAGCTATCTGTATATCCTTTGAGTTAAGTGGAATCAACACAATACTCCCTAAGCCTTTGGTTACAGAATATAAGCCAGGCAAAATTAAATATTCGGCTTCTTTATTTAACCTAAGATCGGGTGTAATGCTAACAAATCCAGTGAATTCCTTATTACTATATACTTCTATTGAACAATTATGACTAACTGTAGCATCTTCTTTAGATTTAAGGATTATCACATTAGATTTATTTGGAGAAACTTGGTAAAGAATTAGATCTTTGTCCGATTTAAATACTCGGACTGAGGGATGTTCTGTGAGAGTCTGTCCAATTAATATATCCGCGGGTAAATATATTGCAGGAACTACAAATGCTGGTACTTGTAATTCAACCATGTCCAATTTTATATGAATAGTTATTCTACCTTCAGGAGTAATAGCGCTGTTTCCGAATCCTTTTAAAGTTGGCAGATTAGTATCATTTACTTCCGATTTTAGGATGCTTTTAACTTTATCGCTAATCAGTGTACATTCACTTCCAAGATCTACATATCCAGATATATTCATTCCATCAACGTTAACCTGTTTAAAATATTTATTATTACCGTTGCCTAAAGTTTCGTCGATAGTCATGACCTGCTTTGAGTTTTGTTTGGGATCAGCAACTTTTGGACTTTCAATATTATTATTGTTTTTATATTTATTAGTCAAACTAACTTTACAATTTAGCTCTAAATGACCGTAACGCTTACATTTGCCACATTTTAGAATTTCTTTTGTGCAATTTACTACCGTATGACCAGTTTCATTACAATTGTAACAGGTAACCGCTTGTATAATTTTTTTGTTACTGGTACTATCGAAATTGTTTTTAAATTTACTATCTTGTGTATCGGAATGTTTTCGCAGGTTATCAAAATGACTACGGTCTCTAAAGTAATTCTTTTTGAATATTGCTGTATCCTCTTTTATATGAGAAGTATTCTGAAAGTAATTAAGTACTTGATCAGGATCACTGAATTGTGCTCCTTCTATATTCATTCTAATATTACTGTCGTAAACTCCGTGGCTTAAACAGTCTACAGCTTGCCTGCCTTTTAGTTGACACCGATTAATCAACATAATTTTATCGTAAAAATATTCAAACGTTTCATTACGTCGACTTCTTCTATTAAGCATCTCAACCAAAAGATCAGCATAGTTGTGATCACTAGGGAACGTTTTCAATAATTTTTGTTGCCATTCTACCCAACTAAATTTAACGCTTGTAAGCCCATCGTACCACTTTTTTGCTAAACCGGAGAGTTTTGGTAAAGCGTAAAAGATAGTTTGCTGTTCTGACCATCCATAAATTTCAGCCGATTCATTAATTTTAGCAATCCAATCGTTTATGGTTTGACTCTTTGAGGCTGGGTCAAATTCAGTTATTATATTTTGCGATCCCTGCACATGACTAGAATTATTATTACGTAAATTGTTTCCTCCCTGTAATGCACTGATTAACTGATTAAGTATATTATTTGAATTATTATCTTGCGAAGTGTGGGTTTCACTCAAGTCTGCACTCCCACATGGTTTATCGCGATCATTCCGTCGTGTACTAGAACGAGACTTTTGTCGGTGTCGAGGCGTTAACGAATCTACTCGTGACCGGTGACATCGCGAACGAGACCGACGACGAGAAGTACGTGCACGGTTACGTGTTCCGCGCGAGCCTGATTGTGAACTGTGACGTGTTGAAGCAGAGTCACTAATTCGAGATCTACGACGCGAGTGTCTTGTACGTGAACGACTGTAGCGACGTCTTAGATATCGACGATGACGATTGTGACTACCCGAACTGCCACTACGAGAAGAGGAGCTGCCGGTAGACGGGCTACGATGTCGCTTACGACTTTTTCGAGTCGATCTAGTCAAATTATTTGAACGGTTTCTAGAAAAAGGTGTAGGGCCCGTCGGTGTACCTTCACGGTCTGACATATTGATATTTAGGATAGTATAATATAACTTGTGCGAATGAATATCTTTACAATGATACTACCGATTATTATTATCTTAAATTAAAACGAAAATGTGGGTATTTGAGAAAATTAGATATCAATAATTTTTATAGTCCAACGAAAAAAAAATTGCAAGCTTTCAATATATTACTAATATAATCAATGGCTTAAGCGAGCCGAGACACAGTTAAAAACAATAGCACAGATATCGACTTTCACGCGTCATCACTTCATTACCAGATTTAGGCCGTAGGCGATCTTTATCCAACACTTCTGATTTGAAAGGAGTAAAACCCAAATCAGATCAATAATGTACTTTTATTATACACTAACACTTTAGTAACTAATTGCACTTGTCGGTTCGACGTTTAGAACAGTAATGAATTACCAATATGGCGACTATTCTATTTATACCTTTCGGAATATAACAGTTTTAGAACTACCTTATAAATATTTGATAAAATAATGACTTGATTTTATAATAATGAAATAAAGTAAATAAATATTGATTATGATTGTAAACTATTATTTAAACAATTTCTAACAATCGATACTATTTTTTCGCTTTCGATTTTTAGGGTAACTTCCCTAGAGTTTAAAAAGAACAAAGGCCAGCTGACGTAACATTCTAACGACGTGCAATTATTAAGATCAGAATTTGTTTATTACGTTTAGAATTGTTTATCAGTAAAAGCAAATCGTTAAATAATTCGTATCGGTCATATTTACAATAAATATGTAATCGTAATTGAAAAAAGTTAATCAATTGTGCAGTTATAACAAAACGAAAATATTTATTTTTTATGTACGTCGCTATAAGGTTACCAGGTACAATTTTGATGAACTGTCAAATGTGGCCTATTAAAATGTCCCGACTATAAAGATCCTTGACCAAGACCCAGATTTTTCAAAACCTGATAAAGACTGTTTTCGAAACACCTGTATAAATATGCCAACAAAAGCAACATTGACACTTCAGCTCTAGATATTAATACTTCAGTCGGAATTTCCAGGAATTGCTATTGTATTCTATTGTTGTCGCGATCACCGGTGCTCGCGCGGGGCCTGAAGGATTAATAAAAAAACTAAAAATCTCAACATAAGTATATAAATATGAATAGATACTAAATCTGAAGACTTTACTCCGGATAGTGTATCAATCATATTTAAATGCACTTTTTAATTTTAAAATTAGCTAAATAGTAACAGCTATATGATTTAGTATATCAATTACTTCCTTTATTAAATTAAAACTAGTCTTTATGTCGGATATTAACAGTAGTTGAAAACATCTTTCTAATAACAATTATTTGTTATCAATTAAATACTTTGATAAATTATAAAATTACATACTAAGTACATCTACTTTGAAATATATTTTTTTCTTTTACTCATGGATATTGGCTATGTAGGAACATTGTTAATTGTAACAGACTTTTATACTTAAAATTTGAGTGTTAGTGCTGATATAGAAGATTATAGTACATAGATAAAGAAAGATGTCAGACCTGTCCAATTTCTATTTTCCGTCTGTATGTAAAATGTAAACTAGTTCGACGAGGCTGTCTATGAACGTGGCGAGAAAAGGAACTAACGTTTCTATCATACAAAAACGTTATTTTTGACAGTTTTCCCTTACCAGCAGCGCCCATTGACATCATTGACATTCATTTAAAGCCTTGTCGAACTGTACAATCGCAATCGTGTCAACAGCTGGTAGTTGGCGTCCGCTACTTCAGTATTGTAAACGAGAACTTTTTTGTGACAACAACTTGAATTGTTTGGTGCTATGTGAATAAATTACCATTGCATTAAATTTTATATAATTTAATTTGATTCTAGACTACAACAAAATAGAGAAATAAAATTCTGTTCTGTTCACACATGATACAAGCTCATACAACACATGATACAACAGTGCGGTTTCGCGAATTTTTAACGACGGAGGAAATTGTACACACACACAAATAACGGATCTCTACAAGCGAGGACGAGCAACGGGCAACCACCAAAAAAGAAATCACAAGGTATCCCACTTCTTTTCAACACACACAACACAGTAAAAGAAAAAACTTACAAAACGTTAACACATGGTGGCGTTACAAGTAGACTACCGGGGAGCTCCGTGTTACAGCCACGGTAATGACATTAACTGTTAAGTCGAACACACACGAGCCTGCAGATCGCTACGACCTCGCAGGAAGGTCGAGTGTAAACACTGCAAACACTAGCAAGGCTTTATAGCTTGCGATAAAGGGCAAAACACTTGAAGAACAACATCAAAAACGAAGTAAGCAATACAGGTAAAAAAGTGTTTTTATTTTTAAGGCTTTTGTTTCAGTGGAATACAACAGGAAAACTGACTGTAAAACATTGAAAGTATTATTTTTGACTAGTCAGTAATATTATGAATAAACAGTTTATTTTTATAAAACTTTTTCTGGAAT
The DNA here is from genome assembly GCA_905333045.1 of Lysandra bellargus. Classification (NCBI taxonomy): domain Eukaryota; kingdom Metazoa; phylum Arthropoda; class Insecta; order Lepidoptera; family Lycaenidae; genus Lysandra; species Lysandra bellargus. The sequence goes on along the minus strand of HG995363.1, from coordinate 7,663,874 downwards.
AAAATCAAGTCATTTGCAGTTCTTTGTAACTAATAAGAACTAAACTCACCGGCACGGAAACTTGGCCAAGTACAAAAGATGTGATAACTGTCTTTTTTTTGCACTTAGCTCTACAAATTTTGATTAATTAAGATCTGAGTCTATCCAGTTAACGTTCCTGATCACTTTTTCTCACAGTTAAAGGTTTTTTAAATTGATAATGAAGTTTATGCAAAAAAACACGTTTACACAAAATTTAACACTTAAGTTTAAAACACTACGAATTTAAAATTGTTCGATTTTTTGTCGCTTTCTGTCCTTTTTAATAGCGCGTGTTACCTCCTCTAGCCCTTATAACCGCCTGCATTCGGTCTGGCATGCTTTGGATGACGTTCTTGATATCGACTTGTGATAAGTCGCGCCACGCTCTCAGTGCAGCATCTCGAAGCTGGTTAATGGTTTGTGGTGGGTTCGATGATGATTTTATTGCTCGTTTCAGCTTATCCCATATGTGTTCTATCGGATTTAAGTCCGGGCTGCGAGCTGGCCACTGCAATTTTTGAATACCAGCCTCTTGAAGGTACTCATTTACTATGCGTGCGACATGTGGACGGGCATTATCATGCATTAAAATGAATTGTTCATAACCAATGAACCCTCCAAAGGGCACAACATGTTCTTCGAGAATTTCCGCGACGTACCGAGTCGCATTTAAGGCGTTATTAACGATGACCAATTCCGTACGAGCATCAGAACTCACGCCACCCCATACCATTATAGAGCCTCCGCCAAAACTGACCGTCGGAGTGGTTGTTATCGCCAAATAACGTTCGCCTTTCCTTCTCCAGACACGTTGTCGACCATCAGGTGCATTTAAAGCGATCCTGCACTCGTCAGTAAACAAAACCTTTGCCCATTGCTCATAAGTCCAGTTAGCGTGTTCGCGGGCAAAGTGAAGTCGAGCTACTCTGTGCTGAGGGTGAAGCTGTGGACCACGGGCTGGTCTTCTTGCCCTCAAATTAACTTCCTCCATACGTCTTCTCACCGTACGCTCGCTAACATTCACACCTCTGGAGATTTGAAGGCGCTGACGGATCTCGACTGCGGTCAGGAAGCGATTTCTTGAAATCTCTAACACAATAAAGCGGTCATCACGAGCTGATGTGCATCGTACACCACCACTACCTGGTCTTCGGGTGTAGCGGCCAGTCTCTTGATATCGTTTTAGTGCATATTGCATCGAGGAACGCGGCACGTTTAGGATAGTAGCCACTTCACGATGAGTCATCCCCTGTTCCACTAAAGCTACTGCCTGCGCTACCTGACTTGGTGATAAAGGCATTTTTATGAATCCTAAGGGGTTCTTAGGTGTTTATTAACCACAATAACAACAAAAATCTTTGTCAAATTAAAATTCAAAATGTTCAGAGCACAATTCAAAACTGCGACTTCGCCGGATAAATGACACGATTTAACTAAACTTTAAAACACAGACCAATATGCACTTCAAATTAGTGAATTACCCTCTTGAGATTAACGTGACCATTTTTTCTACCCACCTACACGATAAGATCCACGTTAGAACCGCTTAAAAAAGTGTTATTGCATATTATGAGTTTGGCCAAGATTCCGTGCCGCTAAGTGTATTTGGTCTAAAATATACTAACAATGAAGTTAGGAAAAAGGAAAATTTTCTAAGATATTTTCAAGTTTCTATCTACCATCGATAACGCAACTACAAAATGTGGTAGAATACAATATTATGATGTCATATTTAGTTAGTTATGGAATGATTTTAGCAAACTGCCAACAGGCGAGTGCTCCGCCCTCAGCGAGTAAAATTACGTCGACGAGTGTAAAGGAACCTTAACAAATTAGATAACATGGGCGGAAGCTCTAGAAGCGCCGGGGGGTGCGGGGATGTTGCTAAATCTGTGCCCGTTGCTTGGACAACTCGCGTATGACGACCACAACCAAGGTCAGAAGGTTTCTGAAACATCTGACAAGATATCCGAAAGTGTACCCAACCGAAATACTTAAAGAAACAATAAGAGCAACCAAAAAGCTTTAAGAAACTACAAGCATAACAGCTGATTAAGGAGCCGGGTCCCATCGAAATTCTCATAAATACGTAATACCAAAATCATTTTGTCATACGAAAATATTTAACATGTTTGAGTTATTTTTCAGCTTAAAATAGTAATTACCTAGGTTCCTGAACAAAAATTAACTTCAAAATATTTAAACACAAAAAAAAATTTTGTGCATAATTTTTTTTTACTAAATTTACTACTAAATATTTAAACACTAAAAAATAGAGTAAAACATTAAAAAATATATACATAAATATTAAATTTACTACAAAATATTTCAACTCTAAAAAATATTTTTTAGTATTTAAATATTTTGTAGTAAATTTACTATTTATCTATATATTTTTTAGTGTTTTACTCTATTTTTTAGTGTTTAAATATTTAGTAGTAAATTAAGTAAAAAAAAATATTTTTTTTAGTGTTTAAATATTTTGAAGTTAATTTTTGTTCAGGAACCTAGGTAATTACTATTTTAAGCTGCAAAATAACTCAAACATGTTAAATAGTTTCGTATGACAAAATGATTTTGGTATTACGTATGTATGAGAATTTCGAGGGTAACCCGGGGTTTAAAAACTAGAAACTCAGTCGAAAAATTTTAGGATTCAATTTGTGGAATAACGACTTTGTCTGTCTCATCTCTGTAGAATTTTTAAAACAAATGCATTCAAACTTTATTATTTTGTCTCTAAATATTCAAAGGCAATTAGGCATTCGCTATTCTAAATTGACCAAGCGCCGCCAACCTTGAAAACATATGATAGAGTTGAACGCTCTGCCATATTTTAGTAACAACATTAAACATTTTTAACCGACTTCCAAAAAACGAGGAGGTTATATGTTCGGCTGTGGATATTTTATTTTTTATTTTTGTATGTTCAACGATTACTCCGCCGTTTGTGAACCGATTTTCAAAATTTTTGTTTTGTTGTATTAGGTTTCACTCCAATTTGGTACCATGTTCACAAAAGTGGTGACCTGGTGATGGGATCCAGGAGTAATCGAGGGAACTCCTCGAAATTTATATGGAAACATATGGTGATTTTGGTTTTATGTGAAGTGTACTAAGAATATGCTACCAAAAAGTCAAATATTGGGTCAAGGTATACCATGGTTTCGAAGATGCTGAGAGAACTCCTGACTCTTTATAGATACACGTTTGGGAGTTTCGGCGTTGTTTTAAGAACAGAAAGCTTATGCTACCATGCAATTCAAATTCATCATCATCATCGTTACCACGTCGTGTTAAGGTCACCAATGTCTCATGGCACAAAATAGATAATAGTACAAGGCATAGGTATGGATACAATAGTAATAATTATGTACATAACAACACCAATTATTATAGGCTGTTTAATATACACGGCGGTCGGCGCCGCAGAGGCAATGGCGTCGCCGCGCGGCGCGTGCGTAAACATCGTACATGTCCGCCATTTTGATTTTTTTTTAAATCGCGTTCACGATTAATTCTTTGGAAAATAGATAGCTAACATCAATACAAATAAAAAATAATCTTGGACAAAACCGCGTAAAGTGTCATATTTCGAAGATATGAGCTGCCAAAGTTTTACAATTGGAAATAAATGTTTAAGATATTGCAACTCTAAGGCATGGTTAAACCAAGTGGTTTCTCTTCTATGAAACAGTAGCCACTCTATAACACGCCGTGGCGAGTTTCTCTTTCTCCATACAAAAATCTTCATACCCCTTTGACAATACGTATCTACTATCTATCAAACTATCAAATAACAAATGAAAGAAACAACCAGTCTTCTCTTCTAATGCGCTTTTATAATTTTGGACGTGGCGGTAATATCGTGGACGTCCGTTGTAAAACAATAACATAGGGAAGTAAAATGTATGGAAATATATGGAGACGTTTTTAAATTTTCGTCGACGATAACTTTCTAACGTGCATGTTAGAGGACATCACAAGTCACAACGTTTACACTTCTGAACCGCACAAAATGTCCGCGGTGAGTAAAATCAAAAGGGCATTTAACGTACACCCAACGTTTTATCGTGGGAGCCGGCGTCAACGATAACGTGACGTCCAGAATAATTATAAAAGCGCACTATTAAACACAAATCTTTTAGTAATAAAATAGTTATTTATAACTAACAAAACAACGAGAAGTCAAAATTCAGGACCTAGTTGGGAATCACATATTCATGCATAGCTGCTTAGGCCAGCTCCTCTTTTGTTTTTACTCCGTGATCGCAATTCCGTCCGTGTCAGTCCGCGCTTCAAATAAGATGTTTTTATGCTCAAGTGCAATCTCGTCAAACTCGCAAGATCTCGCCTTTTTTTCGTCCGAGATTAATCTCGTTAAAAAAGGCCGAGATCTCGCGAGAACGAGATTGCATACCCTAAGCGCGACACAGGAGCGCCTCAGTGACATCTAGTGAAGACAATATGAAACTATTTTTTATACAATTTGAATTGGCACTAACAGTTTACCTACTAGGTAACTAAAAAGAGTGAAATTATTATTTTTAACAAAAAATTAAAACCGACTTCCAAGGTAAAAACAATATTAATAGCATCTTCATAATATGATCTAAAAAGTATTAAATAATTTTCATTCAATTTGTGGAATAACGACTTTGTCTGTTTCATCTCTGTAGAATTTTTCAAACAAATGCATTCAAACTTTATTATTTTGTCTCTAAATATTCAAAGGCAATTAGGCATTCGCTATTCTAAATTGACCAAGCGCCGCCAACCTTGAAAACATATGATAGAGTTGAACACTCTGCCATTTAGTAACAACATTAAACATTTTGTATCATACAAAGCAACTCAAATGAAAAAGCCGCGAGCAATTATATACCGTTAGCTTGGTACCATAACAGGCGTTCAGAGCTCTATGGAATCACGACTCAGTAGATGGGATTCAAGTTCAGCAAAGCTGCTTTGTATTTGTCATGTCCATTGTGCGGTTGTCTTTAGACAATGGGCTGGCCATTTAAAAAACTAGGATATTTACTGGATTAGAAGAATCTTTGATTAAAATTGATCTAAGCAGTGATGCTGTACACTCTGGTGTTGTTGTCTTAATCCGAAATACAGCTTTGTCAGGGTTTCAATGCAGTGTCAATGTAGTAGTAAAACTGCGAAAACAAAAAGTTTGGTCAAATCTCCGAATCTCAGGAGTCATGCTTTGGACGTATATAAGAATACTATTTCGCCACAGACATAAATCTATGTCTGTACATATTTCGCCACAGACATAGATCAAGAATCAAGATAGATACCGCATGTGTATGTACTTCGCGTGTCATATCGCGTTCCCAAACGACGAGCAATGCTCGTCTTTCGAAAGTCTGTTCTTTAGTCTACTATCGGAATCGGACGTCAATCGGAATTTTAAAAATGCCTAAATGCTTAAAAGTGCCGTATTGAGTTGTAGACATTCAAATAGAAACGTTGGCCTTGATAATGGGCACGTTTCTTATCATCGGTACATCACAGTGGTAGGAAAAAAGTGACACGCTCGTTTTCATACAAATGGAGCGACATGTGGTATTATGATCTATGTCTGTGTATTTCGCTGATTGATATATATTATTTAAGACTGGACCAAACAAGGAACAAAATGCTGGATTATTATACCAGCATCGGGTTACAGACATTTTACATCCGAATTTGGCCGCACGTTAATTTCGCCTAAAGAGTTGTGGATTATCTGAACTAGCAAAATGCAACTTTATAAATAGATAAGCGAACCATCTGTTGTTATTGTCTCAGAAGAGCACTGCTACCTGGGCGGCCAAATTCGATACCTTGCGTGCGCATGCACACAGCTCTTTTACCTTTTTGGCAGATTACAAAGGTGACTGAACCCTTAGTCATCAATTGCCCTTAATATTCTTATTAGGCTGCACCAATTTGAATTGCAGATACAGTTACGCCTAGGCGTGTGCCGAGTGGCAAATTCCCCACTGCCGGCAATATTCCCAATCTTGCCATTGCCAGCAAATTTCCATTTTGCCGGGAAAATAGGCAATTGCCGATCCATTTATATAGCTTTATTATAAAATAATTCAGATTATTTTGTCAACAAAATAAAATACTTAATGATCAAAGCAACCTAATTTGTTTTTAGAACGAAGTTCTTTATCGCTCATTTTTTCAGCGTAAATTTGAAAGCTAGACAACGATATTTGACCTTGATTTGACCTTTTCCCCTTTTTTATTAGTACCTGCATGTTAGGGGCAGATGGCGTTGATAGTAAGTATTCCTGTGAGTCAACTAGATGGCGTTTTTTTAAAATTTAATATAATAGAAGTCTCGTTAGTTAGTTAATAATTATGTGTATCTCAAGAACCACTATAGCTAGACTTCTGAAATTTTCACAGATTATGTATATCTGTTGCCGCTATAACGACAAATACTGAAAACAAAATAAAATTAATATTTAAGGGGGACTCCTATACAACAAACGTGATTTTTTCGGCCTTTTTCGCTCTATATCAATAAAGGCAAGGGACTTGAATGTTTCACACATTTTTTTGTTGTTTGTGTACTTTAATATTTAATAATAATTTTAAAATAAAATAAAAATTTAAGGGGTCTCCCAAACAAAAAACACAATTTAAGCCTATTTTTGATATGTATCGGTACGGAACCCTTCGTGCGCGAGTCCGACTCGCACTTGGCCGATTTTTTTCTCTAGCGCAAGTAATATAAGTAACATAATATATTTGGAAAATATCTATTACTACAGGCAATTTTGTCAGCAATATTCCCGGCAATTTTCCGGCAAAATTGGCAGTTTGTACCAAAGATATTTATTTTTTAAATATTTCTTATATACAACGCTAAGATACATTTATTTTATGAATTTTCTAGACCTATCTGTCCAATATTACTAATATTTAGCCAATGTTCCCCAAAATTTCCACTTCGGGCAATCTTGCCGGCAGCGTTGCCGACAATATTCCCACCTTCGGCAATATTGCCGGCAACGGCACATCCGTAGTTACGCCCAAATGTCTGCATAAAATTAGTTAATAGCTACAGTTTTATCACACTACCGTAATGCCAGATTTATAGCCTGTATTGCCGTGAAGGCTACGTAGCCTAAAGTTTATTACATCATAGAAAGCAGATTCTGGTTTTTATGCAAAATTAAAACAACCTTGATGTGCCTTGATTCAGTTTTAACTTTGAATGCTAAGATAGTTCTCACATACGTCAAACAAACTTAAAGAATACTACTTTGTAATTCATTAGGTACTGCATCAAAATTCAAAACCTATTCGATCAATCCCCAAGCGGCAAGCGGCAGCCGGCTGCCGCATAACTATAGAAAATCTATTGTATCATAAACATAGCTCGAATTTTTTTTTAATCCAACATGAACCATGACGTTGATTAAAAAAATCTTTTTCGGGCTAAAGGACCTCTTCCTTGATGACTTAACTCTATTTAACAGTGATCAATCTAGCTCTAACATTACAGTGATGATTGCCAAACATTCACACCCAGGTGGCTACTGGCTGGTGGCTGGACCGACTGAAGCGCGGAGATGAGCGGTCGATGACCTCGGACGTAACGCAATACCTATGCCGTCTAACGCCATTATTCGGTGAACTTTACAAATAGAATATTTGAGACTGTGTTTTTGAATGGCTTTGGTACAGAACCCGTAAAACAACTAAGGGGGGCGTCCATTAATTGCGTGAGGCATTTTTGAGGATTTATTGACCCACTAATTGACTTGAGATTTCGTAAGATTCCAAGATTTGGCGATATTCTAGAAACAATTTTTCACTCAATTTTACAGATTTTTTTGCTGGAAATATTCCGTGATAAGTACTATTTAATTTTGCCATGACCTAAAGTCCTAGACCCTAAGGCTAAGCTTTACTTTACCTAGCTTAGCCTTAGGGCCTCAACCTAAACCCTTACATAACTATCTGGTAACTGGTACATGTAATACCTAAGTGTTGGCTACGTACTAGCGAGACAGTACTTCAGTCCGGACCAACGCCTACAACTCTACAAGGCGCAGGTTCGGCCTCATATGGAATATTGTTCTCATCTCTGGGCAGGGGCGCCAAAATACAAACTGCTCCCTCTGAATCGTATCCAACGAAGGGCCGCTCGAATTGTTGACTGCCATAGTGTTTCTAACAGCTTGGACACCTTGGAATTACGCCGAGATGTAGCTTCACTCTGCATCCTCTATCGGTTGTATCACGGGGAGTGCTCTGAGGAGTTGTTCGGAATCATACCACCTGCAACTTTTCGCCATCGTCCCACGCGAAAAGCATACCATCCTCATCACCTTGATGAGTGGCAGTCTTCCACATTGCGTTTTTCCGCGTAACTTTCTGCCGCGCACTGTAAAACTCTGGAACGAACTGTCACCAGCAGTATTTCCGGACCTATACGACCTGCAAACCTTCAAGATAAGAGCGTATTCCCTCTTAAAAGGCCGGCAACGCACCTGCAGCTCTTCTGATGTTGCGAGTGTCCATGGGCGACGGTAGTTGCTTACCATCAGGTAACCCGTTTGCTCGTTTGCCCCCTTATTTAATTAAAAAAAAAACAGTCTTGCAGTCTTGCTTCAACTTTTAACACACAATAAAGTTTTTAAACTACAAATTTATAGTGCATTAGTGCCTGTACTCTGTAGATGTGCTAGTACTTAACAAGTTCTGTACTGCAGGGGTGCTAACTAAAGTCCTAATTTCTAGGTGAGCACTGAACAGATAAGAACTAGGCAGTTTATAACAAAGGTTTATAACGTTGTCAGTTCCGTTTTCCTCCTAAGGTCGTGTATATTTAAACCGATTTAATAAGGTCATCTGCATCGTGTTTTGCAAAGGTCGGGCAATGTTTCACAGTGACTATCAAATTATCTACAAAATGATCCACTCGGCACGAATAGGCCGGCTCATGTTAGCTTGCAATCGTCGTGAAATAATCCTTTAACGCTGTGGTGTGGTATTCTGGTTCAGAAACTTTTTTGAAGTAAATATTATTTTAGGTCCTTTCAAAGAGAATAGATCCTTAATATCTTTCCTTTCAAGAGGAGATCCCCTTGCTAAGATCTTTATGGGTAACGAGCCTTTGCCCGCGGCTTCCCTCGCGTTATGAAGTATTATTATATACAAACTTTCATCCCCTATTTGAACCCCTTAGGGTGGGAATTTATCAAAATCCATTCTTAGCGGATGCCTACGTCATAACATCTACCTGCATGCCAAATTTCAGCCCGATCCGTCCTGTGGTTTGGACTGTGCGTTAATAGATCACCATGTCAGTCAGTTACCTTTGAGTTTTATATATATATATATATATATATATATATATATATATATATATATATATATATATATATATATAGATTGCTTTTCTAATATTTAAATAGATGCAATAGTGCGTCTGTATGTATCCACCTCACACTAAAACCACTACACAGATTTTGATGAAAAATATGGAAGTAGGCATTTTAAATGCCGGTATAGATTAATTTTTACCCGAAGAAACGTAAGGTTCTCTGGCGATAACAAATACCCCAAAATTTTTAGTTTCTTGTCATCTAGGACAAACCCGTCATCTATGATCTAAGTCCTAGGATAACCGACACCCTAAATATTAAGCAATGAATTTCAAGAACGTTTCATTACACTGTATTGGCACTTTCGTTATTCCACACTATCACTATCGCCGGCTGAATACCAAGTAGACGTGATGGACGTTTCCTGTGATGACATAATGTGGCACGTGGCTAAACGCAGCGAACAATGAACCTTCCCACCCTGGGAATAAAGTCGACGAGTGTGAGCCGGTTTGGCTCCGTACATGCTGGTTAAATTTGCCAAATACCGTAATATGCTTTTAGCGTTAGATTATTATTTCCTTATTGGAATTTCCACAAAAATATTAACTATTAAGTATTAACTAACCCCAACATAAACAAACGCCGAAATGTTACGAGTGCATACATTTAAAAGTTATTTTAGTAAAACTTTTAGTAAGTAAGTACTTAAGTATTTTCAAAAAATCTAAGTTACCAATAATAGGGCGACAATCAACGAATGGATATTTTGCCCTAGTTACTATTATCTCCTAAGTAGATGGACAATTTACACTAATTTAAAATTAATTTCAGAATAAGCATATTTCACAAACATCACCAAATGTTACGCAATATCTGCAATGAGTAGCAAACGTATAACGTATTTTCCACGACGTATTCCCTGATAATATTCTTTCTCGGAACTGTTCTGTAGGTCAGATGTCCAACATTTCTGCGAGGTGCGTCAAATGGGCTTTTACCCAACATTGTACATACAGCGAAGTTGGTTCATAGGCAGAAAGCAGACCTACATCATTTTGGTCGCGAAGTAAAACTCAGAAGACTGACCACTCACTCACATCGAAACCCGGACCCAATTTTCAAAACCCGGGTTTTCGGGTTTTTTTCAAACGAAAACCCGGGTACCCGGGTTTTTTCGGGTTTTCTTAAAATTCAAAGACAAACGAAGCGAAAATACTTTAAATATGATTTCCAGCGATTGCCAACACCTTTCCAGTAAAATACTATTTAAATACCATAGTATGCGGTCACATACTTTCAAAAAGAGACTATTTACCTCTCCTATTATATATATTGGATCTTATCAAAGCTAGGGATTAAGATTTTCGGGCCAAGATTAAGTATTTAAGATTTTAAGAGTTTGGGAGATTGACCATGGTATCACAAGAAATTGTCTCTAATGCTGGTGCTGGTAGAAATACTGGCTTGAATTTCATCTGGATTTACTACAATCACGTGTTCAAATAATTCTGTGGTGTGCTACTATCGTCAGCCGGGTCTAGAGAGTCATAATTCGTGTCATAAGGTGTTACCATGGCCAATCTCCCAAACTCATGAAAAAGCAACCTTCCGCATTTTCCAGATCGGGATGCTGAAAAACAAAATGTTTTGATATCATATGGACCATCTTAGTGGGAACCCTTCAGCACGGTTTGGTCGGTTTCTAGAGACTCGTTGCTCTCCTGGAGCCTTTTTACTGATCGCATCGGCTTAATTTTTGGCTGATTTAACCACATTATTCTGGTTTTGAACTGGTCTACAGGCTGTTCTGGTATAAATTCGGTCTATCGTGACTAGAGCAGGCATTTAGAAGATATTTTAGTAACTTAGATAGCAGGAAAAATGATTACTTGCAATTACAAAGAATTTTGAGCCTCATACCGCAGAAAGACTCAAAAATGTATTTTAGATAAAAATAGTCTACACTAACCATAGATTACGATTCATTATTATTAACTTGATCATTGGCAATAAAAATGTTGAAGATTTTTTCTCATTAGAATGAAATTTTCAGTTTTATAAAACGAAGTAGTGATTTGTTGGTTACATACGAAAGTTCTATGGCCATTGAAAAATCAATGATTTTTCATAAAGACAAAAAATCCAGAATAGTTTTTTATGTTTTATTAATCCTTCAGGCCCCGCGCGAGCACCGGTGATCGCGACAACAATAGAATACAATAGCAATTCCTGGAAATTCCGACTGAAGTATTAAAGACCATAAAATAAGCTATTATTTATCCATTTACTGTCTTCAAAAATTCCTGATATTTCAGAAAATACAAATATCCTTAGGTCGTATTGATGTGTGTATTTGAAAATCGACCAATTTTAGAAGCTCACAGCTAGGGAACGATTGGAGATAGATACAAAGTGTAAAGGACAAAGTTGTAGAGAATTTTATTAACTTTTCTTATGTAGTACAATAAAATTTCGTACGAAGCACTGTTTTCGTAAATTAGTCTAAAAACCAAAAAATGGGTCCTTCTTTTCCCCCCCTCCCCTCCGGCGCACCTCGGAGGGGTCAGGACTTTTAGTATGTTTATCTCCTAACTAGTCCAAACAAAGTGGCGTAGTCATAATTTCTGATTTCGACATTTCCAACCAGAATCATTCGTTTGCTAGACTATAAATATAAAACGTATGCCAACAAATCTTTATTTAATCTTTTACATTTTTATTGCTGATTGTAACGTTATTAATAATTATTTGGTCCTAATTGATGATATACCTGTAATTAAATTTTTGTGCCTAGATTTTACTTGAAATTGCCTTTTGTCTGCCTTGCTACGGTATGAAACCGAATATTCTTTGCAACTTAAGGTAACTTTTCTGTTATCCATCAAAGTGGAAAATCTTACATTACTGAAAAATCTTACATTACACTACACCTCAAAGCTTTTTGTAGTCATTAGTTCTAGTCACAATAGACAAAATTCATGTCAGATTACCATGTATAATTGATCAGACCAGACCATAATATTATGGCAAATGCGGAATGTTGCTTTTAATGAATTTGGAAGATTAACCATGGTGGCATGCTGTTACATACAAGAAATTGTCTCTGGCGCTGGTGCTTATAAAAACTTGTTATATTTCATCTCGATTCACTAAAATCACGTGTTTTGTATGATATAGTATGACATCCACGGCCGGTTAAAGAAAGCCACCATTCGTCCTATTATGTGTTACCAACATCAGTCTCTCAACCAATAAAAAGCAATATGTCACATTTGTTAGACCGCAATACAAAAATATGTTGGCCCTCGGCATGGTTTTGTCAATTTCTAGGGGCTGGTTGCTCTCCTGGAACCTTTTTACTGATTGCATTGTCTTAATATTGTCGCTTTTCGTTATATTGTGAATAAAATAATGACAAAAAGCATAACGACAAACAAAAACCTTTAAGTGTTTTTAGTAAGTTAGACGACTGAAAATAATGACTTTAAATTGCAAAGAAGACTGGGTGTCATACCGCAGCAGGACACAATAAATATTTTTTTCTAAAAATACTGTATGCAGCCAAAAATCGATCAGTATAAATTATTACTATTAATTTGACAATCAGCAATAAAAATATCTCATTCGAATAAAATATGCAGTTTATGAAACGAAATAAGGATTTGTTGATTATCATTGATTTTTTGTGACTGTAGATACCTGTGATTGCTTAAAAACGATAAAATTCGGAAAAGTGTTTTAATAATATTTATCATATATTAAAAAATAAGCTATCATTGTTCCATACACTGTCTTCAAAAATTCCTGACAGGTTTTTAGATATTCCAAAAATACAAATATCCCGAAGACTTTGTTGATGGGTGTATTTTATCACCAACGGTGCATACAAGTTTCAACGTTTTGTCACCTAGTGGCTGACTTGCCCATCATCAATAGTCTACGGTACTTTCAGCAGACTTAGAAGTTACAAGACTTTGAAGCTGTCCACACTTTATTTTCTAAGCCTTTGATCACATAATAAACAAAACTATAGTCAATCACTGAATTTTGATTGAAAACTATTAACAAGACTTGGCTTCTATGAAATTTGAAAACTTTTTGCGAAGGATAGATTGTTTGAAGAGACTTGGCTTTTTTAAATTGAATAGTTTTGGTGGGTTTTTTTTAAAATATGTATTATTAATTATTATTAATTATTTTATGACAATTAGTCTTTAATGCTCCTAAAACGAAACTTTTCCTTAAAAATATTATATTTTGATTAATTATGACCAATATAAATAATTAAACCTATACAATATTATGTTATAAAAATAAAAATTTGTGTGTTAGTTTGTTATAAATACCATTAAATCAGGTCTGGCCTTTAATAATTCTCAAAAAAAACGAAAAACCCGAAAAGCTCGAAAAACCCGGGTTCCATTTTTGAAACCCGGGTATTTTCATGATCCCCAAAACCCGGGTTTTCGGGTTTCGGGAAAACCCGGTCTCGATGCCCTACTCACGAGTTACTGAATTGCCATGACCCGACCAAATGGCGTAGCTTCCCATCTGCTTATGAATCAATTTCTTCGTTAGTACATGATTCACCATGCTCGTCATTTCGATAATATTCGATCTTTGGCCGATAAGTGATATCGCAGATATTCACGGACCGGAAAGATCGGAGTCGCCACTCGCCATCAAAGGTTGAGGAAGTGCGAAGTCTACCGGTGTTCATTGTTACGGCTCCCTTCCGCGAGCAGCCAGAACGAATTACCGTATTTGTTAAACACTGTTACATTGCAGTTTGCAACTTACATATTTTTATCTATGTTCGCTAACTTTTCAGGCTAAAATGATAAACAACTAGATGATGCCCGCAACTCGCTTATCGCACGAGAACCGTACATTTTCCGGAATAAAAAATGTATGATATTATGGGCTATGGCCTTTCCCGGGTCTTACAGAACGCTGAATGTCCATATCAATCAGCAAATGCCGCTTCGGCAATTTGGACGTGTGAAATTAAGTATGGATATTGTGTCTGTCTGTTCTTCCCTTTCATGAATAAGCCGCTGAACCGATTCGTATCCTGGCTTATGAGAGATATTTTAAAAGCTAGAGCTAAATGATTGACACATAAGCGCACAGACCAAAATGGACTGATCGTCTTATCAGACCAAACTTAACAACATTTTGATGAACCTAACCTTACCTACACCGCCTGGAGATTACTACACCAGTAGCGTTACACGTCAGTAGAATCATTAATTAACACGGCAAGTGTGGTAAGTGGTGAGCTACGTGCGTGGTAAGTGGTTTGCGTCACCGATCGATCATAGTTTCACTACACGACCTTAACCTTCGTCCCTAATTCCATCAAAATTTATCAGCAGCTTCAAGGATAACAACCCAATAACCTCATCACCACCATTTTAAAAAGATCCTATACTTTCCTATGGCGTGACGAGCTGGAGGCACACCAGCCAGCTTTGCCAGCGGTGGCGCATGAGAGAGAAAGATGGAAGTCTTTGGCGGACCTTTGTCTGGCAGTGGACAGTTTAGGCTTATGATAATTATTATTTATTATAATATGCTGTCCCACTTCTGGGTAAAGGCCTCTAATCCTCCTACTCCGTCTACTCCTCTCGGTCAAACGCAACTGTAGGCCACGCCGCGCCGGCACGTATTTATCTAACTCATCGCGCCATCTTTTTCGTGGCCGGTCACGGCGGCGCATTTCACAGTTATTCTTGCCCAGTGCCATCGCCATAATAATATGATTTATTATACGAAATACTAAATAGACAAATCACAAAGTCATACCATTATGCCGTCAGGCCCCAAGCGGTCGAATCCGACCGCGATAACAATAGAGTAACAATAGATTACCAAGAATCCGCGATCGAGGGATAATGAGCAGCAGTATTACAAATAGCCACTTATATCCAACATTATGCAATATGCTGTCTTTCTACAAAATACTAAATAGAGAAAGTAACAGATTGAAAGTCTATTATTAAAATCTGTCAGTCTTTCTATTCTGTTACTCCTACAGTTACTGTAATCACTAATCCTGCTGGGATTTTATAAGGCAGCCCCAGTGTTGGAGCAAAGGTCTACAGTAGTAGGAAATGATGCTAATCTATACTTATTATAAAACAAAGTCGCTTTTTTTCCCTCATGTCCCTTTGTTCCCTTTAATCTTTAAAACTACGCAACAGATTTCGATGATTCTTTCAGTGTTAGATAGCCCATTTATCGAGGATGGTTATAGGCTATATTTTATCAGGCTAAGACTTATAGAAGCGAAGAAATAGAGGAAAATGTGGAAAAAACGGGGAAAATTATTTGAAAGGGCTAACTTGAACGCGCTAAATCAGGAACTACTGGTCCGATTTGAAGAATTCTTTCAGTGTTAGATAGCCCATTTATTGAGGAAGGCTATAGACTATATTTTATCACGCTAAGACTGATAGGAGAATGTGGAAAAAACGGGGGAAATAATTTGAAAGGGCTTATCTCGCAAACTACTGGAGCAATTTTTATGTTATTTGGCACAGATAAGAAGTAGACCACGTGAAGGATCATAAGCTATCGAATTTTGATCATTTTCTTCAGTGGCTATATATTTTATACCCGTGCGACGCCGGGGCGGGTCGCTAGTAAGTAATAAGAATCAAGGAAATTGATCAAAACTTCTTATCCTGTGACCTTACTGGAATGTCCTTATTTTTATTTTATGGAAATCAGTTTAAAAACAAAATATAAAGTATGATACACCATACAACTCTTGATACTAAGAACTTTAATCAAATTAGTCAGTAGTCGCTAATATATTTTTAGGGGAAAATTTTTGATTGTCTGTCTGCCACTTCTTCACGCAAAAACGACTAAAGGGATTTTGATAAAATGTACCAAGGCAGTAGTTCAGGCTTTGTGTCAACACATATTATTATACCACTTTTTATCCAAAAAATTATAGTGCAACAATGTGACTTGTTATAATATAGTATATGGCTTTTCAGATACCAGAACCATGGTAAACAGCTAGTTGTAAATTAAGAAACTATTACAAAAATTGTAGTTACTTAAAACAAAACAAAAAAAAAAAAACTCCAAATGATTATTTTCATAAAAAAGTTTAATAAACTTGCAAGAGGTTACTCTGTCACTATCTTGTATTGTTTACAGCTACATGCTATCTGATAATGGCTAAATACAGATCCTGATAAATTTATTTATCATTGTGTCAATTTGGATGTTCTTCCATTTACAATTTTCATCATCAACTAAATAAAATATTTAGCCTGCATGTGCCATCGACATTAAAAATACATATCCAAACTTGTGTCTATATATATTATGCCTCCACACTAAAGCCACTGAACATATTTTGATCAAATATTGTGAAAATATATTTTATTACCTCGATCGCAGATTCTTGGAAATCTTTTGTTCTCTGCATGTTATTATAAAACCTTCCAACATCATCACTTTTAATAAGATCTCACCTACTTGTTACACATCGTGTTGTAACATTGAAATTAATAAACATTAGGCATTTCTGTATCATTAAACACAGCCATTTTAAAAGTTGAAGCAATATTATAATGTTTCAACATAATGGCAGATACTACAGTCTTATTATGGGAATCAAGTTTTGAATAAAAATGTTTCTTTTATTTACCAGATAACATTTTAATAACCATTCCATTTTCAGACCATCAATTAGAATAATTATATTATTTATCAAAGTAAAACCTGTTTAATAAAACACAGAATATCCATTAATTAAAAGTCCTATATATTTACATGTAGTACTTAACACTAAAAAACAAGTTTTTGTCCTTTTTTGCATGGATATTAATATATAAATGCTATAGTATAGTTTTGCTTATAATATTATTCATAGTTTAAATGTTTAGGCCTAGTAGTATATTGAAACCAAATACCTATACTCATATCACTATAAAATATTGTAACATGATCCTCTCCAGTTTGCATATTGTGTCATTCACTCACATAAAGTCATGAATCTACAATATATACTAGTAATCTGTGGTCATGAACTATAAAGCAAAGGTTTACATACTTGTAAACAGAACTAAATTTGATCAGAAGTGGCTGTGAAAATAAGGCCTTCCGTGAGAATTGGACCTGAATATTTTTAAAATATCTGCATTTTGTTTGGAACAATGTTTATGGTTGTTAATTTAGATTTTAGTCTAATGACCCTCAGTCAGTCAGCGTCCTACACGCTGGATTTAATTTTAATTGTTTACTCTGAATTGTTCGCTAATGGTCTGTGTTTTTGACATTGTACAACATTTCTCGAGAGCATGTAAGTTTGTGCTAAGTCATTATTGCTGCACATTTCCAAGAATAGGTTAACACATTATAATGAAGTTAATACTTACAAAAAATATATTTCTGCCACGGTGAGCACGGAAAATTTGTTACACTTAACTAGAGATACACCGTTCGGCACTTTGGGATCAGACTGACGAGCGAATCTAAATTCTAACCATTACTTATCAATTCAAGTCTCAAGATAACTTTTTATCATTATCACAAAGCACAAAGATTTTTTTGCTTCACACACAACTGACGTCACAACTCACAGCACAGCCAACACAAACAAATAGATGATACTAGATTGACTATCTCGTATCACGAATCACGATTCACGTCCTAATTTCGATTTCCTCAACGTTTACCGCTAGGCGCTACCACTGACACTGAGCCGAACTGGCGCCTTCGACCACGACTATGAGACAGCCTCCCCGAGCGGGTGAAGGCTCTTCAAATTACACAAAAACTGTGTCTGGGTCATACTGTTGAATAAAAAGAGAAACGGCGATTTAACGCAACACTTACCAAACTTGTATGCTGGTCCTTCTACACAAAATGTATAAATTTACTAGTGATATAAACACTTATAAAACATTCTACCGTTATCACTATTCACAGCACAGTTATATTTGTTCTAACTAATTAATTTTGTACAATGTATAAGGCAAAACAAAACACTTTTTGACGAATTGACAAAAATCGAGTCATTCATGATCATGACAAATCAACATGTCCTCCAAAATACATATCCGGTCAAGTTGACGTGGCATTAAATTATGAAATAAACATTATCGCACAAATGTAAATACTGGTACAATCAAAATAATTTAAATAATTTTACAAAAAGTTTTTAAATTATTACAATAAAATGAAACAACGGACACGTCTTTTTTACGCCTCGATAACTTTTTTGATCTTTTAAAATGTGCAAGCAAAGGTAAATAGTTACACAGGCGGCCGGATATAATGTTGTCAATTTTTTAAACCCCTTTGGTTGAAGATCATTAAAAAAACTAATGTCACTTTTGACATTGACATTTCACAGCGAACTGTCAAAAGCTCATGGATCATGGATGAAATGCAAACAAATTGTCAATTGAAATGTAAACGGCTTTTTCTACTTACAAAATAATTGTTAAAGTGTAGTTTATATTCGTTGTACATAAGTAATTTTATAGCAATGAATACACCAAGTAGTTTGGGAATTCCTCCGGCAAGCTCTGATCCTCAAAAGCGCATCAAAACCTTTGTAAGTTTATAATAATTGAAGCTCCTATTTGAGGGTTAGGTTTTTCAAAAGTTCCGAATATTAATGATTCTCTCCTATATTATCAGGCACTACCAGGGCAATGCTTCCAAAAAGGCGCAGCGCTGACTTGGCGGCGCGGAAATCAGTTCGCTATTTACCCCCGAAGCCAAAACGTAAACAAACCTACCGATGAAACTATTTCTAAAACACAGGATACCATCTTAAATATTCGTCAAGAAATATTACTATTCAATCCGGTGATGCGCAAACTCGTCAACGAGGCCAACGGGACATTCCTATCGCTGCAGAAGCTCGCCGAAACGAGCAAAAACACAGACAACCAGCTGGAGTTTCTGAAGCTGTCTCGCCAGTATCGCTCGATCATTCGCGTCTGCGTCGAGAGTCTCCAAGAGGCGGCCGAGAAGGAACAAGATGGAGTTGAAAAGAATACTCTTCACTCCTACATTACTATATTCTATTCGGTAGAATGCATCTGGCATTTATGTGAAATTCTATTCATTGATGTGATTCCTGGTGATGTGGTGCTACCGTTTCTGTTGGAGTGGGTGCGCTTCCATTTCCCCTGCCACGAACAAGCAGCCTCTCAGATGTTGGAAGCGTGTGAGAGAGGCTCGGAGGAGAATGCTGAATACTGGGACACAGTAACTGGAATGCTGATTCAAGGGAGGATTGATGTGGTGCGGGCGCTGCTGAAACTGCACTCACTGGCTGATAGCAACGAGTTCAAACTTGTTGACAACTCATTAAGAACTATGCCAATTTACAGTGTAAGCAATGTGTTCTGTAATCTGTTAACTTCTAGAAATATTTTCTAAAGTTTGTAAAATGACAGTATTATTTAATTACAATTACAAAAAAGTGGATAGTCATAATATTTTCTTTAGCCACATCTGATTCTATGCTGATGATTAATTGTCAATTTAAAACAAGAATATTCTTAGCAGCCAGTTTGAAACGGACATCTTTGTTCTAATTTCGATTTCCTAAGGTCCTTGTATGTTCAGGTGTATGGAGGCGTGTCTGCAGGAGAATTCACAATATCATGGAAACACTGGCAAGCAGAGTGCCGGGCCAAGCTCAGCAGCCGGGTGCTGGCCAACCAGACCCAGCTGGAACTTCTTATGAGGGTAAGTGAATTTTTTTATTTTACAAGTGGCAGAAAACACCTGTAGCTATTCTAGTGTTGCAAGGTCCATGAGCGATGGTAGTTGCTTTCCATTAGGTAAACAGTTTGTTTGTTTGCCCCCTTGTAAAAAAAAGTGAATTTTGTGTCAGGTAAATGCATACTCATTCTTATAAATGGACATACAATCATATACATTATTTTCAGTTCATAACTGTGTCATGGACATGTGTGTACACAGAACTTTATAATTAGGGCCCGGATTTATATGTAAATACCATTGACATAAGAAACTATATGGACACGAAATTACCACGAAAGACACGCGCCTGCCTTCAAAATTTATAAAAAAACTTAATATCGATATCAATATTTTTTTATTATTCAGTGACATTTTAGCTTACAAATTTTGAAGGCAGGCACGTGTCTTTTGTGGTAATTTCGTGTCCATATAGTTTCTTATGTCAATGGTATTTACATATTATAAATCTGGGCCCTATTTATAATACACTGTGTGTGTGATAACTTGTGAATTTATTAAATAATGTGCCTATTAAGCCACATAAAGTTTATGTGGCTTAATAGGCACAAACACAAACAATAATTTAAAAAAAATGGATGTGTTTAAATTTATAATATAAGTAACAAAACAATAGATACTGAATGAAGTTCTACTATTTTACTCACAAAATACTTTCTTAATTTATTATAGTGAGTAAAACACGTCATAATAATAATTTTACATTAGAAAGTTTTAATTCAGTAAATAACACAGTTCATATAGTCATTTGTCATCTGTTGCTGTAACTTACAACCTGTAAGTTCTATCATTATTATAGGAATTAAGATACATAATCTTTTTCATAGGTGTTGTATTCCAAGTTATAAAAGTTAAGAGGCCGGGCTACCCTCGAAATTCTCATACATACGTAATACCAAAAACATTTTCTCATACGAAAATATTTAACATGTTTGAGTTATTTTTCAGCTTAAAATAGTAATTACCTCCTGTTCCTGAACAAAAATTAACTTCAAAATATTTAAACACTAAAAAAAATTATTTTTGTGTATAATTTTTTTTTACTAAATTTACTACTAAATATTTAAACACTAAAAAATAGAGTAAAACACGAAAAAAATATATAAATAAATAGTAAATTTACTACAAAATATTTCAACCCTAAAAAATATTTTTTAATATTTATTATTTATTATTATTATTAACATTGATTAGCTGCAGCAAAATATGAACTCTTAATTTAAATAATGTTGTGACTTAATAATACCTAAGTATATGAGGATAATAGTAATTGTGTAAAATTGGCTTCTTTAAAATATATAATGTATTAAATATTAATATTATAACTACCTACTTATAGAACTTCACACACCATGCAAAATCATGGTAGAATGTAAGAACTAAATATAGTATATTTAGTTCTTACCACCTACATGTACATTGTAAAACTACATTCTGTGAATAGCTGTGAATAAAGAATTTGAATTTGAGAAAGGTTTTTTCTCGTAAAAATGATGCAATGTTTGTGTATCGATCGTATCCTAAGTAGCAGTACCGCTATTTCGAAGTTTAATCATAGAGCAGAGTGGCGCAGTGGAAGCGTGCTGGGCCCATAACCCAGAGGTCCGTGGATCGAAACCACGCTCTGCTAGAGACTTTTTATTTTTTTGACTTTTTATTTAATGTTATGTAATAACTAATAACTTTTAGATGTTTTTTTACTCACCAAATCTTCTAATACAATTTTCTTGTAAACGTGCATGAAGACGTTTTGTAATTTGTAATTTGTAGCACTTCACACGACAATCACAAAACTTGTGAAACGCGCCACTGTTACGTGTATAATTTATAAAATTATGTAAACAATAATTATTGGGAAACACATTGTTACACTAAGTATTTGTAAATGAAAATTTGTTATTTAACAAAAATGTTCTTCATAAATACAAGCACGTATCCGTATTAAATGAATAAAATATTGTTTTTCAAACTATAATTTAAAGCATTTTTAATTTTTATGTTTTGCACAGAGACCTGAGTATTTTGATATTCGTCTCTCCTCAAGAATCTTTCAACACTGTTTTTTAAAAGTGACAAATTTTTAAATGTAGCAATCCTCTTATGACTATTTCGTAAAATAGTTTTGTAAACATTATTTCAATCCATTCTCATATCTCCGTGAACGGTGAAGATGTACTTAATTGTGTTTACCTAAAACTCAATTTATGTTACAAAAATCCTTTATTTCTGTTAAGGTTTATTTCTGAGGACTCCTACTGATATAGCTTAAAAGGTGTATAATATAAATAATAGTCAATAGATATTTTTCAGTTAAAAGGGTAACACTTTTGAGTTTAGGTAGACGGTATGGGCCTCCAGCCTCACCTCATACAATTGTTACGATAAAATATAGTAAGTTCTAGTTAATAAACGTCATTCGCGAACTATTGCAGATCTTTAATCAGACTCCTTATGCCTTGGACATTGCATATTGTAGGTATGGTTCTCTAGCGCCTAAACTTAAACTAGGTTTTAACTACCTCTAGTTCTAAATTTCGATTCCAAGGTGTAATATCTTGATTTTCAGCTAATGTGCGGCGAGTACGGCGCGTTCGAGTCAATCCGTCCGCGTTACGGTTCGTGGTTCGACGTGGTCGGTGGCTACGTGATGTTCACGTCGCCGTGGGCGCGCCGCCACGAGCTCGGCGCCGCCGCCGCCGCGTGCGCCGGCCTGGCGACCGCGCGCGTGTCGCACCTCGACGTGATGGTGCGCGCGCTGTGCGACGGCGATCTGCACCAGGTATGTTTGAGGTGGTCGACGTGGTCGTGCATCATGCTTAAATCGCTGGACAGTCAACTTATTATGTAACTGTGATAAACGGGAATTTCATGCTTATGGCCACAAATTCGACGATCGATTAAAAAAAAAAGGGTTAAAAAGTATAAATGTCAAAATATTGACATTACAACTTTTTAAAAAGTTCAAACGTGAAATTTGTGACATAATGCAATGAAATTCATGCTCATCAAAGTTTTCAGTCCCTAGAAATAACGCAGAATGGTTTCTATCTCGTTTAAATGACCAGTTTTTGCGCTTTAAACGAATATCCTACATTCGTTGCGGACAACATCTAGTAGTACATCAAAATGATTTCTTTACTTAACACCTGTAAAATAAATGTGTTAAATATTTCCAGCTGATCCACGAGGTGCAGCAGGTGTGCGACGGCGGGTGGTGCGCGGCGCACCTCACCGACATGCTGCACCGCTGCGCCCGCCTGCACGTGCTCGACGCACATCAGACAGAGTTAGTGACACACGCAAACACGCACGCAGTCACACACGCTAACACGCGTGCACGCCACACTCACACAAACAGAATATATTATGATTGTATTTATTAACACGTGCTCGTCGCGAGAGCGTCGGTGTTATAGTGACACACGCGCAAACACGCACGCATGATGCTGGCACTTCACATGGCTATTTGTTTTGCAAATAAGGCCAATATTTGTCAAACATACCGTCTACACATGTTGATTGTTTGGCGAATACATCAAATATGCAAATACAAATAGCCATGTGAAGTGCTTGCAATACACACACTTGTATGTCTAATTACGATTTATCATTCATTACTCAACGACAAATTGCGACAATCCATCCACATTGAGAATAATTAAGATACTTTTTTTTTTTAATGAAATAAGGGGGCAAACGAGCAAACGGGTCACCTGATGGAAAGCAACTTCCGTCGCCCATGGACACTCGCAGCATCAGAAGAGCTGCAGGTGCATTGCCGGCCTTTTAAGAGGGAATAGGGTAATAGGGGAGGATAGGGATGGGATGGGAAGGGAATAGGGGAGGGTAGGGAAGGGAATAGGGTAGGGTAAACTCACTCACTCGGCGAAACACAGCGCAAGCGCTGTTTCACGCCGGTTTTCTGTGAGAACGTGGTATTTCTCCGGTAGAGCCGGCCCATTCGTGCCGAAGCATGGCTCTCCCACGTACAAACTGTGCTCTAAGTTATTAATTAATGATCATTTGAATTTTTCACCTAATCTAAACTCTTCTTTAACCTGTTCCAGCGTAACCACCCGTCTCCGTGACAGCCTTATCCTGGAGTACGGGACTTTACTATGCGAGCACAAGTCGCTGTGGCCGGCAGGTTTGTCCTACCTCGCCGCGACGACTGACGGCCTGCGCCGCGCAGAGCTCATACTAGAGCGGATACCGGTAGAGAGTGATGCAAAGGCGCTGAGGATATGTGCGGAGGCGAAGAAGTATGGGCTGCATGGTGTTGGTAAGTGAAAAATATGCCTAGTTTGTGGGTAGACTGCTGGGTAGAGACAATGCTTGCCAGTTGCCATACCTACAAAAATGCCAGGACTCAGGTTTTACGCTATTTGACATCATAATTTTGTATTGCTTTTATGCGTCTGCAACTGACTTGAAACTTGACGTCGAATACAATTATTTTATTAACTAAAATAAAATAAGTAAGCACCATAAGGTGGTATGTCCCATAGTGACACCATGTATTATTTCATAGGCGGATATCGGTTACTGGGGTAACGTCGGCCAGCCCAGCCAACAGATCGCGGCTAACATTGACAACCCAAATAAAACATGACTGTGGAAACAATTTGTCTGGCCGTACTTATATAAATTGTCAATTACTCATAGTTTTTTACCAATATTTTATCTACTGGCTGAATATTATCTTTTCATTACAGCACAAACAGTATGCGCGGTGCGCGGCGCGCGCGCTCTATCCGCGGGGCGAGTGGGCGGAGCTCTGTGTTGGGGTGCGCGCGCGCGGCGCGGGTCGTTGGTCCGTGCAGGCGCGCACGCCGCGTTACGTCGCTACTGCGCGCGCGGCACGCTGCCTGCCGCCGACTTGCTGATGTCTGCGGCTGGCGCGCTGTTAGCCCATGACGCGCCGCTGCTGCTTGGTGAGTGACGTCACATTATAAGCAACAACAATGTTTAGTATTAACAATTAACAATGTTATATATTTAGATCTTCCATTTCAAATTGGTTTTCTGTAATACTCTTTGTACGTGGCTATAAAACCATATAGGAAAAGAGTAGATTTAGCGCGAAGTTTTTAGTAAATACATTTTACCAGAGGTGTACGAGTAGATTTGTGTTGTGAACTTTTACATACTTATTGAAGAACATTCTAGCGGCAGACACTGTGACTCGCATAATATAATTTAACACCAATTGCTTGGATAATAAAGCTACTTAACATCTAATCTACAGGCAAGTACAGCGAGTTCCACCGCCTATACAACAACCGCGAGTTCCGGGCGGCGGCCAAGCTGCTCGTCTCCCTCATCACATCCAACATCGCGCCTGACTAGTGAGTTGTGTTCCTTGTACTATCAGGGAAGTTGATTCCTATGCAGATGGCGGCCCTAAGTCATGTGGTCGGCTTATGTCAATTTAATGTTAGCTGTGATGGTCGGCTGGGTTTGACGTAACGCTACCAAATTACTTAGGTCCGCCATCTGCATAAAAAATCAACTTCTCTGATAGTACATACTATACAGTATTTTACACACCTTTTTATATGTGTGCTATGTGTTTGTAACTGATTGCGTCAAAGTCAAAAGAACCAGTCCACCATAATGCCTATATTCTATAACAAAGTAGTAAAATAGCTTTATTGCCTATATAATAATTTTTATTGCCTATGTGAACTGGGGCTCATAAAACGATAGTATAACTTGCAAAGTCGGGTTGTGCATTACAAACTTCAAATTACTACATCGTTAATTTTTTAGCAACCGAATTTTCTATTTCAAATTAGGCTTTATCAAGGCCGGACTTCTACTCGAAAACCTTCCCCCAATGTAATTATTATTATAATTGTATCGGGATGTCTTTTTAGTTTCTGGGACACGCTGCTCCTAGACACGCTACCCTTACTCGAGACAGAGGAGCCGGTTATATCGGCGGAAGATACCTATGAGATCATGCTGTGCCTGGAGCTCAAGTCGGGGTCACTCAGCACGGAGAAGGCGGAATTACTGCGACTGTCACTAGCGAGAAACCTGGCGAGAACGTCGCTTATAGACATGGATAGAGATGAATAGCATTTAATACTAAATAATAGGAACATAGGAAATATCAGAAAAAAGTCGGGAGTAGAGGGCGCTACTAGCATAAACAGTAAATAATCCAACATGTTGCATCATATCGAAATATTTTGTTTACTGCCTATGCTGGTGCTGCACTCTAGCGTCAAAATATTGCAGTAATATACAGTTCGACAAGCCTTTATAAGAACGTGGCGAGAAAAGGAATTAAACGCTTCTATCATACAAAAACGTCATTTTTGACATGACGTGTTTGACAGTTTTCCTTTACCAGCAGCGCTCCCGTCAATGTCACCCACGTTCACTTTTTATAGCCTTGTCGAACTGTATTCTATTTTTAATATAGGGACCGTGCAGGACTATAGGTGGCAGCACATGTTTGCTATCAGGAAATTTATTAATAGGCAGATTGCGGACCTACGTAATTTGGTTTAGTTATGTCAAGTCCAGTTAACATCAACATTGACTTGAAATAACTCCACTAGAATCTAGATGGTCCACCATCTGCCTTTGAATCATTTTATATATGATGGTAAATAATAATCAATTTTAAATTTGGAATTGGCAACAACCTGACAGTTCGCAGCTCCATTGTTTCGCACGTTCCCTATAGAAGTAGATTCGAAGTAAGGTCGATCTTTTGTGATGTGTAAATTATAAGATAATTAAATTATGATAATCAAAAATGAGTTAAACATCATGACACGCTGTAAATTGTTGCACAAATTGATCGACTTTAGTTCAGATTTTAGAGAATAAGCCATAATGTTTTCCATTTTTGATACATTGTTGTTTTCTTGTTAGATTTACAATAAACTAACATTGCGATATTTGATGTTGCATAATCACCTTCAAATGGTTTTGCTAATGGTCCTAAAAGGCTATTGTAAAGTATTAGTGTTGGCTGCAGGCGAATTTTCATTCATGTTAAGCCTAGTGAGTAGTGGATGCTGTGGTGGATACTATCAAACAAATTGCTGCGCGACTTGTTGCTATACATTGTTAAAAGGCAACAAGACTGTGTAGCAACATTGTCTGTCCATGTATGATTGTCCATGAGGATTAGTCGTCAGAAAAATGTCGCCAGGAGAATTTGTTAAAATTTTTGGTTATAGATTTTTGAGGTTTTGTAAACCATAAATATTGCAAAAGCACAAACTTCAAATTATTGTATTTTTAATTAATGTAAAATGTAAATTTGTATGCTCTATAGTCCATTTCAAAGTATTTCCATCTAAATGTAAACTAAAAATCAAATTAACGCGCCATCTATTCTTTTTTTGCGCAGTTGGTACAAAATGTAATTTAGGCATTTTAATATTTCGATCAAAATGATTGAAACTGAGTATGTCTTCTAACAGTAAACTACTGATAATGGTGAAAAGTGATGTGTAAAACAAGCACCTCAAAAAATAAGTATTTGGGGAGTAACATAAGTGTATTTTTATTAATAAAAACTTATTTAACGATTTTGTTGTTTGTATAGTTGTTAAACTATTTTTAATGTAGCCCACATCCTAAGGGGCGTCCACAAATTACGTGAGGTGTTTTCTTGAATTTTTTGACCCGGTGAGATTTCGTGGGATTTTAATCAACCCCTCCCCCCCCCCCCCTATGGATGTGCCGTTGCCGGCAATATTGCCGAAGGTGGGAATATTTGACTCGACCCCCCCCCCTAAACACCTCACGTAATTTGTGGACGCCCCCTAATATAAACATAAAATTTAAATGTTAAAAAAATAAACAGTAGACCTCTAACCTCAGAACAGGAAAATAAGCCTCTAACATTGACACAATTCGAGTTGAATCTTAACATAGTGATAGTAAAAAAAATGTGACAAAAAACACCCTTGATCTAAATACACTAAAATAGCATATTTTAACTAAAAAAAACTGTAAG
This sequence comes from Lysandra bellargus, assembly GCA_905333045.1. Classification (NCBI taxonomy): domain Eukaryota; kingdom Metazoa; phylum Arthropoda; class Insecta; order Lepidoptera; family Lycaenidae; genus Lysandra; species Lysandra bellargus. Next base: position 7,635,746 of record HG995363.1, on the reverse strand, counting down.
AAAATAGCTAAAATTAGCCTGTATTAGAAGAAACAATACAATAATGAAGGTGAAGTCCATAATTTTGCCCTTACTCATAAAATCCTCCATAAAGTTACAGGTTTAAATCCTGGCTATCTAGGAACTACTGTATAGAATCTGGAAGGGCTTGCTTAAAACTACCGAATAGATTATCGAATATATGGTTTCGATAATCTATTCGGTGGTTTTAAGCAAGCATATAACTTAATCTGTGATGAATAGTTTTAAGGCATATAACTTAATCTGTGAGTGAAACAGTGCACTCGGCCAAGCATTCTGTATGTTCATTATGGATGTGCTCAGCCGACGGCACTAATAAATCAATCAGTATCAGGCCCTAGGCTACAATTAATGAGATTAAAATAATTTATTAACTACTGAGGTAGTTACTACGAGCAACTAATTTACCTGTAGGTATACTTTATTCTATTGACTAGTGGGCACAACAAATGTTGTCCCTAGCAAAGTATTAAATTGTGAAAAACAAAGTATTCTTTCTAATTCTCCATAAAAAAATTTAAAAAAAAAGAAATCAAAAAAGAATATTAACCCATTGATTGTGGGAAAACGAGACACTATTGTGTCTCTTTCACCAATGACCGTATGGGGCTTGATGAATTAACAATAGCAAAAACACATATCACTTTTCTGTACTATATGACACACCACACATAAGTACCTATAATAATTATTTTAATTAATGTCATAATACCTTGCAGTTCCAAAAAACATACTTATGACTAAGAATATTAATTAAATTGAAAACAAACATAAGAAACTAAACAAATCTGGAATCTCGATCACACTTTAACTACTTAAGTTTTATTTTAACTTGCAATAACTATAACTTTTTATTTGCATAGAAACTGTCCATTGATTCAAGTTCTTCTATGTGGTAATTCAGAATTTTATCATGACCTTGATAGTGAAACTTGGCATAAAAAAGTTTGTTGTTAAACATGTAGGGGAGCCAAATTTTGTCATCCAGCCACATGTCCTTGTACGGTAAGTCGTTCTTAACAAACCATTTAGGGAGCATTTCCTCTGTTTCTGTTGGCGTTCCTTTGAAAACAGTAGTGGAGAATACTCTAACGTCCATTAGGGTGGATTCCCCTTCAAAAGTAAACTCCAAGTGACCTATGTTCTTCAAATCTTGGCTTTTTACAGTAACGCAACACTCCTCGTGTAGTTCTCGAACGGCTGCGTCTAGAATAGTCTCATTAGGTTCGACTTTACCACCAAAACCATTCCATTTGTCTTTACCAAAACCACGTTTCTTTAGTCCCAGCAACACTTGAGAATCATTTTGTAGGAACACAAGAGTATACAATTTTCTGAGTATCATTCTGCTAATAATATTTTATTTAATTCTAAGATTAAAGTAGGAAAAGTGTTTATTTTCGCATAAAATTCAGCTGTCAAGAAATCGAAAAACCCGCGAAGTGCGAACAGACAACGTCGATGGTTCCAACTTCCATCTTCTTCTTCGATCGTACATAACAGGGCATGCAGGAAACCTGCCATTTCCTGCCATGCCACGATTCCGTGATAATAATTAATATTGATGGTGTAATAGGCCGAATCGCAGTATCGCAGTACTATTTGTGAATCCCGTGATACTAGAATCGTGATAATATTGACCGTGTAATCTAGGCCATTGTTTCCTATTTTTGTGTATGGTAACAAGTTTTATAAAACATTGTTGTCCCAAAAAATAATACGATAAATGTTAATGTTTAAAATAATTATTACTATAGGTAGTTATTATTATGCATCTTCACTATTAAAGTTAGCTTGTAGTTACTGGTTTACCTACCAATACTATAAGCTACGAAAACTAAACGTATCCTATTCGTAAATATTGTTTAGTAGGTAGTTGTAGATACCTACTTGAAGCCTATCATCAATAAAGCTAGTATAGTGACACCAATAATATTATACTTGATTGATTGATGTTAATAATATTATGATGATTAAATATTATAACTGTTATGCTGCTCCGCGGCTCCGTCTGCTAACAGATTCAGTCTCTCATGGGAAATTCCTTGTGTCGCATATGGCAGTGTGGTTTTTTGCGGGCTTAATATTTTAGTCTAATATAAAACATCAATCACGCTTTCAATTGAAATTAATTCTGCTCATGCCGGCAGAAATAATTTCCAAGGGGTGCAGATTTTAGTGTTTTTTTCTTTTCCTTTTAGTTTTTACGAACAACAGTGACTATCTATATAGGTACGGCAACAGAATACATCTAGTGCCGAAACATTACGAACTATCTTTGTACGGCATAGAAATAGGGTTACAGACGGCTTTTTATTTCAATAATTCCTGTTGATCCCGAGATTCCCAAGGGGTGCAAGTGCACCCCCTGGCACCCCCCTGCCGGCGCCCATGATTCTGCTATTAATGATTAATAATGCCGGCAACGCACCTGCAGCTCTTCTAATATTGCGAGTATCCATGGGCAACGGTTATAGTTGCTTTCCATCAGGTGACCCGTTTGCCCGTTTGCCCCCTTGTTTCATAAAAAAAACGATAATGTTGGACCAACGATATCAATACCTACTCATTAGACGAAATTGGCCGTGTAAACACCGTTATCGGGGCTTAATGTCGATAGCCGATTGTTTACGAGACTCGCTGATACGGTAATTGCTGTAATACATTAGCCCAAGAGCACGAACAGCGAAATAGTTGGAATTGCCTTTATGTAGGATCTAGATACGAGTATCTCTAAAATCTAAATGTTACCTGCAAATTAGTTTAGTAGATTTTTTTTACAGGGCGGTAACCGTACATTTTTGGTAAAGACAATTACTTTTTTCCCTTCCCGAGATTGAGTGCCTCTATATCTCTATCAGACGACCTCTGTGGCACAGTTGGTGGGCTGTCGGTAGCTCAAGCCGGGGTCGCGTGTTCGAATCCCGCCGACGGAACCATGAAGCTATAATAGAGAGGAGCTGTCATAATCAAGTTTCCTTATGAAACGACGCGTGACAATTTGCGGGGTGAGGGGCACTGAGGGGGTGTCAAGCTCCGCCCACTTTTCAATATTTCATCTATCGGCTAAAAGCAAAACTACTAGCTCAGGTCGATGTTGATGTTACTACGTAGTTGTTACTGCTACGAGGAGCTGTCATAATCAAGTTTCCTTATGAAACGACGCGTGACAATTTGCGGGGTGAGGGGCACTGAGGGGGTGTCAAGCTCCGCCCACTTTTCAATATTTCATCTATCGGCTAAAAGCAAAACTACTAGCTCAGGTCGATGTTGATGTTACTACGTAGTTCAGCTATCTTACACTAGATGTCATTTTGTCTTAAATATTATGGGACGTACTCAGAACTTTAAAAAATGTATATGAATTAGGTACTTATAATAAGGTCATCAATAAAATTAGGGTTAGCATTTTGACTGATTTTTAAATCCATACTTCCTACTAATATTATAAATGCGGAAGTGTGTCTGTCTGTCCGTCCGTCCGTCCGTCCGTCCATCCGTCCGTCCGTCTGTCTGTCTGTCTGTCTGTCTTATCCCGGAAAAATGTATGGTTCCCGCGCGATAAACTAATTTTGACGCAACGGAGTTGCGGGCGTCATCTAGTGTAAAATAAGAGGACAAACTAGTAAACGGTCACCTGGTGAAAAGCAACTTTCGTCTCCCATGGACACTCGCAAGTCGCACCATCCGAAGAGCTGCAGGTGCGTTGCCGGCCTTTTATGAGGTAATAGGGTAACTAGAGGGTATAGGTACTCGGTATTATTTAGGAATAAGTTTAAGTACCCTTTTTCAAAATTTTCATGAAAAATTTTTAATAAATTACCTACGGCTGCACTGGCCATCCGGCCTAAGATGCGCAAACGAGAAAATCTCGAGATATCTTACTCTCGTGTGTAGTTATATTGTCGATAACGACATAATGTCAAAATCATTTTTTGACATTATGTCGATAGATTTTGACGACAGATCTACACGAGAAAAAAATGTATGACATGTTAGGGTCAATAGTGATGAAGAGAAAAGCAATCAAACATCGATAAAACGTGTAGACAAAATTTTCTCGTTGGCGTATGCTAGAGGGGCTTATGTCAGCGCGCGTCAACATTAGCAAACAAAACTGATAATGTGATACTTAGGGTGGGTTGCACCAACTTAACTTTAACTACAGTGCAAAATGTCAAATCTCTGGTTAAGACCCAGTTTCATCAAGCAATGTTAAATAAAGAATGGCTTGTTAGATCAGTAATTAATGGCCTGTTAGAGCTATCGAGCGTTCCACCATGCCCTAAAGTCATGTCAAATCACCTAACATGGTGTTAAATTTTTTCCTGAAAATTTAATGTGTTGTAAGGGAGCGTCTACATATTACGTGAGGTGTTTTTTTTTTAAATTTTTTGATAATTGCCCCCTCTGGTGAGATTCCGTGAGATTTTATTCAACCCCCCCTCCCACAAATCTCACATGAGATTTTTCAAAATGTGGGTTTCTTACGAAAACGTTTCGTTTGACAGTCAGTACATTTTATTTCGAACGAATTTGTGAATTATCTTCATCGTATAACGATTACGCTTATTATGATAAAATCTTAACCATACATACAATCTGGATGAAATGGACTAAAATAGTATTATTTTGTTGAGAAAAAATTACGTGAGATTTGCCGAGACCCCCCCTCTCCCCAACGTGAGATTAGATGAGATTTGACTCGACCCCCTCCCCCCCAAACACCTCACGTAATTTGTGGACGCCCCCTTAAAAGAAATATTTTTTCTGACGATTTTTATGGATAATATTTTTTTATACTCTCAATCTCGTTACCGAATAAAAAATAAACGCAACAGACATCTGTCAATTTCGCCGGTCAAAGTAAAGGTTAAGGTTAATGCTAAATTTAGCCTTAACTATAACTTTAACCTTAACTTTGACCAGGCCTCTGGTGCAACCCACCCTTAGAAAATAATTTAATTCTAAATACGGCCCTGGACATATTGTTACGTTTCAAATAGTTATCCTAGATGTCGACAGATGGCGCTTTATAAGTACTATGATAATAAAAGCTGTATAAGTACTAAATGTATTGAAGACAAAGTGTATAACAATTTAAAGTATTCAAGTATGATAATTGCAATAAACTCATGCAAAATTAAACGCAAACGTCTGTATTATCTTTCAAAGGTTCGGCCATCTAGTGTCAAGTAGTATAATTAACGCTGAAAGATGAAATGTTCTAGAACTTTTGTATTTAAATTACATTTAAAATTATTTACGGATGAAATGTGATGTTATTTATATTATCAGAACGTCTGTCTGAGTAACTTTGACATTGTAAAACACAATACTTTATCCTTTCCTTGTTAAAAACGCAGAAAACACCAATTTATTGGGATTCTCGTTACGTGTGCACCTGACAAACGCCGAAAGTTTACTGACTTAAGCCCCGCCCACAATGATGACGTCAGGACCTAGTTGAAAATCACAGTTGCTTAGGCCAGCTCCTCTCTATTATAGCTTCATGGACGGAACAAAAAGTTCCTGGGTCATGGATGTGTATTTAATATGTGTATCATATAAGGTGCATTGGGGTAACTTCGGAAGAAAAAAAAAATGGGGATATTTCGAAAATGGCAAATAATTGCCAAACAGAAAGTAATTTTGAGCTCTGGCCACATTTACCGAGACGCCAATTTAATCACTTCCCCCGCTTCCTTTCCCTCGAACCGTCAGCCGGGAGTGCGTGTGCGCTAAGTTCATTTTTTCGCGCCAAGTGCAATTTTATGATTTTTTGGGATTATCGAAATTACCCCGTTTTGTTTAACACAGAAATTAGGTAAGTTACGTAATAATTTGTTTGTTTTAAAGAAGCTTTGACGTTTTTTGCTTTCTTAAGAATATGTAATGTTGGTCTAGCTATGATTTTTAACAAACATTCTAAATAACCCCAGTGGGGTAAATTTGTAAACGAAATTTCCCCAATAATTTTTTCATAGTCTTTTGCAGGGGCGCGCAACATATAAAATATTTACCTGCCTTTACCAACAAACATAAACGAATGAAAATACAGAGTCCAAACTTGACTCGACTCGTACAAATCATGTCGATTTTCGACATTGAGAGGTTTAAAACGTATTTTTGAATAGACGTGTAGAATCAATTTTTATTGTTGTTAAAATAAAAATTTAAACAGTTTTAAAGTATAATCCGGGTTCCCAAAAATATTTTTTTTATTACTATCCAGCAAATGTTTCGTGAGTAGCTTCATTTTGATAAGACGAACAACAATTTCCTTTGCGTAAATTCTCGAAAGTAGTAGCTAACAGAGATAGAAAGGATTTAAATTTTAATATTTCTATTTGATGGTCCTAAAATATGGATTGTTCTATATTTTGTAGGACAAGGTTACTCTTGAATTTTATAACTATGTATTAACCTATCAATATAAGTACAAAAAATCAGCTCGTTAGGGTTCCGTTTTCGTCTTTTTAGTTCATTAATCAACAAAACTTGGTTGACTAATGGACCCTAAAAAACAACCCTAACCAGCTGATTTTTGTATATTGATAGGTTAATAGTTCTATCTCTGTTAGCTACCACTTTCAAGAATTTACGCAGAGGAAATTGTTGTTCGTCTTATCAAAATGAAGCCACTCACGAAAAATTAGCTTGATTGTAATAAAAAAAATTGTTCTAGGGAACCTGTACGACTATATAAAAATGGTTTAAGTGAAGAAGCCACTTTTATTATTTGCAGGTGTCAACTGCTCGGGTGCTGATTGCTGACGTGGTTTTTAAATGCAGAGCTAAGGCGCGCCTTTCCTCTGCAATTGAAAACTACTTCCTTTTTTTAATTTATTTTTAATTTTGATTTAGCAATTTACGAGACTGGGTAAAAAATATTTTTATTTTTAACAAAAAATGTGTTCCTATTTTATTTCGTTAGTTATAGTTTTGATGGGTATTAAATTTAAATAAATACAATAATATTATCTAGTGTTGGCTTTTTTATTGGTCTTATCTATTTACTTCTTTGCTCCAAATGTTGAGGACATCTCCGTCCCCGATGGGGTAATTTCGAAAATTTTTCAGTCTAAAACTTAGTTTGGTGTCTTCTATGGCTTGTATACACAATGTTTTTGTATGGGGTAAAATAGAATAAAAATAAATGTGTGCCTTAAATGTATTTTTACATTAGGTCGTGTTTCGCTGTTATTCGAAATTACCCCTTGAGTTTTCGAAGTTACCCATGAAAAGTAAAAATAGGGTTTATATTTTAAAGGGGTAGTTATACCAGAATCGGTAAATACTTTTGAACTAAAAAAGATACAATTCACATGGAAATATGTTTATTATAACTGAAATGTTAGAGTTATAGTTAAAAATATGTACAATTCGTCTTTTAAAGTTGAAACAATGACACAATAGCCTCACTCTTCCAAAAAGTTTACGAGATGACCCCAATGCACCTTAATAAAAATCTGAAATATATGTATATGTATGTATGTATGAAAGTATTAAATATATTTCCTTTGTCTGGTACCTGTAACACAAGTCCTTCAGGTACTTATCACGGGGCCAGACTGACGTGGTGTGAAGCGTCCATAGATATTATTATATTGCCTCAGCAAACGAGTAAGAAAAGAGTTAACAGACAGTCTGTCTGTCAAACCACTGAACCTATTTTGCTGAAATTTGGTATGGAGATATTTAGTGTCCCAAGAAAGGACATAGGATACTTTTCATCCCGGAAAAATGTACAATTTCCACGAAATAAACTAATTTTGGCACAACGGAGTTGCGGGTGTCTAAGTACTTTTGTAACCTAATTTACCTAGCCATTCTGTGCATTCGTATAATGTAATGGAGTTGATTTATATATCAAAGCGGTTATCTGTTAGATTTAGTGGACATTATGATTATTGTTATGCAAATACAGCTCGTATCAGATAAAACAAAACACAACATTATTTACCTACAATAATATTTTAAGTTATCTCAATTACCGAGTAGTACAGCAGTGCGTGTTTGACGGTTTTCGCTACTTTTCTGGTGCTTGTTGGTGAATAATGCTTTATTTATTGCAAGAGCAAAGAAACACAATAAAGTTTTGTTTCACTTGAAAGGCACAACGCGAATCTTAGAGGAACATAATATTATTTTATGTAAAGGTAAGTAACTAATTTGATACCTGAAGGCTGAACCTACTGAAGTGTTGTAAATAAATAATTTTGTTATTGGGGGATTGAGTTAGTAATTTCTTATGATTTTAAGCTAAGTTTTACCAAAGTTTTGTAATAAAATGATACTCATAAGGTTCTATTGAACTAAATATTACAGCTCAGTGCAGAACATATTAAAGAACCATCCATGGGCGTAGCCACACTGGGGGAAGCTGGGGGCTGGGGCGCTTGTCCCACCCTGGGCATGAAAAAAAGTGCGATCAAAAGCGCGCACGATTTACGTGCGCATCGCAGCGGTCTTTTCAAAGCGAGCCATATTACCGTAGAATAACTGAGTAGAGTACATTTTATTAAAACGCGTAATAATTCATAACACCGACTTTAATTCATAAATTAAACTTTAGGGGGGGTGGGGTAGATTGACTACTGCCCCACCCTGAGCCCAAGGTTGGCTACGCCCATGGAACCATCATATTAATTAATATTATCGTCGAATGCAGTCAGTTTTCAAATCCCTTATAAATAAAAATAGCAATGCTTACTCACGTGACGACAATTTAATCATAGGCACTTTCTATAATTCCAGGCAACAATTACTGTCATGTCCTGCTTGTCAAGTCCCTGCGCTGCTGAAGGAGCTGCCGGGTCCACCTTCCTCAACCTGGTCACCCACCTTCTGACCACGCAGTGTCTGATATCCGAGGACTGGCCGAAAGACCAGAGGCATCGGGTATCAGGTATTTTGCCTATTGTCTATTTTAGGTGCGAACAGGGAAGTTAATTCAAAGGAAGATGTCAGACCAATGTTATTTGGTCAGGCTACATCAAACTCAGGGCCCGTACCACGAAACGGTTTTGAGTCTCAAACAATCGTACGCGAATGTTGCGTCCTATTCTAACAAACGTGAAATGACCTTGTTAGAGCAGGACGCGGCATTCTCGTCCGATTGTTTGAGTCTCAAAACGGTTTCGTAGTAGGCCTACCAGACGTCAGATCACGATTTACATTGACTTCGTATAGCTCGACTGAGTAACGTAGGTTCACGATCTGCCTTGAATCAATTCCTTTAACAGTACCTACTAGATAATATTATATTATGCACGTTACTGCTCACTACGTACAGTACAAATAAATGTAGAAAACACTATAAGTACATACATTTTACATCAATGGTAGAAATTCTTACTGGCGGTCTTTGTCTACTTAATGGTGCTCCCAGACAGAAGTTATATTAATAATAATAATAATATCTATGGACGCTTCACACCACGTCAGTCTGGCCCCGTGGTAAGTACCTGAAGGACTTGTGTTACAGATACCAGACAACGGAAATATATATATACATATATTTAAGATTTTTATTATATGATACACATATTTAATACACATCCATGACCCAGGAACTTAATTATAAACTTTTTGTTCCGTCGGCGGGTCTCGAACCCGCGACCTCCGGCTTGAGCTACCAACGCGCTCACCACTGCGCCACGGAGGTCGTCGATATTATGTATTATATGTATAGATAACGTTATAAAACATTGTGTAACACGATAACATTTTATAACATCGTGTAACATACGCTACAATTACGTCATGTCAAAAAATAAACGTGTATTTTGTTATAAATTGTTACAAAATGTTATACAAAAATGTTATAATAATAAATAACGTTACTTATATAACTTCTATCTGGGAGACCCTATGAACGGCGAATTCGTCAAAATTATCGTACATTACAACTCCGTTGCGCCAAAATACGTTTATCGCGGGGGAACCGTACATTTTTCCGGGATAAAAAGTATCCTATGTCCTTTCCCGGGACTCAAAGTATCTCCATACCTTTCAGCAAAATCGGTTCAGCGGTTTGGACGTGAAGAGGTAACAGACAGACAATCAGACACACTTTCACATTTATAATATTAGTATGGATGTAATAACCGTAAAATCCCTACAAATTAAGTAGTCTTCTTTGTCTGGCTACTTTCATCAAAATCTGCCAATAATTTCTGAGCCTATTCAACTAGCAATCAAATCCATATTTGTTATATTAACGTAACAAAATCATCCCTAATAATATTCTATATCCAGAAATGATAATCTCGCCATAATCCGAAGAGCTAATAACACTCAGCTAAGTAAATAACCCGGACCAATATTGACTCACCTTTTCCTATATTAAATATTTTGTTCAGTAGAAGCTCCAATTTTGTCGTGGAATCCTCTCGTTTGCGGTTGAAATAATCCTTTTTAGGGCATCTAGGGCCCATGCCCCATTATAATAGCTAGACTGAGGTTTCGGCTTTAAGGATTTTTAATTGTTGGAAAAGGTACTAAGTTATTCATAGGTATTGAACTAGGTAATTTGGTCGGGTTATGACGACTCGATGCTAGTTATGTTATGTGAAGACTTGTAATTGGTTATTGTAAACTTATCTTACTTGATATTATTTTCATTTTAAACGAACTGTAACTGTAACCAATAAAAATAAAATGAAGTCAAGTCCGATTTAATTTCTGTGGTATCACAACCGAAGGAATTGTTTCATAGGCAATAATAATTGGCGGACCTACGTCAATTGGTCGGATTATCTACCCATGGCAAATGGTCGTCTTAATAGCTATGTCCACATTATGGGCTTTCGTTTTCAATTTTCGTCATCTTCTTTCATTCAACTTTCGTTTTGGCGCATTTAATAATTGAATGCGTCAGAGAACGCAACGTCGACAGCTGTCATTTTTAATAACAAAGCGAAAGTTTTGGACGGTCAGAGGGCATGCGTTGCCTCACGTTTGCTGTTGACTGCGCTATAACGCATGCCCTTGACGAACAGAAAAAGGCACAGCGTGGACAAAGCTAATGAAATTGTTATGTCGGCTGGGTTTGACAAAACGCAACCTACGTAACTGCATATGAATCGACTTCTCTGGTAGTACAATGTACCATCGAGGAAATTGATTCCTATGCAGTTGATAGACCAACGTTATTTGGTCGAATATGTCAATTCAATGTTAATTGTGATCTGTCGGCTGGGTTTGACGTAACTCAACCAAACTACGTAGGTCCCCGATCTGCATAGGAATCAACTTCTCTGATAGTACATGTACTTACTGAGAACTCCGGGGAAGGAATTAAGTAGATAATGTACATAATATAATTTTACTTTCATGTCTTAAAAAGCCCTACACCCTGTCTGCTCTAGTAAGAACTCATCAGTCAATGTTTAATACGCTAAGTGCGGACTGCGGACAGCGGAGCGGGTAATCCCCGCCTTATGACACTCGTTATCCCTAGCTTAGGGTGAGTTCACACTCACGTAGACTCACTGCAGCGTAAACCGTAATAATGAATGAAAAGTGAAATGTAAATACAAAGATATTCAAAAATGGTAAACTAAAAGGTGACATTATTTTAATGACAACTAAATCTAAGTATATCATTAGATAATTTATTATATTTTGATAAATTTTCTCGGAAATCGGAACAACTTTGGGAAAAAGTAATTTTGGGAAAAAAAAGTGACACTGTGGCATTAGAGACAACTACGATAACATGGCGCGCCCCTCCAAAATTAAAAACGTTTGAAGTGCGTTGTCAAAACGTTTGAAGTGCGTTGTCTTGCGTGGTAGGCTAGTTATGATTAGTTAATCAACAAATCTTGGTAATAAGTGACATTAACTAAAATATTACGTGTACTGTTATTGATTGAATACTTACTACATACAAACTCTTTCATAAGTATGTGACTACACACATTGAAACAGTCATTTGGAGGGGCGCGCCATGTAATCGTAGCTGATCTCTACTAGGCTAATATACAGGTAAATTTTGCCACAAGTGTATCCAGGGGTCTATTCTCATATTTACGAACGCACTTAGATCTTATAGGCAGTCTTATTTTCGCACGCACAATATTTAAGAATGATCTCTAAAGCACAAAGCTACATACGAGGTATGAAAATCGCTGCGTTCGACTGCGGGTCTTGTTGATAAGGGGATAGTTTTAAATGCTGTATTCTAATAATTGTTGTCGCGATCACCGGTGTATGTACGGGGCTTGATGGGTTAAGGGTGATCTCTAAAGCACAAAGCTACGTTTGAGGTATGAAAATCGCTGCGTTCGACTGCGGGTCTGAACAGACCCTCGTCTGAATTACGGAGGTACTAACCGTCACGTCTGCATCGCCGGCTCACGGGGTTCCCCTGTCTAAGGAGTGTCATGATTAATGGTATTGTCGTATGTAAAACGTCTTGGATTATAGCTACTGAATTGGGTATGTACACTGGCAGCTCAAGCCGAGGGTCGCGGGTTCGAATCCCGCCTTCAGAACTAAAAGTTTTCAATGTTCCCTGGTCTGGATGTGTATTAAAATTAAATATTAGTGAGGGAGCCCTAGAACAATTTTTTTGTGATTATTAACAAGCTAATTTTTTGTGAGTAGCTATATTTTGATAAGACGAACAACATTTTTATTTTCGAAAAATCTCGAAAGTGGTAGCTAACAGAGATAGAAAGGATTTCATACTTTGACTTGATGGTCCTCAAATATCTATTATTTTATTTGTAGGACAAAGTTACTCTTAAATTATACAACTATTAACCTACCAATATACGAAAAATCAGCTGGTTAGGGTTCAGTTTTAAGGTACAGTAGTCAAGGTAAGTTTTGTTGATTACAGAACCCTAAAACGGAACCCTAACCAGCAGATTTTTTATACATTGGTAGGTTAATAGTTATATAATTTAAGAGTAACCGTGTCCTACAAATAAAACAATCCATATTTTAGGACTATCAAGTCAAAGTATGACATCCCTTCTATCTCTGTTAGCTTTCGAGATTTTTCGAAAATAAAAATGTTGTTCGTCTTATCAAAATGCAAAAATGCACAAAAAATTAGCTTGTTAGTAATCACAAAAAATTAGTTCTAGGGCTCCCGTACTATATGTGTTTAATATAATAAAAATCTTAAATATATGTATGTCGCAGATTCAAATGGATGAACATCCGCACGGTCGCCATCGGTGTCCGACATTATAAGTTTTAACACTTTTAGCACAGTCAGTGCGCACACCCGGCGCAGGCGATGTTCTCCGAGCAAGCAGGATCTCGACTAATGAACAACGCACCACTGACAGTTATAATGACGTTGACAACTGACAAGTTGTCAAGTTAACAGCTGACACTTGAAGTCTGTACAGTACTTCCGTTACAATTGATTTTAAAATTATTTATTATCTCTGATCACTCTCTGATATGTATAAGTAGTATAAAATTTCAATTCAAGATGGCAACTCGTTCGACTTCATCGTGGTGGGCGCGGGGACTGCCGGTTCACTGCTGGCCAGCCGCCTCACCGAGCTAGAGGAGTGGAAGGTGCTGCTGGTGGAGGCAGGAGGGGACCCGCCCTTGGAGGCCATTGTGAGTTTACTGAATATAAACACTAGGGCCTTAAGCATTAACACCTTCATCGTGCTTATAGCAGACACAATAGATTTTCAATTGTTATGCGGCAGCCGGCTGCCGCTTGGGGATTGATGGATTAACAACAAAAACTTTCAAGATCTTACATTCTTTCCTTGCAGTCATAATATTAGTAATTCCATAAAATGTATATTTCCTTTCTAGATACCGAATTTCTCCGGCGACACGCACAGAAGTGATCAAGTTTGGCAGTACTACACTGAGGTGGATAGCTCCACCAACAGGGGCTGCGCAGACGGCAGGTCGTACTGGCCTCGTGGCAGAATGATCGGAGGCACAGGATCCATCAACGGAATGCTGCACATGAAAGGAAGTTCAGGGGACTACGAAGCTTGGCGTCTACAAGACGAGGGCTGGGATTGGCAGAACATTCAAAAGTATTTCAAAAAGAGCGAGCGAATGATGGATCCGTACATCCTGAAGAATCCAGAGCTAGTTAATAATCACGGCACGGAGGGAGAGTTTATCATAAATGAACTGAATTTTACTCATACAAACATACTACACATGTTAGAGGAGTCGTACAAAGAACTGGGTCTCAAATATTTGGATGACTTGAATGGACCTACCCAAATGGGATTTGGAAAGCTCCGAGGAGGGATTCATGAAGGAAAAAGAGTGAGTACAGCGACAGCTTTCTTAAATCCAATTAAAGAGAGAAACAATTTGTACATTTTAAAGAATGCATTCGTGAGTAAAATAATTATCAGAGAATCCACTGCTATAGCAGTGGAGGTCGCATTGGAAGATAAAAAAAGAGCTATATTTTTTGTTTCAAAAGAAGTTATCGTAAGTGCTGGAACTATTAACACTCCTGTCTTATTAATGCAATCAGGCATTGGACCTAAAGATCATTTGGAAGAACTTGATATTGATGTTATATCTGATTTGAAAGTTGGTGAAAACTTGCAAGATCATGTGAGAATACCGGTACCTGTTACTTTTGACACTGGCGCCGAAACAGAAGATCAAATGTACTGGCATAAAGCTACTGCCAAGTATTTGTTAGAGAAAAGCGGTCCTCTATCAATGAATTACCACCAACCCAACATAAACGCATTTCTATCTGTTCCAGACGGCAAAGCGATGCCTGATGTTCAAATCGACCACAACTATTTCGCTCCTAACACGACTTACATCTTCTCCATCTGTACTAAAATAATGTCAATGGACGACGAAATCTGCAGACAAATCGAATCCATGAACGCCGAAAGAGAGCTAATAATATTCTTCGTGTCACTATGCAGACCACACTCCAGGGGGAAAATTCTGCTACGTTCCACCAATCCTTTTGACCATTCAAAGATATTTTCGAAATACTTCAGCGATAGAAGAGATATGGACACTTTTATTGAGAACTTAAAGCGGGTGTCAGAGATCATAAACACAGACAATTTCCAAAAAGTCGACGCTCGGTTGGAACGGATATATTTCAAGGACTGCGATGGATATGACTTCAAAAGTGACGATTACTGGGAGTGCATGGCTAGAACTGTCACCTACAACGTGTACCATCCTGTAGGCACGTCTAGGATGGGGAGACCCGATGATGGTGATGCTGTAGTGGATCCCCAGCTAAGGGTGCTCGGTGTGGAGGGTCTGAGGGTGGTGGACGCGAGCGTCATGCCGACCATACCGAGCGTGAACACCAACGCAGCGGTGATGATGATCGCCGAGCGCGCAGCTGACTTCATAAAGTCCAGCTATATTAAAGCAGTAAATGACGAGTTATAACTTATAGTAATTTCCGAAGTTGGATATTATTTTATTAGTATTTCATTTTTACTACCGTCTTAAAGTAGACATTAAAAGTTGCAAGTTTTGATGACCATGCGCCAAAGTTTTGTTTATTTAGCTCGTTCAGTACTTAGTTCATATCGAAACGAGATGAGACGAGGTGTAGAATAGTGATACAGTATTATGGCTCATGAGTCATGACTCACGACTCATGACCGATATTTCGTGGCCTGTTAAATGTCAATTACTTATTTCGACCAAAGATGCAACATGAAGTGGACATGTTATAAACATGAACGTAGAATAAACAAGTGCGTGTCGGGCCACGCGCAATATAGGGTTCCGTAGTAGTCACTAGTTTTTTTCTAAATTTTTGTGTGGTCAGTGAATATACATTTATAACGTGTTTTATACTACTAACAACATCTTCTTAGTTACTTTCAAAGGAATTTGAACGAAAAGTTCCTTTATACTTCGCCGAATACATTTGTTTTAGTTGATCGACTATTACTCAATAACTTACGAAGTCTTCTTAGCCGTGATAGTTTTCCTTTTAAATTCAGCATATTTACTACTCCCGTTAATTTTTTCACATTTCCAGAAGCAACCGTTTAGCTGGGACACTGGACTCTAACGACTTTTTCCACTTTAAAACTTAATATTTCACAAACGGATCCCTAAATAGGAAAATGATCTATGAATACTCATAATATTTTTAAAAAACCTATCCAACGACACCCCAGACGATGGGGTAAACGCGAACAAAATAATTCATCCCCGCTTGATGTGTAGGGAAGGTACCATAAAAATAATATTTTTTTAAATATTTCATGTACCATTTTGTCGTCATAATTAATATGCGTATTCATGCCAAATTACAGCTTTGTAGGTCCTATAGTCTCTGTGCAAAACCGCGGACAGACAGACAGACGGACAGACAGACAGACGGACAGACAGACAGACAGACAGAGAGACGGACGGATAGACCGAAACTATAACGGTTCCTTGTTGACTACGGAACCCTAAAAAAAGGCGGACGGAGTCTTATTATACACGGAACTGTGTCTTCAGAGTCGGCCACGCACACATTCTTACGCCTGTCAAATGGTATGGACTAGCGTTATAATGTGTGCGTGCGGACCGTGTACAATATGTACATGTCGCAGCCAATTGGTTAAATAGCCGTTCAATCAAACAGCTAGCCCTTTGACTGAACAACGCCATTCAATCTCACATCTAGCTTTTTAATTGAATATTTCAGTCGCTCGAAACGTTCAACACTACAGCTGATTCAAGCCGCCGCCATTTTATTGATTTAGTTCAGCGCTCACCACCGCGGCGCTAGGTGCGTTTTGTTTACAATATGGCGTTAACTAGCCGGTGTTTTGTGATTGTATTGAGATATTTTTCGTAAATATACGTTACAACTGTTATTAAAGTGACAGAAATTATGAGGACACATACGAGTCAATATAATTTAAAAAAAAACGAATTTCGAGGAGAAATTACAGGATTATGAAATGCGAAGGTATTAATTGCAATTGTGTTCAAAATAAGTTAGAATACAATAATTTATTCTGCTTATTATCATTGCGCTTGTGTAATAATAAAACTAAACTAATGGTCAGCTTAGTTAATTTGCCATTTAACCAGTTAGCTAAGTGTCTAGCTGTAGTGTTGAACGTTGCAGTCAACAAGTCGGCTAAGCGACGTATAGCCGTGTGATTGAATGGCGTTGTTCAGTCAAAGGGCTAGCTGTTTGATTGATCGGCTATTTAAACCAGTTGGCTGCGACATACATGCAGTCAGCTGGCCGATTCTGAAGGTCACAGTTTTATGTATGGTGGGACTCCGTCCGCCTTTTTTTATACGTCCATGCTTATAAAAAAGGCATTGCAGACGCAATAACTTATCCAAAGTCACTTTAACAAAATGTAATAATTTTAAAATGTAAATCACGGTCGTAACCTAGGATTGAGTTAAACAAATCTAAGTTGAATGACGACGTCGTATAATCGTACAGACGTCGTATACCTAGTCGTATAGATGTCGTGTCGTATAGTTGTCACTAGTTTACGCGGGCGGTGGCCAATAAATCAGAGATACAGTCGGCTGATCCGCAGTATATCATACAGTTACAGTATAGTAACTCAGCCACTTATTAGAATCAAATTCACACAAAGACACAAGCTTACCACCCATGTGACGTTATAATGCATTGACTTGCTACTTCAAGTTAGCTGAAATCACGCTGATGTATTTGATCTGAACGAAGAGCGAGTTTAACATGAGCAAAGCTGCATCGCTTTAATACTTCAAGCTATCTAAAATCACGCTGATCCGTATGCCCGATGCAGTGGCCTAGTACTCTAGCATGAATATGATATGCTAAATATTATTTACATTGTGAATAATGTTAGTAGATTTACGTGAGTCTAGCTCGTATAGATAAAACTTGTTCGAAGCCACAGAAATTACAGTTTACAAAGTGCTTAGATAATAGAGCGGGTAAAGTTAATGTAAGCTACGGATTAATGATTTAATACTTGTTCGCTAAACATTATGAAATACCCTAAACTAGATAACTAAATATTATTTTAAACTAACTGAACTAAAGTTGTATACATGTATTCGGCATGTTGTTTATAAGCAGTAGCTTATACAGGGTGTAACTAAACCAAAATGATAATACCTACTTTAGGGTGCAGTGTAGTGTATGAATCCCCTGTATTGAGTTTACTGTAAAAGTAGGAGCGCTGAGCCTACTTTCGCCTCGCCTCGCCTCAATCACCTCAATCACAAAAAACCGCTCTTTCAGCGCTCCTTCTTCCCCAGTACAGACCCTTACACATACAGACCCAAAATTATTATTATCACTTTGTTTTGTTACACGAATAGAAAAGCCATCATGGGCGCCGGCAGGGAGTGCTAGGTAGTGCACTCGCACCCCTTGGGAATCTCGGGATCAACAGGATTTATTGAAATAAAAAGCCGTCTATTGGAAATATTTTTTTAAGAACGAAAAATTTGTTTGTAATGTTTTGGCACAGAATGTATATGTAAATGTCCATCAATGTTGTTCGTAAAAAGTGAAAAGAAAGAAAACTAAAATCTACACCCCTTGGAAATTATTTCTGCCGGCGCCCATAAAAGCCATTTTAGTTTAACACTATTAACAATAGTGTTAAAATCACAAGCCAGTAATGAGCCTATATCACTAGCTCTCAATCGTGGGTAAGACGTAATTGTTGACAATACAGTGTAATTAGTGTACATCAAATACGGCGGGTTCCGTACACATCAATACGATATCAGTGTGTTGTGCGTACTCTGTGGCCGCAGGAACAATCAGGTTAACTATGATTAACTTGTGAGTGTGTGCCGACGTCATGTAATGGTCAAATTATTAAAAATAATTGGCCTAGTGCGAGTCGGACTTGCGCACGGAGGGTTCCGTACCATTTAAGATAAAATAGACAAAAAAATGTATTTTTATATGGGAGCCCCCCACCCCCCTTAAATATTTATTTTATTTTAATGTTATTATCAATTATTAAAGTGTACTAATACCATTAAGTATTTTCTGAATATTTCAAGTGCCTACGTGTAGCCATTATTAATATAGAGCAAAACATCTGTGAGCAAAACATTATAAAAAAATCAAGATCACTGTATGGGGAGCCCCCCTTAAATATTTGAAATATTTTGTTTTTAGTATTTTTTATGATAGTAACAACAGAAATACACAATCAGTGAAAATTTCAACTCTCTAATTATCACCGTTCTTGAGATACAGCCCGGAGACAGATATACGGACAGACATACATCAAAGTCTTAGTAATAGGGTCCCGTTTTTACCCTTTGGGTACGGAACCCTAAAAATAATGTCAAAATCAGTCGCCAGTGAATAGGTACCTAAAATTGTCAAAGTCAGCCGCATATCTGACTAGAAGCGGTTTACGTTCGTATTCTGATTGGTCCATTGAATCATTCCCGCTGAAATAAAATTATTTTCCGTCTACCTTAAAGTAGGAACTAAGTTTTACCTTGGACTTTGGGGGAACTGTATTTTATAACTTTATACATTCCAAAATCCGTACTTAATATTATAAATGGCAAAGTTTGTATGTCTGTCTGTGAAAAATCTATTCTTGTAGTTCGATTTATATCTGTGCAAAACGTCTTCATCATCAAATCGGATAAGTACATTATAGTAGAGGAGCGGAAGGTGCTAATTTTGTAGTCACTCGAGCGTCATGGAGACCTAGTAGGTTTTTTGCGTTAGGTAAAAGTGATAAAAAAATAATAATAGCGTTTTTTATTTTAGCGGTGAAACTGCGGCCATTTTAAAGTTTTGAAAAAGAAAATATATTCAGAAAATTACTTATTTCGGTCAGTTATTATTATATTTTAGACAACAAGGACATTTAGTCCTTGTTGTCATTTAGTTTAGAGCAAAATAAAATATCTGCGAAGTTTAGTTAGGAAAATATGAAGGATTATTTTTTTATATTTTAAAATGTTCCTACAGGCTTACCTAATATCTTTGAATCGTCAGTGCTTTTTATGGAAGCTTCTTTGGGGTATACTAAGCATCCCCTATCTTAATCTGACAGATCGGATGATTGGATTTCAATATTCAAATTTTTTTTAACCCACCACGTGAGAAATCAGATTTCTATACCATGATAACTAGACACATGTCGGAAGCCTATACAAGCTTAATCTGATACGCTCAAGCTACTCCCAAAATCCCCTCTTCTCCTCCTCTACTATTAGTAAATCTAGGATAAAACTTCAATAGTAAATTGGAGAGATGAAGACGACTTCTTCAACTGTAACGAGACTTATGTCTTAGGGTAAAGCCAAACGAGCGTAATTTGTGAGTTGTGAGTCGCACAATTTCGGCTGGCAGAAATTCTGCTGCATTCAGTTTCATACAAAAGTCCTGTTTGATTCCCACGAGCTTAATTTTGTGAGTCATGATTTGTATGATAGAAATTCTGTGACTCATAAGTCATAACTCAAGACGTGAGTGGAAGAGGTAAGTAACATGAAAAATCTTCTCGTTTTTTTGCTTAAATGGAGGCATTAGGGCCGGAAAAAATATTTGAAATAGAAAAACTATGAATTATATGTGTAGCCAGATATATTGGCTAGGTTATGAAGTAGACAAGTTACAAGTTTTATTAAAATAATTAGGGAAAAAAATGGGGTAGTGTTCGTATGTTACGAAATGTTACTTGTTCTATTCTTCCACTCACGTCTTCATTACTCACAAATTACGCTCTTTTGGTTTCATCCTTATATCATGTAATGCTAGAAAATCAACGACAAGCGCGCCGTAAGCAACAGTTCGACATTCTCCAATTTCGTCTATTTGTCCAAAGGCTAGACATTTTTCCAACAATCTGATGTTAGTTTTTCCATGTACGCTTTCTAGATAATATTTTTATTTTCCGTCTCGCAAAATAAACTTGATATTACCACATATTACCGACGTCGTGTGGGCGTTATTCAATGTTCGCATTTCGTGAGAATACTCAAAACACTACTTGATGCTAATGACTATATTTAAAACTGTGACTATGAAAATCTGCGCTTTCATTTTGTAATTTTGTAAATGTAAAACCATTGTGTCTATTTGTTACCTTTTCTTACCTAGTTTCCTTTTTTATTTTATTTAGAATTCACTTACATTTTTTATATTAAATAAAGGGACAAAGTAGCTAACGAGTCATCTGTTTAAAATAAGAGTTGCAAGTGCGTTGCCGGTCCTCTAAGAGGAAGTACGCTCTCTTTGTTGAACGTATTTATGACATAAAAGGTTGTGTCACTGCACTGGTAAGAATGTAATGTAATATAGAGCTATGTAGTAAATAAATGCTTAGAAGTGAAGGTTTGCAGATCGTATTGATATACTAATAAATTACCTATTCTTTATTTGATTAATGTTATTTTTATTTATGAAATTTAATTGACTTATGTTATTTTAAACTAAATTATCATTACTTAAAGTCGTCCCTGGTCCTTGAAATCCTAAAACTACCCGGTAGCAACCCGATACAACGTGAGCTAAGTTAACCTTTTGAGCCAAGAAGAGTTTCGCTCGAGAGCTATGAAATAGTATTGACATGAACCACAGTATAATCTCAATTAAATATTTAACTAGTGTATAATTTAGAGTTGTATTTGTCTTTCTCTGTACGCGGTAGTGATAGAGGTAGCTTTGTATAATTCATGATACCCTCCTGATTATTTATGTAGAACTGTGAATGTATAATTTATATGTTTGGCTAACCCGAGCCGGTTTGATTCAACTTCGTTTAGGAATATACATTCGAAGTCCTATAAGTTACTGCTTAAGGTCAATTCACATTCCTACGTAACCCAACGATGCGATGGGCCATTCGAAACTAAACCTTAATTACTACACAAAACAAAACACAATCAATTATTAGACTTTCTATTCTCACTGTATCTAAATTTTCAGTGTGTACTTACCTGTTTTATAGCTTGCGAGTTAAAAATAATAATAATATTTTTAATTCCTAAATCAATAAACGATATTATTTTATTTGAATAGAAGCCTTAGTATTCCCTAAACTAAATCAGATTTCATCGTTTCTATAGATTCTTTCAAACATTTAATCCTTTCTTTTAAATTCTAATAGGACTTCGTAATCCAAAACTTCGATTTCAACAAATCCTTTATCAATAAAAAAGATTCTTAAGGTGAGAGGGGAAATCGAAATATAAAAGTATTCTTTTAATAGTAAATAATGTATTATTTCCTTTAAGGAAAAAATATTACACTTCGAATCTTTCAGCACTTTACTTAACTTTCAGTCTATAAAGTGAATTGATCTGTTCTTAAAATGCCTTAAGTTTAAACCTTATCCCTATAGCATTAAGAGCGAACCCTTGCATCACCCTACAATGCTGAGCATGTGTTTTGTATGTACAAACTAAATGAGGAGTGATGTGAGATGGTCTCAAGTTGATAATCCGTTCCCGGATCATTTGTATTCTGGAAATCCGCCCCAGTCTTGACTGTCGGAAGATCTTTAAAGAGAATACGACGTGACTAAATAAAGGGGCATCTATAGGGTCACATTATAATAATTTATCATAATGCTACACGCGGAATTGGAGAATAATATATATTTTCAACTACGTAGCATTTTCTCTAAAGGCATAGCTCGTTGTAAGTAGATGCGTAGCACGTAGCACACAGACGCGTAGCAAGTAGTACGTAGATGCGTAGCACGTAGACGCGTAGTACGTAGACGCGTAGCACATAATCGCGTAGCACGTAGACACGTAGCACGTAGGCACGTAGCACGTAGGCGCGTAGCACGTAAGCGCTAAGCATCTAGATTGTAGTACGTAGACGCGTAACACGTAGGCGCGTAGCACGTAGCACATAGACGCGTAGCACGTAGACGCGTAGCACGTAGCACGAATACGCGTAACACGTAGTCACGTAACACATAGCAAATAGATGCGTAACATGTAGACGCGCACCTCGGACCATCAGTGCTAAGTGCAGACAGTGCGCGTTGTTACCAAGACTAAAATCGTAAGCATATTGTGTAGGAGTATGTCGAATTTTTATTATTTATATTTCAGTCCTAGTATCAAGTAAACTTTGTTGTTTTAATATAACCGAGACCGTAAAAGTACAAAGTACAGAACCAATATTGAGCAGGTGCGGGGTTTACAGCGGTGACCTGTCGCTGTACTAAAACTTGGGTCAATGACCTAACACTGAACAGCACATGCTGATATAGAGAGCGCAGCATTTTTATCCCCACACCCAAAAAATTGTATGTATTGGATAATTATCTATATCTATACTTATTATAAAACAAAGTCTCTTTTTTTCCCTCATGTCCCTTTGTTCCCTTTAATCTTTAAAACTACGCAACATATTTTGATGATTCTTTCAGTGTTAGATAGCCCATTTATCGAGGAAGGTTATAGGCTATATTTTATCATGCTAAGACTAATAGGAGCGAAGAAATTGAGGAAAATGTGGAAAAAACGGGGAAAATTATTTGAAAGGGCTAACTTGAACGCGCTAATTCAAGGAACTACTGGTCCGATTTGAAAAATTATTTTAGTGTTAGATAGCCCATTTATTGAGGAAGGCTATAGGCTATATTTTATCACGCTTAGACTAATAGGAGAATGTGGAAAAAACGGGGGAAATTATTTAAAAGAGCTTATCTCGCGAACTACTGGAGCAATTTTTATGTTATTTGGCACACTATCGGTTTTAATAATTTTTTCAGTGGCTACAATATATTTTATAACCGTGCGACGCCGAGGCGGGTCGCTAGTGTAACAATAATTTATGATTTTCAAAGTGTAATTGTGTTGAATTGTAGCTACGCAAGAGCGCTGATTTTAATACGGCTTTAAATTATATCCAACCTGTACACACACACAGAGATACAACAATATTAGATCATAAGAACACAAATATGAACAATCTTGAGACATAACATATTTTGTAAAAATTGAATCGGTAATTCTATAGGCATAGTGGTTCTATAAGTTACTATAAGCAGCTACTTCTGTTTACCAGCGTTGCCAGATTTTTTTTGTGCTAAGTCGGGACTTTGGAACTTTTTCAGTGAAAAAGCAGGATTCTTCAGTCAAAAAAAAGTAAAAAAAGTATAAAATCAAAAGTTTTGTGAATTTTTTCTTTTTATTTGCGTTAGGGCTCCATTCCACCGCGGCGCACGGAGAGACTACGCAGGTGCGTCAAGCTTCGCTTTGTAAGAAAATGTATGTGACTGTGTCCACTGCAACCCACGGACACGCTACGCACGAATCAAGTCAAAGAAATAAATCCGTGCACGTCCACGCGTGCGCGTGGCCGTGCACAGCGTGCTCCGCGGTGAAATGGAACCTTTAAAATAACGTTTACGTGACAATAGATAACAAAAGTAGCCAAAGAAAATCCACCCCTTTACCTCCCACAATCTTATCTTCATTACGCAACTTTATTCTCAGCACGCTGCACGTACGTTCGGGCTTTCCCCGAAAAGCGGGACCGAGCCTGTCCCACGCGGAACTGAGCCTGTCCCGCGCGGGACATTTAATTTTGACGAAAAAATCGGGATGTCTCGCCAAAATCGGGACGTCTGGCAACGCTTATATCTACCTACATATACGTAGATTAATAATAGTTATTCAATACACTTTCTTTCGGCGTCGTTGTAGTCAGAGAGGCAGATTTACATACATAGTAATTTATTCTGGATTTGTTTCTCCCTAGGCTCTTACGAATGGAATACCATGAGATAGGCGAGAGTTATAGCCCACGTCGCCCATACAATATAGCCTATCTCACAGAGGAGTTGACGTTAACGTCGCGCCGAATTTAGTGCCGGCTTAAATCCTCCATATTGAAATGCATCCCGCATTTCAATTTCACCAGAATTTCGTGTTCTTACGTAAGTGTCGCAGCACACGGGCCACACGCGACAAACGCCGTTTTATAAGCTAGTCTATAATTGGTCGTAAAGTGAATCGTTGTAGCGTGTGGCGGCAGCCGGCGTCAAAAAATGTATGAAAACTACAGGAAATGTGCCGGTAGCGGCGTTTTGTGGTTGTGACCGGTGGCCCATGTGCGGGAACCGATCCCGATTGTGAAGCCTCGAATGTTGTTCTCGAAGGCTTTCCCACCCGCGTGCGCACATGTTTCGAGTGAGACGGCCTGCGATCGAAACGACGACTTTTGAGAATCGGGCTCATGTTCTGCGTGTCGCATCTGATCGTAATCAACGAGTAATGGTGAGCTACATTGCGATGTCAAGTGTTGCAATGCATTTCTAAGGCCATTTAATCCTTCCATCGCGGAAAAACGAGACACAATAGCCTTTCAATCGTTATCGCGGCCCATTTGGGCCTTACGGCAGTTGGGAGGTTAAACTGAACTATAATTATCAAAAATCTAATCATTTTTATTTCGGGCGTCACGTCAGAGGCCCTGTAAAAAGTATATAATACACTTTACATTTACAGACATGCTACCCGCGGTGTAAGTCTGCGTGTTCCAATTTTAAATGGCTCATTTAATAATTTTAATTTAGGAAATTTAAAAACAAACCCCGATTCAAAAATTTAAAGTAAGTAGATCAAACTAAAATTTTTCCTTCCTTTTTTGACTAAAAACTTTTGTGAGGCCTGTACATTAATGTAATAAAGAGGATACTGTTAAATAAAGAAGAAACAAACTTACATATTAAAAATCCTGCAATATCAATCCGAACAAACAATGCCTAAGTTCCAAACTAAACAACGTGGTTAAACTGCTTAGTAAGTTATGTATCCCACGCCGTGTTATATTGGTGTGTTTTTAGTCTACACAATTATGAATATCCGAAACAACGTTATATACGTCAAATATCACTGCGTATAATATTTTGGAACGAATCAACATTATGGTGTTGATTTAAGACCACTTTAACTGCACATAATGTAACTTTATGCCGCGCACTGTACAACTTTCTGGAACGAACTGTCACCAGCAGTATTTTCGGACCAATATGACCTGCAAACCTTCAAGAAGAGAGCGCATTCCCTTTTAAGGGCCAACCCACACGTACCACAACCACACCACAACCACACCACGTGGTCGGGCGTATATTTCTTATTGTAAATGAACTGGACCATTCACACGTACCACATTTTGCAGTCGTTGTCGACCACTTGTCAGATAACTTGTCAGACGCAACCACGGCCGACCACATCGCAACCACGTTGCAACCACGTCGCAACCACATCGCAACCACAACGCAACCACAACGTTGCGTCGATGCAATGACAGTGCGCACTGCGCGCACACCGCCCGCGCTCTTCTTCCCCTCCGTTTCATTGACTTTCGTACGTAACCACATCGCAACCACTGGCGACAACGCAACCACGTCGGCATTTTGTCGGTACCACAACGCAACTACAAAAAGCTGCAGCGACACCATTCACACGTAACCACTGCTCGACGACATTTTGTCGTTGCGATGTCGTGTGGTTGTGGTACGTGTGGGTTGGCCCTTAAAGGCTGTCAACGTACCTGTAGCTCTTCCAATGTATGTCCATGTAGTTACTGTAGTAGCTTTCCATCAGATGATCCGTTTTCTCGTTTGCCCCTTATTTTATAAAAAAAACAAGCGCTAGCCAGTATACTGGGTTATTCTTCGAAACACACCTCTTATAGAACTTATTCTAACATAATGTACAAGCAACATTTCTCGAGTGTTTTATGTGTGAATATTTTTATCATTACCGGAGGATTCTCTGGATAATGTACGAGCGATAAATCCCGCATATGTATACCCCGGGTACACCGCTTTTGAGCTTTATTGTTATGGCAATAGAGGCGAAGTGTGATACACTGAGTTAGTCGGAGACTGTACCTCCATGATATACAGTCAGCATCGTAAAGACGGGAATATTGTTATTTATGTACACGATAACTCTGCTTTGTATTACAGTTGTATGTAGGGAGTGTGTGGACGACGGTTATTTCAATCAGGCGATCGGCCGGCTCGTTTGCCTTTGTATACGAATATTATAAAGGTGAAAATTCTGTTTATTCGTTTGTTTTTAGTTTATTTGCTAACTATATGCTTCAAAAATACTGATACGAATTTATAGTTTAGCTCCATTGCAGTTTACACTAACCCTATTGACTAACAGAGGTAGACATCCTGGATAGACTAATATTATTAATTCGAGTGTGTCTGTCTGTCTGTTACCTCTTTATGCCCGATTCGCTAAATAGATTTTATTGGTCATAGCGTTACTTCGAGTCGCGGGATAGGATTCTTTTTATCCCGGAAAAATGTACGGTTCCCACGCGATAAACGAATTTTGGCACAACGGATTTGGACGGGTTGTGCGCGTCATCTAGTAGGCTACATTTCAACGCGAGGTAAATATGACTCCCAAATAAAAAAAAAATAAACGTCAAAATATAAACGAAAAGTTAAACTTTCAGTTGTGCTTAACAGCCACTGCATTATAAGCTGTAGCTTGCCCGGTTTCCCCCGTAATCCCTGTCAGTCGCCCGGCTAAGCTAAATATAGCGCGCCATTAATACATTAACCAAGCTAATCGTTTAGCCGGCTATTGCTGCGACGATTATACGTTTTATACGAAAACTTTTATTGTTTAACTGTTCAAGTGGAGTACCTTGCTGTGAGATTATTGTTTTTAAGTACATCCAACCCATAATCTATCTATATAAATTACTAGCGACCCGCCACGGCGTCGCACGGGTATAAAATATATAACTGAAAAAATGATTAAAATGGATAGCCTATGATCCTTCACGTGGTCTACTTCCTATCTGTGCCAAATAACATAAAAATTGCTCCAGTAAAGTTAGATGCAAAAGTTTTTAATAATATTTTTTATGATACACATACAGTGGTTCGCGAGATAAGCCCTTTCAAATAATTTCCCCCGTTTTTTTTCACATTCTCCTATTAGTCTTAGCGCGATAAAATATTGCCTATAGACTTCCTCAATAAATGGGCTATCTAACACTGAAATAATTTTTCAAATCGGACCAGTAGTTCCTGAGATTAGCGAGTTCAAGTTAGCCCTTTTAAATAATTTTCCCCGTTTTTTCCCCCATTTTCCTCTATTTCTTCGCTCCTATTAGTCTTAGCGTGATAAAATATAGCCTATAACCTTCCTCGATAAATGGGCTATCTAACACTGAAATAATCATCAAAATCCGTTGCGTAGTTTTAAAGATTAAAGGGAACAAAGGGACATGAGGGAAAAAAAAGCGACTTTGTGTTATAATAAGTATAGAGTATAGATATACCTACCTAAAACTCAAAGGTTGACTGACTGACATGGTGATCTATCAACGCACAGCCCAAATCACTACACCGTGGGAGAGCCATGCTTCGGCACGAGTGGGCCGGCTCGACCGGAGAAATACCACGTTCTCACAGAAAACCGGCGTGAAACAGCGTTTGCGCTGTGTTTCGCCGAGTGAGTGAGTTTACCGGAGTCCCAATCCCCTACCTTATTCCCTTCCATACCCTTCCCTATTCCCTTCCCTTCCCATCCCTGCCCTCCCCTATTACCCTATTCCCTCTTAAAAGGCCGGCAACGCACATGCAGCTCTTCTGATGCAGCAAGTGTCCATGGGCGACGGAAGTTGCTTTCCATCAGGTAACCCGTTTGCTCGTTTGCCCCCTTATTTCGTAAAAAAACCGATCGGGCTGAAATCTGGCATGCAGGTAGATGTTATGACGTAGACATCCGCTAAGAAAGGATTTTGACCAATTCTACCTCCAAGGGATTAAAATAGGGGATCAAAGTTTGTATATGTTACGCTCAAAGACCGAAATCGCTCAGTGAGCGAAAAAATAGCTCACAACGCGTTGTGGTCACAGTGAAACAGCCACGACGCGAAATTTGCGTCGTGGTTCTAATGAAAACGGCCACGACGCGTTCTATTTTTTCGCTCACTGAGCGATTTCGGTCTTTGAGAGTAACATATATAATAATACTTCTTAACGCGAGTGAAGCCGCGGGCAAAAGCTCGTATTTTGAATGTGAAAGTGTGTCTGTCCGTTTGTTACCTCTTTACGCTTAAACCGCTGTACTAATTTCGACGAAATTTGGTATGCAGATACTTGGTGTCCCGGTAGAGGAGATACGATAGATTTTTGTTGTAGAAAATTAACGGTCCCCACGCGATAATAACAAACTTTGGTGCAACGGAGTTGCAGGCGTCAACTAGTTCTTTAATATTTGTCTGATTTTTTAAAGACAATATTTCCGACAACGTGGCTGAATAATAAATGAAAATGTTGAGCATTGAATAAATGATAATAATAATGTTATCGTCAATCTCCGTCGGCGATAGAACATGAATCGGCGTTTGATGATCATTTACATATTTTATTGTGTTTTATCGGTTTTTCAAGTTCTCGCATTTGATAACCAATATCTGGACGTAGCATTTGCATTTCTTTATGCTGTAGCAGCAAATTATTTTCTTTACAAGGTAGGTCTGATATTATGACGTAGACATCCTGTCCAGTCCGAGGGCCGGGACACAAAAACACGACACGACGTCGTGGATTCCCGCGACGCGACGTCGTTTCACGATGCGTTGCGTCCCGGCCCAAACTCATCTTTGAATCTCTACGTGAGTTTCTACGACGCGACGTCGTACGATGTCGTGTCGTAGTTTTTTACGACGCGCGTCGTAGATTTCCACGACACGAAGTCGCGTCGTGAAACGACGTCGCGTCGTGGTACGACGCGACGTCGTGTCGTGTTTTTGTGTCCCGGCCCTTACAGCCAGTTTTAAATCCCTCAAGTAACCATCATAATTAAAAATATAGAGCAAGTATTGTTATTAACAGGCAGACAAGTATAAAATTCACAGTTATTATCTTTTGGATCTGGAAACATTCAAAGAAGATCTGGCGACCGAGCGAGGTGAATTATACCACCTAACCAATTGGTTAGGCCGAAGCCCACGTGATTGATGTCAGCTGTCGTAGAATATAGCGATGCACTTAGAAAACTTTTATAGCGCGATGCAGGACTGTGGCGCTAGTTGTACCGCCACATACGCTTAAAAAGTATGCCCTGTTGACCTTATTTACCAATATAATTTATAAAAAGAAAAGCTTATAAAATATCTGAATAAAACCTAATAAAACGCAGCTCTCAGCGTCACAGCAGATAATATATCGTCCGCTAGGCTTTAGTATAATACGAATATAGAGCATGCCATTTCGCGGGTACAGAAAATCCTCACTAATAATAAAATGAGACGGTTTATTTGTATGTTTATTACTGATTTGGCTGAAAAGGTGGTAATTTTGGAGTCTGTGAAATTTACTATTTCATTTAACTCAAAATATAAGCTTTATTTGTCTTGCAAGTTCCTACAACTTTTAACGTAAAGAAATATAATCCTTCACAATAGTTTTCGCGAATAGCCAGAATCAGAACTACACACACACACACGTACACACACGTCATACACACACACACACACAGCCATAATATTGAAAAAAGTTTTTTTTTAATAAAACTTTTTTATGTATAATACCGTATGTTGCAGACTTTGCTACTATAAATATATCGCTACGCAGACTATGATATTATCATCCAAGGGTCACAACATTCTTCTGACATAAACTGCAAAGCCAATAGGCACAAAACACAGACTACTTGCAGTTTTCATAAACTAGGCACAGGCTTTCAGAACAGACTGAAAAAGTATTAATGAAAGATAACAGAGCTAGCCTTTGTGATTAAACCACAAACTTTTCCTGTATTCGTATGGTAAGTTTTTGGACAAGTGGAATCGCAGGCAACGCATATAACGCGGTATCACGTATCACTAACTTAGATACAGTGCGTGGAGTTTACGGTGTCTGGCAGATCACATAGTATATTATATAATATACATAATCGCGACAGGCTGTAGTTTATGTGTGTTTTGAGGTTGAGTTGTTCCCATCGAAAGTTTATTTAGTACCTACGCGACGCGACGGTTTGTAAGTAAGTTACTTAAGCCCCGTACGAGCACCGGTGATCGCGACAACAATAGAATACAATAGCATTTCAGAGAATCCCCGATCGAAGGATTAAGATGTAGTGTTGAGACTGTAAAAAATGTAAGTAGTATCCGCATATTTATTATTGAGAACTAGATGATGCCCGCAACTCCGTTGCGCCAAAAATCGTTTATCGCGCAGGAACCGTACATTTTTCCGGGATAAAAAGTATCCTATGTCCTTTCCCGGGACTCAAAGTATCTCCATACCAAATTTCAGAAAAATCGGTTCGGTGGATTGGGCGTGAAGAGGTAACAGACAGACAGACAGACACACTTTCGCATTTATAATATTAGTATGGATGAATAAATAATTTAATAAGTGACTAGATGACGCCTGCAACTCCGTTGCTCTAAAATCCGTTTATCGTACGGGACTCGTGCAAATTTCCTGCATAAAAACTATCCTGTCCTTTCCCGGGACTCAAAGTATCTCCATACCAAACAGCAATATATGTGTAGCGACACCACAAATAGACAGACGTACTTTATGATTTTAGTATGGATATATAATAAAACGTAATGGTGGAATCCCGAGACCTGCACACAGACCTACGATGGCATTATAATTTATAACTCAGTCAGAGCTTGATGTGGCTAGATGTTCCAGCTTTAAACATCATGCTATTTTAGCTGTCTGTCTGTCTGTCTGCCTGCCTGCCTGCCTGCCTGCCTGCCTGCCTTCCACTTTTACTGCGTGTTTACATTCCTGTGATCGATATGACATTAATAACGTTTTATCACAGTAGAGTGAATATTTTTTACGTATGTGTGTATTATATTCTGTGTATATTTTATATTCTGTAGAAAATACATCGAAAACTATGTTTGGAGTATAATAATTGTATACGGTGCTGTGTAACGTTGATTATATTATTTTGACAAAGTGTGACTTTCAATTAATTCCATTATACCAGCTGATTTTCGAGGCTAGTGAGTTCAGTGCCGAATGCTTCTTCTCTACGTATTTACGTAGCACCAAATCAAGCGATTATGGATCTCTAAAAATCATGGTCATCCATTGCCTAACGTGAAAAAAGACTTATTCGGCCATTCTCCGGTTTGGCATCATTTGAGGAGTGATTTTTCAAATGGGCTTATTTCCATGTTAAGCATTTTTTTAGAAATCGAGAAAAACCTGCACCTGCTGTGTTATGGAATCTTAAAATATTTTTTTTATTCTGTGTTATAGAGCCGAATAACGGTATTCTGAGGTAATTGAAATAGTTGTTCTTTAATAATTAGATTTGAATTAATTAAAAATAATAGTTCGGAAATATGGCCTTTTGGTTGAAACAACCGGAAATGAGTCTATTTGCAATGAAGGCTTTTGGAAATAAGGCTTTTTGAAGTGAAACAATGCATACTATATAATAAGAAACTAATTTATTCAAATTACACTTTTGTATCACTAAAATCATATTTTTGTCCCTCCGCTGTTAATTTCTCGTACAGTTTTTTCAGCAATTTTCGTATCATTTTTTATGAAAAATATTTAACTACTTATAGTTTTTTTCTCAAAATCAAAATATATTATAAAATCTCTTGAAAGCTATGAGCTATCTCGAAATGACGAATTGTAATTTGTAAAGAGCGCGAGCTTTTCTTTGACATTGACACTCAATGACATCTAACTGCCAAAGTGTCAGTTAAAAATGACAAAAAATAACCCGCCAAGTGCGAGTTGGATTCGCGCGCGAAGGGTTCCGTACCGTTAGAGAACAAAAATAGGCCAAATTGTGTTTTTTTGTATGGGAGCCCTTAAATTTTTATTTTATTTTAATATTATTATTAATTATTGACGTAGACATACAATAAGGGCCTTCGTCAAAATATCATGTGCCTACCTGTTGCCATTACTGATATAGAGCAAAAAAGGCAGAAAAAATCACGTTTGTTGATAGGAGCCACCCTTAAATATTAATTTTATTTTGTTTTTAGTATTTGTTGTTATAGCGGCAACCGAAATACACAATCTGTGAAAATTTCAGTAGTCTAGCTATAGCGGTTCTTGAGTTACAGCCTGGAGACAGACAGACGGACGGACGGACGGACAGACATCGAAGTCTTAGTAATAGGGTCCCGTTTATCCCCTTTGGGTACGGAACCCTAAAAACTGTAGAATATAATATAGCCGACAAGGAAATTGTAAAACATGCAGAGCGTTGCAGAAATAATCAATTTTCAGGGAAATTAGGTTATTTAAAAAAGAAGAGGAAATGTGTTCCCTTTGCTTCAAACTAATATAGGGTTTTTGCAGAGTCCACAGGAAATGCGTCTTTTTGTTTCCAAATTCAAAAGCTTCTAACCATGGTTTAAAATTATACTGGAAATGTGTCCTTCTGTACAAGAATGAGCTTTTTGACTGTCAGTTTTGCTAGGAAATATGTACTTTTTGCATTGGATTTTGAACTGACGGCTAGTTTTCAACATAACAATTACGATGGCATTCATAGTTTTTTTTTACCAAAAGTGGAAATAAGCCCTTTTGAAAAATCACTCCTCATTTGTATAATTACCGTAACAGTATCGTACGGTAATTAGATACTAACGTGCTTTATCGGCGGCACACTAACATTAACGACTTGGGACCGCTGATGGGCCGTGGCACACACTAAGGAGAAGCGACCCGTGCACTCGTAATGTACCAAATCCTGATATTTTTGGGTGGGCATCCGAAAACAGCATGTGTTACGGTAATTATAACTTTTGATCGGACAAGTGATTATATCATGATAACTATTTATAAGCTGAGCCTATTGAGTCGATATGCGATAATCAATGTTTATAAGCGTTTTAAAGTAATTTAAACCATGAATAGATTAAATTAAATATGTACGTTATAAAAATTACCCTTAAGTTTCGAGATCAAGTTGGCGTGGAGACACGTTACGGTAATTAGAAAAAGATGGTTTTTGAACACAACTTCAATTAATTTAGTCTGAATCACTTAAATTAGAAGCCTGTGTTTAAGTTTGTAGCTAGTTACTGATGCTATCTACCGATTAAAAATATTACATACTTGAATAAGATAATATTACAGAGTATACAAGCCCGGCTGACGTAAATTTTGCTCTCCGGAGAATGGCCGTATTAGAGAACGCAATGTAATTTTTTATATCTTCTCTCAATATCAGATTTCAGTCATGAGTCTAAAATATCCATCAAATAAAGTATTATAATTATAATAACTAATAAGATATTATAATTATAATATTATAATAAGATTTTACATCATGTTTTAAAACTATTTAAATGCGTTTCAATAACCTCGCTAGTAATATAGGCGAATTTATATCAGTCGGCGGTAATACTCTCGAAACTAAAGCAAAGTTAGATAAATCGTTGTAGTTAATCTGAGTAAGCCTCGAACTCGTAATGAAGACGTGTTGGGGCGTAGCATACTGATGACTATCTGAATATTGATATCCGAGTGTTTGGGGTTCCGTAGCCAAGAAGGTAACAATGGAACCCTGGTAATAAAACTATCTTTCTTGTTTTCCACTCCACTTGTTTTGACTCCAGGCCCTTTATTATTCTCCTACATAATAAATCAATATTTTTGATCTGCGTTGTTTTCTTACTGACCCCCAGAGGGTCGCGACCCACAGGTTGAATAACACTGGTCTACAGTCATTCGAAGCTGTGACAAATAAAATCTCTAAAGCTAATTTTGGAGTGGACTCGATAAGGAGTCTGACGAACAGACGCGTTCGTCAGACTCCTTATCGAGCAAGTGGGAATTCTACAAAAGAACACGGTGCGTCCACATTAATTGTGTCATTTGCGCGATCAGATCTCCGTCGCGATCATCGCGCCGCATAGTGTTTTAGAAATCCCCAAAATCGGACATGACTAAGTTAATGCAATTAGTCGATGGCGTCTTATATTTCAAATGCAAGAGTAGAACTCCCGTGTGCGCATTTTACTTCGTTTTTGAGAAAATAAATTTTTAAATTGGTCATTTTTTGACTCCCTAAAAACGAAATCATTTTATTTAAATTATTTACGAGGGTTTGTAAACTTGCTACCCAGCTGATTAGATTAATCATTAAAAGACACAAAGATTCCTACAATTCAAGTAGTTCCTGAGATTTTAATGTTTTTAAATATTTAGACTTAGTTTTTTTTCTCTCCTTTCCTATATGATTTCCGCACTTCTGTCCATACTGAAAAATACTTTTACTATTTTTTAAAACTGATTATTTTAAAAAATAGTATTTGATGAAACTTTGCTCTTAAATTTTTTAAGGCGCGAATAAAAATTAGAAATTCGTAAATCTCTGGTATGATCCGCGATTCACAAAAAATAAAAATATTGTAGTGTAAATACTCAACCAAAGTATTTTTCAGTATGGACAGAAGGTGCGGAAAACATATAGGAAAGGAGAAAAAAAGGTATAAAAATAGGTCGAAATATTTAAAAACATTAAAATCTCAGGAACTACTTGAATTGTAGGAATCAAATAAAGTACAAAATTTGTGTCTCTCAATGATTAACCTAATCAGCTGGGTAGCAAGTTTACAAACCCTCGTAAATAATTTAAATAAAATAATTTCGGTTTTAGGGAGTCAAAAAATGACCAATTAAAAAATTGATTTTCTCAAAAACGAAGTAAAATGCGCACACGGGAGTTCTACTCTTGCATTTGAAATATAAGACGCCATCGACTCAATGCATTAACTTAGTAATGTCCGATTTAAGGGATTTCTAAAACACTGTGCGCCGTATCAAGTATGCGTGTCATAGTGTGGACGCCTATTAGATCATTCTGCCGACCATGCGCGTATTTGATACGATACGGGCCAGATACGCGGTTAATAGCAATCGGGGCGTATCATGATACGCGTATCATTTTGATACGCTTCGATGATACGCGACGGAGAAATCGCGCAAATGAAACAAATGCGGACGAAGCCTAACGTTAAACCACGGCATTTTTTTTAAAGTCATAAATATAAGGGTGACTTTACTACGAGTGTATTGTTCTTTATGAAATACCTCTTTAAATGTATTATATTTAAACCTAAAGCCACTGATATGAAATATAGGCAGCAATTCTCTTTCTAAATTTCGCCCTACATCTGAAGGTTTTCTTGAACAATTAAGTGCGATACAGACGGAGGCCGAGGGCTCCAAGGTAAATTACACACGAAGACAAAATTGTGCATATTTCAGACGCCATTAACTCTTCGCCTGAACGAGATTATAGCTGCCGCTGAGCCTTACTTGGAACACTCTATATTAAACTCTATTTCGATTACCTAAAGTTTAAAGTCGAGATTATAGCAAGGCTCAAGCCTTACTAACATCTAACACTCAAAATAAAACTCTAATTTTAGTCGTATAGAGTTTAAAGTCGAAGGAGCCGGCGTCACATCGGAGAAGAAATGGCTTGGCGGAGAAACGATTAGGATTTTTCACAGGCGAATGTTCCCGCCCGATGGTTTTAATTCCGTATTGGAGTCTCGTCATCTTTGAGGCACGTGTATTATATATTACTTGGCAAATGTATTTTTAAATATGATAAAGTATAACGTAGCTAAGAGCTTAAAAGCTCTTTTGGTTTGCGAATCGAACGGACATTCTCGAGCATGAATAAAATTCAAGCTTTAGGATTCGCCAAGGTTTCGTAATTCGACAGTAATTATTAAGATCTACTTAATCTACAAATTATACATTATTAATCTATACTTCCATACTAATATTATAAATGTGAAAATGTGTCTGTCTGTTACATCTTCACGCCCAAACCGCTCAACCGATTTTGCTGTAATTTGGTATGGAGATACTTTCAGTCCCGGGAAAGGACGTAGGATACTTTTTATCCCGGAAAAATGTACGATTCCCGCGCGATTAACGAATTTTGGCGCAACTGAGTTGCGGGCGTCATCTAGTATTATAACACAGAATACATAATTAGTTACGGATTATAATAAATTCCATTTTTAGTTCGGTGTATACTTTGTTTGTCTGTCTCTTTACGATACCAGTAAACAGATTTTGATAAAAGCTGTCAAGAAATTTTGAGTCTTAGGAAAGGACATAATATAAACTAGCTATATTTCTCGTGGTAAAATGAATGGCTCCTGGGGAAAAAATAAGTTAGATTGCGCTCAACATCTAAATAGAAATATATTTCTTACTTGACTTTTTTAATTAGCTTTACCCCACTCTGAATAGGCAGCGCATTTTCATAAAATTTTCAGCGAAAGCTCTTGAAAAGTAATATAATTTTAATAACATCATCAATATACAAGACGGTAATTTATCTTGTGGGCCTGGCAAAAAGCCAGCCTCCTTTACAGCGTAATTATTACGTACTTTACCAACCTAATGTATACTGCTGTATAGCTAGTTGGTTCACTTTGCTACAAACTTAAATTTTAAGCGAAGAAATGTATGAAATCACAAGCAATTGTATGAAAATAAATAGTAATATTATTTATTTTTCTAAGAACGTGTGTAAAAAAAGGATTTAGGCGCCCCTTTAAGAAAATTTTTTGGGTCCTTGGTTTTGGCGCCCCTAAAGATGGCGATTTGGCGCCCCTAGAGGATGGCGCCCGTGTATATGAGCTGCAGAATTCCGGCAAATCATTTTGAAATCAACACCCAACCCATGAGAAATCAATCTGGGTGATATTTGAGGCGTGTACGTTTTTTCATCTTTTAAACAGGAAACCGTGATTTGCAAAATCATATGCAATGTCGGGGGCATTACGTGGTATACTATAAATTGTAGTCGATCATTATAATTAAAATTTCAAATCCAATAACTGTCTGTAAAAAGGGTTATAATTTAAATCCGCTGTTTAATAACATTCATTAATTAATACTCATGTATTTTGGAACAATTAATTACATATTAAAATATAACATTATATTAATTGTAGCTCAGGGATGGCGATCCAATGTTCTTGGTTGTTTACGTAGGCTGTGTTAACGTTATATTATGTTTAATATGGATTATCTTATTATGATTATCTTGATTAGTTGAAATTATTATTTTACTAGATGACGTCCGCAATTTATCGCGCGAGAACCGTACATTCTCCCAGGATAAATAGTTCCCTCCGCTGCAGTTTCGCCCCTGGCGGGTCCGGCGGCTCAGCAACAAGCGGAGGAGGAGGCACCGATGGGTTTTAATGGGTAAACCTGGGTGCTCCTCCTTACCACAGTACCTGGGGAGTCCCACATATCCCGGCGGACTTTCCCCCGGGCTGCCGGGAATGCGTAACGCATTTCCCACTGTTACAAAAAAAAGGCTAAATATTTTCCTATGTCTTTTCCCTGGACTCAAAGTATATCCATACCACATTTCAGCAGAATAGGTTTATTCGTTTGGGCGTAAAGAGGTAACAAACAGTCAGACAGATAAACATTTTCGCAGTTTATAATATTAGTTATGGATTATAATAATCCGAATTTCTGCGGGAAATATATAGTTGGTTAACCTAGTGGATATTTCTCGCAGAAATTCGTCTGTCACGGCAGAAGTGAAGCTGTTACGTCATTTTCGTATACTTTTTCGTAAAGCATCTCATTCTCTATAATATTATCTTATCAAATTCGGTACAGCTTGTTAAGCGAGAAATAAAGTCATCGCATACATAATATTATCAGTAAAGACGTACGTACGGCTGTCTCGTTTGTGAGTTATCTCAACAAAATAAAATAAAAATATCTACGATTTTTTTTATCTTAAGGTTTTTCTAGACGTAAGTACCTACCTACTAAGTACTCGAGTGGAATCACAATAAGGTCAGAGCTTAATAATCTCTTTCACGTGCGGCCCTTAACCGTCCTAAATAGGGAAAATGTAAATTTTGGTCAAATGTTTATTTAAATTGGTAAGTAGGTAGTCCTCTGATATAAAAAATTAGCCACCTTCAAAAAAGGAGGAGGTTTCTCAATGACACCGCGTATTTTAATGTTTCTTTGCGGCTAAATTCACAGTTTGTAATCTAAAATTTTGCTAGTCTCGCTAAAACTTAGTTTTAAAAGTGATAAATTTTTGATACAAGTTTTTCAAAGGCTTTCTTTCGCACTCGTATACGTTTAATTGTGATTTACCTTTGATTTTATGAAGTGTTTGACAGATAATATAATATTATATTACGAGGCTATGTCAAATTTTTAAATTATACATTTAAGTAATTAATATTCGACTCTGAGTGCGGCAGGCGCGATCCGAAGGGGGAGGCGCGGTCACAGGGGACATGACCCCCCCCCCCCCAAATCTAAGGTCAAAGTGAAAAATCTCAAAATCTCGCCAAATAATGAAAAAATCTAGCTATGCCATAACAACGATAAACTTTTAGTGACATAGTAAGTAATCTCCTCCAAAATTTCAGGCTGCGATCGCGCCTGGAGTGCGGCAGTTTGACTTTTATTTCATGCATCGCTTTTCTAAAATATTGAAGTGGCACGTTATTGAAGAATTTTGTCGGGAAGAGCAGCGCAGCGCCATAATCTTATATTGTGCTCACGAGGTAATAACTTGAGCTCTGGAGATAAAATATTTGACGAATATTATCTTCATACAGCTGATACTTCTTAACTTTGAGACAACGCTGCGGCTACTGGATACTATTGAGTGGTTTAAAATAACTGGCTGTATTTTTTTTTGTTTCTCGTATGACACAGGTTAGACGGTCAAATTTTCATCAATCTGATCCATCAATCCGGTAAAGATTGATGAAAATTTGATCGTTTAATCCACGGATTGATGGATTGATCGTTTATGAACTTTTTATAACCATCAATATTCCGTCAATCAGATTGATGGATCAGATTGATGAAAATTTGATCGTCTAACCTGTGTCTATAATGAGAAAAAACGTGTCAAGCTTTAACTAAGATTGGTGTAAGTCCACCAGAGTATAAAACTTAGAAGTAAACCTCTTGTCTTCTTTCAAACATTTATCATGTAGAAGGCAGTAAAAAGCATAATTTTACTGCTTTCATGACCTATTTTCTTGCTCTTGTACAAACGTTATATCCATACTTCCATACTAATATTATAAATGCGAAAGTGTGTCTGTCTGTCCGTCTGTCTGTCTGTCTGTTACCTCTTCACGCTCAAACCGCTGAACCGATTTTGCTGAAATTTGGCATGGAGATACTTTGAGTCCCGGGAAAGGACATAGGATACTTTTTATCCCGGGAAAAATGTACAGTTCCCGCGCGATAAACGAGTTTTGGCGCAACGGAGTTGCGGGCGTCATCTAGTAAAAAATATATTCTAAAAAAGAAACAGATAATAGAAACTGTATTACGAAATATAAATTATAATTTGTGCCAACCCTATTAAAGCCCGTTAAAAACGTATATAAAATACGTCGACGTAAGAGTCGTAATTAGAAGGAGTTGGAATCCTCCCGTCAGCTCACAGAGACAAAGACTGCTCACGATATTAGGTACAGCTTTGTTTGTTTCTAAAAATATATTATTTATTTAACAATTTATTGTGTCCAAGAAACAATTAAAATATGACAATATACACAGTAAGACGACACCAAGGATCTGCTTATTTCTAAGAAATCTCATTTAACAGCTGTACAGAGAGAGATAGCAGATAGAACGAATATGATAGTCACAATTTAACTGAAAACTATTGTTATATTTTAAATACACAGTCAATCGGTAAAAGAAATTATTAATTATTAACAACTTGATAGCGCCCGTTGCGCCAAAATTCATTTATCGCGCGGGAACCGTACATTTTCCGGGACATAACCATTATATGTCCTTTCCCAGAACTCAAAGTATGATTATTTTACCTGTGCGTTTATCTACTATAGCCATGTGTGTTTTTAATGGAAAAGTAACCTTAGAAGTTAGAACCTTAGAATATTTCTTTATTAGACTGATGATGTCCGCAACTCCGTTGTGCCAAAACTCGTTTATCGCGTGAGAACCGTACATTTTTCCGGGATAAAAGTATCCTATGTCCTTTCCCCGGACTCAAAGTATCTCCATACCAAAGTTCAGCAAAGTCGTTTCAGCGGTTAGGGCGTGAAGAGGTAACAGACAGGCACATTTTCGCATTTACAATATTAGTATGGATTGGTTAATATTTAACTGAAACCGATATTTCAAATACACAGTCTAGAGGTAGGTTATGTAATAATTAACAATAACAAAAAATATTCTATGGTTCTAAGGTTACTTTTCCATTAAAAAAGGCACAGCTTATGGCTATAGAAGATAAACGCACAGGTAAAACCCTTAGACCTAGAAACTTAGAAAATTCGCACACGTGTTCGTCTGATATAGGTATAAAACAATATTACATATTATACCCACTATAAAACAATATTACAAAATTTAGGTCCAATTTAATAATAATAATAATAATTATTATTATAATAATAAACATTTATTCAAGAACTTTGGGCATTACACCACGCTACTTTACAAAATAAAACGTTAACACACAGTTAAAATGAAGTTGACATGAAAAAGCAGTATGAAATGTAACTAGCCTAACTAAGAATTAACAACAAACAAACAAAAAAAAATAAAAATAGGTAACATGTAACAAACGGGTAAAAAAGATAAGTTAGCAAGAGTATCATGGGAAGGCAGGAGGTGTAATGCTCAAGCCACTGAAATGGAGTCCACTCAGGTAAAACGACTATGGATAAACCACAGTCCCTGATATTCTGTGGATCCAAAATGTCAGGCGCAAAACAGACCACCCAAGGCTACAGTGTTGCAATATAAAAAAATAAGTTATTTATAATATTTTAAACAATTATAAAATAAAACATACATAAATAATTTAATAAATAAAATGTAAGTATATACTTAAAAATAAATAAAAACTTGAATTAAATATGGTATGCAAAGATTAAAATGAGGTAACTTATGTGACGTAAAAGCAATAATATGATAAAAATATATAACAGAGAGCGATATAAAAAAATAAATAAAATAATATTTAACCTATCAACCCCCATAAGGACACCGGCGACCGCGACAACAATAGAATAACAATAGATTTCCAAGAATCCGCGATTGAAGGATTAAATTGAGAGCTGATCCTGCAGTAGCAATTCCTTTAGTTTACTCTTAAAATTATTTATGGAATGCAGAGCACGAAAGGGCGGTAAAAGGTTATTCCATATCTTACTCGCCAAGTACCTAAAACTACCTCTAAATGCAGACGAGTGATGGAGAGGAGTTACTAATAGGTACGACGAACCCCCGGTGGTGAGGGTCAGCTGCTTGTCACATGCCCACTGGAGCTTACTAAACAAGTAGGATGGAGTTTTTAATTTAACCACACCGAACAGTAATGTGGCAAAATGTAACTGTCGGCGACCGTCCATCTTAAGCCATCTCAGACTGTTTATGTACGGCGTTACGTGGGCGCGGGGAGGCACATTGCAACAATATCTTGCGCATGCATTTTGCACTTTTTGAATGAGGTGCTTGGAGCGAGAGAGAAGACAAGGACCGATGACAGCGTCAGCGTAATTTAAGTTGGAAAGGACAAGTGATTCACACAGCGAAACTCGTAATCTCTCTGGAATGAAATTTCTGACCTTGTACAGGAGCTTTAAACGATAAAAACACCGGCTGACAACCTTAGTGACGTGCTTCTCGAACCTCA
The DNA here is from genome assembly GCA_905333045.1 of Lysandra bellargus. NCBI lineage: Eukaryota > Metazoa > Arthropoda > Insecta > Lepidoptera > Lycaenidae > Lysandra > Lysandra bellargus. Next base: position 7,593,092 of record HG995363.1, on the reverse strand, counting down.
GTCCTTCGTCCATCAGGACTCCTAAATTACGGACTTCAGTCACCCTTTCGATGCTTACGTCATTAATACAAATTTTAGGCTGATTAGCAACAACTTTGTGTATTTGTACTTTTGTAACCAAAATCAGGTACTTAGTCTTAGATGGGTTAAGTATCAGGGCGTTATTTACTGACCATTTAGCTATACGTGCCAAGTCCTCATTCAACCTTCGCATAGCTTCTATAAGGTTATTCGGCTTGAAGGTAATATATAACTGTATGTCATCCGCGTATATATGGAATTTACAATAGCGTATTTGTCTGACTATATCGGCGCAATATAATGAAAACAATAAAGGACCAATCACTGAACCCTGAGGTACACCTCTGTTAACATTACGAGGACTTGAACGTGATGACGTCCCGTTTTTATGAATAGCATCGACTACCTGTAATCGGTTAATCAAATATGAGGCAAACCAGGCTACTACTCCAGCATCACAACCAGTATTTCAACTTAGAAAGAAGCAAATTTATATTGATGGTTTCAAATGCGCGTGAATAGTCCAATAGTACCAAGACCGTAACCTCTTCTGCATCCTGTGCTGTGATGACATTATCCACTACATCTATCAATGCAGTAGCTGTACTGTGATATTTACGAAAGCCCGACTGCAATGATGGTAATATATTGCTTTCTTCGACATATTTGATAATCTGGCTATGTACAACCTTTTCAAGAACTTTGGATAAACACGGCAATATGCTAATTGGTCGGAGGTCTTTCAGATCAGAGACGTTGTCTTTCTTGGGGGTGGGTTTAACAATAGAGAGACGCCACGACTCGGGGAAGGTGCAGGACAGGAGGGAGGTATTAATTATATGGGTCATAGCACTTAGACAACTAGGTATGCGGCACGACATCAACAACATATCAGAATTAATATTATCCACCCCCATAGCCTTAGATGTCAACGATTTTTAGGACATCATCATCATTAACTATTTTAAACTTGAAGGTGGATGAACCAAAGGTATGGGAGTCGAAATAGGCTAAGACAGGCGGAGGAACAAAATTAGCACCTGGGACGTCCAAAAAATGTTTGTTAACATTATCAGGGTCAGCCAGGAAGTGTAAAATCAGACTTACGATTATGCCAGTTCAGATTATCTTTCAAATGACTCCACATAAGCTTGGGGTTCTTAATATTAGAATTAATGTAGGTACTAAAGTAAGACGCTTTTTCCCTAAGGATAGCTCGCGTGACCTCACGCTTAAGGTCTTTATAGTAATTTAAGTGGGAGTCAATTTTTGTGCAACGTGCACGCTTATACGCCTTGTCTCGTTGCTTCATTAATTGTTTTATATTAAAAGTAATCCAAGGGTATTGGCGATCTTTTAAATGAAGTGTTTTGGTAGAGGCCAGCAAATCAAAAATGTACAAAACACTACTACTAAAGAACTGCACCATCTCATCAACCTCGTCTACACTAAAGATGTAGTGCCAGTCTAAAGAATTCATGAACAGTTCAAAATCTTCAGGTGAGATATCTTTTAGTGCACGATAAGTTATACATTTAGTAACTGTCCTTACTTTCGGAAGGTCTATCTCAAAAGAAAGGAACGCGTGGCTACTAAGATCGGGTATATGCTCAACCCATACTCGATTCAAGTCGGCATTAGAACAGACCAGGTCGAGCAGGGTTATTAAAAGACCCAAAAAAAAAAAAAAAAAAAAAAAAAAAAAGGTCGAGCAGGGTTGCGGTTTCGGCGGTGAAGTGAGTAGCCTCAGCCGTATATTGATGTAAGCGGTGAATCGATAAAAATTGGTCCAAGATATTAAAGTGAGCCGTGTTCTTTTTTAAATAATTAATATTAAAGTCACCAACTAGGTATAAGTAGTCGTAGGCTGAAAAACTGCTAATTGTATCAGTTAGTGTATCAGTAAAAAGTTTAGCTGATAGCCAAGGGGGGCGATATGCTGTACCTATAACGATTATTTTATTATTGGATTTAAAAGACAACCACATCTGTTCTACAGTATGGGATGTACTGAGGTGCTCAATAATTTTAACGTTAAATCTTTTCGAGATATAAAAACCTACGCCGCCGCCACGGCTACGTACAGACTCAGGTCTAGGCATATGAACGAGTCGATAACCTGGTACCTAGGAACCCAATTTCTGATATCTGTGAATTTCACCAACGTCTGTTATAGTTGGGGAGGGGAAGAGGGGATTTAGGGAGTAGCTCGAGCGTATCAGATTAAGCTTGCATAGGCTTCCGACATGTGTCTAGTTATCATGGTACAGAAATCAGATTTGTCACGTGGTAGGATTTTTTTTTTAAATATTGAAATGTCGTCGGATCTGTCAGATTAAGATAGGGGATGTTTAGTATACCCCAAAGAAGCTTCCATATAAAGCACTGACGATTCAAAGGTTAGGTAAGCCTGTAGGGACATTTTAAATATAAAAAATAAAGCTTCATAATTTCTTAACTAAGCTTCGCAGATATTTCATTTTGCTCTAAACTAAATGATTTAGTCCTTGTTGTCTAAAATATATTTATAATTTACCTAAATAAGTAATTTTCTGAATATATTTTCTTTTTCAAAACTTTAAAATGGCTGCAGTTTCTGAACCCAACGCTAAAATAAAAAAACGCTCTTATTATTTTTTTATCAGCTTCCATGACCCTAGAATGACTACAAAAATAGCACCCTCCCCTCCTCTACTATTAGTGTTAACAGCTTGTTAAAATATATCTTCTTTTTCATTCACACGAAAGACGAAAGAGCTAACGTGATACTAATTCGAGCGTTAACTTTAACAGTCGTTGGTGAAATTGGGCCTAAACCTCTTCCCGGCAAAATAGGTTGATGTCCTATTCATTAAGTTTCAATTACTATTCACATAATTTCAATTGAAGGAATTTTTGTCATGAGCTAAGTCGCAATAAGGAGCTAGATTATCACTTATCACAGGCAGTAGAATCATTAGGGGACGCAGAAAGTTGATAATGTTATATACAAACAACAAAGTCGTGTAATCTCTCTGCCGACCAACCGAACGAGATAACAGAAGGAAATAACACCGCAATCAGACTTTAGCCGACTAATACCACAGTATAATAACACACACAGTATACTATAGCCCAAGGCTGCTAAAGTCCAGGCCATTTAGACGAAACTTTTTCGTTTTCACTTCGTTATGGAATCGCCGATCAAAATGCAATTTATTTATCATGCATGCATTATGCAAATTAGCTTTAAATGTCAATTGCATACATTTTCATCGGCGATTCTATAACGAAGCGAAAACGAAAAGATTTTGGCTCACCCCCCAGGCCATTTAACCAAGACTTTTTCGTTGTCACTTCGTTGTCGATCAAAATGTATGGAATTGACCTAAGTGTTCGTTAATATGACGTTGACGTTCGATTCGTCTTATATCAATTCCATGCAAGCGATAAAGAAAAGATCTTGGCTCACCCCCCGAACCAAGGGTCACACTGCAGTGGCCCGCGAAAGAATGTTAAGTGGCAGGCAAAAGTATGTTTTTGAAGTGAAAATTTGTTTAGCGGCGTTGAGCACTTTTGTGGGATGGGTAAAAACTGTGAAACTCGCGTCAGATTCTCGTGCTGATCGAAAAACCTTGGAAAAACCGTAAGACGGTTGAAGAGTAGTTTTTGTGTCGAACTCGAACTCGAATTGATTGTAAGGGTTTCGACTTCGATTAAAAAAAACGATTTTTTAATAATCGATTTTCATAAAAACGGGTTAAAAAAATGCACAATGTTAATAATCAAGTTTTCACTTCTGCCGGCACTCCCGGAGTGCAACCCGTCTTTTTTTTAAATATAGGGATCACATTGATTGTATATTGTATTTCAAACAAGTAACCTTTAATTCAGATTTAAGAATAGTTACTGAAATAGGCAACGTAAGTGGTCCATGACCCATCGTCAACGACCGAATCTACAGTTTGGCCCGACTCTTCATAAGGTTGAGCAGCCCTGCTTTAGCCAAATCACATGCACGGAGATTTTAAGTAACATATTGTATAGTTTATAGGTTAACTCATAGGAAACATTGACAGATTTAAGTACAGTGTACGGCTAGAATTCACTTGCTATAGCAACTGCTCTGTAGCAAATCCACCTCGGAACATGCTGCCAGCCACTGCTGCCTGCAGCCTGACTGTACTGAATTATAAGGGCCTGTTTCACCACTTCCTGATAAACTGCCGAATAGGCTATCCACAAATTTTTTGACAGATTCTCCATACTTCATCTATCAAGTTAAGTTGTGGATAGCATATCTGGCACTTATCAGGAAGTGGTTAAACAGGCCCTAAGACTTGTATTAATTAGTCATTTGATCGGATAAAGAGCTCGACTTTCAGGATGGTGCCAAGTTACTCTACTGTAGATCATTTATACTATGCTAATACTTCTTATAGATTACTTGTTATAAGAGGATAACTACTGGGCGATACTCTGTGAGATGTGCCCCTAAATTGATCGTTTATCGTACTAACTTGATGTGGGTTCTTTTGAACTATATTTTATTTTGCTTTTTTTCGTTAAGATCTACTGTATACTATTTAAATATAATCTATTGTATTGATCTAATGTATACTAGGTATTATATATGTATAAAAGTCTGTCTGTCTGTCTGACATTTGGTATGGAGATACCTATTTTGAGTATCAAGAAAATACTAAGGGCCTGTTTCACCACTTCTTGATAAGGCTATCCACCACTTAACTTTACAGATACAATATGGAGAACCTGTCAAATAAGCCTATCCGGCACCTTATCAGGAAGTGGTGAAACAGGCCCTTAGGATTGTTTTATCCTAGAAAAATGAACGATTCCCGTAAATAAGCATATTCTAATTACAATTTCAGATATCGTCATCGAGTTCTTTTTAAAGGTATAAAAGCGCTAAAATGAGTAAAATAGTAGCGAAGAATGAAAATGGTAAGTACATACAGAGTCAACTTTATACAAGGGATACATGTTACATACCTACACAATATTACACACCCTAAGCATATTATATAACTTTACTTGCTAGTATCACAATATTATTATTATCTATAATAATAATAATAATATGTGATACTAGCAAGTATACTCTATAAGTCACAAAATTTATATACCTATATACTTATAGTGTTAAGAATATAACAGCTAATATATAAAATTCTCGTATCACAGTGTTTGTGCGCGAACTCCTTCAAAACGGCTCAACAAATTTTAACAAAATTTTTTATGTAAATTCATTAGACCTGAGAATAGGTTTTAATCTACTTTTTATATTGATAATAGAAATGATGTATATGGAAAAACAACGTTTGTCGGATCTAGTTTTAATATATTATGTATTTTAAAATACTTTTAGTTCCGGATCTTCGAAAGTATAGTTTCGAGGAGATCTTCAAGCTGAACTGTATATTTATGAAGCTGGGCCTGCTGTGGCCGAACCCGGGGCGGGATCGTCTCAGATATTTTCTTATAGGTAAGTAAGTAGTTTTTGATCAAAACGCAGTGAGTATTGCAGATAATTATACCATCATGCAGGAGATTAACCTTTTTTCCTGTAATATTAAAAAAATCTGGTGATACTTTATAAACTCTAGAGCCGTGGTCCCCAAGCTTTTTTTCATACGGGCCACAAACATGTCTTGGTCTTGGCTCATTTAATATACATTGCGATAGTTACCTAGAGGAAAAGCGTGTGTTTGTTCCTGTGAATACAAAACGTATTGAGAAGTTTAGAAACAACTTAAATTCAAGTATTCAATTATTATTGGATGAGTCAAATAGTTCAGATGAAGCATTTAACAAATTGTTTAAGAGATAAGATGAAGAACTCAATTTAATACTGTATTTACTCCTAAAACGGTTAGAAACAGCCGTAAAAATAATAATAATTTTACAGTATGGGCAACTACAGGAATTAAAATAAGCAGGCAAAGATTATATGAATTATATGATGAAAAATGCATGAATACTAGTGATAAATTCAAAACATATGTAAAAAACTATTCAAAGATTTTTAAAAAAAGTTTGTAAGGCCGCTAAGGCCATTCACATTAGGGATAAAATTAAAAATTCGAAAAATAAAATCAAAACTACTTGGAAAGTAATAGCTGGTGAGACTGGAAATGTCACCTGTCGTAGCTCCGATTTTGAAATTTATTTTGAAAATAAAAAGATCACCAATGATCATGAGGTTGCGACGGTCTTCGAAAAATTTTTTGCTGACATTCCGGTCTCAACTACGAAAAATTTAAACTCCTCACCTGCAGCTGCTGAAAAACTACTCAGAGACAATGTAAAGGAATGTAATGTCAATTTTAGGTTTAGAGAGATTGTCCCCAAAGATATAATTGATACTTTTAAATTAATAAATATTAAAGATACTACTGATCTCTGGGGCATGTCTACTAAAATTATCAAATCGATAATTGACATCATAGCTCCTCATCTATCAATGATTTTTAATAACTGCATAAAGAGTGGTGTTTTTCCTGACTTAATGAAGCACAGTAAGGTTGTACCTTTATTTAAAGCGGGACTTAAATCTGATCCCACAAATTATAGGCCTATATTGATTCTACCGACTCTGAGTAAAATATTTGAAAAAATAATTTTAAATCAGTTACTATTAAATTTTAACTTTAATAATTTATTACACAACAATCAATATGGTTTTACTAAGGGTCGATCCACAACGGATGCTGGTATAGGTCTTCTCTATAGTATATTTGAAGCATGGGAGGACTCGCAGGATGCCCTAGGGGTTTTTTGCGACCTCTCCAAGGCTTTTGACTGTGTTGAGCATGCTACATTGATCAGGAAATTGCACCACTATGGCATTAGGGACTCAGCACTCAATCTTTTGACATCTTACCTAAAAAATAGAACTCAAAGGGTTGACATTAATAGTAAAAGGTCCAATGGGACCAAAATAGAATTAGGCGTTCCGCAGGGATCCATTTTGGGTCCATTCCTTTTTCTAATCTATATAAACGACTTACCTTATCTTGTTGAGGATAATGATAATGAGATAGTACTTTTTGCTGATGACACTTCACTTATTTTTAAAGTGAAGCGACAGCATTCAAATTACGACGAGGTAAATAGTGCTCTCTCAAAAATAGTACATTGGTTTAACGTTAATAACTTACTTCTAAATTCTAAGAAAACTAAATGTTTAAAATTTACTTTGCCCAATGTTAGGCAAGTTAAAACCAATATACTATTAAATGATGAGAAGATGGATTTGGTGGACACCACTGTATTCTTAGGCATTACACTAGATAGTAAACTACAGTGGGGTCCTCATATTGCTAATCTTGCAGATAGGCTCAGTTCTGCAGCATACACAGTCAGAAAAATACGGGAAATTGCTGACGAAGACACAGCAAGAATAGTTTACTTCAGTTATTTTCATAGTAGAATGTCGTATGGCATCCTCTTATGGGGAAACGCTGCCGACATTAATACGATTTTTGTGCTGCAGAAGCGAGCTATACGTTCAATTTATAAAATGTCAGCTTTTGAATCTCTGAGAGAAAAGTGTAAAGAAATTGGTATTCTAACTGTTGCTTCTCAATACATTTTGGATAATGTATTATATGTTAGAAAGAATCTTAGTAAATTTGCAACCAAAAGTGACAGTCACGGAAGAAACACTAGAAATAAGTACAAACTAGAAATACCGGTGATCAGACTTAGTAAAGTTAGTAAATATTTTAAAGGTCAATGTATATGCCTTTACAATAAAATCCCAGAAAACGTTCAAAATCTTTCCATTAATAAATTTAAAAAAGTAGTCAAAGAACGTTTGTGTGCCAAAGCCTATTATAAGGTCAATGATTTCATAAACGATGGCACATCTTGGGAGTAGGATGGCTGCTTGCAAGGCTGCTTCTACATTATTTTAGGACTTACAATAATTATGTATGTATGTTGACATTGTTTAATTTTAAGTTACATCATTGTAAACATTATTTTAAAAGATTAATTTTTTTCTCACTTTTTTTGGTAAATAAAGTGGGCCCCCTGCGAGTTTCTTACGCTGGTTCTTCTCGCCGGGTTAGTTACCGAACCGGTGGTAGGCATCATGTAGACTTTCAGAAAATATTTGCAAAAAGTTTATTCTGAATTAAAAAAAAAATTGAGTTTTTTTTTTGGCGTCACGGGCCGCGACGAAAATTTTTTAGGGTTAAAAAATAACGTTCTTCAAAATTAACGATTTAAAAGTGGAAAAAATTTCATGTCTTTCACGACGACTTTACATTATTTTGCCGGTGGGCGAGATTTTCAAAACGGTTTAACATCACGCGGGCCACAGGCACAGACTAAAAGTCTCGGCGAGCCGCATGCGGCCCGCGGGCCGCGGGTTGGGGGTAGCTGCTCTAGAGCTTTGGTAAGTCCCAAAAACAAATACCCAACGTGTGCTGCAATCACATTCTCCTCACACAAAATAATGTTGAATTCAATGAATATTTTGACATAACTAACATAATCATACAATGATACAATATACAGTTTATGTCGAATGTATAATTTAATCAAAATCAGATAAGTAATTACATTAAAATAATACATAATAATATTATGCTGATTAAACTTAAATTTAATGAAATTTCACAGGTAATGTATGAGGCTCGTATCAAAATCTTCATTTAATTACAGTTAAGTAATTAACATTCGTCTCGGGGTGCGTCTTTAAGATTAAATTGAATGTCAAATTCTCAGAATACCAATCCCGTTTAAATACATATATTATCAGAGACGTTTACTGATTACCTAATGCGGCCGTTAGACTTTTGTACCCGTTCGAACCTGGGACGGATCGTCGAATTATACAAAATAAACATTTGAATTGAAAACCACTTTTGATCGAACGTTTTTAATTCAACAATTTAAAGTTTAAAGGAGACACGTTTTATCGAAAATAGTTTCCAAATTATTATATTAATTGAACTACAAATACTCTTGGAAAGCGAAATTTTATTGTAATAAAGCATTTACAATAATTAGATTTTTTCATCAGTCTCCATTATATACAGTTTTATATCAAAGAATTGTTTACGTTCGGTACGGGTTTCTTTGTTCTATTAATTGGTTATATAAAAGTAATAAAACTACTTACGATATACTGTTGTTACGAGCTTTTGAGGAACAATAAAAATGCGAAACGAATTGCGATCTTGTCGTCAAGTAGGTGTATAGATTATAGCTAGTAAATCGAGATCGAAGACTTTTATCTTCTTTGACGAATTATTGGCGGGAAAAAACACGCTTCTTGTGAATTTCATGACGTATATATCTATCCCACCAAAACATGAAATGTAAAAGGGCCAAGCAAAATATTGCATAGCTATTCAATACTTCTGTTGTAAAAAGTTTTCAGATCACATTCAAGCCAAGCCTTCAACTTATTTTGTAATTTAAATCAACATTCAGTAAATGTATCAATAGATTTCTTTATTTTATAATTATTATAGTAGCTTGGCAATGAGCACTAGAGAAATAATCAGTTACTAATTGGATTTATTGGGTACTGTCAGCCACATGCGTCGTTACATATTAAAATACTTTACGCTTGCCGTCTGTGTAAGTATGAACTCCTCCCAATATGCAGTTTTATATTTGTTTCTGCTGTACTCATTGCCAAGCCACTATAATAATTATAAAATAAAGAAATCTGTTGATACATTTACTGAATGTTGATTTAAATTACAAAATAAGTTGAAGGCTTGGCTAGAATGCGATCTGAAAACTTTCTACAATAGAAGTATTGAATAGCTATGCAATATTTTGCTTGGCTCCTTTTACATTTCATGTTTTGGTGGGATTTCATTTCTTTTTTGAAGGTTTTTTATTGTCTTTTCAGGTCACGTTATAACTTTTCTGTTAAAGCTTAGCACCCATTCCCTATCTCCTTTAATATATTTTTTCTTTGAGGCTTCGTTAGTTCTACAGGTGGACAACGTAACGTAAATACTTCTGAGTCGATTATTATGTTCATAATATATAATTGACTCTTAAGCTAATACTTGAAGGTGATCATTTTTAGCATTACCGTTGAATACATAGCAGCACTGTTGTAAGCGTCTCGACGTTCTTCGCAGGAAAGGAACACACCTTATTTCATGCGATAACTTAAAACTCCCATATTATATCGAGCAAGTAAGGAGTGTATATCTCAGTACTGAATTAGTGATTACATTTATAATATTTAAATCGAATTTAATTATTGTATTATTATTAACGTTGTTAATATTATTTTTTATTTAATTAATACCATTTCATTAAGGTCATAACTAACTTAAAGCCTTTTGTACGGCAAACAAATATGCAGTCGAAACTCGTACTGCTCTTGCAAAGTTACAAATATAAAAATCTTTTATTTTATTAAATACTTAAAGTATTATTATTTTTCAATTTCAGTTTTTAGATTTCCCTGCCCAAAGGATGAGAACGGGGCCCTATAATTAATACGTCTTCGCTGTCTGTCCGTCGTACATCCGTATGTAACTAGGCAGCTGGATCTCGAGAACCGCAATAGCTAGATAGTTGCGATTTTCACAAATTTTGTATTTCTGGTGTCGTTATAAAATCTAATAGTCTAATCAAAATAAAATAAATTATTAAAGGGGGGCCTCATACAACAAACACGATTTTTTTCACTATTTTTGCTCTATGTCCATAATGGTAAGACTTAGGTTTTTGAAAATTTCAGGAAACGCTAAATTATATGTTAACAATAATAATTATAATAAAATTTTAAATAAACTTATTATTAAAGGGGGGCTCCTATACAAATTTACGGTACGGAACCCTATGTACGCCAGTCCGACTCGCACTTGGCCGGTTTCATAATTTTTCCTTTCATTGTGAATATATACCTATCCGGGTACCAAATTTCAAGGTATTAAGTCTGCTAGAAGTACCTTAGAATTTTGATGATCTGTCAGTCAGTGACAAAATGTAGTAACTTTGACCATCCGTAACTACTAAACTATTTATAGAAATTCCATGTAATTTGGAGATTAAGCTAGTTTTAATACTTGCTCCTAGGGACCGAAATTTTAAATCCCTAGCTTTGTTAACATCGAAGATAAAGGGGGTGTGAAATAGCCGCGAACCGCTTCAAGAAAAGTATGGTACGGCCGTGCCTTTGCTAAAAAACTTGGCTGGGGCACTGCCGTGCCCCCAGATTTTTTTTATTAGATTTGATAGTTGTGTTAATTTAAATGTTTGTTGTTTGTAGTATTTTTATTTATGACACAACATCACTGATCTGCCTCTGTGGCATCGTAGCTCCTTAAAGGATAACCTCCTTAAGGGGCCGGGTACCCTCAAAATTCTCATACAAACGTAATACCAAAATCATTTTCTCATACGAAAATATTTAACATGTTTGAGTTATTTTTCAGCTTAAAATAGTAATTACCTAGGTTCCTGAACAAAAATTAACTTCAAAATATTTAAACACTAAAAAAAAAATTTTTGTGTATAAATTTTTTTTACTAAATTTACTACTAAATATTTAAACACTAAAAAATAGAGTAAAACACTAAAAAATATATAAATAAATAGTAAATTTACTACAAAATATTTAAATACTAAAAAATATTTTTTAGAGTTGAAATATTTTGTAGTAAATTTAATATTTATTTATATATTTTTTAGTGCTTTACTCTATTTTTTTGTGTTTAAATATTTAGTAGTAAATTTAGTAAAAAAAATTTATACAGAAAAATTTTTTTTTTAGTGTTTAAATATTTTGAAGTTAATTTTTGTTCAGGAACCTAGGTAATTACTATTTTAAGCTGAAAAATAACTCAAACATGTTAAATATTTTCGTATGACAAAATGATTTTGGTATTACGTATGTATGAGAATTTCGAGGGTAACCCGGGCTCTTAAAGGTTTTGAAACTGGGACCGACTCTCAAGCGTCGAATATCGTTAAGATCGCAGCCCATCGCACTCGCGTGCGCACATGCTGACTCACTCGCAAGTGTGAGAGATCAGAACAACTTTCGAGGTAAGTGAATCGGGCCCCAGATGTCACCAAGTACTCTTAGGTATGGCGGCGGGTGCTTCGCCCGCGCGTAGATCATGAAAGTTGCCCGCATCATAATACTATACCGTTTCAAATTTGTTTTTCCTGTCGTACTGGCAACACGCGCGCGGCCGGCAGCATATTGACACCCGTATTTTATTGTGCAATATTATCATACTTCAATTAATTCAAATGTTCAATAAGAACAGTTTATTTGACAATAAGATCGAAAGGCGGGCGCGTCCAATCCCTAGATGGTCAATAGTATCGCAAAATTCTTGATATGCCACAATAGAATTGATCGTCTATGGGACCACTTACCATAAGCCCGTCTTCCTCCCCAGGTGTGGACTCCCTGGTGATGCTGCCTTTCTTCATCATCATCGGCGACAACGTGCGGTTGCGCGTGCTGGCCGGCGACGTGCCCAACCTTATACGACAGCTGATCGTGCTCATCGCTATATCTTATGCCAGGCTTAAGGTTTGTTCATTCCATTTTAATTCATTTTCATATTCATTTTTTAAACAAACTTGTGGGAAATGCGTTATGGCCGCAAAGAAAGATCTTCCGGCCGAGCGAGGTGGTTATGCTCGGTCAGGCGGCAGGCTGACGTACTTAGAAAACTTCGATAGCGCGATGTAGGATTGTGGCGCTAATTGTGGGCACCACCACAAACTAATGAATGATACTTTCAGAATAGGTGTCTCACTGGATGCCTATCACTGGTTTGGAAACTAACAAAACGACAAGAACAGGCGTAAGAAACTCGCACAGACTTCAAACAGACTTCAATATGGGGCATACAGACTACACAGACTCCCAATATCTAAGACGGCAACTTAAAAAACATCTATTTAGTAAAGTTAACTGCGACCACATCTTGTCCAAATAAACTCATTGTAGTTTTTGGGGTAAGATTTCTTGTATTTTGTAATATTATTGTATACAGTATTGAACAAAATAAATAAATGTGACATTTTAACACTACCTTAGAAATCTTCGATATCTTTATTTTATATAACTAGATGGCTGTAACTTATATTAAACGGCATGCTTTGCTCAAAACAGGCAATAGGCATCAATTTCTAGGAACTGTAGACTGTGAAGACGCTGACAACTGCCAATGACCTTGATCTCGCATCACTCCCGCACCAGAGAGACAGAGATGTGAAGTGTTCACTCGGTAGCGTGGATACATTTTTCGTTTGTTAGAGGAAAAAATAAATATTATAGGAAATCTAGACGTCAGAACCGAAAATTAAATCCGGCAATCTTTGGATTTTTGTAAAAGGTATCAAATAAACAATTTTTTAAAGCATAGATTGCATTATTACTTTAGTTAGAACTGTTTAAAGTTCCTGAAAGATGTGACTTTGGTATTTTTTTCCATCCAGTAGGAGTACATTATTTTATTATTTAAATTAGACAAGCTTTTCCAAATATAATCAAAAATCACATATTTTTTTGTGCCAATCAATGAAATACATACGTCTAGAAAACTGCACAAAGATGTCGAATTGGCAGCTGTCTTCGCCTTAAGAATCGAAAAGATCTATGTGCAGACCACAAAAATATCTCTCACTTGAAACTCTATCTACATGCTCATTTTCTTATCCAGATGTTTCTTAGCATCTTCCACGCGAAGCTCCTTCGAAACGTCCTTGACGTGATCAGCCGAGACTACCAGAAGTTCAACGACCTCCCAGAAGAATACCAGCAGCTCGTCGAGAAGAATATCAGGATGACCAACAAGTTCCAGTATACTTGGGGTGTGGCTATCGCGTCTACTCTGCTGTCTTTCTTGCTCCTGGCTCTGGGTTTCACAGTGTATTCGCAGGTTTGTTCTAGGGATATTGGCTTTAGTCATGAAGCTATAGCTCCATGGCTTTTGTATATCAAAGTGAGTCGCCTATATGGCCATGTAAAAACATGGCGGACCATTTATTCGTAGTCATCAAAAGGCATATTACACAAATACGATTAATAGTAGAAGAGGGGAAGAGGGGATTTCGGGAGTAGCTCAAGCGTGTCAGATTAAGCTTGTATAGGCTTCCGACATATTGTGTCTAGTTATCATGGTATAGAAATCAGATTTCTCACGTGGTGGGTTAAAAAAAATTTTTTTTGAATATTGAAATGTCATCCGATCTGTCAGATTAAGATAGGGGATGCTTAGTATACACCAAAGAAGCTTTCATAAAAAGCACTGACGATTCAAAAATAAGGTAAGCCTGTAGGAACATTTTAAAATATAAAAAAATAAACCATCATATTTTCCTAACTAAACTTCGCAGATATTTTATTTTGCTCTAAACTAAATGATTTAGTCCTTGTTGTCTAAAATATAATAATAACTGACCGAAATAAGCAATTTTCTGAACATATTTTCTTTTTCAAAACTTTAAAATGGCCGCAGTGTCTGTACCCACCGCTATAACAAAAAACGCTCCTATTATTTTTTTATCAGTTTTACCTAATGTAAACAACCTACTAGGTCTCCATGACGCTCGAGTGACGACAAAATTAGCACTTTCTCCTCCCCTACATAATAAACTTACTCATAATTATTATAATACTTTATGGGTCATGACTTACCGCTTATCACATTGCAATGTAGACAATATTATGCATTTTCTAAAATGAGAATTCAAATTGGAACAGGCAGACCAAAACCGGAAATCAGAGAAGTTGATTCCTAGGCAGATATTGGCGGTCCTAAGTAATTTGGTCGTGTTAAGTCAAACCAAGCCGACCGATCACAGCTAACATTAAATTGACATAAGCCGACCACATGACTTAGATCCGCCATCTGCATAGGAATCAACTTCCCTGATAGTACATAACATTTCAATATAATGTGTATCTTTTCGAATAGTAAATAAAGTTCAGAGCACAAACCCAGACTGGCCTAAGTATTTTTTTCAGGTATTCAGCGCCAACCCCAGGAAGTACATGATCCACGAGTGCCGGCTGATCACCCTGGCGGAGGGGGAGCAGTACCTGACGCCGTACTACGAGCTGTTCGGCGCGTACAGCGTGTACGTGCTGTGGGAGGTGTTCGTGGGGTTCATTGGTGAGCAGCCGAGACTAGATGGAGAATTGTTTGTTAAGTTTACGTGTATGTGGGTATACAGAATGCACATATTTAGGGTCACCGCAGATATTATACAATTTCAAGTTGGCCGACTATCGTATTTAAACTAAATTATTACTTACGTAATATTGTAATTTAATTGGACAACTTTTAAATTGTAGGTAATCGGAAAGGAATCGAATTTAGTTGCATAAAATATGTGCGAGCTCTCATAAGTCGCTACAGCTATAATTGGTATACTGTGCGACTTAGTTGACCAACTTAAAATTGCAAGTCTACGGTCGCTCTTAACGTAGAAATGGGAGAAGAAATCCGAAATCTTAGGAGATTCTGGAACGAATGTTAGTTTAATAGACGACGTCCTAATATCCATTGCGCCAAAGTTCGTTCTCGATGGGGAACCGTACATTTTTCCGGGTTAAAAAGTATCCATACCATACCACATACCACAGCAGATATCGGTTCAGTGGTTTGGGCGTGAAGAGGTAACAGGCAGACACACTTTCACATTTATAAAATTAGTATGGATAAAGTTCAATATTTTTGTACAGTGGCCTTTGAGCCACTGTACAAAAATATCGAACGGCCGAATGATTATTATGATTCTGTAGCATAGCTGTCTCGTAGCACCGTTGTAACTGTTTCGTAGCAGCTCGTAGCAGTGCTACGGAAGATTTGTGTACTTTGATGAATTACTTTTTACCACGCTTATTATATTAACTGAAAGGGGTGACAGACGTACGAACTTGAGGTACGCGGGTTTTAAGTTCGCGAGCTTACTCGGCTCGCATCGGTGACACACGAGAATCGCTCACACTGGATTACCATACCCCCAGGCTCGCGGCTTTGCTGACACACAGGCGATTACAGGAGCACGATTTGCAGCATAATCATACTATCACATTTTATATTCTATGTATTATATACTTTTTATTATTATCTTTGTATTCTAAGCGGTGCAGGTGGCGTAAATGCGTAGCGGTACCAACTTACGTATTTGCTTCACAACTACACATACTCATGTACACACTGCTGAGTGCTAAAGTCTGTCCGTCAAACGACAACAACACCAGGAGCCACAAAACACCAGGCACTGTAGGTTACCTACGCTACAGGGTTGCGCCTGAGTGGTTTCCTTTTTGGCGTTAGGGCATTACATTACCTACCATTCGATTAATATTATGATTTATAAGCACATTATATTGTGTTATCTGCGTTTTATTTTGTATTGTTATTATTATTATTTACTTCTGTGTTTCATTGTTTTTTTTGTGTGTTTGTATTTCACATTGTATATTTTCTAAAATAGTGTAATGTCCTATTGTGCCAAATAAAAGTTTATTTATTTATTATTTATTAAGGTCGTCGAGCTATAAGTCCGCGTACTTACTCGCGTGTCTGTCACCCCCTTTAGGTTGTATGTATGTAATGGAATCTTTGAGCACGATTTTTACTCATCTCCAGTAGTCCAATTAATTCGCAACTTTGCATACGTATTAAATGCCAATGTTAATGAAATAATTTGTTATAATTTTTGAATACAAACAAGCGTGTTTTTTTTTTTTAACTGTTAATTATTTTTTAGCGGTTTCTCTACTTGTAGAGAACTACATGATACTATATCTTATCTTATATCTTTAAACGAGCAATTCTTGTATATATATATAATTGGAATTTCGGAATCGGCTCCAACGATTTTTATGAAATTTAGTATACAGGGAGTTTCGGGGGCGATAAATCGATCTAGCTAGGAATAATTTTTAGAAAATGTCATTTTATTCGTGTTTTATCGAATACCGAGCAAAGCTCGGTCAAATAGCTAGTTTATTATTAATCAAAGAAGCATAATAATACTGTTTTTTGAACAACCAAAAAACATAAGCAAAAAATTAAAGAAATCTTTTATTCTTTGTTGTTACACGTTCATTACTAATGTAAACATTTCCGTATCATATCATCGTAATTTCCCAGTAAACAACAACACGGATGTTACGTGATCTGGATTAGAGAAGTTACGGTTGACAGTTACTTCCTGTGAAGTTTGTCACAGGTCTCACGTGTCTATTCACTTTCAGAAAGTGTCGCATTGCTTGTCTATTCACACAGCTATTTAAAGAGTTTAAGTGCGACCGCACATCGGAGACACGACTGTAGTTAGACAGTCTTGTTCCACATAGACAAGTCAGTCTTACGACACAAAACAGTTGTGTCTATCATGTGGCGCACACCAAGTCAAAACTGTCTTGACTACGATGACGCAACGCATACAATTGTATAATATTAAACAGTAGAGAACGCCCGGACAGAGTAGACAGAATTATTATAGAGTATGCCGACTTAGAAGTTAGAAATTTCTAAATTTGACGTATATGACGAACATCGCTCACTACGAACTTAAAACTATGACATATTACAGGCATTAGGGTTTCCTATTACTGTATTTCTCTGGGATGTTAAACATGTTAAGCACGTTAAAAACGGGTTGTGAAACACATCAATTTAAAGTAATTTATTTTTTAAACAACTTAGGTATTTCAAATAAAAAAGTTGTATATTAATAAAATTAAAACCGAGTGCACATTGCGTCTATTGCGAGCAGTTCTGAAAGATTTTATAGATATAGATAGAAAAGTTCTCATTCGGATAAAATTAACTTCTAAAATAAACGGGAAAGACTCGACGGGAAAGATAGTACTTGGATCGCTGGACGTGTTTCTCTTTTTGGTCGTATTATTGTTTATGTTTTGGCACATGTGATTAAAATTGTCAGAATCTAATTTTGAAATCTATAAGTATTATTTGAAATCTATAATTAAATTATATCAGCCAGCGCGAGGCACATTCCATTCATAATCTTAGTGAAACCCGACGAATTTGACATAATATATTGAAACCTGTCCGTCTCTTTGCAGTCGAAGTCCAGAGCTCGGAACCGGTACTTTTTTAACCAGGTTAAAACGCTCTATAACCAGGTTTTCTGATAAGTGCTCGTTCAGAGCGAAATAGAGATGCGAACGGTATTGCTTCTGAAATTAACCTGGTTAATTTCTCGCCGAAAGTATCTCTCGGAACCGGTATTATTTTAACCAGCTTAAAACGCTCTATAACCAGGTTTTTGGATAAGTGTTCGTTCGGAGCGAAATAGAGATGCGAGCGGTATTGCTTCTGAAATTACCTGGTTAATTACTCGCGGAAAGTAACTAGTGGAGTGATATCTTCTATCCCTTTCTAGTGCACCATCTAATAGCCAATAGGCCATATCTTGTTTATGTGTGGACAATGGGTGATGGTCGTGGTGTGTGTGAGTGGGCGGGGCGAACATAACCGCGAACGGTTCTAACCGGTATTTTGAGCAGTGAGCAATTTAAATTTGCTCTTAGAACAAAACCAGAAATAATCTCGGTCCGTTCAGAGCGGAATCGAAATGAAAACGCTCTTTTGGAAATGTATGTCGTTTCTAACGAACAGGATCGCGAAGATTAACCAGGTTTCCGAGCCCTGAGTCGAACTACTGGTAGTTATGTATATTGTGGCTAGACAGTTTTGTCGTAGATGTGCGCGCTCGCATACACTTCAAAGGGAAGCCGACTGTCGTTAATCAGACTTGTCGCGGGCGCATTAGACAACTTTGTCTAATAGACGTTTTGTCTCAAATGTGCGCATCTAGTGCATTTTTTTATGCGATAGTCTGTCTTAAGACAGTCGTGTCTCAGGTGTGCGGTAGCTCTAAGGGTCCTGGCACACGGCGATTTGTAGCGAAAGAATCATGCGTATTCCAAATTTTCCGTTCCGATTAAAATAGCAAGCGACCGCGGCTGACGAAAACTGAAATAAAATGTCTTTATGACATTTTGCTTCAGATTACCACAAAGCGGCGGCGGTATGGCTAGAATGTCAATAGAAAATTAAACTTATAGCCTAGTTCGTATAGTGGCATTTTGTTTGAAATTTTGTCGGTCGCGGTGTTTTGCCGCGTTGATCGGTACCTTTTAGCTTGTAAGTCGCATTTGCTACGCGCTACTGTAGTGATGCAAGCGCTGCACCGTGACCGCGACAGGAGGGAGTAAACGGAGGTGGTTCTCAGGTATTTTGTGCCGTTACTGACTGTCGCCATTGTACCGCTTATGCATCCTGATTCCTGACTGTATGAGCGCCCCATGTGCTAGAGCCCTAAGGCGTAGGAGTTATGGCGCCAGGGGCGGTGCGGGGGCTTATTTGTTCCCTTCCGCCCACCTTAGATTAAAAGACAAAAACAAGATGTTAATAGGTCATTAATAAATTACAATAATTATACTGTTTTGAGCTTAACACTTTATAATCATCTAAACAACAGCTATTACGAGGGTGGGAGGAAAATATTATATAATACTAGCCGTCCCGGCAAACGTTGTTTTGCCATATAAAGTATTTCGCTCATATTATTTTATTGAAGTGACTAAATAAGTATGTCACCATGGCAACGTCCATCGCTATCCCGTCGCACAAGCAATGGTCGCCGTCAGTCTCGAGTTGTAATAATTAATTACTATTATTTATTCAACAAATGCACTTATCAATATAAAAAGTAGCCAGTAGCCGATTCTCAGACCTACTGAATATATACACATAAAATTTTGTAAAAATCAGTAAAGCCGTTTCGGAGGAGTACGGTTACTAACATTGTGACACGACAATTTTATATTATATAAGATTATCTTTGCATTTTTTAAGGTTGTTGACGATTTACTTGCAATACAAATATAAGTTTATTTTCCAAATTGATAACAACAATAATCACTGAAATAACAACTACCTTATACCATTGCCTCTACGCTATAGTTCTTACTCTACCCCTATTTTTTACGTCCATGACTCCATTTGCGAATTTGATTCGTTGTCAGATAAAGGGCCCAGTGGCGAGGGGTGAATATTTTGAGAAGGGAAGCCGGAGTAAAAAATCTACTTACCAATTTTGGTAATTTATAATTGAATGACATGCTTTTAATTTTCAAAACTAAGTTTGGAAAACAAAGTTTCCTTCGACAGCAAAATATAATCTGTCAGACAACAGTCTTTCTGAATTAATGCCATATTTTCCGAACTACACGATTACGTCGTACGACTCACAATTCACAAGTCACAATATAAATTAATTTAATTCACGACACTCTTCTAAGTTCTAACGCTAAAACAAAATTTAAATTCGACAAAACAAAACAAACGACATGTTGTTTACAAACACACTATCCGCCATATTAATATGTCAATCTAAAAACCAGCAAAATAAAAATGTATTACGCGCCTGTCATATTTAGTACCGCTAAAGGCATTCTTAATAAAGTCGTATTACAAAAAATCCTACCAAAATAAAATGTATTACGCGCCAGCAAAAGTATAATGTCGCTACATTCATTCTTAAATTCGAATCATAGCAATTTTACTTCATGACTCATCTATCTCGCTTGCACTTGTGCGTTGCTAATTAACCTTTCTCCGTAATAACTCGTCGGGCATCGAGTTATTTCCAAGTATATATCGCGCGTGCTAGAACGAGACAGAACATGACGACCAGTTCACAGGAATGAAAAGGACAGATGCTTACTATGAACTGTCGTTGTATGGAGAAATAAGCCGCTAATCCTGCGGCTTATTTGATTCTCTGCGCCCGCACATTGCATTGCCTTTTAAAATTTGTAGGCGATAGTTATTAATTCAAACTATGTATTTCAAGTGAGAGAAAAATTTATTGCATATAACATTCTGAATTCAAAGTTTTTTAAGTAGGTATGTAAAATAATTATTAGATAAATATGTCGTTGGCCCATATATTCGATTTTTCTAAGCCCTAAGGGACAGGGACCGAAATGGTTACCCATTTTGGTGTTTTAAACTGTTTAATTTATACGATTCTCTGAAAAACCCTAACATGCGCATCAGCCGCATATACATACAGCTGAATTAACGGTATAAATAAACCGTTTATGACTAAGGTTCATTTTCATTCGTTTTTCTGTGTTAAAAAAGGATAGGTGATATTGTAAGTACCGCGGAACGCTACGATCGGAATTGCCATTGTATTCTATTGTTGTCGCGATTTTCATGGCTTTGATCCCAGCCGCGGCGCCCCCCACTAATTTGTTGTCTCTTTCGGTTATCACCGCAGCTATATTAAACGGTTTAATACCGCTTAAGACAAGAGCATAGTTGAA
The DNA here is from genome assembly GCA_905333045.1 of Lysandra bellargus. NCBI lineage: Eukaryota > Metazoa > Arthropoda > Insecta > Lepidoptera > Lycaenidae > Lysandra > Lysandra bellargus. Next base: position 7,571,734 of record HG995363.1, on the reverse strand, counting down.
AACCCTGCATATGGATATTTAAAATAAAACGGTTTGTATCGATACCGCTACAGCCGTATAGCGGATTAATAGGTCCCTGCTAAGGGAAGCCGATGGGAATCGGGTTATATGGACGCTTCGCCACTGAAAGGGCCTATGTAATGTGGCCAGGTTATATTATAAAACTAATATTATATAGTTAGTTGTAAAATGTCAACTAAAGTTAACATAACCCGGCCAAGTAGGTCAACCATCTGCGACCTCAGTGGCTCAGTGGTTGAGCGTGTTGTCAGCGCTCATGCCGGGGTTCGCGGGTTCGAATCCCGCCGACGGAACAAATGTGTATTAAATATGTGTAATGTGTATTATATAATAAAAATCTTAAATATATATATTATGTATAGTATAAAAGTAAGCATTAAATATATTTCCGTTGTCTGGTACCCGTAATACAAGTCCTTCAGGTACTTACCACGGGGCCAGACCGACGTGGTGTGAAGCGTCCATAGATATATTATTATTATTATTATTATCCACGAACAAATTTCTCAGTACATTTCCATATTATGTTTTCAGCATACGACGGTATATACATACTGTCGATACTGCACGTGTCGCTGCGACTGAAGATTATCGCGCTGGATCTGTCGCGGGTCTCGCGTGACGTCACACCCGCCGCCATGACGCGTAGAATCGCCGAGTTTGTCAGAGACCATTATGAGGTGCAGAGGTAATTCGAAGATCGATGTTTCAAGCAATTAAATAGTTTGTTTACAGAAAGTAGTTTACAAAGATATTTGTATTTCCATTTCATATATTATTATTAAAGTTATATTCTGTGAGCTAAGCAGTAGAATCCCACAAAAACTCTGAGCTTTTTAGGTATTGTAAGGAGTCAATTTTCATTAAAATCTTTAGAACATTGCTATGAAGTAACAGACATAATATGCAACATTAGAGATCAACTACGATAACATGGCGCGCCCCTCCAAATGACTATTTCAATGTGTTTAGTCACATCCTTATGAAAGAGTTTTTATGTAGTTAGTATTCAACCAATCACACTACACGTAATATTTCAGTTTTGTTGGTCAACTAATCATAACTAGCCTACTGCGCAAGACAACGCACTTCAAGTCGTTTTGACAACGCACTCCAAACGTTTTGATTTTTTTAGGGGCGCGCCATGTTATCGTAGTCGATCTTCTACAAACTTTCGCTATATTAACAGTGAGCAGTGAGATAAATTAAAAAAGTAACATAGCATTGTTATTTTTTCAAAACTATAAGTATCTAAACACACATTGCCGAAGATACGCGGCCGAAGTTCCGAGGCCGATATTACGTTCACACGCATTAGGAAGATAATATTATGACACACGATAAGAGCCGAAATTACGTGGCGAAAATTTAGTTGCGTACCTTGTCCGAGTATTGATTGCCTACCGCCGAATCGCTGCTGAACTTACGCTCGACAGAAGTTCGGTGGTACGTAATAACGCGACGTAATTGCGGCATGGTGTGTCATCGGTAATTTAAAATACATTGCAGGCGTAATCTTCTCGAACTTTGGCCGCGTATCTTCGACATGGTGTGCTTAGACACTTACACGAGCCTTTGATTTTCAATGCCTTATCTCACCTTCAGTATGGATGATACTTTATAATGACGAGTGTTCTTTCAAGGTTTATTGGCAAGGTGGAGAAGTGTTTCCAGGTGTGGCTGATCTTGCTCATCTTCAACGCCATTCTCCAGATCGTCATGTCGCTCAGTCAGACTACCAAGAAAAACGTGAGATTTTTGTGTAATAGATAAGGAAATAAGATGGATTCTGATGGATAGGCATTTGCCACGTGGAAGTAGACACTTACAAAAATACTTTTGGTAATTAACTACAGATCAGGGTGGAGCATCATACCCGAAAAAATTCGAAAATGTCGAATCTGCTGACTATACTGGGACCACACACGCCCCTTAAGGGCATCAAACATTATAAAATAGTGATAAATATGTATTATATATAGGTAATCAGGTATTTTTCTATATTATGTATAATAATAGTAATAGTATAATAATGTAGAATTTTAAAAGGTCCAAGGCGTGATGGACTTACAGTAGATTAAGAGAAAATGCAATCTTGGTACGCGACAAAATTATGTGAATGAGACAAATAAAGGATATGGGCGGCTGGCCCATAGACGACCCTAATTATTGTAATATAAAAAAACTACAGATCAGAGTAACTCTGATGTTGTAAGTTGATGTGCTTTATTTTTTTATTTTTTTTTATTAAAAACTTTATGCACATACAAGTACAAAGGTGGACTTAATGCCTAATGGCATTATCTACCAGTCAACCTTTGGGCGATACAGGATCAAAATTGTATAGGTGCCAGTCAAGTTACCAGATTAAGAAAAAAGAACTAAAAAAAAAACTAACAACATGTAAATATAAATTATAAATTATACAAATAAAATATTATAATATATTAAACTATACTTATCATAAATACACTGATATATAAGATATATAAATGAAACTACATATACTTATATACATATATTACATAAATATTTATTAACATAATATATACATTACTAAAGTTAATTTATTAATTGCCAAGATATAACGGGTATTATAAAAACTAAGGGTCCGCCAATTGCTTCAAGTAGAAGTCACGAACTCGGCGCTTAAAAGTGTCTCTTGTTTTTGACATCCTGATTTCCGGAGGAAGAGCATTCCAGAGGAGAATAGCCTGGATATTAAAAGAAGAGTGGACGGAATTAGATTTGTGGGAAGGGCAACTTAAAAGCTGATTTGAAGTGGATCGGAGGTTTTTATCGTGCGTGCTGCAAAGGTATTGAAAATGAGGGGCGAGATATTCGGGAGTATGGGGATGATGCAGCAGTGAATATAGCACACATAGCGCTCGCACCGAGCGGCGCTGGCGTACTGGTAACCAGTGCAGCTTAGAGCGGTACGAAGAAACGTGATCGTATTTCCGAAGGTTGAATATGAATCGAAGGCAGTTGTTAAATAATCGATCGAGTTTGTTGAGTTTGTCGGCATTAAGATCAAAACAGCACACGTCACCATAGTCGATTATAGGGAAAATGAGAGTCTGGACCAGCAAAGTCTTGACCGGAGTAGGAAGGAAATTTTTGTGTCGATAAAGGGTTCGTAGCGTATTTGTGACTTTACTCGACACACTAGAAATATGGGATTGCCAAGTCAGGGAGGAATCAATATGTAAACCAAGGTCTTTTACGCTTGTACTAAAAGTAATAACAGAGCCGTTGTAGATAACCGGTGGGAGAGCGCCTATGTTCACTTTACACAAGAATCTCGGACTACCTAACAAAATTGCTTGGCATTTTGAGGGATTTACTAATAATCCGAAGTTACTGCACCAGTCTTTTATTGTTCTCAAAACCTGGTTTAATTCCGCAATGGCTGCTGATAGCTGCTCCAATCCTGCCTGGATATAAAGTTGCAGGTCATCGGCATAAAGATGATACGCAATATGAAGTCTTTTAGTGAGCAGATTTATAAAAATACAGAAAAGTAGAGGAGATAAAATACCGCCTTGTGGAACGCCAGCGTCGAGGTTGTGCCACTTAGAGGATGAGCTCTCCGTGCGTACCGACTGTTGACGACCACGAAGATAAGAAGAAATCCAAATAAGTACTTCAGACGAAATCGGAAGTCCAGAGAGTGCTGCCAGTAGGATGTCATGATCGACATGATTGAATGCGTTAGAGAAATCCACAAGCACTAAAATGGTAATCAAAGATTTCTCGAAACCAGCTCTAATATCACCTGTAACTTTTAACAGAGCAGTGGTTGTGCTATGTCCAGGTCTGAATCCCGATTGAAGTGGGGAGAGCAAATTATTTCCGAAGACAAACCCGGACAGCTGCTTATGGACGCAGGCTTCGAGAACCTTTGATAGGAAGGGAAGGATGGAGATAGGACGAAAATGAGAAGGATTAGTCGGATGGGGGATTTTCGGAAGCGGGCGAACAAAAGCTTTGCGCCATATATTTGGGAATACTGAGGAAACAAGGGAGAAGTTTATAATGTGGGAGAGGGCGGGCAGAAGTTCATCTTGGATGGTGGTGATCATGCGTCGACTAATGTCATCACAACCTACGGCTTTTGATACTATAGACTTGATAGTCTTGTCGATTTCGTCTAAAGTAACTGGAGAAAACTGAAAGGGGTCTAAATTGGGACGAGATAAACCGTTAAGATAACTAATGGTCTGAAATTTTGTGTGATCGTCTAGCTTTGCTATGGAAGAAAAATGGTGGTTTAAATCATCAAGACTAATAGATCTGGGTAGTTCCAGGGTTTCTTGCGCCTTTCCTACACCAATAGTTCCAAGAAACTTCCAAATATTAGGAGGGGATAATGAAGCTACATTTTTGAAAATTTGGCGGCGTTTGGCATTACGTATCATCTGGTTGCAACGATTCCTGGCTGTTTTATAGTTATCCCAATTAGACACATTCCGATTCCTTTTGAATTTCCTATATGCACGGTCCCGGCGCCTCATCACTTCCTGAATTTCTGCTGTCAACCAAGGAGCTGGCGGGTGTTTAAGCTTAACCCTTTTTACAGGAGCGTGGGAATCGTACAGTCCTATCAAAATGCTATTAAAAATTGAAACCTTATCATCCATTGTAGATGCATCATACAACGGTTCCCAATTAATTTTAGACGCGTCAACTCTTAGTTGTTCCATATTAACCCTCCCATAACAACGCTTAAAAACAATTCTAGGAGGTGGTTTTGGTGGTTTAAGGATATAGGAAGTATAGATTAGGTCATGATGGGAAAAACCAGGAGCGGGATGTTGTCCGTGGGATTGAACTAGGGATGGATTGGAAGTAAGGATCAAATCAAGCCAGGTATCATCGCCGGTAATATTATGATGAGTAGCGGAGAGCGGCAAAATATGAAGACTGACCGATTCTAGTAAACGGGAAAGTTTTTGGGAACGAGGACAGGATAGGTTTAATAGGTCAGTATTGAAATCACCCATAATGACGTGATGTGCATATTCCGAACTCAATGCTTCCAAAACAGGCTCTAACTCCGAAACATATTCAACAGACGGGGGACAGTAGACTACTCCAAGGACCAATTTGGCTCCTTTCACGAGGACCTCAATGAAAATATGCTCTGCTGCAGAAGTACCGTCAGATGGTGAGGAGGCTATTATTTTATGTGGCAGATCACTCCGTAGGTAGATGGCGACACCTCCGCCCCGCCTACCGATCCGGTCATTTCGAATTAGGATGTAGCCAGGCAGAGCGTATGATGTGGAAAGAAGATGAGGTTTAAACCAGCTCTCAGAAATCATGATGGCATGTACATTATTTCCAGAAAAGGTTTCGATCATGTCACTAAAGTGACTAGGTACACTTTGCGCATTTATGTGACATATGTTAATAACGCTATTATTTTGTAAATTAAAATTCTGGTGTAAGATTTCACCTAGCGTGTAACTAATAGAGTCAGAACTTTCTTCATTAGATAATATACTTGTATCATTGGCAGAATAAAATGAGTCGCTATCAGACATTGATATATATATAATAATAATAAACAAGTAATAAAATACAAATAAATAATACTATAATAATATTAATTATAAAAGAAATATATAAATACTATCTATTTAAAACTAAAAAAATACCTAATAATTTTATAATACTATATTTTGCATCTCTGTACCACCCGCCAACTGACCAACAGGTTTAAGTTTGAACACAATCATTATTGTAATTTGAACACTTTCGAGCTGATGAACTTAACATGATAAAACACAATAATTATGAAAAAAAAAAAAAGTAACCATTAAGAGAACTGAGTGTTAACATAAAAATTTCACAAACATGTTAGTGACGATAAAGAAGAACTTGAGAAAACTAAAAATAATATTTAACATATAACACATTGCATCAATCAACTAAACACAAAAAAAAAGAAGATGTCGTTTGTCACTTGTCAGTAACATCATCTGTGGCATTGACAGTTCAATTGGCGTTGTCTATCAACTGTCAAGTGTATTAAATGTGTCTGATATTTTATTTTGGTAAAATAATTATGAAATACCGGCAAATTCTACCCTTCAGTCTACACATATTAACTTAACAAAGTAAAAGAATCGAAGATTACGACACAACTACAAATACAAGAAGACAGAAAATACTTAACATAATAATTTAGACCAGTGACACAATAACAGCTGATAATTTATGACAATAGTGTATTGCTGTTGGCTATTTTTACTATTTAGACATAGTAGAGGCTACTTTAGGATATTTCGTCACCAGGGGCTGAAGCTCTTCTAAATTAAGCACCTTATGACGCTTTCCATCTGCGGTCTTAATAACAATGATACCATCTCGTGTCCAGCAGGCCCTCACACCGAAATGTAGCCTTGCCTTGACAAACACAACCTGCCTCGCTTTTGTCAGGAACTCCTTAACTGTAGTAGGAGTCCCTTTCAACTTTGATTTGGCCCGCCAAACTGTATTCTTCGAATCTAATGAAGAGAATTTTACCAGTATTGGTCGTATTTTGTTTGGATCAATGCTGCCCAATCGATGACACGCCTTCAAGGAACAAGATGGGATGTCTGGAAGGCCTAGTTGACCGTTGATGATTCTGATGATAGTAACCGAGCAATTTTCACTATTTTGTTCTGGAACACCCGAGAAAATGAGAGTCTTCCTGCGTGATCTGGACTCAATCGCATCGACAGCCTTTGAACATTCAGAGATCTGCTTACGAAGGAGACTGAGCATGGAGAATGTTAGTTCCCGAAATGTGCGAAACTCCTCAGCCACCTTAGCAACTGTATCCTTGGCGGAGCCGCTCTGCAGCTGGGCATGAAGCTCATCCATCTTCTTGGTCACAAGCTCCTCAAGACTCTGCTGTGCTTTGATAATTTCGTGCATTTGTGACATGATTATGGTATAAAATAATATTAAGCAGACACAATACTTGTGATTCACTGTGAGAATAGTCAGCTGGTGGGTGGTGCCTGGTGTCAGTGTTGCACTTCACATAGAGTTCCACAAACGATTATTGTTCAACAAACTGTATGTATTAACACAATTTTATTTGAATTCTCTTGATGTAATTAGTTACAATTGTTTAAATTATTTAATTAGTTTATATTATATTATATAATTTTATATTATATTATATAATTTTATATAATTTAAATTATTTAATTAGTTTATATTATATATATTATTTAATTGCTTTAGTTTTTTTTAACGCTATTCAATAAAGGTCAGTTGAAATTACTACTCCTCGCGTTTTTTTAAATGAGCCATTCAAAATTGGAACAGCCAGTCCACCATAAGCGTACGGTTACACGGTAAATCTGGCATCAGTTCAGTCCATCAGTCTGAGACTGACGCCAGAATGATTACCGGAAAGTACATAAGTAACAAAAAATGATCAGTTCACTTCTGTTCCTAAGAAAAAAAGACAACCCTCGGGCAACAGGCGGTATCCTGTCTGGTTCACTGCAGATATTGTTAGTGGTTTAAGACGAAAAAAACGACTGCATAATAAATGGAAACGTACTCGTTCTGAGCTAACCTACACCCAATTTAAGAACCTGCGTTCGGAACTGAAAACGAAAGTACAGACAGCGTATAGCTCCCATTGCTCTGCCATCGAAAGCAGGTTGTCCAAAGCAATTTTGGCAGCACATTTCCAATTTAAAATCTAAGAGTGGGTTAGTTAAATGATACAGTTGGTTCAACCAACTGTATCATTTAACGGTTCCTTCTATTCTGGAGCTAATAGTGCAGAAGCATTTGCTCGATACTTCTCTAGCGTTTTTCTCCCTGATGTACCTAAACTAGATCCCAATTCAGAGCCTATAAATGTAAATGCAGTAGGAACTAATATAATTCTTCCGTCCTTAACATCTGGAGACGTAGGAAAGGCTATTGATAAGCTAAAAGCACAAAGCTCGATAGGCACTGATAATGTACCCCCATATGTCCTAAAAGCGTGCAAAGACATCTTTACCGTTCCGTTATGTCATCTGTTCAACACATCACTGAGAGCTGGAATATATCCTAAACAGTGGAAATTATCGAGAGTCATACCTATTCCCAAAACGAGCGATCAACTGTCAGTAGAAAACCACAGACCTATAGCTGTCTTGCCTTCTGTTGCTAAAGTTTTTGAGCTTGCACTACATAATATACTAATGAAACAGATCCGTGGAATTCTTTCTGACAACTAGCATGATTTCCGTCCTGGTCACTCTGTCAGTACCAATCTTCTAGCTCACGTCGACATAATTTCTAAGGCTCTTGACCCAGGCTGTCAAGTGGACGTTCTATACTTTGATTTCTGCAAAGCCTTTGATAGAGTCGATAATGACGTCCTCCTTAAAAAGTTGAGCGCTCTTGGATTATCTCCTGGTCTAGTTCGTTTTTTCGCTGATTATCTTCGTGATCGGATGCAATTTGTGAGGTATGGATGTTTTGAGACTGCCCCCTATCACACACGCTCTGGTGTCAGCCAAGGGTCAGTATTGGGCCCTCTCTTATTTCTTATATTTATTAACGATCTTACAACCATTCTTAAGTTTGTTAAGTGTTTATTGTATGCTGACGACCTCAAGATTATTATGATCATAAAATCTCTTTATGACTGTCTTCTTCTGCAAAAGGACTTGGATGCTATAGTACGCTGGAGTATTTCCAACAACCTTTTGTTTAATATGAATAAGTGTAGCGTAATGACTTATGGGCGGAAGCTACACCTGATCATCTTTGATTACTCTATGGATGGTCATATTATTTCCCGTGTCCATTGTATCAAGGACTTGGGGGTGTACTTTGACAAAACTCTTACGTTTAAGGACCACATATATGCGACGGCTCAAGACAGTTTTAAGCGTTTAGGTTTTGTACTTCGCAACGCTAGGGACTTTAAAAATCCCGCTGTTATAAAATTGCTGTACAACGCACTAGTACGCAGTAAGCTGGAAACAGATACGTGTGTCTGGGCTCCTTATACAGCTACATCAACCCTGATGCTAGAAAAAATTCAAAAGGCGTTTTTCAGATTTTTATTTAGAAAAGTGTATGGATACTACCCTTACATGTACGCAACGGGTTATCTCTTGGGTATCTTGGGTTACCAATCTCTAGAGGTCCGACGAGGTGTAGACCTAATATTGGTTGCCTTAAAAATTCTTCGCGACCTAATAGATTGCCCCGAACTCCATGCCTTAATTTGCCGCTTGTATGTGCCTGATAACTATTTGAAGCACCATCCTAGCCGTTGGCCAAAATTATTCGCACTGCCGACATGTCGTACTGTCGCGAGGGCTGAGTCCCCACTGTACCGAGCATTAAACTTGCTCAACGCCCTTCTGTCGGCCAATCCTGAGTGTGATGTATTTGCTGATAAGTGGATGGATGTCAAGAGAGTATGTATAAGATTCTGTGAAAATAAGTATGAAAGGGTATCTTCTGTTACTATTTAATTTGTGTAGTGAACTGTTTGTGTATTTTTTGTGACAATGTTATCATTAATTTTAAGTTAAGATGCTTAGTTGTAGTTAATTATTGTAATTGGGGTAACCCGTTTTAATTGACTTTAATAATATATAAATAAATAAATCAGTCCGTCTCAAACGGTTACAGGATCATTCTCTTACCAAATTGATGGACTGAACTGATGGCAGACTGACCGTGTAACCGTACTCTAAGGGATAACTTACATTGAAACGTGAAGAGATCGCCCTGCAATTTCGAGCTATAGATTACACTAAGAGATTATCGAATGCATCTTGACTATGCTCTTTTGTCATACAGGACAGCGACTACAAGATAATGTACTACCTGCTCTTCGTGGCTGTGTCCATACACACCTACCTACTCTGCTACCTCACCTCTTACGTCACTTACAATGTGAGTAACATTACTACTATATTTTATAGATGTTGTTAAGATTATAAGGAGCCTATGACGTAGGTTACACGCTCAGTTTCTCTTCAGTACATCAATCTGGTAAGATTGACACGAAACTGATGTCTAACCGGTTGATTGACGGATTGATCATTAATTCTTTATTTAAATGTACTTTTTACCCATCAATCTGGCGTCAGTTTTAGATTGATGGACTGAACTGATGCCAAATTAAGCGTGTTACCTAGGTCTAAGTATTCGGTATACAATATGCCTACATATTCTTCAGGTCAATCGAGTCAACACGTATGTTTTTTTTTCAAATTTTTGTCAATTAGTCCCGGGAACTACAAGATGCGAACGAAAAATTAACGATCCAAACCAGGGGTCATCAATTAGTTGCACACGGGCTTCATTTAAAGAAATGAAATGACCTTCGCGGTCCGCACATTTTATTAAACAAAGGTACTTAATTACGGAAATTACATAGGTTTTTCTTTTCATCATCATTTGCATGATATCAATTAGGAAAGTGACTATTTTTGAAGCTAATTGTTATCTCTCTGATGTTTGGAGTGAAATTGGTGCAAGTTATTAAATCCTGGAGATGTTCTTTAGTAAGTCGAGACCGAAATTTATTTCAACGAAGTTCATTCTACAATATATACTAGTATCTGTGAAGTTCATCTTCGAAAATGCTTGGTCCGCACACCATGGGTCGGCGGTCCGGATGCGGACCGCGGTCCGCCATTTGGTGACCACTGATCCAAACAATATAATTTATCAGAACACGATGCTATTACGAACGTGTGATGTGGTTATTCTTTATTCAAATACAAAAAACGCACTCCTTCAACTCCCCTCAAAATAAAATACAACTTACATCACAAATCCCTACTGATAGCACGAAAATGTAACTTATGTGTATGCAAACCTAGGGGGAGGAACTAGCCATGGTGGCGTACAGAACGGGCTGGGAGACCGTTCCTGATACCAGGGTTAGGAGGTCCCTGGTGATGCTGATGATGCGGGCACAGAAACCCACCTACTTCAAGGCCATGGGCATGATGACTTTCAATATGGAGTTGTTCACTAAGGTAACAACATTCATTTGATTTTTATTACGAAAGCGGGATAAGTGGTTTGTCGCTCGCTGTTTAGGTCGAAAAGACGCTGTTTGCCCATCATCTCGACTTGAGTGCGACAAGTTCACAGATTCGTAATAAAAAAAGTATGTGCAACTAGTGCGATATTGTCCATTGCCCACGAAAGCAAAGTTGCACTAGTTGCACATTATTTTATTATTTTATCATGCATTCCTGTCTTGATTAATATTTTAATAATGTAGAAATATGAAAAAAATCTCAAATACTTAATTAATATTTATTACATTTTCAGATTCTTCAGACCAGTTACTCAATTTTCACGATCCTTCGGAAGTAACATAATCTCTGCGATAAAATCTAGTCACCTTTAATTTTTAATTAGTTTGTAAGAAATTGTTTGATAAACAAGTTTGATCGTTGTTTTCACAAATAAAATAAATAAATCTAATTATGATTGTCTGCATATCATTATTTCTTTCCTATCGTATCTCGATGAATACTTTTTACCTGTCACAGTGACTGATATCGTCAGGCAATTTAAACAACACCACTAGTAATCTACATTAAACAATTCTCAGAGAAACTGTAAAGCTTAAATATAACTTTGACAGGAATATACTCGCAACCCGTATTACTTCTGACAGGAGTCAGGATGTTGCAGAGCCCAAAGGACTGAAACACCAAAAGCCTGCTACTGATTGGACATACAGATGACAGGTAGTGCGGGTAGCTTCACCGCAGCCATAATCAAAGTGTGGCCAGCGGAGGCCTGGGGCTCCGCAAAACCTTTGTAGGGCTTCGCGAGAATACTAGTAACAATGAGAAAATACTCTTTTAATGTTAATTTTTAAAGAAGACATTTACTTACATTTATCTTCTCCACTTTATAAAAGGCTACTAAAAAGTTTGAGAACCGCTGCTTCACAGTGTTGAAAGCGATTACCTTTGCTTAAATACAGTCACAACACACAACGAATGCAGCCTAGCCGTACATATATATTCTGTTTTTTTTTAATTTATAGGTCTTAATAGTCTAAAAAAATTGTATTCTTGTATGCCTCATACAACTCCCTATCAAATCATATTATTCAGGTCTTTTTGTGGAAGAAGCGTAAGATGTTTCGAACTGACAAAAGTGTTTCCTGGTGCCTCGTTGAACCACGATGATGTAATGATGATTGTCACCATGATTGCTCAGTTGCTTACATGTTTTACTACAACGATCATAAGCATTTAAAGACGAATATAATGAAGACGAATATATCTTCATAGGTATTCGAAATCACTTTAACAGGTATTTCCAATCCATGTCTATAATAAAGAGGCAGCATTACCTAGATGTAATAAATAAAATGATTGTATACTTTTATGTCAACGAGAATTATGATTGTTTGTACAACGAGTGTACAAAACGAAACGTGTATAAAACGAACAAACATTTCCCACCCACTGTGCTCACCCATTCACGGTCTAGTGTGTTCTGAAACACAAATAAATGTTTGGAATTAATGTAGGTTTTGTGCTGAATGTGTAAACTGTTCTATTTAATCTTGCTAATAACTTTAAATTCCTGTCGTGGAACTCGACACATATAATATTTTGGCAATAACAATAACCAACTGCCGCAATAATTTAATGATTGGAGTTTATGTAAAAATTCATTACATATGAGGTAGTAAGAAATAATCAAATGTCTCAGCCCCGTATTCACTTTGATTAGTAATAAGTGCAAGTGATTAGTGCAGGTGATTAGTAATCAGGTAAAAGTACGTGTGGACAGCGACTGATTAGTGCAAGTCCTTTGATTTCTACTAATCACTAATCTCTTGAACTAATCACTTGCACTCGCACTAATCAAAGTGAATACAGGCCCTAAGTGCTGCCGTGACAGTAATTAATAAGATCTTATTTGCTACCGATTGGGTAGATCAGTCTGGCTCGTATACTAAAACTCGTAAAGAAATGAACCATCGTAATATGAAGCTGTAAAAAATACTTTCATTTATTTGAAAGCATAGTAATGTAATAAAGTACTTACTATATTATAATATTATATGCACTTGCTGATCTAGTATGCAACTCTCCCATTGGCGTATGTGCATGGATGGTAATAAATATTTACAGTAGTACATCTATTTTGTTTGTGACCTCACCGGCCAAGCGTGTCAATTTTGGCATATTTTTCAGAGGACACAAAAAATATTTGCCAATATAAATCACAAATAAATATCCAATCAAACTCCATCTGTGCAAACAGTCTATTCTCGCACTTCCTTATTCCCTAAGACTAAAATTGGAACTCCAATTCCCCATGCAAACAGTGACATCAAATAAAGATAGAGCTAAGATATGAAAGGAATTTTTATTTAAAAGTTATGAATTCAATTTTCGAACGAATGTGACTTTGATAAAGATGGTTTGAAAAGTGTCTGATATTAGAAGACCAGCGTTAAGAAATTTCGTCTATAGTGCCAACACGTGAGTGACTTGAGTCGATATTATCTTAGTGCGTTCAGAAGATACGCGACTACCTTTAAAGTAAAAACTTCTTTAGCTGCACTGTGCACATTTTGCGCTAGCAACGTTGTACTACAATGCCTTTGTACAGCTGCGAGCGGTTAAAACGCCCCGCGCTCGCAGTAGCTTGCATTAGTAAGGAGTATGCCACACTAGTAAGGAGTATGCCGAGTTGCCGACTTAGGCGCTTAGGACGTGCTTGCTTGTCCACAGTTTTGCTTGCGCATGCCGGCTTGTACACTGAACATTGTGCGTATAGTCGGTAAAACGGTAGTATGCACAAACCCCAAGCTTTGGCTTGACGATTTTTATAAAGTTGCTTGAAATTCTGGCATGTGCAAGCCATTGTGTACAAACTTATCTGCGCGTGTAGTTGGACGTTCAGTGTTGAAGCTGCTCATAGTTAGTCAAGTGATGTTAAAACGGTTAAAAGGCACTCACGCTGCTATAAAATGGCGGATTTACGTACATACATAATATAATCGTCAGTTTGCAACTGAATTCATTGAATTATAAAAATCTCTGCCCGCTCTGTGGAAGATCAAATCGAAAGATTATTCTATATTATGAAAAAAATATGATTTTGGTTTTGCATTATCAATAATTTTTCACTAGCAAATACTGGAAAAATAAAAGCAGAAGGAATAGCCCTTCATTGAGAAACATTGTTTATACGCCGACGATCTCGACAAGAATGTGGCTTACGCATGCATTAAACTGTGCCGTGTGCATGTGTGGTAAATATTCTAGAATCAGTCTTACGTCTTTTCGCGCGAGATGCACCAGCATAAAGCTGTGGTCAAGCATGCACTGTATGGTAGGCGCCTTAGAAGTGTTATTGAATTTTTTTATAATTGTTTATGATGAATGGTAAGTCGTACGAAAAAAAGTGTTAAGATATTTTTTGTAGAGAATTCTATGATCTACAATCTTTTCCCACCTATTTTTATGAAAAAAAATTACCGTTTGAAAAAAGTAAACAATCTCATTTTCGTACATTTGACCTTAAATAAATTTTTTAGCCCAAGGAGGATCCCCGGAACTTTTGGGGTTTAATTTATAATGGTGTATATTTTAACGTCTCTACAAATATTAAGATCTATGCGAATTATTCCGAGGTCGAATGTTTAATTTTCCTGTATTAACTGGTAACAAACAAACCTGTCACATTTATTCTCGTCGTATAATCTTTGAGGAAATTTGCACAACAATACGGTAACTAGTTGATAAGAATATAATATACATATTATACTATGTCAATATTATTATGTTTTTAACGCCTCCGTGGTCCAGTGGTTTAGAGCGTAGCTCTTGACTCGGAGGTCGTGGGCATTCGTGGGTTCGATTCCCGCATTGAAATTGGTGGTTTCCAAGTTTGGTTAGGACAATGCAGGCTGATCACCTGATTGTCTAACAAGTATTCATGCATTGGATAGGCGTGTAAAAAGTCGGTCCTACGCCTGATCTCTTGCCAGTCGTGTCGGTCGTCTGTCCCACTGGGTTAAGAGAGTAAAGGAATAGTAAGAGATAGTAAGAGATAAAAGGAATAGTGCTATTGTGTACTGCCATGTACTGCGCACACACTTGGTTATTATAAAATTACTCTTAAATTAACTGGCCTGGTTTCAAAGACATCGGCAACCGTCACCGAAAAGCTTTGTCCACACTGTGCCTTCTTCTCTTCGTCAAGGACATGATTATAGCGCAGTCAACACCGAACATGAGGCATGCCCGCGACGCATGCCCTCTGACCGTATCCAAAACTTTCGCTTTGTTATTAAAAAAGACAGTTGGCGTTGCGTTCGTTGACGCATTCAATTATTGAATGCGCCAAAACGAAAGTGGAATGAAAGAAAATGTCGAAAATTGAAGACGAAAGCGCAAAGTGTGGACATAGCTAAACCGGTGTGGGAGTTATTGGAACGAAGTTCTTTATCGCGCGTTGCGAATGCTATAGTTGTAAGCCGTGCGGTAGCGTTTGTTTTTTTTATAACTTCCTTCTATGCGGGTGTCCCTTGACACATCTCGATTTTTATATTATGTTTGTACTATCAGAGAAGTTGATTCCTAGGCAGATGGCGGACCTACGTATTTTGGTCGAGTTATGTCAAACCCAGCCATCATGACCATTGAATTGACATAATCCAACCGAATGACGTAGGTCCGTCAACTGCATATGAATCATTTTCCTCGATTGTACAAAAGTTCACGAGGAATCTGGCTGCACCTCCACAAGGGTAGAAGACGACCAAAAACTTTTTAGGTGAAATAATGATGACAATGAATTAAAAAAGGGTGTCAGATAATAATAAATCAGTGTGTTGTGGATATCTTTATAAAATCCACTGCACAGTGACTTCTAAAATCAAAATCTAATTTTACATATAAAATTCTCGTGTCACAATGTTAGTCCACGAACTCCTCCGAAACGGCTTTACTGATTTTTACCAAATTTTATATGCATATTCAGTAGGTCTGAGAATCGGCTACTGGGTACTTTATATATTGATAAGTGCATTTGTTGTAAATTATTACAACTCGAGACTGAGGTCGACCATTGTTTGTGCGACGGGATAGCGATATTCAAAAACAAAGCACGATGCTCACTTTCATTGATTCTGCGCTAGAATAAATAAAAATATTATAATATTTACAACTTATTATTAACTTACTATACTGTACTCGGCAAAACATGGCGGTAGCGGTCATTGACTCCCTGTCAAAAACTTGTCATTTTCTATACAAAGCCGCGATTGGCAATACTTCATTGTCAATCGCGGTTTATATAGAAAATGACAAGTTTTTGACAGGGGGTCAATGACCGCTACCGCCTTGTTTCGCCGAGTACAGTACCTATAGTTATAACCTCAGTTACAACTTACAATAATGCAGGCTGATCAGTGATCGATCATCTGGCAAGAAAGGCTAAAAAGACTGTGCAACTGACTTGAATGCTACTAATATTAAAAACTAAGGAAGACTGTGTCAAAAATTTTGTTCCACAAGTCAAAAGTAGTACAAAATGAGTACCGAATAGTTGCATAATTGTATGCATGTATTCGGTACACAATTTTGTGTATTATAGAAGTGACAATAATATCATTGTCAACGGTTTTATTTCGTAAATTTAAATTTTAGTGTTTCGTTGCTATTGCCATATTTTAGTGTGCGAAAAGGAACCCAATTCAAAACAGTTGAAATATGGAGTACTCGGGCTACTGGACCCATAAAAATTGGACCCAGTGGGTCCAATGACTAGATATGAATTTTTAACATTTTTTCATCTAGCGATTGGACCCAAGTAATTATTTTTTATGACTGTCGTGTTTATGTCCGTAGGGCCAGCAAAAAAGTTGTAGATTAGAATAAAAAACAAAATAATTACTTTGTATGAATATATTTATTGAGATCAGCCAAGGCTCAAGACAAATTAAAACTTCAAACAAGTAGTAAAAATAATAGAAAATAAATCAATATTTGGCCAATAATATTAATATATAAAGTATTTTAAAACTAATAAAATAAGATTCTTCATACTTCTTTTGTTTAAAAACATTGAAATTAAACTAAAGTCGGTAATTTTTTTCTATCAAATAAAATTACAGGTTTTATTATAAAATAACTTCTTGTAATTGTGAATTATTTATTGTTAATAATAATATAATTTACTAGGTTTAACTCGATCTACCAAACACGTGCTTCTTAGCCGACGTCATAATTTATCACTGAGCTGGTCAAACTTGAAACTTGTTAAATTAATGCCATCTCTCTCGCACTCATTATGCCTATTGTGCAAAATGCACTTTTTATATAAAGCAAAAAAAACAAGTACACAGTGTACACTGTACAATGCGCATGGCGCGGGCGCCCGCGCCGATCGACTACTTAAGACTTCAACAGTTATAATTAACGTTAGTTTAAATACAAAATTAATAACACTAAATATGTATTTTTAATATTATTATAATATTAAAGATATTTTTTAAAAGATAATTCGACGCAGTAGATTTAGGTACTTGTTTAATAGTAATATGTAATTATAATATAAGTTAATGAGAGTGTTCTAAATTTTAAATAAGTATACTAAATAATATGTTACAACTGATTATTTTTGTGCCAACCCTACTTCAAATTTCCTTGCCAGAAAACAATGGATCATAAAAATGAGTCCAATCGCTAGATGAAAATATGTTAAAAATTCATATCTAGTCATTGGACCCAATGGGTCCAATTTTTTGGGATCCAATAGCCCAAATTATTTATATTTCGAGTACTCACTCGAAATATAATTAAGAAAATAACCTCCTCCTTTTTGGAAGTCAGATAAAAAAGAGTAACAAATCACTGTACGTAACAGCGATTTACTGTATGTTACTCGGCTTAAAATTTGATTATCCTCTTTTTCTTCCTGTATACTACAGATGTCCGCCAACCCCCGTCATAAGCGTGTTAGTCAGGAAATTGAATAGTGTAGTCGATTTGGACCCTTGTTTAGTGATCCAATAATGTGCCGAGATTGACGAAACGGTTGTCACGCACATATTCTGATACGAAGGATATTGCTAATCTGAAGGGAGAAATTAGGTGCCAATCGAATTTTAGTTTTTCTTTCTCTGTTTCGTTTCAGACTGTTCGGCTCTTAAAAGGCTGTCAACGCACCTGCGGTTCTTCTCATGTTGCGAGTGTCCATGGCCGACGGTAGTTGCTTTCCATCAGTAGCCCTAGCATGGCCACCAATAGAAATGCGAAAGTATAGACAAACTGTGGACATATATTAATTAAGGTGCCGTTCCGATCTTTTTTCGTCCGAAAAATTCAATTAAAAAGCTACTTTATGACAGACTACAGTCCTAAAATTTTTAATCATATCCTACTTTATGACAATTTATGACAGACTATAGTGTATACTATAATTAATAGTATATACTATAGTCTGTCATAAATTGAATTTTTGTCGGTCGTGATTAGGCGTGGTAAAGATCGGAACGGCACCTTAATCCACAGTTTGCCTATACTTTCGCATTTCTACTGGTGGCCATGCTAGGGCTACAGGTGCGTTTGCTCGTTTGCCCCCTTATTTTATAAAATAAAAATAAAAAAAACACATTCTGATACGGGAATAGTGACTGATGAGTGTCGTCAAATTTTTGAAAGTATAGGATTTCAATTTTCAATCATCAGCTTTCTCCTTTAAGTTCAACTAAGCATGGGATTAGACGACGTGATGTCTACTTTTTCCTATTATGTGCTATTGTATGAGTAGGTATAATAAAGAGTTTGAATGTTTACCCAACTACGACGAAGTCAAAAGGAAGGATTCTGATATTAGCAGTCTATGTATGAATTGATGTGTGTGCTCACGGCCACGCTAAAATACTGGCCCGGTTTTAACGATGAAAACGTGAAAAAGACTAATTAATGATTTCATTTTAATTTCTTTGATAAAAACAGAATAAATAAAAACCGATAATATCAGATAAATAGATACATACCTGAGAAAATCATATAACTTTTGAAACAGGCCTAAACACAAAGTATGCACCAGTATTGGTATTGGATTCTCGCGACACGCCGGCTCCTTTCTCCATGCTAATTAAATTAAATTCCCGGAGCAGTGTTAGGCATATTTTCACAAAACCAATTTTGAATAAAATATGCAATTTTTGCACAAACTGTAATTCTACAACATAAAAAGTAGCCTTTACAATACGTGAGAAGCAAACATCCTGGCCGTTCGCATTTTATTATTAGTTTAACTTTCTATAGTATAATTATTGTACCTAATAATATTATCAATGTTAGTAGTAGTAACAAACGAACTTTATTTCATTTAATAAGTATCATTTGGAAATCAAGATTACGTCGTGCCAGGAAGTATAAAATGAAAATTAAGTACGACAATAATTATTATTTATTATACCCGTAAAAATGGTTTTATTACAAATCAGAAATCAATGTGGCTAGACATAGTAAAGTTCTGAGAATTGAGGAAATATTAAAATAAAGTAGTCACCGTCTTATCCCTAAGACGGTGACTACTTGATTTTAATATGTCGTTCATGTTTTACGTAACTTGAAAATTTCAGACACCTACCCCCGCGTCGTTTTTCCCCCTAAGGCTGCGTTTCCACTATGGAGTGTAGATGGAGGAGAATTATCTCTGTATGTAAAAAGTGTCCGCTGAAATGCGTTAAATTACGGTTAAATAAGGGTGGCGCTACAGTACAACAACGTTGTAAATTTTAAATCATTCAGCAGCTTTTATTTAACTATTTTAGGTTATAAATATATTGGTATTTCAAAATATATTGGTGTTATTTATTTTGTTATTTATTTATTAAGTATTTTGCCACCGACGGCTACATTCATTCCATACCTTTTGCTACAACTAGCGCCACTTTCAACTGTTATTTACTGCGTACAGCTGGACACTTTTTCAAATATCCCCCATATAAGATAGTTCTCCTCCATGTACACTCCATAGTTTCCACCAGAGATGTGTTGCGAGGAATGTGTTTTTGAGAACCAATAGAATCGCTGCGTCGACGTGACCTCGCTCAGCGCAGCGATTCTATTGGATCTTAAAAACACATCCTTGCAACTGCACATCTCTGGAACGTTGCCGCCAGCGACCGCGACTAACAAAAATTTAAACTATATACCACTTTATGACTTAGGTTTCATTTTCTACCAACATTGATCTAGCGATCAATGCCGTTGCTGCTTTCATAAAATGGCATTTTATTAATTGAGTTTTTGTCGGTCGCAGTCGCTTGCAGCAAAAGTCGGAAAGTAACCTCAAGTTACATAATACTTGAATGCTTTTTTATATAAACTGAACTTAAATTTCAAACTTTAATCCTAGTAAGTATTTCAAACAGCAAATCCTTGATTTCAGCGAAAAATTAAACTAAAACTTTTTCTATTCTCTTGTTTGGAAACTCAAAAGACTTTAGTTCTAAACTTCGTGTCGGGAAAATTAGGTGACAGCAGGAACTGACTACCTAGATACTTTTACCATCCTTTGCTTTTGGTATAAAATCTAAATTTAGTTTTTCAATATAACATTTTTATATGTTTCTGCAACTTCGGAGTAAGAAAACAAAGACAAAACAAAGGTTATTTTGGCAGCATATAATTTTCGTACAAACTTTCATCCTCAATTTTATCCCCTTGGAGGTAAATTTGATTAAAATCCTTTCTTAGCGGATGCCGTCATAACATCTACCTGCATGCTAAATTTCAGCCCGATCCGTCCAGTGGCTTTGGCTGTGCGTTGATTGATCATTATGTCAGTCAGCCACCTTTGAGTTATATATATTTAGATGTTCTATTGACAAAGTTACAGTATACGAAAGCCGGTTACTTCTACTTCGCGTAATGAACAGAAAAGTTTTGGTGCTGCATGAGTACTGGAACATGTCAAATATGACCAATATTGGTCATATTTGAGTCAATTAGTCTTAATTTTTATGGATTTTTAGTTATTTCTTTAACTTGGCCTTGACTTTTTAGAATTCTGTACCAACCAATCTTTGGGTGTTATTGAGCGAAATTGTTTAGGAGCCTAAACAATATAAAGAATTAATATTGTAAACTGTTTCAGAGAGCAAAAGTCCTCCTTCCGGTCGGGCTATGAGTACTACGAGGAGCTGGACGGCTGGTTCAAGTTCCACCGCATACCCGCCATCTGGCACGAGGTACGCATGCCTCATGGAAAGTACGAAATTAGAGCTCTATTCATACTACTCCGGTCTCTTTTATACTCATCATGATTGCCTATGTAGTATGTTATCGAATCCTGTCGCGGGTCGCGGGATTCGCTGTGTCTGAAAATACTACTGACGCAACCTCTACCCACTAAAAACTAGGCAATACTCCTCCACAACCACCATTGACGGAGTAACGGGAGCCATTACATCACACTCTTTTCTGGAACTATCGCATTACAAAAAAGTGACCGAAAGCAGATATTTCCAAAACTTAAATAGGACAAGATTGTTCTTTGATTGTGTTATTAAAGATTCTTATCACATTATCACACTTCCTCAAAACTTTAAAATCGTGGTTTGATCCAAGGATATCAAAATACCTAAATATGACGTATGCCGTCAAAACTGTAGCAATGTTTTTGCATGATGGTTTGATAATTAAGTTCACATCAGTCAGCACAAAAAAGTATTTTTAAAGAGCCTATGCTATCCCACTGCTGCGGACATTAATTCCCCTCACTCCGGTTTTTCCATTCATCTCGTTCTAACGCCACCGTATGTATTATGAATTCTAGTGATCCTAACAAGATTTAAAGCAATTGTCTGCACTGAGTGAAATTTTGCCATAAAATTGCTTTAAATCTTGGTCGAAAGTAGTATGAATATTGAATACCCATAAAAGTTAAATTATACAAACATCAATAATTAACATAAACATAAGTAATTTCCCAGGACTGTTCTACCCGCAGTTCTACCGCTTCTCTCCCTGAAGACCTGTCGAATTGAAGTTTAAAAATCATTTTAACTTTCGGGTTGAAACTCGGAAACCATTTAAAATTTTCAATGAAAGTTCACCTCAATTTGAAATTATTCTCAAAATAGTAGCAATTAACGTTAGTTAGAGTTACAATCTCAGTTTAATGACTTATCTCGTGTCCAGGACCCCGCTACCATATTATGTGCAATGTGTGCAATGCACACGGGCGCCATAAGAACAAACAAATATATTTTCCTCTTCATAATATTCGAAAAGGAAACATGAAATAAGAAAATGATTTTTTTACCTTTTATGAGCTTCTGCTATTTAAAGCCCCTAATAGGCACGTCTACATAATACCAGACAGAAAAGTGTAAATTGACGTAAATAAAATTACGATCGATCTTTCGGTAATGTATTTTGTACAACTTTGTAGGGCAAACAATTTGCATCATAAAACCGTTTGAGTGATTACGAAAATCGCTCGCGAAATACATTTTAGCTTCTTCAACGATTTATGTGTAAAGCGTTAAAAAGTTTGTCAAGTATTTATAAATAAAAAGTTGCTGCTTATTGACTGAAAATTTCATTACAGTAAAGTTTATTTGTAAAGTGGTGGTAGTGGTAGTTTGTGAGGCGGTGGTGTGTATCGTATATATGTGAATAAATCTTTGAATACAAAGATTTAAATTATATTCGTCGCATAAAAGTATTTAATGTAATTTCTTTGACTGGTACTTGTAACAAGTCCTTTAGGTAGGCCTACCTACTTCCTTATTTCCTATGATTCAAGTTATTTGGTGCTATCTGCTTGTCCTATAGGTGTGTTGAAAAGGACGTAAGAAGGAATTAAGAACCGTTTTTTTGTTCTGGTTCCAATATTCCAAACGGATCTCGAGAGATGAATAAAGGGTTTTAAAACTTCAATTTCTTGTATGCGCTACTGCATGGAATAATAGTATTGAAACTATTTTACCAATTATTGTATATTAATTGTGTTCCATCCATGCCAGTGGAGTTGATGCCGTAAGAGCCCAAAAACCTGAACAAGGAGCAGTGCATCGCCTTCATCCAGAACGGCACCATCGGGGACGTGGATTGCAACGAGGTGTTCCCCAACGTCTGCTTCCACAAGCACACCAGGAGAGTATGCCAAAATGTTTTCGTTTTCGCTTCGTTATAGAATCGCCGATGTAAATGTATGGAATTGACAAAAGCGTTCGTTAATATGACGTTGACGTTCGGCTCGTCTTATGTCAATTCCATACATTTTGATCGGCGATTCTATAACGAAGCGAAAACGAAAAAGTTTCGGCTAAATGGCCAGGGTCGGTAGTTCTGCCGGCACCGCGTGCGAAACTACCGACCCTGGTGAGACAATATCTTTTCTGGATATTATTTTACTCTTTAGGAGTGAGAATGTTATAAAATTATTATAGAAATCGATACTTCTATCATTTAGTTTGTTAGTGCTTTTGCCTTACCATTGTATTGATATAAATTAAGAATTAAATCAATAATAATACCTATATTCGTCAGTAACAAACGCCGGTTTTGGTATTTTTCTTTTGCAAAATTATTACGCTTTTTCTGGTGCGGTTGGGTTTAAATAGGCTGCAGTCCAACATAAGTCTCAGACTTGACATGCTTACTTTTAGGCGTACTAAATTAACCTAGTTTCCAGAATACGTCCTAAACCCGAAGACCAGCTGATATGAGACCAGCTGCTACAAGTTCCACCGCTACACTTGTCCCTGGAGTCGAGCCTTCGTATCCTGCGCCGCGGAGGGCGGGTACCTTGCCATATCCAACAGCGAGGAGGAAGCCTAGATCATGAAGGAGATCTTCGACAAGAACCCCTCCAATAAGATCATCCAGGTCCACGAGGGCATCATGAGGGACATCATGCATATTGGTTTCCATGACTGGAATGAGAGGGCGGATTGGAGGACTATTCAGAGTAAGAGATAAGAAAATTCACAGATTATGTCAGAAGATCATTCAAAGCTTGCTTCTTATAATAGTTTTTGCATTTTGCAAAACGGTTTTTACTGTCCCACACAATAAAAACCGCTTTGCAAAAACTACAATTTATATGCTGGCTTGACTAGAGTGATGCTACAAACACTGCCAGATTGAAATAATAAAAGAAGAGGTGAGTGGAAGAATGAGATTTGTAACATTTTTGAAAATTTACGTTTTATAGAATAAATGTAGCTTTTAGGACTTGGAAAATGATTTGCGATCAAAAACATTTGAATTTTACGTATACTTATAAAGTTAGCCAAATGATGAAGCAGGTAAGTTACAAGGTTCGTCCAAATGACTATGCAAGAAGCGGGTAACAGCCCTTTAATGCGTTGCAGTACGGGACATCGCTTGAATATTTTACTATTTTTAAATAAGAAATATGTCGACTTTTTATTGTTCTATTATTCAAAGGCATAGATTATTTGGTTTTTTCGTTGTCTTTTGGCTCTGACACCGGGGGTGTACTTTGCCACATACAAAGGTATATTCAGTCTTCTTCATAATAATAATTTTCATCAACGTTTTTGTTTTTACTATATCGTCGACATATCTAAAGTCTAGTCAAAGTCTAAGTTAAAGTCAAGTCAAGCAGTCAAGGAGTCAAGTCGGTTAATTCAGTAAAGCGGTAGACGCTTTACTGAAACTTGACGGAGTTTTGGAGGGACACAAAAATCACGTTTCTGAAAGTTGCAGCATTTGCCTACACTTGTGGATGATAACGTATATCTAATGGTAAATATTCTACCAATATTACACATTAAAATCCAGTTAACACAATTTAAATTTTAAACAAAACTAATACAAAAAAATACAACAGCACTCTTTTACATTCCAGGCAAAACTCTAGTATATTAATAATGACACATTATTCAGATAATAGTAATAAAATAATAATAATAATATCTATGGACGTTTCACACCACGTCAGTCTGACCCCGTGCTAAGTACCTGAAGGACTTGTGTTACAGGTACCAGACAACGGAAATATATTATTTATTATTTTTATACTATACATACATATTTCAGATTTTTATTATATCATACACATATTTAATACACATCCAGACCCGATGTGTACTAAATATGTGTATGAGATAATAAAAATCTGTAATGATAATGTTCCCGACATTGAAAACTTTTTGTTCCGTCGGCTGGATTCGAACCCACGACCCCCGGCTTGAGCTGCCACACACTCAACAAAAAATATTAAGTCGTCAATAAAAAAATATTAAGCACAATAGCTGCATACATATTTTTTATGAGATTTGAATGCAAAATGCTTCAAAGAGTGGGTATTCCCGGCCTCGGGTATATATAGAGGCGCAGGTTCGGCCTCATATGGAATATTGTTCTCATCTCTAGGCAGGGGCGCCAAAATACCAACTGCTCCCTCTGGATCGTATCCAACGAAGGGCCGCTCGAATTGTTGACTGCCATAGTGTTTCAAACAGCTTGGACCCCTTGGAATTACGCCGAGATGCAGCTTCACTCTGCATCCTCTATCGGTTGTATCACGGGGAGTGCTCTGAGGAGTTGTTCGCAATCATACCACCTGCAACTTTTCGCCATCGTCCCACGCGAAAAACATACCATCCTCATCACCTTGATGAGTGGCAGTCTTCCACAGAGCGTTTTTTGCGTAACTTTCTGCCGCGTACTGTAAAACTCTGGAACGAACAGCTGTCACGAGCAGTATTTCCGGACCTATACGACCTGCAAACCTTCAAGAAAAGAGCGTATTCCCTCTTAAAAGGCCGGCAACGCACCTGCAGCTCTTCTGATGTTGCGAGTGTCCATGGGCGACGGTAGTTGCTTACTATCAGGTGACCCGTTTGCTCGTTTGCCCCCTTATTCAATAAAAAAAAAAAAAAATTTAATAATTTTTTGTTTAATTTTTCACAATTTTATAGTTTTCTCTTAAATAAACTACGATGGTTATTTTATTAAAGACTAGGCGCTTTTCGCTGTTTCCAAACAAATTAAAATTTTTGAAAAAAGCTATCGTATTACTTAAACAGTACGTTTAAAATATTTTATTTTTATTTATTATAATATTATGTTGTTGGAAATATAAAAAACATTTAGGCATCAGTTTGGATGTTTGCATTTATCCTGTGCTATTATTTTATAGCGTCGATACTTCATTCCAAACTTAATTCAAATTTCAAATGAGCGCGCGGGAGCCAATGGCGGGAGCGGCCTATTTAAAAATCGAACTAGATGCTCGACAAATAACTTTTTATCTCTAGTACTTGACTGTTTTTTTTACTAGGTATTATGACGTAATAGACTGTGGCGGTACCCACAATTCGTGAAAACGCAGTTTAAAACTTGAATTATTATATTGTTCTTTTAATTGTAACATTTGAGTAGTGCATAATTTAAGTTATTATTATTAATATAAATTTATTTTTAATGTAAGGGTTATTTTGAATAATCTATAATAATATATCAACTTTGAAAAACTCAAGATATGACAAGAGCGATGGCGCTGATTTTAAAAAATAAATCTGGGGGCACGGCAGTGCCCCAGCCAAGCTTTTTAGCAAAGGCACGGCCGTACCATACTTTTCTCGCGGTTCGCGGCTATTTCACACCCCCTTTATCTTCGATGTTAACAAAGCTAGGGATTTAAAATTTCGGTCACTAGGAGCAGGTATTAAAACTAGCTTAATTTCCAAATTACATGAAATTTCAATAAATAGTTTAGGAGTTACGGATGGTCAAAGTTACTACATTTTGTCACTCACTGACATATAGATCATCAAAATTCTAAGGTACTTCTAGCAGACTAAGAACCTTGAAATTTAGTACTCGGATAGGTCTTTATTCACAATAAAAGGAAAAATTATGAAACCGGCCAAGTGCGATCCGGACTGGCGTACATAGGGTTCGGTACCGTAAATTTGTATGGGAGCCCCCCTTAAATAATAAGTTTATTTAATTTTTACAATTAATTAATAAAGTTAACTACTAATTAATAACACTAAAATAATAAGTGGCCAGTGCTGCTATGTATTCAACGGTAAAGATAAAAATGACCACATTCAAGTATTAGCTTAAGAGTAATTTATATAATATGAATATAATAATCGACTCAGAACTCAGAAGTATTTACGTTATGTTGTCCACCTATAGAACTAACGAAGCCTCAAGGAAAAAATATAAAGGAGATAGGGAATGGGTGCTAAGCTAAGTACAGAAAAGTTATAACGTGTCCTGAAAAGAAAAGAAAAAAACCTTCAAAAAAGAAATGAAATCCCACCAAAACATGAAAATATGTAAAAGGAGCCAAGCAAAATATTGCACAGCTATTCAATACTTCTGTCGTAAAAAGTTTTCAGATTACATTCAAGCCAAGCCTTCAACTTATTTTGTAATTTTAATCAACATTCAGTAAATGTATCAATAGATTTCTTTATTTTATAATTATTATAGTGGCTTGGCAATAAGCACAATAGAAACAAATATAAAACTGCATATTGGGAGGAGTTCATACTTACACAGATGGCAAGCGTAAAGTGTTTTAATATGTAACGACGTATGTGGCCGTTGGTACCCAATAAATCCAATTAGTAGCTGATTATTTCTCTAGTGCTTATTGCCAAGCCACTATAATA
This sequence comes from Lysandra bellargus, assembly GCA_905333045.1. Classification (NCBI taxonomy): domain Eukaryota; kingdom Metazoa; phylum Arthropoda; class Insecta; order Lepidoptera; family Lycaenidae; genus Lysandra; species Lysandra bellargus. The sequence goes on along the minus strand of HG995363.1, from coordinate 7,544,049 downwards.
ATTATAAAATAAAGAAATCTATTGATACATTTACTGAATGTTGATTAAAATTACAAAATAAGTTGAAGGCTTGGCTTGAATGTGATCTGAAAACTTTTTACGACAGAAGTATTGAATAGCTATGCAATATTTTGCTTGGCTCCTTTTACATATTTTCATGTTTTGGTGGGATTGATCTTACTAGTACGGTAAACTATAAATTGGGAAATCATGTTTGTATGACTATCTTAAATACTTCTTAACACATTGCGACGAAATTTGTGTTGATTGAGATTATTAGATACTTTCATCATCTCGTTTTCTGTAATTCCTACTAGATGACGCCTGCAACTCAGTTTTGTTTGCATTTAGTTTTCTAAGGCGGAATTCCCTTAATCTTTCCCGTCTTTTAAAAGTATTATCCAAATTTTTTAAAATCTGTTTGACCGTGAATTTCTTGTCTTTTGAATTGAGTCTTGTTTCATCTCAATAAAAAAAGTGACTTATGTTTACTTTATGCATTGACAGTCTTTACTGATTTTGTTGCATTTAAAAGTGACGAACCGAGTAACTTCACATTTTTCTTAATTTATCCTAGAATGGAGATTTTTTTATATATTTTTTAACATAATAATAAAAACGGAAGATATTTACACCTCCTGTTACAATTAACAAAAGCCATTACTTGATTTGTGATGAAAAATCATAAAAAGTTTTTTAAAAACTTTAAACGCGATTTACTCGAAATTCGAAATGTGTTACTTGTTCGATTCTTCCACTCATGTCTTTAATTATGGTAAATCATTTAAAAGAATAATCCGACAGATGAAATTATTTAACCCTGTTTCTTTTCTGGAGTATTCAAGTAATAAAAAAGTTACAATTCTGTACTTTTAAATTTAGAATCACGTGTCTGGTCACATTGCAACGTGACGTGTTGTTGCGTTCCTTTTTTAATTGGGAAGTTCCTTAAGGGAGACGAGACGATCAAACGGTTTGATTCAAACCTTACGTGTTTGATGCAACCGTTTGATGTCGGTTTGAACGGTTTGTTAAACGAAACTGCGCAGTTTGGTTCAATACTCGCTGTGGAGTACACGTCTTGTGACGAATAAATATTATTTTTTAAAAGATAAAACCGACTTAAAAATTGGAAGAAATTGAGAATTAAATTCCCTATCTCAAAAACTACTAAACCTATTTTGATAAAACTTGCAGAAGTCTCCCAAGTTAAACAATAACTATTATAGTACAACAAAAAATATTTAAATCGGACTTGTAGTTCCGGAGATAAGTGAACACAAACATAAAAACATACATACACTTTTGAAATTTTGCACATTTGTTCAGATGCTGATATAGACTAACATTATATACGAAAACTGGGCAGTTCTGGAAATATTACATACATACGCATCGAATTGATAACCTCCTCTTTTTTAGTCGGTTAAAAATAATGTACCTACTCCAAAGAATGGTATAAAGTTTGTTCAAACGCATCGGAACACGATCAAACGGCGCGTCAAACACAACAAAAATATGAAATTTCATCAAACGAGCTTCAAACACGTAAATGTTTGACAAACCGTTCAACCTAGCTTTGTAAACGATCAAAATGGTTTGAGTTAAACCAAAATTTACGTGTTTGAGTCAAACCGTTTGATCGTCTGGGGGGCCCTTTAGGGCCGTTCAATTTTGGAACAGGCAGCCCTTATACTACCACAAGAACAAGTCTCTCAATTTGATGTGTACATTCTCATTACATGAGTAATAAATAAAATTCAGTTTTAGATGGCTCATTGCGCCGTTGCAGTATAAATTGACGCTCCGAACTACTTTTAACTTTTCAGGCGAGACTCTCTAATTGGCCGGCTACAGCAACTTCGCTGGCATAGACAGCGCAACTAACGGGGAGTTCTGCGGCGGTAACCGCGGTATGTTCTGGAGTGGTCTTCTAGAAGACGTCTGGTGCCACGAGGTCGTACCATACCTCTGCGAGAAGAACCCAGAAACTCACCAATGCAGCTGTGTAAAACTTAGCGAATGGGTGTGGTGCGTAAATTAATTATTATTCATATGTTTGTTTGCTTTATTTAGTTTTTCCTCATAACTGGTCTGAGATCTGGTATTTCCTCAGTCGAGTTCAGCTGTGTTTACCAGTGAGGTCAGACTCGCATCATGTGGCTATACAAGTATATCGCATTTACGTTATTAATTGTACTGATTGGTAAGTGTTTATCAGATATTATTATGCTATGAATAAAAGTAGCATTATTTTTAACAAAAATTAAAACCGACTTCCAAGTGAAAAAAATAACATTAGATACTTATTCTTATGGGCGTTCCCTACGGAGATTTCGTAATTTACCGTATTTAGGGGCTTATAAACTCATAATTTGAAAGCTACAAAGTTATAATAAAAATACAACAATAATCTTCAGCATATCAACATTCCTTTCCACGTTTTAAATTTTCTATTTTTGTTTATTATGCTAATGATATCAGCTTCCAAAAAACCGATTTATTAAAATTCTAGCATACCTTCAGCATCTCCTTAGTATTTACAAATTACTGTTATTTGAAACACACGCCAATAGATCGACAACATCATAAACTACACATTCCACATTTTTTTTAGGTCAATTTTGAACTAAGAGTAAAAATAATAGGGTTTTGGTGCGGTCTCGGCGACGCGGCAAATGTATGGTCAAGGTCATTTGCTCGGGGGATGGCCTTAAATGAACTAAAAAGTATTAAATAATTCTTACTCTTTAGTAACGCCTTTTTCAGAACTTGCCTTAACCTCAACTATTTCTGTATACAATCTTCATTATTATGAAGTCGGTACCAGCTGAGAATCGTAAATTCTATGACAAAATATTTTAAATTTTTGAGACGGTTTTTTTGTTTGGTTAGTCGCAATGCAAGCTGATCACCTAATTATTGTCTGACAAGTAAGATAATCCATGAGTCGGATGGGCATGTAAAAAGCCGTGTCGGTCGTCTGTCCCACTGGGCTATGAGAGTAAAAGGAATAGGTGCTCTTGTGTACTGCGGACACAATTGGGCACTATAAAATTATTTCTGCGTAACTGGCCTGGTTTCAATGAATCCGGCTACCGTCACCGGAACCGGTGTGGGAGTTATCAATATTAATCTTATAATAATAATAATATCTATGGACGCTTCACACCACGTCAGTCTGGCCCCGTGCTATGTACCTGAAGGACTTGTGTTATGGGTACCAGACAACGGACATGTATTTAATATTTAATACTTTTATACTAATGATTTTTATTATATGATACACATATTTAATACACATCCATGACCCAGGAACTTTGAAAACTTTTTGTTCCGTCGGCGGGATTCGAACCCGCGACCCCCGGGTTGAGCTACCGACAGCCCAGCCACTGAGCCACAGAGGTTGTCAAACTTAAAATATCGTCAAACTTAAAATCTTATAACTGTTTGTCAGAGTGCAAGAAGTTCAGGTTAGACTACCCGTACTATGAGAGCGTGGGGGACGGCTGGTTCAAGTTCCACCGCATACCGGCCGTGTGGCGGGACGCGAGGCTGCGCTGCAGGATGGAAGGTAAGTTACAACTTACAAGTAATATTCAGCTCTCACACAACTTTAAAATCGTTTGGCGAAAGTGGGGACTGATTTTCAAACCTCGAATGTCGTCTCACTCGCGCTTGAGACAGTGCGCTTGTCAATTCTTAAAAATAAATATGGAAATAGAAGGCAGCGTTTTTGTGCGTACAAACATTAATTCTGTCGCACAACTGAGGCACAACTTTATGAATGCCGGCAATTGAATATTCATAAAGTTGTGCCTCACAAGTTTTTAAACTCGTCACGGTTGTTATAGTCAGTATACAAAAAATCGCATTGTTTTGCATAGCCAAAAACTTCGTTGATTGCATTCTGTCTATTCATCACTATGACATTTTGCAACTCTACGGAATACTTTAAAAATAATGCACGAACTAAAAAGCTCAACTTTCATACACCGGCAATCGACATAAATTACCAAGAAAAGAAATGGAGCAAGCCAATTAATTTTCACCATTTCAGGAGCAGTGCTGGCGTCCCCAAACGATATCATACTGCTGAACGGCCTGAAGCGAGTGATCGCGGACAACGTCGGTACATCGCGTGGGGTCTACCTCGGCGCCAACGCCAGGTTCTCTAAGGGTGACTTCTTCTCTATCGAAGGTACGCTACCAGAATTAGTCATTTAATGATGATAAGGCTTATTTTAAAGAAGAGTTTGACAGAAATAAGGAGGCAAACGAGCAAACGGGTCACCTGATGGAAAGCAACTTCCGTCGCCCATGGACACTCGCAGCATCAGAAGAGCTGCAGGTGCGTTGCCGGCCTTTTAAGAGGGAATAGGGTAATAGGGGAGGGTAGGGAAGGGAATAGGGGAGGGTAGGGAAGGACATAGGGGAGGGTAGGGAAGGAAAAGGGTAGGGATTGGGCCTCCGTTATGTAAGAATCTTCTTTTAATTATTAACTCGTCCCTGAGTATGAGGAGAATATTCAGAGCGATTGCTACTGTATCATATAGCGTATATTATTGTAAAATTACAAGGACTGCAAGGGGCCATCTGCCGCAATAGATATATATTAGTTCTGTCTACTCTGCATCTGCATCAGCGAAAATGTTATGTAGCGTAAATAATGATGATATTTTGTAGTATACGTACGCGTGGTAATTCAAATTATGTAATCTTCCATACCTATGGATGATTAATCAATCAAGAACAAATCAAGAAAAACGAATAGCATATCAGCCGCGACACGAATTTCGCATTATGGCCTTTGTGATTGCCAGAACGCGTCGTGGCCGTTTTCATTAGAGCCACGACGCGAAATTCGCCTCGTGGCTGTTTCACTGTGACCACAACGCGTTGTGAGCTATTTTTTCGTTCACTGAGCGATTTCGGTCTTTGAGCGTAACATACACACTAACTGACAAATAGGAAAAATAACGAAAAAAGACTTTCACCCATAAATTGAGAGAACCGTAAATTTTTCTATGCCGGATATTAGTATTTAAATTCCCTTTCATCACTTTTGTTAAAACTGTAACTAAGGCTCTCAATAGCCAATGCGAATAATTTATGACCAGCGTGAAGCGTCCCGGTGGTTAGCATTTTTTCCGTGCTACTTGAAAAAGCTATTACAGATTATTTTACCTCTGAAAGCACCTTTATCCCAACTACATAAGGCTTACCATAGAAAGAATTTTTCCTCATCGCTTGGAAATACTATTCAGGTTTATTTTACCCCTGATATCACCTTTATGCTGACTACACAAGGTTCAGTATACTCGGAGTTATTCGCCACAGTATCACCGCCGCTCAGGGCTATCTTCAATGCAGGCGTACTGAAGTTCACATAAATTGTACTTTTCATTGGCACTCATGTTATACTGTATTGTAAAGTGTGTAGTGTATAGTTCCGATCATACTGAGCCAAAGAAGGCTAATTTTAGCTTTTTATTAATGTAGACGGCGAAACCGAAAGAAAAGGTTTTGGTAGTTTGCCGTCAAATGGTAAATTTGGTAGTTTATATGTAGTTTTTTTTCGCCGTAACGCATAAAAAGTGTAGCCACTATTTTAATGCGGTTGTAGACTTGTGTTGGGGTGTTCTGGACCTGTCAAACACAGGACCCCCTTACACGACCGACCGGCCTACCTGTAGGTACCAGTAACCTTACTCCGATTTATTACAGGAGTCCCCCTCAAACGAATGCCGGTGGACTGGCTTCCCAACGAGCCGGACAACCTGGATAACAACGAGGAGTGCTTGATGATGATGAGCAACGGCAGTATCGCCGACGTCTCCTGCTCCACGGTGCTGCCCTACGTCTGCTACAAGAAGAGTACCGCTGATATGGAGATCAACAGCTGCGGGACTACTGATAAAGGTAAGCGGCAGGGTTGCGAGTTGCGACATTGACAGATAGCAGAAATATTGCCTAATATCTGCTGCCAAACGCTTCTTGCATTGATATCATCTTTGGTAATTACGTTTTTAGACTTCGCAGAAGAAAAATTAGTTCATACAAAAGTGCTAAGGCGTTGCAGTAGTATGAAAAAGTTGATGGTATATAATTGTGGTAGGCTCCTTTTATTTAAAAAAAAAATACGGTTGAAGAGTAACTTAAAAAAATATATCATCTCGACCAAACAGATAAAAACCAAGGAAAGATAAATTTCTAGCATAATAAATTTATTATTAAATATTAAATCATTACTTTTTCTGTGACACTTGATGCATTAACAGGCTGATCAGTAAAGTTATAATAATCTTGACTTAACAGATCTGAGCTTCAATGAGCAAACCATCATCGTTGTAATGGAAACTGACCCAAAAAGCACTTTCGCACTACGTCCGAATGCTATAAAACCTAAACCGATAGCAATAACCTGACACAGTTAGGGGGACAAGGAATTAAAAAAAAAAAAAACTTAACCCAAACCTGAGATTTAGGGACGACGGAGAGAAGTGATGTATACGAAGCTGCATCTGTTCTACGTAGAATCAGTTCTATGTCTAGTCTAAGCCGTATTTCCACGGGTATGAATGGGATTGAGATCGGACGTACTTTAAAAGCGCTCTAAGCAGAGGCGGATTTGCCCTAAGGCCCAGTAGGCCCGGGCCTAGGGCGGCCAGATATAAAGGGCAGCAAATTGTGCAAAAAAATTGTAATGAGTGCGGTGCAGTGGCAAAGGGCGCGAATCTGGAGTCTGGACAGACCCTATACTTTGATAGTGAATAAGGTCTGAAGTACTGAAATCATTTCATTATAATATATATGGCCTCTAAGACTGCTCACACTCCACAGAATATAACCTGGAGCCCCGCACCGGCAGCTGCTACAAGTTCCACCGCGTCCATCGCACCTGGCCCCGGGCCTACATGACCTGCGCGGCCGAGGGCGGCCACCTCGCCATCATCAACAGCCAGCAGGAGGCCCTGGTTCTGAAGGAGATCTTCACCAATAACTCGGACGTTCCGGCCGGCATCAACTTGAGGGACACCATGCATATCGGTATCCACAGCGGGGACGAGAGGTCGGACTGGACTACTATAAATGGTTTGTATACTTGTATCATCTTACTGACTGTATCGTCTTCATCATCGCAATCATCATTATTATGATAAAGATTATCTTTGTCTTCGTCATTAAAATCATTGTCAGCATTATCACAACCACCATAAATAATATAATCCCTATCATTATCGCAATCATCGTCAGCACACCAGCGAAAGCTGAGAGTAATCCGAAAGATTTTGCTGAATCACTAGCGCTAGCACAGCGACCAGCGGGAATGCGAAAGTATGAACAAACTGTGGAAATAAACCTAAGGTGCCGTTCCGATTTTCTTTCGTTCCGAAAAATTCAATTAAAATGCCACTTTATGACAGACTATAGTCACAAACTGTGGAGACAAACTTGAGGTGCCGTTCCGATCTTTTTTAGTTCCGAAAAATTCAATTAAAAAGCCACTTTATGACAGACTATAGTCCTAAAAATTTAAATAATATCCTACTTTATGACATATTAGTATATGTCAGTATATTAGTGTGTCATAAAGTGGCATTTTAATTGAATTTTTGTCGGTCGCGATTAGCCGCGGTAAAGATCGGAACGGCACCTTAGGTTTATTTCCACAGTTTGTCCATACTTTCGCATTTCCGCTGGTCGCCGTGCTACCGCTACTGGTCGCTCATTTGCGATCGATCGTTTTAATACATCGCAATTACATTGTAGTTAAAATATGATGATTTTGCCATAAGCCGTATACATTATACGTCAAACTTTTCATCAAATTGAAGTTTAATTATTATCATGAACCGTCTCCATAAAGTTAATATACCTACCTAGCGGAATAGAGGAACAAAGGCCCGAGCAAGCGAGATGTCACTATCAGTAACACTGTGTGGTAAAAACAGACGTGTGATAAAAGACGGCATAACTTTTTTTTTTCATCTATTTGACAGTCCAGTCGGCACTTATCGGCACGTTGACAATTTAAGCTCTTAGAAAGATGCTTGTGTAAGTACACGTAAACATATTTGTACACACAGACACAGAATACGTAATATGAGTACAACACAGTTGTAAATCAATTTCGGTTCCGTTTGACAGCTCGGGATTGTTTCTCTATTCCGCTAGGTATATTAACTTTATGACCGTCTCTGTCGCACCGTTACTTTTATTTTGTGTCGCTAGACAAGACGTCGACAATTTTCCAAGCATTAATCAAAGTTTCACCACAATTTGTTACGTAAATCTGCGGTTGTCAACGTTTAGTTGTTACCGCTCTGTAAAACTCAATTTTGTTTCAAATAACAAAACTCAACAGATAACTCAAATTTCTTTTGTCGTAACTCAGAAGTTTTACACTTATTTTGACGTTGTTGCTTAAAGTTTGTTTGACCGATCTTTTATGCTTTAAAAACTTTAGAATTGCCCCTAAGGAACCTTCAAATTAATGTACGCTGATGTTGTTAAATGGAAACCTCTTGATCGTAGATTCATAATATTATACGTTGACTACGCGTAAGAACACGTAGGCATATTTGTCTGCTGGCATAGCGGTTGTGTATTTTACATATCCCTAAAGTTCAAAGCGCAAAAGCAGGAACACCGTTGGAGTTTAGTGGGTATGCCCGGGCGCGGCCTTCACCGCTCCCGGGTCGTCCCACATACCCCGGTGGCCCTCCCCAGACTGCCGCCGGGGAAGCGTAAACGCATTACGCATTTCCTTAACGGAAAAAGCATAATATTTTTCTGCGTTCGGCCATGATTGATTGTGCATGCCAGAATAATATATAACTTTGCCGTGGTAATCATGGATCTATGAATGCCTAACCTGAAAATAGTATTTTTACATTCATCAATGTTCGTCTCTTTCCAGGTGAACCGATCCCGGAGCCAGAGCATCACTTGTTCTTCAACGGGCAGCCGGACACGGAGGAGTTCTGCGGGGGGATGATGCGGAATGGGGAGCTGGACTACACCTGGTGCGGGGTGTTGGCACCCTTCGTCTGCGAGATGAAGCCATATAGCCTCTAGCAAGAGATAAATAATAAAAATTTATTTTCACAAAAAAAAAAATCTGCACGCTAATCTTACACAGTCACTGATCTCCACACTAGGATTCTCTGTGTCGTGGAGACCAGTCCATTCCATCATGCACATGAACACTAGATTCAATATACAATTAAGTAATTTTACCTGTTTTAAACTGCTAAAGACATTTTTGTGATAATTGACAAACTAACTACCATAAAAATGTTGTTCTAAATCTTTTTAACAATAATATAATGTATTTATAAGTAAACAACAATATTTTTAAAAAGTAGATAACTAAAATATATTGTAATGTATACAATATTGTATACAATATACGTGATATAATAGATTTTATACAGCCTTCTATACATTTAATAAACACTGCATGTTTTCCAAATAAATAAAAATAAATAAAATAAATAAATAACATAGCATTACCAGATCATTACCAGAGCCACTGAAACCAGCTACCTGACTATTGCAATACATTGTGTGTATGTATGACGATAGTGAATAATGATCGTGCAGTATTTGTAGTGTGGCAGGGCATCCTAGCCCTACGGGCTACGACGATAGCGTCTTGGGTTCAGTGGCAGTGACTGCTAGGATGCTTGTGTGTGTGTGTTTTTATTTCTTTAATTATTCGTTCTGAGATACCTATAAAGAATAGAATAGAATGATTTATTGCATAAAATGTGGTACAAAAGGTCTTACAATTTTACTGAAACGGTTCCAACATTTTGCCTAAATTCTGTTATGTATATATATAAAGGGACATGAGGGGAAAAAGCGACTTTGTTTTATAATATACATATTATAAAACAAAGTCGCTTTTTCCCCTCATGTCCCTTTGTTCCCTTAAATCGGCCAATCTGTTGTTGGTGATGGTGATTCTTGGTTTGTCCTATCGGTCTAAAATGAAATTAAAGTTTTAGGCTTTAGTTTATCAGGTTCTGTTGCATAACTCTAAAACCGCTCATCAAAACTAGAGGCGTACAATAATATATTATCAGAGGAGTTGTATCACAGGCAGATGGCGGACCAAGTTAATTTGGTCGTATTATGTCAAACGCCGCTGACAGATTGCGACCAACATTGAATTGACATAAACTAACCAAATGACTTAGGTCCGTCTGTTGCCTATTAATCAATTTCTCCGATGGTACATGTGTGTGTCGTTAACTTTTTTCTTGGCTTCGCTATAACCAGATAAGAATCAGGTAGATAATATAAACTACGATAATATTGCGCGCCCCTCCAAAATTCAAAACGTTTGAAGTGCGTTGTCAAAATGTTTGAAGTGCGTTGTCTTGCGCGGTCGGCTAGTTATGATTAGTTGATCAACAAATCTTGGTAATAAGTGACATTAACTGAAATATTACGTGTACTGTGATTGGTTGAATACTTACACTACATACAAACTCTTTCATAAGGATGTGACTACACACATTGAAACAGTCATTTAGAGGAGCGCGCCATGTTATCGTAGTTGATTTCTACGGTTCCCGCACAATAAACTTTTATGATTTTTCACCTAAACTATTCAGTCTATTTTTATGAAATTTGGTATGGAGATACTTTGAGCCTCGGGAAAGGACTAGGGATACTTATTGTCCCAGAAAATGTACGGTTCCCGCACAATAGACTTTTCGGCCATTCTCTGGTTTGGCATTATTTGCCTAATTACCGTAACCTTTTTTTTCTTCGTTTTTTTGACTATATAATTGAATATTAAAAAAAATACGACTCATTAAAAAATATAAAATACTATAATACATTCGTGAAATCTAGTAAGAAAACTTCGAACAAAGTACAATCTATCAGACTGAGGGCGGTCACATGGTCAAGCGTTCAAGCGGTCAGTTTTGCGTTTTTTGTGTTACGGTATTACGTTACATAGATAATTAGATAATATTATACTCACATTGGGGGCGTTCTGACCGCGTCAGAATTATTGCTCCTGTGTGACTGGCCACTCGAACGTAGAATGCATACGCGAAACGCTTGAACGCATGACCGCTCTCTGTCTGAAAGGTCCTTTAGGTACATATTTTAAAGACAGTCTTTTCTCTATAACCTTTATAACAATATCCATTATCTTATTTGCGAATGTGAAAACAAAAAAACTTTGCACTACATTCCTTGGAAGAACCCGAACCGTATAATAATAATATTGTCACGAAAATAAATGCGAGGCTGAGGGCAAAAGAAAATGCCGAATTTATGCTAATCGCGTGTCTTCAAACAACAGTTTATTCGAGTTTCAAAAATATTATACTTGTAAGCCTCATCGGAGGCGTTATACCGGTGTACAAATTTTATAACTGTGCCACGGAGATGAGTCGAAAACTCAACTTGTTGTATTAAATTTTGTCTTTATTAGGGCTCCAGTAGTCAGTTTATACGTGGGAGAGCCATGCTTCGGCACGAATGGGCCGGCTCGATCGGAGAAATACCACGTTCTAAGAGAAAACCGGCGTGAAACAGCGCTTGCGCTGTGTTTCGCCGAGTGAGTGAGTTTACCGGAGGCCCAATCCACTACCCTATTCCCTTCCCTTCTTTCCCCTATTCCCTTCCCTTCCCATCCCTACCCTCCCCTATTACCCTATTCCCTCTTAAAAGGCCGGCAACGCACCTGCAGCTCTTCTGATGCTGCGAGTGTCCATGGGCGACGGTAGTTGCTTTTCATCAGGTGACCCGTTTGCTCGTTTGCGACCTTATTTCATAGAAAAAGTCATTTCCAACAGATCGTTTCGATCTGGCTTTACCAAACTGATAACAGAATGTTGAGTATGAGGTTTTGCCGTTTGCGACTTTTCACCGTACAAATTAAAATAAATAAATAAAATAAATAAAAGTTTTTTACTAAATTACGTAGCAACTATTTAGTAATCTGTGGTAAAGTAAAGGCGTTAACTTTAAATACTGTGGCATCGAAATTACTATAGCGTATACCATCAGCAGGCCTAAGATGCGCAAACGAGAAAATCTCGAGATATCTCACTTTCGTGTTATATTGTCGATAACGACATAATGTCAAAATCATTTTTTGACATTATGTCGATAGATTTTGACGACAGATCTACACGAGAAAAAATGTATGTCATCCGTAGATGTCATGTTAGGGTCAATAGAGATGAAGAGAAACGCCATCAAACATCGAGAAAACGTGTAGACAAAATCTTCTCATTGGCGTATGCTAGAGGGGCTGGTGATGACAAATAATAGTTAATAATATAGTAATACTAGCTGTCCCGGCAAACGTTGCTTTGCCATAAAGTATTTCGCCCATATTATTTTATTGAAGTGACTAAATAAGTATGTCGCCATGGCAACGTCGATCGCTATCCCGTCGCACAAACAATGGCCGCCGTCAGTCTCAGGTTGTAATAATTTTCTATTATTTATTCAATAAATGCACTTATCAATATATAAAGTACCCAGTAGCCGATTCTCAGACCTACTGAATATGCATATAAAATTTGGTAAAAATCAGTAAAGCCGTTTCGAAGGAGTTCGTGGACTAACATTGTGACACGAGAATTTTATATATAAGAAGATATAACATAGTTAAATCAACGGCAGATTTTTCGTTAGCGTCCTCACGGCAAGAAGTAATAAAGACTTAAACCATAGACTCAAAATTTGTACGCGCTCCTGCTGTGTTACTTTCACGTCTGACAAAACGGGCTGCATTTTCGAAGTTCTGGTCTAGACCAAGTCTTGGTCTACATTAATCCTTACCTATTACTAAGGTTCGAAATCTCAATATTTTTCGATATCACAATGAGGCGGTTCAGCGCTCGTTTGTACCGCGTCTACACACGCCCGGCTAACGATATTTCACGCCGATGTATCAACGTTCGAGAGATTTCTCCGAGGAAAAAGCGTAAAAAATGATGTTAAGGGTAGATTGTTTTCTTTTTTATACGATATCTTAAAGGGTGTACGAAAATTTTCTGTTCTCCCTCAACGCGAAGTAATCTTGTATTTCCTTATACTTTCGAGCATATATTTAATATTTTTGTGGAAACGCGTGGGTGAATGTAGACATCGCGTAGCAAGTCATTCATCTCCTTAACCCATCAAGTCCCATAAGCTCACCGGTGAGTAAGACACAAAAGAATAGCAATAGATTTCCAAGAATCCACGATCCAAGGATTAATCAGTCATGCTTTCTATTTAGTTCACCTAAGAAATCTTACTATTAATACCTTTCGCCGGCGGCATCGACCGCACTAAACTACTTAACTACTTAGACCTACTAGAAAATTCAAAGTAATAGCATATTATAATATATTATTATAAATGCAAAAGCGTGTATGTCTGTCTGTCTCTTCACGCCCAAAGCGCTGAATCGATTTTGCTGAAATTTGACATGGAGATACTTGGCCCTTCCCGTCAACAACTCCCCCCCCCCCCCCCCCGTTCTCCGCGCGGTCCCCGCTTTGGACCCATCAGCCCAGCGTGTCAGCGCTCGCCCTCAGCAACATACCATGCGTACCCCGCTTTGGACCCATCAACCCAGCGTATCGGCGCTCGCCCTCAGCACATACGATGCGTACCCCGCATGTCAGCCCAGCTCCATCTCATTCTCGCCAACACTATACAATCCTCTCTCCCCTCAAGCCAGTCATAAGTCTAAGTTTTGTTGCCCATACTGTAGGTCGACGGAACATAAATTAATGGCTTGTCCCTAGTACAACCATCAGCCCACTATCGTCCGATCCTACGGACTGTCAGCCCACTGTCGTCCGATCCTACGGACTATCAGCCCACTCTCGTCCGTTCCTACGGACTATCAGCCCCTCACAGCCGGCCATTTCCTCATAGGCCGTCCGCTCACAGCTCTTCCCGAACACGCAATAGATGACAGAGTCATCTCCCCCCTTAAGCGCTTTCAGCTCATCCAATCTCTCTCTCAGCGCTTCTGGGCTCTCTGGATCAAGTCCTACCTCCATACCCTTCAAATCCGCTCCAAGTGGCTTTCCTCTTCCTCTCCACCCAAAATTGGGGAACTGGTTCTGCTCAAGGAGGACAGTCTGCCTCCGCTACAATGGAAGATGGGAAGAATCACACGCCTACTACCTGGGAAGGATGGAGTCATCAGAGTCGTGGACTTGGCCACCTCACAAGGCCAGCTGCGGAGACCTGTCGGCAAGATTGCCCGGCTCCCACTGGATTCAGCTCAAGATGGGGATCAGCTCACGCCCATTGCCGGCCCCCCCCAGGATGTTCGCGCCAAATTCTAGCGCGACGTTGGCAACACTGCAGCGCGTGAGTTTGCTCTGTGCTGTCGACGTCATACGCTAGACTCGCGAGTGACATATAAGACTTTCCGCCTTGAATCGTAGTAGTGTGTTTTCGCGGATTCTGGATCACGATTCTGGGTCCACCCCTCCCCCGCTCGCGGCTCGCAAGCTTTCTCGATCACTTTTTGTCGGTTCGAGCGGCGACGTCGCCTAAAAAAAAAAGGTAAAGTTTGGTGTCAAAATAGGGGTTTTCAACCATGCCCGTTCGATATATGCGATCCGTTTCTGCGTATTTGCACTAGTTTCAAAGTTAGCTTTTGTGTTTAACCCTCATTATCTACTATCACTACGCTCCATTGTTCCTTCATAATTACAATCGCTACTTATTGCATTGTTATGCTCGCCTCGGTGTCCTATTGTTCGTAATGACTACCTGGGCTTATCGCTTACGTCATCTTAATTTCTTACAAGATTTTAAATAAATGTGAATGATAATTAACTAATGAATTATTGCAAATTAAAAGTACCTAATAATTAATTATGTAGGTCACCCGATCATTCGATGGACTTCGTAAACATACGACGACGCGGCGCGCAAACTGAGTCTTTTTTTTAACAATATAATTAAAGCTAAGGTTAAAATAAAACTTTGGTTTACTTTCAAACAAATTATTTATTTCGTATTACATACCACAGTTCATAAAACAAGATTCAAACATTTTATTCAAAAACATATCATTTTTAAGTGTGTCACTACCAAATTCAGTCTGAAACTCTGACAATGACTTGTTATGAAACTTGTATAACAAGTACATTAAACAGTACTCTCCACACACAGAAGTCCAATCATTTTGTAGCCTGATAGTATTATAACGCCATTTCCTTGCATTTCTATTCAAAAACATTTTGTGCATTCCCGTAGGGAAGCGACCATATATATCAAAATATTCACCGATGCCATGTTTGTCTATGTGAATAGCTACCCAGTGAGATCCTGGTTTTGAGTCCGGGTCCAAATTGCTTATAAAATATGTAGGAGTCGTAATATGCATTGGCAATCGATTCGCGGCATATACGCTATTTTTTAGACTTGGATGAATCTTTTTTAAGTATGATTTTAGTTGTAAAGTATCCATTATTCGTTAAAAAAAGACTTATTCATTCAATCTATCATATGATTCACACGCAAGTGAAACAAATAAGGTAAGACAATCTTATTTAACATGCAATTGACTGGGGTTTTTAATACTTTTATACTCAAAATATAATATCTTTAGATATTTAACTCAATGATCATAAAAAATGCACTATTACATTGGGATATTGTATTTATAACACGGTCGCATTAACTTGACGCATGGTTTGATAATGTCATTATGGAGCAGACATGTTATTGCATTCCAACGATACGTCAAGTTAATTTGACTGTGTCATATACAAGAGGAACCGCAGATCTTAAAGTATTTTAGGTTCTTAGAACTAGATAATGTGCAATAGTTATTTAAACTAGATAGTTAATGGTTTATGTGATAAGCTAATGCGTTTACTATCTACATCAGTGGTGCCCAACCAGTAGCTGGTAGTCCACGGCTTGTTATCTAGGCGCCCGTGAACAATATGGGTCAAAAAATAAATAAACGTGCGTGTCTTATCGGGAATACCAGTTGTTACGGATACGGGCAGTTGTTTACGTGTTACGGATACGGGCAGTTGTTTACCTGCGCGCGACAGTTGCGCGTACCTTCTAGAAAAGCCCGACCCTTGTTTATGTGATTGCGTGTTTACGTAAACAATCCAAAATAGAACGCTCCAGATGCCGACGCGGGCCATATAAAAGGTAAACAAGCCGACAGTCAACTCAGTTCGATCCGAGCGATCATCAAGGCGACTTCAAAGTGAAAACAAGTGATCAATAGAGAGTGATTGTGACAGTGACCTACGACTCCAAATCACTGAGCACTATCACTGTCCTAGGTCGTACCTAGGACAGTGATAGTGCTCAGTGATTTGGACCTAGTGCTTAGTGTTTGGACTTAGTGATTTGTGTGAGCTAGTGTTTATGAATAAAGTCTTCAAGAGTGTCACCAGGTCATTCTCTCCGAATCCTCGAACCCTAGCACGTAACAATTGGTGTCGGAAGTGAGATTTGGAGATGCCAATGACTCCGAGAGAGGACTTCAAGGGGAGTATCAGGACAAGGGCGCAGCGAGCTGCTGCCATTGACTCCGAGAGAGGAGTTGGAGGTGGAGCTACGGAGGCCACACCCACTGGGGACCAAGCTCCGCCCACTGCGGGGCAGGCCCCACCCGCTGGCCCCGCCCACCAGGCTCCGCCCACTGACCACGCCCCCCAGGCTCCACCCACTTCGGGTGAAGCCACGCCCACTGGCTCCGCCCACCGGGGCCCGCCCACTGACCACGCCCCTCAGGCCCCGCCCACTCTGGACATGGCCACGCCCACTGGCTCCGCCCACCAGGCCACGCACACTGGCCCCGCCTACTGGGCCCCGCCTGCTCAGTCCCCGTCGACTAGCTCCATCCAGCCTGCCACGCCCGTAGTTTCTACGGCCCCTCAAATGGCTCTTCAATTGGAAAGCATAATTGAGTTAATTCAGGCTCAAAGGACAATGATGGAGTCACAAGATCGCAAGCTCAGCGCTTTGCAGGAGTCACAAGAGCAACAAAAGGACCTCCAAGAAAAAGCGCTTCTGGCTATAAATGATGTCAGTGACACGGTGACTAAGCTTCGAAAAGATGTCGACATAAAGGAAGAACGAGTTACCGGGCTAGGAGTGGATATGGAAAGTGTAAAAACCGGCCTCACGGAACTACAAAAGTGGAAAGTGCGCCTGGAAACCACAGGAGTCGCGACGTCTAGTGGAACTACCGGAGTGGTGCAAGTGGTACAAGGACCAAGAGTTAAAGTGCCACCATACGACGGTACTACTTCATGGAACGCTTATCGTCAGCAATTCCAGACGGTTGCTTCTGCCAACGGATGGACTGACGAACAATGCCTGACTGCTCTCACTGTTGCGCTCAGAGGGCAAGCTTTGTCGGTCCTAGAAGCACATACAGGAAATGGGTTCCAAGACCTGATGGAGGCCCTTGAATCCAGATACGGGGAGCGACACCTGGAGCACGTGTTCCGTGCTCAACTTCGTGACAGAGTCCAACGCTCAGGAGAGGGACTACAGCAATGGGCGTTGGAAATTGAAAAACTCGTCAAAAAGGCACACCCAGGAGCCGATTCCAAAATGGTCGACACGAATATTGTACAAGCATTTGTCGACGGAATCAGGGATCTGGAGGTCAGAGCTGCAGTAAGGCTACGTCACCACACCTCGCTAAAGGAAGCGTTGGCACATGCTTTAGAGGTCGAGGCTGTTCGGCGTGACATACGGCAGACCTATAAGATCCGCGAGGTCCCCGAGGAAGTCAGGGAGGTTAAGGCTCCTACGAAGAGAAATTATGGAGCCATGTGCTACAAGTGCGGTGAGAGGGGCCATCTTCAGCTCAACTGCCCGCAGAAGGAGACCCAGATGGCAAGGATGAAAAGGCTCGAGGAACAAGTAGAGGAGCTGAAGAAGCAAGGAGCTTCGTCCCCTGCCCGGGATCAGGGAAACGAATAAAAGCCAGGACTAAGGGGCGAGTACTGGCTGACGCGGAAGAAGCCCCCATAACTGTTATCTCCCAAGCATGCAGCGGGAATAGTCTTGTGATTCAGGGGACTATTAACAGGACGGATTGCAAAATGACTCTAGACACGGGAGCCTCTAGAACGATAGTGAACCCAAGTCTGGTAAAAGCCGCAAGAAGACACAAGAGGAGAATTAACTGTCGGCTCCTTACTGCCTCCGGTCAGCCAATACCCGTCCTGGGAGAAATGTCAGTTACGATTAATGTAGGGGGGTCCTCATACCTTCATGACGTTATTGTGGCTGATATTATGGATGATTGCATCTTGGGTTTGGATTTCATGAAGAAGCATAACTGCAGAATTAATGTTGCTGACGGAGTTTTCAAGTGTGGTGAAGAAGAAATTTTCATCCTTGGAGGCGCCAGCGGGAAAGTTGAATGTGTAAAGAAAGTCATAATACCTGGACGTGCGGAAGCTAGAGTGCTGGTGAAACTACCACCAGCTGGAAAGAAGAAGTCAAACAGATGCGTATTGATCGAAGATTCACCTACCAAGACATTAGCGCAAAAACTGATGACGGCAAGAACCCTTGTTAGTGGAAGCAGTAACGCTGTGGTCAGGGTTTTGAATCTTGGTGATCACGAGATCTGCTTGAACAAAGGTGACGTCATTGGAAAGTGCGAGGAAGTTGTCTGGATGAGAAAGTGTAGTTCGATCACAGGCTCAGACTCAGCAAACAGCAGCAACTATGGAATAGTGACTGAGCTACTCGATGACTGCAAGAGTAATCTGACTTATTCGCAGAGCATGAAAGCTAAGAAGTTTTTACAGCGCCACGCGAATATCTTCTCCAGTCAGGAAGGCGACCTTGGAAGAACGTCGATGGTTCAGCACAGAATAGATACCGGAAGTGAGAACCCAATTCGTCAACGAGCAAGACGGATACCCATTGCAAAGGAAAAAGAAGTTGAAGGCCTTTTGGAGGACATGAGAAGGCATAAGATTATTGAACCGTCTGCAAGTCCGTGGTGCTCACCTGTTGTGTTAGTGAAGAAGAAAGATGGTAGCACAAGATTTTGTGTGGACTACAGGCATCTCAATGATGTCACTAAGAAGGACAGCTATCCATTACCTCGGATCGACGACACTCTGGATACCTTGAGTGGCATGAAATGGTTCTCGACCCTGGACCTGAAATCTGGATACTGGCAGGTGGAAATTCATCCCAAAGACAAGGAGAAGACAGCTTTCTCCACCGGTAAAGGTTTATGGCAGTTTAACGTCATGCCCTTTGGATTGTGCAACGCACCTGCCACATTTGAGCGACTCATGGAGTGTGTACTGGCAGGCTCAGTTGGAGAGGCTTGCTTAGTCAACTTGGACGACGTCATCATTGTTGGCCGCGACTTCGAGGACCATTTGCGAAACCTAGAACGAGTTTTCGCTAAAATAGAGGGGGCCAAGTTAAAGTTGAATCCGAAAAAGTGTCGTTTATTCAGGAGTAAGGTCAATTATCTCGGCCATGTCATCTCCAGTGATGGAATCCAGACGGACCCGGAGAAACTGGAAGCAGTTCAAAATTGGCCAACCCCTAAGAACAAAACCGAAGTGCGGGCATTTCTCGGCCTATGCTCCTACTACAGGCGTTTTGTCAAGGGATTCTCAGAGATAGCCAAGCCATTACATCGGCTGACGGAAGATAAACGACAGTTTATATGGGACGAGACTTCTGAAGATTCTTTTCAGAAACTGAAGAAACATCTGTGTGAAACACCAATCCTGGGGTATCCACAACCTGAAGGTCAGTTTATAGTCGACACTGACGCAAGCAACACGGCCATTGGAGGGGTGTTATCTCAAAAGCAGGGCGAAAGAGAAGTTGTAATTGCATATTTCAGCAAATCTTTATCTAAGCCAGAGAGAAACTACTGTGTGACAAGAAGAGAACTCTTGGCTGTTGTAAAGACGCTACAACATTTCAGCAAATATCTCATTGGCAGACAGTTTTTACTGCGAACTGATCACGCAGCGTTGAAGTGGCTACTGCAATTCAAGAACCCTGAAGGTCAAGTAGCTCGATGGATTGAACAGCTCCAGGAGTACGACTTCAAGACGGAACACCGCAGCGGAAAGGCGCATGGGAATGCCGACGCCCTTTCACGAAGACCGTGTTCAGAGGACTGCAAACATTGTATTAAGCAGGAATCTAATGAAGTGACATTAAAGTTAACGAAAACAAGTCCTTTGGGTCCATGGGAGAATGATGCTATGAAGGAGGCTCAAGAAACAGATGACGACCTACGGCACATCATCACATGGAAGAAACGAGGTGACGAAAAACCAATCTGGAGTGAGGTTGCACCCACTGGCGCTGTCACTAAGGCGTACTGGGCGCAATGGGACAGTCTGATACTTCAAAATGGAATACTTTACCGAAAATGGGAGAAGACTAACGGCAGAGAGTTCCATCTTCAGATAGTTGTCCCAAGAACGAGAGTACCGGATGTTCTCCGTGAAATACACGATGGCGTATCAGGAGGTCATCTAGGTGTTAAGAGGACGTTAACAAAAGTGCGAGAACGATTCTACTGGTTGCATTGTCGAGATGATGTACAGGATTGGTGCCGCAAATGCACTACTTGCGCTGCAGTGAAGGGACCACAGACCAGGAGCCGTGGGAACCTGCGGTTGTATAACGTTGGCGCACCGTGGGAACGAATTGCAGTTGACGTAGCTGGGCCATTTCCCGTGACGGAATCGGGAAACAAGTACTTTATGGTCGTCATGGACTACTTCACCAAATGGCCCGAAGTGTTCGCCATACCAAACCAGGAAGCTACAACAGTTGCTTCTAAGCTAGTCGAAGAAGTGATATCTCGCTTTGGTGTGCCTCTCGAAATCCATTCCGATCAGGGCAGGAACTTCGAATCGCAGGTCTTCCAGGAAGTGTGCAGAATTTTGGGAATGCATAAGACGAGGACCACCGCGTACCATCCACAGTCTGATGGAATGGTTGAGAGATTTAACCAGACTCTAGAGAGGCATTTGGCGAAATTGGTAGATGACATACAAAAGGATTGGGACAAGTATATACCACTCTTCCTTCTCTCGTACCGTACCGCCGAGAGCATAAAAGCTACCCCGGCATTTGTCAATTACGGTAGAGAACTACGAATACCAATAGACCTCTTGACAGGAGCGTCACCGGGGGAACCAAAGACCGTACAAGACTATGTCTGCGATTTAAGGGAAAAGATGCACTACATACACGCCATGGTTCGGGAAAATGGGTTACAGTCAAGTGAGAACATGAAGACCAGATACGACCGGAAAGCGAACACGAGCGGCTTCGAAGAAGGGTCACTGGTATGGCTGCATAACCCAACTCGCCGAAAAGGGAAATCTCCAAAGTTGCAGACCAAGTGGGACGGCCCATATAAAGTGGTTACCCGATTGAATGATGTGACTTACAGGATTCAAAAGCCACCAAGAGGCACATTCAAAGTGGTACACATAGACCGTTTGGCGCGTTATCATGGCAGTAACAACGATGCTCGGGACGAGCATCTCTAAGAGGGGAGTAGTGTTACGGATACGGGCAGTTGTTTACGTGTTACGGATACGGGCAGTTGTTTACCTGCGCGCGACAGTTGCGCGTACCTTCTAGAAAAGCCCGACCCTTGTTTATGTGATTGCGTGTTTACGTAAACAATCCAAAATAGAACGCTCCAGATGCCGACGCGGGCCATATAAAAGGTAAACAAGCCGACAGTCAACTCAGTTCGATCCGAGCGATCATCAAGGCGACTTCAAAGTGAAAACAAGTGATCAATAGAGAGTGATTGTGACAGTGACCTACGACTCGGCTACGACCTAGGACAGTGATAGTGCTCAGTGATTTGGACCTAGTGCTTAGTGTTTGGACTTAGTGATTTGTGTGAGCTAGTGTTTATGAATAAAGTCTTCAAGAGAGTCACCAGGTCATTCTCTCCGAATCCTCGAACCCTAGCACGTAACACAGTTGAGCACCACTGATCTACAGTGACTAATAGTTGTGTTTGATAGTATATAAGAGAGAAATAATTTTTAGAACGATACATTTAAGTGCAGTATAGTGAAGCTACTGTTTATAACTATTACAGTTTATACTCAGTGTCTGTGAATTTTAGTGTTCATAAATATGGAGGTAAGATATCTTTATTTATTTTTCTTTGTTTCATACGACTCATGTATTTTTTAATTTTAGTATTCTAACAGTTATTTTAATTTTACAGAACAATTTTGAAGAAAATACTTACAAAGCCTTCTACTTCACATCTCCTGATAGTGAAACAATCGACTTAGAAATAATATCCAATCCAAGTAAAAAAAGATCAGCATCACCGCTTGCAAGGCTAGATGATCTATTTGACGTCCAAAAAAGCAAAAAGAAAAAGCTATCGTCGTCAGTTTCACGGATGCAAAAGAATGGAAGCACAGCATTCGTCTCTACCAATGCAGATGATGAACAAAGTTCCTCACATTTAATAAAAATTGAGGTTTACGATTTGAAGAAAATATCAAAGATCCCAACGAATGAACATTGGAAAAATACCGAAACCAGAATCAAATTATACACTTCTAAAACAAACAAAAACTTTGAACCCATTCAAAGATTAATTTTTGATTTAACAAAAGAGATTTGTA
The DNA here is from genome assembly GCA_905333045.1 of Lysandra bellargus. NCBI lineage: Eukaryota > Metazoa > Arthropoda > Insecta > Lepidoptera > Lycaenidae > Lysandra > Lysandra bellargus. Next base: position 7,521,391 of record HG995363.1, on the reverse strand, counting down.
CAACTGAAAACTGCAAAAAATATAATTTTAACAATAACTAAGTTACTCTATAATTGTTCTATTCAAGATTGTTAATGTATTTTTACCTGTGCTTTCCTACAAATACCTTATAAATTGTATAAATCTCATCAGTTGGACTACGATATTTTAAAGGATAAGATCTGGCTATTTTACCTTCATAAAATATGGATTCGTGCACGAGTGTTTTTTTGAGTCACAAATTGATGAAATTCAGGAAGACATAGAATCAATTCGATTCTGTAAGGAAATTGAAGAAGCTGATTTGTTCTCACATTGCTGTTGAAAATCATAGCAAGTAAGTAAACCTTAATAATGCATCATTTTAATTTCAGAACATCATTTTAATATTTTCTGAAAAGTGTAAAACTTTTATATTTATACATTAAAGAAGTATCTTTACAATTTATTGTAACTAACAATTCTACTTTGTTTTAGTCAACCACAACTACAAGCTGGCGGGTCACTAAAAAGGAAGTCTGAAAGTGGGAATAACTCAGAATATCATAAACGTCAAAAAATGGAAAAAACAACATCAACTTCGCTTCGCACAACCGGAGAATTTTGTACTGGAGCAGCATCAACTTCGGGTATAGCAACGGAAGGATCCCATAATGCCATTGCTTCATATTCGGATAATATATTCACAAAGCCCAACGCAGGTGATTCAGATGATGTTTTTTGTAGCGCTTGTCAAAAAGAAGTACGTAGACGTTATTATACAAATCATTTAAAAAGCAACGTTCACAAAAACAATGTTCTTAAAATGGAGGGTTCGCCAAAAAATGTTTCCGTAATTGAATCTGCTTTCGGTCAAAGAATTATCACGTATAGAATTTGTAATAAATCTAATCAAACTTTTGAAACAACTTTCCAAGCCCCTGAAATATTTATGAATTCTATCAAAAACGTTATATTTCAATTAATTGAACGTTCAATTGTAACTCATAACATTTTTAAAGTAATTTTTATTTTACATGCTGAATTCATTCAACAAAGCAAAAATGATGCACATAATACTTTTGAATTTCAAACTAGTAATTTTATAATTTTTCGCGGACATAACCTAGATATCTTTTTTGCATCACTTAGTAACACTTTAACGAATAAAGTAAGTAGTTTTGAGAAAAAAGACAGCGGATGGAGTCTTAAACAAATTATAAGCTTAGACATTAATGTTAATAAGTTTAATCCTTTGTGGTACTTCTTATATTGATTTACCTCATGATATTAAAGCAAAGAAGGCTGTTGTTAAAGTACAAAATGCCGGCTATATGTGTTTCAAGTGGGCATTGCTCTCAGCTTTATATCCAGTCAACAATAATGTTGGACGAGTATCTTCATACAGTGCACATGCAGATAAATTAAAGTTTGATGGTTTATCTTTTCCAATGAAACTAACCGATATCCATAAAGTTGAAAATTTAAATAACATAAGTATCAACGTTTATGGATTGGAATTTAATAGAGAAACTAAACGAAATTGTATTGCAGGTCCATTGTATTTTACCAAAAACCGCAAAAGCGTACACATCAACTTATTATACTTAACAAATGGTACAAATAGTCATTACTGTTATGTCAAGAATTTACCACGTTTGGTAAGCAAACAACTTTTAAACCATAAGAATGCGGTTTACATTTGTGACGGGTGTTTGTTATATTTTCCTACAAAAGAGAGATTATCAAATAACTAACAAAATGATTGCTCTCACGTTACTATCGAATTGCCAAGTAGTCAGAAAAAATTTAAGAATTGGTTTGCAAAGCCAACATCCAACGATAGAGTCATGTTTGATCACTTTGAAAGAAAATAAAAAATTCCGTTTGTGATTTATGCAGATTTTGAAGTTTTTTAAATCCGATAAATTCATGTACCAATGATCCATCTAAGTCTTATACTAATAACATTCATAAACATGAACGTTATAGTTTTGGATATTATTTAAAGTGTTCTTATGATGATAATTTATCAAAATATGAATTTTACAGCGGGCCAAATTGTGTGCAAATCTTTATGGATAGATTATATATGGATATACAATCAATTTGTAGTAAAAATAACTTTCAGAAAGCTCATAATACTCTGACTAATAAAAATAAAAACAAAATTGATAATTGTTCCGTTTGTCATATTTGTGAAACTGGTTTAGACGAAAATAGAATTTTAGACTTTGACTGGTATACATGAAATTTCAGAGGTGTTGCACATGAACTTTGCACGAAAAAGCTTAGAGCACCAAATTTCATTCCAGTATTTTTTCATAATTTAAGTCACTATGATGTACATTTTATAGTTCATGCACTTAACACCGCCGAGGGACAAGTCGATTTAATACCTCAAAATAAAGAGAGATACATTTCTTTTACTAAAACCTTGTTTATTAACAATCAAATGTTTAAATTGAGATTTAATTGAGATTCGTTAAAATTTTTGCCTTGTAGTCTTGATCAACTAACTAAAAATCTTAAGGATGAACAGTTTCACACACTCAAAAAAATTTTTCCCACCAACGAAGATTTTATACGTCTTAAGAAAAAAGGTATTTATCCCTATGAATTTATGAAATCCAATGAAAGTTTAAGACTAACATCGTTACCCAGCCAAGAACATATCTATAGCACACTCACAGATTCAAATGTTTTTGATGATGATTACCATCATGCACAAGATGTTTGGAATCGCTTCAAATGTTCAAACATGCTAGATTATTCTAATTTATACCAAAAAACTGATGTATTACTTTTAACCGACATATTTGAAAATTTTAGGGATCTTTGTATTAATACGTACAATTTAGATCCAGCATATTATTATACTGCACCTGGTTTAAGTTGGGATGCCATGTTAAAGTACACTAAAATAGAATTAGAGTTGTTAACAGACTTTGATAAAATAGCATTTATCAGGGCAGGTATCCGAGGTGGCGTATCGCAATGTAGTAATAGATATGCCAAGGCAAATAATCAGTATTTGAATAGTTATGATGAAACAAAACCTAAATCTTTTCTAGCATATTTTGATGCTAATAATCTTTATGGTTGGGCAATGTCACAACATCTTCCTGTGGGAGGATTTGAGTGGGTAGATCCTGACACCAACTTTGATATTCCTGATACATCTGAATATGGTTTCATTTTGGAAGTTGACTTAAAGTATCCTGATGAACTTCACGATTTACACTCTGATTTACCTCTTTGTCCTGAAAATATTTGTGTAGGTGATACGAAAAATAAAAAATTAGTTCCAAATTTAAACAATAAAACAAAATATAAAATTCACTACAGAAATTTAAAGCAATGTCTAAAGTTAGGTATTAAAATACAAAAAGTTCACAGAATTTTAAAATTCAATCAAAGTCCTTGGCTGCAAAAGTACATTGATTTAAATACTCAACTTAGAACGAAGGCAACTTCAGATTTTGAAAAAGATGTTTACAAACTTATGAATAATTCAGTTGGTGGTCAAAACAATGGAAAATATCGGAAAAAGAGTTAACGTAAAATTTTTAACACATTGGGAAAATCGGGATAAGTCTCTAGGTGCACAAGATTTGATAGCCAAACCAGAATTCCACAATCTATCAATATTTTCAGAAAATTTAGTAGCATTTCAATTACGGAAAACAAAGATTTTACATGATAAACCCATTTATCTAGGATTCTGTATATTAGATATTTCAAAAACACTTATGTACAAATTACATTATGATTACATTTTAAAAAAGTTTGGTGGAAGTACAAAATTATTGTACACTGATACTGATAGTTTTATATACCAATTTTTTACTGATAATTTATATGAAGATCTCAAACCTGATTTGATGGACAGGTTCGATACATCTGATTATCCTCCCAACAACTTATTCGGTTACCCTAGAATAAACAAAAAAAGTTAGGATATTTTAAAGATGAAAACAACGGTGATATTTTAGAGGAATTTGTAGGACTTCGATCAAAAATGTATGCATTTACAGTAGGTGAAAAATTCGTCGTGTAAACAAAAGTGTTACAAAAAAGTTGGAATTAGGAAATTATAAATCTTGTCTTTTTAATAAAAATATCCAACACCATAGTATGTATAGATTTAGATCGATTAAACACACAATATTTACTCAAGAAATCAATAAATCTTAACAAATTAACAGATTTAATTGATGTTGTTTTGATAAAATACCATTTTGTAATGTTGTAGTGCTTTTTATTTTGTACTTAAAAATATATATTTTATTGAAGTGACAAGTATGTCACCATGGCAACGTCCATCGCTGTCCCCATTCAAAGATAAAGTATAATATTATATTATCAGCTCTCCCCCGCTTTTCCTGACTGCTGGCCTATATCTATATAAAATAGCTGATTTGGTAGCCGCCTGGCGCCTCCTCAACTCAACAACTATAACACAACTAACAACTATTTTAATATTAATAATATATGGGTTTGAAATAACAACTGTACGGTTGCCATGGTAACGAGTTACTTCAAATAAGTAGCGGGTACATCTCAATGGTAGCGGGAAGAAAATTTTAAACTGACACTAATTGTGAGCAGTCTGAAGGAAATATGCAACTTTCTTCCCGCAAACAAGGGAAGAAAATCAAACTTTCGGTCCTGGTATGATGAAAAATAATTCAGCATTTAATGGTTGTTTGTCTAAAAATCCGTTCAATTTTGAGAACCATAAAATGAATTCCTTTTGTTTATATATTGACGGTCAGCAAATTCCTTCAAAAGCTTTACAACCATCTTTCGATAATAATATTTTTACTGCAACCTATCATACATTATTCTCAGGAACAGGAATACATTTTCTTAACGAAGGGAATGGTATATCTCACGATGAGTATTCGAAAGGTTATTGTTTGTTAGCATTTGATCTCACACGTGATTTATCAGCCAATTCTTCTGGTCATTGGAATTTTATTAGACATGGTAGTGTTAGATTAGAAGTTTGCTTTGAATCTGCTCTAACTCAAACGATAAATTGCGTTGTCTATGCAGAATTTGATAATGTTATTGAAATAGATAAAAATCGTAATGTAAACGTTGACTATAGTAGCTAAGAAATAAACATTGTATTATCTTTCCAAGTATTATTAAGTTCTTAATCTGTAATATGTTTTTAATGTGCAAATAAATGATTATTGTAAAGTTGTGATTTCATTTTTATTAAAAACCCCAGTCAATTGCATGTTAAATAAGATTGTCTTACCTTATTTATTTCACTTGCGCGTGAATCATATGATAGATTGAATGAATAAGTCTTTTTTTAACGAATAATGGATACTTTACAACTAAAATCATACTTAAAAATATTCATCCAAGTCTAAAAAATAGCGTATATGCCGCGAATCGATTGCCAATGCATATTACGACTCCTACATATCTTATAAGCAATTTGGACCCGGACTCAAAACCAGGATCTCACTGGGTAGCTATTCACATAGACAAACATGGCATCGGTGAATATTTTGATACATATGGTCGCTTCCCTACGGGAATGCACAAAATGTTTTTGAATAGAAATGCAAGGAAATGGCGTTATAATACTATCAGGCTACAAAATGATTGGACTTCTGTGTGTGGAGAGTACTGTTTAATGTACTTGTTATACAAGTTTCATAACAAGTCATTGTCAGAGTTTCAGACTGAATTTGGTAGTGACACACTTAAAAATGATATGTTTTTGAATAAAATGTTTGAATCTTGTTTTATGAACTGTGGTATGTAATACGAAATAAATAATTTGTTTGAAAGTAAACCAAAGTTTTATTTTAACCTTAGCTTTAATTATATTGTTAAAAAAAAGACTCAGTTTGCGCGCCGCGTCGTCGTATGTTTACGAAGTCCATCGAATGATCGGGTGACCTACATAATTAATTATTAGGTACTTTTAATTTGCAATAATTCATTAGTTAATTATCATTCATATTTATTTAAAATCTTGTAAGAAATTAAGGTGACGTAAGCGATAAGCCCAGGTAGTCATTACGAACAATAGGACACCGAGGCGAGCATAACAATGCAATAAGTAGCGATTGTAATTATGAAGGAACAATGGAGCGTGGTGATAGTAGATAATGAGGGTTAAACACAAAAGCTAACTTTGAAACTAGTGCAAATACGCAGAAACGGATCGCATATATCAAACGGGCATGGTTGAAAACCTCTATTTTGACACCAAACTCTTTTTTTTTTAGGCGACGTCGCCACTCGAACCGACAAAAAGTGATCGAGAAAGTTTGCGAGCCGCGAGCGGGGGAGGGGTGGACCCAGAATCGTGATCCAGAATCCGCGAAAACACACTACTAACCGTGAACGGAGCGCGCTCGTTGAACATACGAAAATCTCCTCTCGACTGGCCTTATCCCGTGTCGCGATCAGCTCAGTGAATACAGTGAAATAAACTAATAGACCACGGTGACAGTGTGAATATCAGCTCGTCTCGTCTCAGCCCGCAGCCGCCAGCATCTCCGCATCAGCAGGTACCCATTTTTGTCCATCTTCCTTTATTATATCCTTTCTACAATTGACGTAGGGCTTCGCCCGTACAGTAAGGTTCTTGCGCGATAAACGAATTTTGGCGCAACGTAGTTGCGGGCGTCATCTAGTACAAAAATACTATGTACTCAAAAATTTACATGAAGTAGTGACAATTGACAAACTACTTACAAACTTTCTGGTTGGCCCATGATAGACAACCATATTTGCCAGTATGATTGAGAAGCTGTCTACAGCATTTGATTGAGAAGATGTCGAAAATGGGAAACCAAATATGAATATTATGTCCCTCTATCCGTTCGTAAAGGCTCAGGTTTTCATCACTAAGCAACTTAGTTTTATTTCTCACCAAAACATATACATTTTTAAAGCAGGTAATGTTTACAGCACGGACTTAAAAAAAATACGGACGTAACCTTGTCTAATCCCGAGTGAAGCATAGTTATGGCCGCCCGTGTAGGATGTGTGCGTGTCATTGGCGCCGTCACTCTATGTACAATGACAGCGGGTTGTAGTACCTAGTTGCGTGTGTGAGTGTCGGTCACGTGTACAATAAACGAAATTGTGACGAAATTGTCGTACCTTGCATGCTTCACCTTTTTATAGTGTAATGCTCAATCCGTATTTTTTTACATCCGTGGATAACAGCTGAATAATTTCCGCGTGTAAGACCAAAATATCCACCCTTACTTTTCATTTATATGAGATTACGATGAGATTAAGCGCTCCGTAAGTTTGTGTGTCTGTACCGAAACATTAATGGAGTACCCTTCCTTAAATTTAAAACCAACACCGCGTTAGTAAATAAATTATAAGTTATTATAACTTTGGAAGTTGGGCCGAGTTTAATGAGTTACGGAATATATTTTTGGCGAGGTATTGTGTACTTATGGCCTGGAGGAAACTCAGGGGGGTACGATAAAAATGTAATTTAGGTTGTTTTTTAATATAACCGAAATACCTGGCCTTGACGCCAGGAGTTCAGTCTAAACAGCCTCTGTTCTTGTGTGAAATTGTGTGTGCTCATCGGATAGGTTTGAGAATTGGCTAATACCTAGATATGACGTCTAAAACAACGTATTTGGCTACAGGGCCGATTCAGCTAGAAAAAAGCAAAAACACATGCACCATCAGAGAAGTCTATTCATAGGCAGATATGGCGGACCTGAGTGATTTGGTCGCGTTAAGGCTGAATCAATGTAAAATTGATACAGTAGCTGGCGCCAGCATCACTGGATTCCGTCGCTGGATAAGCACTGTATCAATGTAAACATAGCTACTGTATCAATGTAAATCAGCCTTTATGTCAAACCCAGCCGACAGAACACAACTTACATTGTATTGACATAATTCGACTAAACGACGTAGGTCCACCGCCTGCCTAGTGCCTATTCAGAATCAACTTCTTCGATGGTGCATATCTAGTAGGGCTTTAGAAATAAAAAAGACGGGTTGCACTCCGAGAGTGCCGGCAGAAGTGAAAACTTGATTATTAACGTTGTGCATTTTTTTGAACCCATTTTTTATGAAAATCGATTAAATTTTTAACCCATTTTTTATGAAAATCGATTTTTAAAAAATCGACAATCAAGTTGTTTCGATCAAGTTTCGATCAAATTTCAAATCGAGTTCGAGGTAGAGTTCCAGTTCGAGTTCGAGTTAGACACAAAACACTACTCTCCAACCGTCTTACGGTTTTTCCAAGGTTTTTCGAATAGCACGAGAATCTGACGCGAGTTTCACAGTTTTAGCCATCCCACAAAAGTGCTCAACGCCCTAAAGAAGTTTTCACTTCAAAAACGTGGAACATAGACCGCAAGGCGGTTTTGGCACGTAGCCAAAATCAAAACCAAATATTGCAAAATGTAATCCGAGTTCTGCAGGAGTCTTGTGGATTGACGTGAGTTCTGAAACATAACTCAGTGTACTGACTGCTGTACTGGACCGATTTGAAAAATCCTTTTACTATTGGAATCCTACATTATTTTTGCTGAACATAGGCTGAATTTTATTTTGGAAAAAAATAGGGTACCGTAAGATATTTGGGTTCTTCGGACGCAAGGTGTAAAAAATCAACCAGAAAAGTTACTTATTTTACGTACGCTGCCTAAACTATAAAAGATAGAACCATAAAATTCTAAGTAATTGTAAAACTTACAAATATCTACAAAAAAGTCCGAGACACACTATACCTATCTATGTCGAGTGAGGCACATTTAACCATTTTTTTATTTAAAAATCTTGAAGTTTTTTTGGACTACATTTAAACGCGTTTATTTTACTCATTCTTTTAATCCTTATCAAAATAAATTATTCCATTACTAAGTACAGTTTATGTAGATAATATATTTTGGTCTTTGAATGAATAAAATTGGACATTTGGTTTTTAAATTATGGCGAAATTAAAATATTACGATAGTTGGCGTCACCAAGGTGTGCGGGAGGAAGACAGTCTGTGCAGGGTGCAGCCTGCGTCGTCGATGTTAGTGTCGGAGTCTGTGAATTGACCTGGGAATCATTTTGCTGACCGAGTCTTTCCTGGGTATGCTTTTTGCAGAGCTCACCGACATCCACGCGGGCGGAGCCGCTAGTAATAAAGAAAAAGCCAAAATCCGACTGCATGGATAAATCCAATATTAATTAAAATAACTGACATTACTGAAATAAGATGAAAATTCAATGACAAAGTAATAAAAAAAACAATGGTTTGGTACTTAAAACTAGAAACATACATTGAAACAGTACCAAACCTATATGTACCTGTTATAACGTATTGTAGGTACACTTTTCTAAGTGTACCTACTACCTACGATATATATTATGGTTATATCAGCACGGTAGTTTTTCAATTTTTTATTAGATTGATTGTCGAAATGGTTAGATGACTACAACTAAAAAGTCGCAAATAAAATAAATTAATTAAAAATCAAAAAAACCCGACTGCAAAAAATGCTAACTATTAACAAAAAAATTAAAACCGACTTCCAAGGTAAAAACAATAATAACATTAATATGAACTAAAAAGTATTAAATAATTTTTACTATCTAATAGTGCCTTTTTCCGAATTCGGCTAAACCTCAACTATTTCTGTACTCAATCTTCATAATTTTGAAGTCGGTGCCAGTTCCAAAAGTTTCAAATATTCTGTCAGAGGACTGAAGATTCAGCTATCTGGTACCGACTTCAAAATTATGAAGATTGAGTACAGAAATAGTTGAGGTTTAGCCGAATTCGGAAAAAAGCACTATTAGATAGTAAAAATTATTTAATACTTTTTAGTTCATATTAATGTTATTATTGTTTTTACCTTGGAAGTGGGTTTTAATTTTTTGTTAAAAATAATAATTACCTTGGAAGTCGGTTTTAATTTTTTTGTCAATAGTTAACATTTTTTGCAGTCGGGTTTTGATTTTTAATTAATTTATTTTATATACTGTTGAAACAAGTATGACGACGGGACGTATTAGTAGTATATGAAATTAACGTTAAATGTAATATTATTACATTTTTACGTCTATGAAGCTGACCGCTTATAATAATACTTCGGAATGAATCAGCAGTATGGCGTCGATTCTTACACTAGGTTATAGTTCGGAACACGCCTGATTCGATAGCTTCATGCAATATCATGCGTTATGTGTGTGACGATGTGAGATGAGAAAATTAAAAATACATTTTAAATTCGAGTGGAAAATCCGCAGCTGAGATCTTTGAAATCTTTTTAAATTAAATTCATGTTTTATTCATAGCTGTTGCGGTGTCAACGGAGCTTTGAAATCAAACGCTTTGTGGCGTAGAACAACGTGAGTGAATGTAAAAACCTGCCGTAAAACCTTATTTGCAACGTCCCATAGCGCTCAACGTGGGTTTGATTCCGGCGTTGAAGCGCCTCTTAAATGTTATCTGCATTGCCCTAACTTCTAAGTTTGGACATTGCAGGCTGACTAATGACCTGATTATCTGATAAGAAAGCTGATCCATGACTGGGCATGTAAAAAGTCAGTTCAGTGCCTGATTTCTCGCTAAAATAATTTTACACTCCATATTTTTTCCATATTGCTATTTTATACTTCATATTTTTTCCATATTTTCAATTTTTTTGTCTATATTTTATATACATATTTTGGATTTTTTATTACACTACTCATCACTCATCAGTATGAACGTACGAGTATTAAGTACGAAGTTTAGGTTATACAACATGACTGGTGAGACATGTTCAATACTTAAGGGCCCTCTCTCCCTAAATTAGCACGTCGATTGTCTGTCAGTGCGAATATCGACGTAAATGACATTAAAATAACATTCATAACAGCGCGCCTTGTACGGTGGCGGTTACGACGCTCGCCGCGTCCATGATAGGGCGAAATAGGAGAAAAAACCTTTTTAAGGCTTAATATAATACATATTTCAAAAAAGTAAAAAAAAAAAAATAACTTATGTATTGCAAAGCAATAGATATTTTTTATATATTCTTTTGATAAATAATGAAGGAGTGGTTTCATTCAACGATTTGGAGGTGATTTGGTTTTTTATTTCTTTATTATGTGATACCGATAGAAAAAATATGGCAAAACCAAATTACGTATCATATTATGTAGATTACTAATTATTTTTTTCAGATATAATTTCTCTGTTAATGCCGATGAAAAGTTGTTTCATCTGCACGCTTAAAGCTAAATAGTCATTCCATCACAATGTTTTCTCAAGCTATAAATTATGACACAAAGTGACCTGGCTTTTCCTTTCCTGTGTTCGCTAATGAGGTGTATTTTGTGGGCATAGACGAGGTAGTGCAGGGCGCAGCTGCACTCTGTGACAGCTACCTGATGCCTTGACAATGACGCAGAGTAACTGGTCACAGAGGCAATCTGTTGTTGGTGATGGTGATTCTTGGTTTGTCCTATCGGTCTAAAATGAAATTAAAGTTTTAGGCTTTAGTTTATCAGGTTCTGTTGCATAACTCTAAAACCGGTCATCAAAACTAGATATAGTAAGAAGTTGTATCACAGGCAGATGGCGGATAAAGTTAATTCGGTCGTATTATGTCAAACGCCGCTGACAGATTTCGACCAACATTGAATTGACATAAACTAACCAAATGACGTAGGTCCGTCTGTTGCCTATTAATCAATTTCTCCGATGGTACATGTGTGTGTCGTTAACTTTTTTCTTGGCTTCGCTATAACCAGATAAGAATCAGGTAGATAATATAAACTACGATAATATTGCGCGCCCCTCCAAAATTCAAAACGTTTGAAGTGCGTTGTCAAAACGTTTGAAGTGCATTGTCTTGCGCGGTAGGCTAGTTATGATTAGTTGACCAACAAATCTTGGTAATAAGTGACATTACGAGTACTGTGATTGGTTGAATACTTACTACATACAAACTCTTTCATAAGGATGTGACTACACATATTGAAACAGTAATTTGGAGGGGCGCGCCATGTTATCGTAGTTTATCTCTAAAAATGAGTCTCAGTTCTCTGTTGCTGTCTCTACTATTAATCCTACTCTGTGGTCTAGTAACGAATTTGCGCGGTGAGTGAGGAGCACTCAGGCGGGGGCGGCGGGGTGTGGCGGGGGGCGAGTATCAGCAGGGGGAAGGGGGAATTACCGTCGTGTTTACGCTTCATTAAAAATTCACAACGCGTAATGTCACCTGCTGGTGACTTAGCATCATCAGCGTAGGGTAAGGGTCAACTCAGACCGCAACGCGACGGGGCGAGGCGAGGCGCGGTTTCGGAATTATGTATGGATTTGACAGATTTCAATTGCGTGAGACGTCTTGCGAATCTGTCAAATCCATACAAATTTAGAAATGCATCTACGCGTCGCGTTGCGGTCTGAATCAACCCTAAGGGTCTACACAGACGGACAGCATTTCAACTGCAATCCAACCGTAAATTGCAGTTCAAGTGCAGTTTGAATGCAGTTGATACGACTGCAATACGACTGCAATAGAACTGCAAACCAAACAGTTCACACGACTGCACACGACCGCACACCAACTGAAACTGAACTGCAATCCGACTGCGCATTTGGTTCGCAGTTCTATTGCAGTCGTATTGCAGTCGTGTCAACTACATTCAAACTGCACTTGAACTGCAATTTACGGTTGGATTGCAGTTGAAATGCGGTCCGTCTGTGTAGACCCTAACTTGTCGTCTGTGAATCTTGTGGTCTGTGTTGTATTGTAGCAGTTGATAGTTAAGTTTGTGGTAGCAGTTGATAGTTACATGATTTAAAGTGTGGATCCACAAAACATTATTGTTCTGTGTGTGGATCAAATTGTATTGAATAGGACAATATTGGAGTTACAAATTAAAAGTTTGTGAAACTGTCAACTGATCAAACGTATCTCTTGCGATGACTCATGTTGAATACCATACAGTCGCAGCTTACTGTTTTAATTTACTATTTGATTCCCATACATCATAATATTAAAGTATAAAAGGTAACTGGTGTCGGGATATAATTAGTGTTTATTTATGAGTAAGTATCTGCCTACGCATCCTAATTCTAGGTATAACGATTTTTTTTAAATGTCGAATTTTCTAACACTATATTCACCTCTAAAAGAATTCTTTAGATTTCTGAATACTAATTTACAACAATGATTTACTTACGAATGTAATTTCTATTCAGGGCTAATTTCCAGCTAATGTGATGCTCACATTATGGCAGCGATAATAGTAGTACGAGGATTAAACGTCAGAGTGCGGTCGTTAGCCATTAATGCAGACTAAACGCTGCAGCTATTACAGGAAAAAGGAATGAGTTATGAAAATAATGCAGGCCAAATAATGTAAATGATTCCTTACTCTATATGAATTATGAGTACATGTATGCGTGTCCGTCTGTTAATTCTAGATATTTAAGCCGTTCAACCGATTCTGATGAAATTTGCAGTCCCGAGAAAGAACAAAGGAAAGCAGAATCTTAACTATCTTTATTATGTAACATACAAAGTTCCGGGCGACATTATTTCGTACATTTTTCTTAAATAAACTTTAAAATGCTCGTATTATCAAAAGAGCATAATATTTTTTCCTCTAAAATCTGAGCCTCTAGCCAAGACGTTTTCTTTGCGTTTGAAACTGACATAAACGTTCGATAAAATATAGTCGAGAATCCAGTCATGTTTTGCCAACTTTGGCGATTTTAAAAAGAAGCCATCTACGGGCTCTATTCTAAATAAGCTATTTCATTGTCTTCCACACGTAAGCTTCCAAAATAAATGACGCTGTAATCTCAGCAGTTATTTAGATTTAATCACGTGAGTAGACGTAAACAGCGTCGTTAAATACAAAACGATTCCTAAATTAAGGCATTTAATTAGGACGATCTTACGTTAGTTGCTTTTATGTAAACTACGTTTATATTCACTAATAACTCCCACACCGGTTTCGGTGACGGTGGCCTATTTCATTGAAACCAAGGCCAGTTACGAGTAATTTTATAGTGCCCAAATTTCTCTCTATTCCCTTTACTCTCATAACCCAGTGGGGCGGACGTCCGACACGACTGGCGAGAGATCAGGCGCAGGACCGACTTTTTACATGCCCATCCGATGCATGGATCATCTTGATCAGACAATCAGGTGATCAGCCTGCATTGTCCTAACCAAACTTGGAAATAACATGTTTCCAACGCGGGAATCGAACCCACGACCTCCGAGTCAAAAGCCGAGCTCTGAACCACTGGACCACGGAGGCGTTATATTCACTAATATTATAAATACGATAGTCCGTCTGTCTGTTAAGCCTATTTTTTGTTTATAAAATTATAAATATTAAAATTCGTCAATTCTAAAAATCCTGAAGGGGCGCGAGGCTCCTAGGAACACGAGGCAGTGGCCCACAGTACACCACCAACGTCTTATGCCGTCTCTGACAGTAACGAGCATTTTATACCTACTATAATAGCTGGTAACAAATTAATATACCTTGTATAATATATACCTTGAGCGTTCGGGCGTCCGAACAGATTTGGCTGGCCGGATGTTTTTGCATCCGCGGACGTCCGCGGATGAACCGTGCACATTGTTAATCCGCATCCATCAACCGCGACTTATGAAAACGTTCGATAATTTGTTTCTAGCTTAAGAGATGAGTGACAAGTTGATCTATTTAAATTAATAGCTTTCCGTAGATTATAAAATGGAAATGAAATTTGTGTAGGTACTTTACATTTAAGGCTATTTCATTGCCATAATCAGTAATTCACAGCAGCCCAAGCGGGCAAAACCGTGAGTATCGTCACGAGATAATCTCCTCATACTTACGTACTGCAAGTCTTGCAAGATAGTACCTATGTAAAAATATAAACAATTCTGAGAAGCCCTTTTCCGTTTCACACCTTCTGTCCAGTCTGTCGAGGGAAGACGCAGCATAGTTTTCGAACTTTTTAAGATAATATTAAATGTATCCCGATCAATTTGTCAATAATAAAAAGAAGATGTAGTCGTTGATCCAAGAGACGCAGACAGCGGGTAGACTGCTCTGGCATCGGCTTTGGAACCGGCAGCAGCTCTCGATATGTTCACGCTATAGAAGTATATTTTAATATCGTTGGTTCACGCATCCAAGAAACAAGAGGCAGAGGAAAAAGTACCTACTTATATCTAATATTATTAAGTATTTCGAGTATAGTATATTATTTTTATCTGTTATGAATTCTTTAAGGTAGTTTAGTATAGCCCTTTATTATATTATACTTAAGGTTTTTTTTTTTATTACTATTTTGTTTAGGTTTTATTTTTTCCTTACTAACTATTACGCGCCCTTTGAAAATTGTTTTAGTTTAGTAATTTCTTTTATAAGCTTTACATGTCGGAGACTGCGAGCGAACCGATCAACTTCATACGCTGCCAGTTTTGCAACCGGTCTTTCAAAGGGGTAAAAGGCCTGAACATTCACATAGGTAAGACACACAGCCACAGCTCAAATATCAGTAGCACACCCACAACAACCCCATCCCCGTCATGCAACATTCCTTTCTGGCAAAAAATTTCAAACTACAAATTGTCACTACCCATCCTTAAACGCATCCCGAAAGGTGCTAGGGTTCAAGTAGCCAAGCAACTTTCATCTGTAATTAGAGAGGTCATTTCACATCCCGACAGCTGCCAGCGATGGGAAAGTCTACTCACTTTTCCGTTCCATGTCCTACATGCAATCCAAGATAAAAAAAAATCACTCACTTCTATCATTAAAAACAACTGCTCCAACTTTAACAACCTCACCATCAATGCCTCTCTACACCTTCATTCTCATGATAACTCACCCCCGCATCTTCATCGTAAACAACACAACTCGATACACAAAATCGAATCTAAGATCAGCGATGGGGACCTAAAAGGTGCTGCCAACATGCTTTTTTCCAGCGATAGCATAGCCCAATACAACGCACACACCCTAGAAGCCCTCCGTGACAAACATCCCTCACTCCCCCCACCGAACATACCTCCTTCGTCTAGCCCTTCTGTGCAACCCGTAGAGGCCTCCATAAAAGATGTAAAAAACGCGATAATGTCTTTCAGGACTGGATCGGCCAGCGGTTACGATGGTCTAAGTCCCCAGCACCTGAAGGACTTAATCAGTGCATCTGAAGACTCCAGCAGAGCGCTTCTAGAGGACCTGACGACCTTAATAAATTTGATGCTATCTGGCAAGGTCCACCACGATTTCACGTTTATTTTATATGGCGCTAATTTATGCGCATTAAAGAAAAAAGATGGTGGTATTCGTCCCATAGCGGTCGGTTGCACCTACCGTAGAATCGCATCGAAAATTTGTTGTAAGCACATTACGAATAAACTTAGAGATGTTTTTCAGCCTGTACAACTTGGCTTTGGGAGTAAGGGTGGATGTGAAGCCGCCGTTCACGCCCTCCGTACTTATATTAAATCCAAAACCGGACAAGTGATCGTGAAGGTTGATGTAAAAAATGCCTTCAACTCCGTATCTAGAAGCGCTCTGCTCAAGGAAGTCCATAACCACATTCCCGAAATATATGAATACATCCTCCAAAGCTACGGCGCCAATTCGACACTTCTATATAACAGGGATTGCCTACTATCCTCTACTGGTTGCCAGCAAGGCGATCCTCTGGGCCCCGCTATTTTCAGCCTTGCCATACATTCTACAATTACACCCCTCCAATCTGAATTTAACGTCTGGTATTTGGATGATGGCACCCTCGGTGGTGACCCGGCTACAGTTCTCCACGATTTGCAGGTATTAATAGAGAAATTTAAAGCAATAGATTTGGATTTAAATTTCTCCAAATGTGAGCTTTTTTTGAATAGCCCAATCACACAGCCGCACGACGTAATTATATCGGAATTTAACAATTTGGCCCCTAGTATCAAAATTCTCAGTAAAGAATCCCTCCGCCTTTTAGGTGCCCCCATATTAAATGATGGTTTTGAGCCTTACGTTTCGGAACAAAAACAAAAATTCGTAGAATCTTCTGGCAAACTTGTCGCAATAAAATCCCATATGGCTTACCAAATAATTCGTTTTTGTTTGTTTGTGCCCCAATTTACATATGTCTTGAGGTGCTGCCCTCTATGGGAGTGTCCCAACCTTCTTTCCCATTTAGACTCTATTTTAAAAGACACAGTAATTAATATTTTTAACTGTCAAATCTCTGACACCTCCTGGGCCCAAGCCACTCTTCCCATTCGTTTCGGCGGCTTGGGTCTCAGAAGTGTGTCCAGCGTGTCTCTTCCCGCCTTCCTTTCTTCAGCTCACAGCATTCATCCTCTTTTCATCAAAATCATCACCAATTCTTTTGGAAACATAGGCATTCAGTCACTAGCTGAGGCGATCAACGCTTGGAAGCGTGTTTGTCCCAGTGACGTTCCAGCTAACCCCAACATCCAAAAGAATTGGGATGAACCCCTAATTAATTTGGCACAAACAGACATACTAAATTCCTCGTCCACCACAGATCGCGCGCGTCTCCTAGCGTCCGCCGAGCCGGAATCAGGCTACTGGCTTCAGGCAAACCCATCATCCAATACCGGAACACTATTAGATAATCATACATTCAATCTATCACTCAGTTTGCGACTAGGAGCCAATATCAGCGAACCCCATCGCTGCCACTGCGGCGCCGCAGTAGACCGCCAGGGTCATCACGGCCTGTCTTGTCGACGCAGTGCCGGCCGCCAGTCCCGCCATGCTTCCTTGAACGACGTGATCCGCAGGGCCCTTGTCTCCGTCAACGTGCCGGCCACTCTTGAGCCGAACGGTATCGCACGTGACGACGGCAAAAGGCCCGACGGAATGACGCTCGTTCCGTGGAGCCGTGGGAGGCCTCTCGTATGGGACGCCACCTGCGTGGATACGCTAGCGGCGTCGCACGTGACGGCCACAACGAGAGAGGCGGGAGCTGCGGCGGCACAAGCGGAGACAAACAAAAGAAGAAAGTATGAAGCACTGGGAAGTGATTACTTTTTTGTACCTTTCGGGGTTGAGACCCTGGGCCCGTGGGGCCCTGGTGCCAAACTACTATTCAAGGAGTTATCCCAAAGACTGGTTGAGAAAACTAATGATCCCAGAGCTGGCGCTTACCTCGGCCAACGTATCAGTCTTGCGATACAGCGAGGTAATGCTGCCAGCCTCTTGGGTACATTGCCCGCAGCCTCCGACTTAGATTTAGTTTTTTATATATAGTCTTTCTTTTTTTTATTATTCTCCCCCTGTTTTATATTTTAGTAATATATTTTATAGGCACCTTATATTGTTAGAGAATAGAGTATTAATTTTTGTAAAATATAACCTAAAATAGTTAAATAAAAAATATCTTATAAATAATATAGAATTAATTTAAACTTTCAAGATCTGGGTTAATAGTAAGATGTCCAAGATAAGATGTGACTTTTCATCAAGTCTCATCACCATTTGGAAAGCTCTAGCGCAAAACACTTTGTTCTGGTTTTTCGTTGTTGCTATTATAAAGGCGTCTTTACACAATAGGTGATGATGGACAGCCATGATTATGGAGTTTCATACCTCCCTGTACAATTCGATATCCATCTTGGGCAATTGCGGATAAATATACCTCTCCACAAGTTCAAGATGAAATTAAATCCAATTAATGGAGAGGCACCAAAAATGAGTCTTATAATAATATGATGTGTAGTTTTTGATTAGAAATTAAAAAGTTAAAATTCATAAACCAACTAAAATTATCTATATCAGCGGTTCTCAAACGTTTTTGGTGGTGGAAGCTTTTTAGAAGTGACGTTTTTGACGAACCCCTAAAATGAATGTTTTATGTTTGAACGAATTGTCTCCATGCTCGCGTCTAAATTTAACATTTTTAATAACAATGTGAACGGGGAATATGAATCAAGAAGAGTCGTTACACATTAGATACAATCTGTTTTGTTTTAAGTACTTTGTAACTTCCCGCTGTAACGTTTAGTCGACGTAAGTCGCTGAAGACAATTCAAACAAACGACATCACATAACGAGCGCCACGAGTACAAAACTCATTTTATTTCACGCTCAAATATACTGATATAAGTTTGCTGTAAAGATATACTTTACGTTAAAGTTTAAACGACATCATCTTTTTCTAATATAATAATATCTATGGACGCTTCACACCACGTCAGTCTGGCCCCGGGCTGTTAGACAACGGAAATATATTTATTACTTTTATACTATACATATATTTAAGATTTTTATTATATAATACACATATTTAATACACACCCATGACCCAAGAACTTTGAAAACTTTTTGTTCCGTCAGCGGGATTCGAACCCGCGACCCCCGGCATGAGCTACCAACTGCAGCCCACCAACTGAGCCACTCTGTGGCTCAGTTGCCGGGCTGTTGGTAGCGGTCGGTGGGCCGTTGGTAGGTCGTCAAACAGAGGTTTATAAACTGGTACTTTATCTACGCTAGTTCGGTGACGGTGACCATTTCCATTGAGACGCAGGAGTGATCTTATAGTGCCCAAGTGTGTGCACAGTACACAAGAGCTCTCATGGTTGGTTACCAAATACCATCATCAGGGAGCATCGCACTTATCAGACAATCAGATGATCGGTCTGCATAGCCCTAACCAAACTTAAAAATAACGTTTTTAAAACGCGAAAATTGACCCCACGACCTCCGCGTCAAGAGCCTCGCCCTAAATCACTGGACTACGGGGACATTAGAAAGAAACCATTTCTAAAGCGTGCTGAAGGCTGAGGTTTCTACCCTCTTTCGTAGTAGGTGACAAATCGTTGCTTCCATTGCCACCTTCAGCGCGATGGCTTTTGAAATACAATATGCAAGTGAAAAATGCTTTGTTGAATTCCATGTATATTTTCTGACTGTTATTGACTGCTCGTGAGACACTTTTCAAGTTTGAATTCAGGCGTTCACACTATCTATAGTCGATACTAGATACAAATGCAAAACTGTGTCTGTCTGAATTATCGATCCTGGCGACACAGGAGATACAGTGTTGGGACCGTGTGGTAGGCCAATGCCCGTTAAAAAAATGTTACCTCCTTGCCCTTAAAACACTAGCGATCTAGATGAAAGTATAGTGATGCTGGAGTCTAGGAAAAGGAAATAGGATCAATTTCATTACCACAAAAATATTAATTTAACATGATAGATGAATATCTACGAAATGAAAATATGGGCAACATCTATTACTTCTGTCATTATAACCAAATGTCAGGAATTTTCCTGACATGTCAGGAATTTTAGACATATTACGTCAGGAATGCGGCCGGAAAAGGGAAATTTCAGGAATTTTCGACAAATAATCGAAACAATAAAAGTTTATACACGTTTAAGTTTATACAAGTGAAAGCTTAGTAGGTATATAAACTTTTATTAAACTTTGTGATTAAAAATAATATAACAAAAATATAACAAAAAAGCTTTTAAAGGCACAAGTATTTTGAAGTTTCATAAATTCAAAATGATTACTTTTAAATACATAATTATAATTATGTTTTTACGTTATAAACATAAATCAATGAACATTGACAAATTAAAAATTAAAAAATTAACAAATAAAATATAGCTCGTGTCAGGAATGTTGGTCGAAAATCAGGAATTTTGTCAGGACTTTTGAAAGTTGTAGCTGGTAACCCTAACTATAACGTACTAATATTATAAATGTGAAAATGTGTCTGCCTGTGTGTTATATCTTCACGCCCAAACTGGTCAATCGATCGGTCAAATTTGGTATGCATCTACTTTGAATCCCGGGAAAGGACATAGGATACTTTTTATCGCCGAAAAATGTACGGTTCCCGCGCAGCGGAGTTGCGGGCATCACGTAGTCTTGTCATACATCTATTTTCACCGTAATATGATATGTTGTTGTAATATTGTTATGATGGCAGTGGGATGTTTATCGTCCTTTGTCGCGGACACGAGGCCGGATATCGGGTTACTCGGCGTCTACATAAGGAAACAAAATGACGTCAATAGTGTAGAAAATTAATAACACATCAATCCTCAAGCGGCACCCGGCTGCCGCATAACAATTGAACATCTATTGTGTCTGCGATTCCCACGATCGAGGTATTTTCTATCAAAAATAATACCAGTATTATTTTACTATTTAAATCTGTCCACAAGGTTTCTAAAAAGATGTTCTTTAATCAAATACACATACATTCTTACAAACTTTATATTACCACTAGGCGTATCGTAAATGTTGAAGTTAATTAAAGGCAATTTTGTTATATAAATGTGAAAATCAATCTGTTTCCATCAAAGGTTTTCATGACAAAGGAATTGTTCTAGATTTTATTACGGAAAAATGTACGCATCTAGATACGCGGTCGCGTGTCAAGCCAAGTTCCAGCATAACAGAATGGCGAGCAGCACCGTGTGTAATATTACACGAACCATTTGCAGCTACTTTTGACCCCCTCATAATTCAGAAACTATTTCACATAAACGTTTCAAATTTGGCTCATATAATGAGACTTGCGAGATAATTATATACTTTATGACAAAGGAATTGTTCTAGCTTTTATTAAGGAAAAGTGTACGCATCTAGACACGCGGTCGCGTGTCAAGCCAAGTTCCAGCATAACAGAATGGCGAGCAGCACTGTGTGTAATATTCAGAAACTATTTCACATAAACGTTTCAAATTTGTCTCATATAATGAGACTTGCGAGATAATTATATACTCTAAATTTCATAAGCACAACTCAAACAGTAATTAAGATATTAACGTCCGAAAATCTACATTTTTATCACTGACTGACTGACTGACCTATAGATCACAATTCTAACCCACTTCCAGGTGACCTAGAAGGCTGTAATTTGGAATCCAGCTCGGTAATTGTGTGTAAGCGTAGGGAAAAATCAGAAAACAAAAAAAATGGTCAAGTGCGAGTCGGACGGAGTGAAACTAGGCAAAAATTGTTTTTTGTATGGAGTTACAAGTTAAAAATTTTGTTTTTTGTATTCCCTTAAATATTTATTTTATTTTACTTTTATTATAAAGTATGAAAGTAAAAATATAATTAAAGATTTTGTGAATATTTCAAGTACCTACCTACCGGCTGCCATTATTGACTTTGAGCAAAAAAGGCCTAAAAATCGCGTTTATTGTATAGGAGTTACCCGTAAATATTTATTTGTGAAGTGAAAAAACTTTAGGAAATGAATAGAAGGTGACTTTACGAAGTATATCTGTCTGTTACCTCTTCACGCCCAAACTGCTTGTACCGATTGTTCTTCAATTTGGTATGGAGATATAGCTTGAGACCCGGGAATAGACACAGAATTTTTTTAATACGTCTGTCCGTCTGTCGGTCCGTCTGTCCGTCCGTCTGTCTGTCTATTAGATAGCTATAATAATAGCTACTTAACTTCCGCATAATGTGACAATAAGTTGTACCCTATAGTTAATGGTTGGAAATACACTTGTGTTATACCGTATTATTCCAATGCCTCCTGATGGTAGCTGCTTTTTCCATTCGCTTAGATTTTCTAATGTGATACTCAACAAGGCTTAGGGTCTGTTTCCTCACTTCCTGATAAGTTTCAGATAGGCTATCCACAACTTATCTGACAGATGAAGTATCTGCCAGATAAGTTGCGGATAGCATATCGACACTTTTCGGGAAGTGGTGAAATAGCACCTTAAGGTTGCGATTGAATATAGTCGAATATTATGTATGTTTGAACTGTGAAGATGAGGGTCTACCCTTGCTCGGAAAGTTTTCTTTACAAAAAGTAATGATATCCCACCAAAAACATAAATGTCAAAATGGAGAACCAAGTTCCATACAAACATTATTCTTGCCTATGGACTTCACCGTAAAAAGGATGGAGATCTAAATGAGTGCCAAGTTCCATGGAAAATCGAAATATGTATGTATAGGAACCAAATAACATAATGAACAAATCATACAGTCTATTCCTTTGCTTTATAGAATATTTATAATAATTCATGTTATTTAAATGATGTGAGATCTTAAACTAGATTAGATTTGACTTGACTAGTTTTCATCAGAATTTAAATTTTCAATAACTTTATGAAATGACTGACGTAATGTTTTCTCGAGCGACAAAGAAATCGAGATGGTAATTACGGGCGACTTCTACACTCAAGTATAAAATAATTATTAAGATGTAAGATCCATACACTTGTTACCTTCATTTAATATAAATTGTGATAATAATCTTAAAGAAAAATTTAATATATACCTATAAATACAAAACTTATTGAGAAGCTTAGAAGTAAATTATTATCAAGTTTTGAGAACTTGAACGTATCAAATGATCCAGATAAAACGTTTAACAATATATTTAATAGAGTAAAACAGCAATATAACGCTGTATTTACTTCTAAAACGGTCAGCTTGAATAATAAAAGAAATAATTTCAAAAAATGGGCAACTGCAGGTATCATTGTAAGTAGACAAAAATTGTATGATTTGTATAACGAGAAAACTATAAATCGGAGTGAAGCTTTTAAATTGTACGTCAAGAAATACTCGAAAACTTTTAAAAAGGCCTGTCAAGCAGCGAAGGCACTTCACATTAAAAAGAAAATTAGAGACTCTAAAAATAAAGTGAAAACCACCTGGAAAACAATTGCGGATGAGACTGGAAAAGTCACCTGTCGTAACTCTAAATTTGAACTTTTAATAATGATAAAAAAATCAATTCTGATCTTGAGATTACGACAGTCTTTGAGAAGTTTTTTGCAGACATTCCAATCTCAACCACAAAAAACTTAAATTCATCACCTACAGTTGCAGAAAAAATACTTAGAACATGTCAAGGAATGTGATGTCAATTTTATTTTTAAAGATATTGACTCCAGAGATATTATGAAGACTTTCAAATCAATCAATATTAAAAGTACCACTGATCTCTGGGGTATGTCCACAAGAATTATAAAATCAGTAATTGACATCATTGCCTCTCACCTAGTTTTAGTTTTTAATAATTGTATTAAAAGTGGTGTGTTCCCAGACTTAATGAAGCACAGCAAGGTGATGCCTCTATTTAAAGTTGGGAAGAAATCAGACCCAGCCAATTATAGACCAATATCCATATTGCCGACTTTAAGTAAAATCTTTTAAAAAATAATTTTAAATCAATTACTTGCTCACTTTAACTCAAATAATTTATTACATAATAATTAATTTGGTTTTACTAAAGGTCGGTCTACAACAGATGTAGGCATTAGTCTTCTGTGTAGTATTTTTGAAGCTTGAGAGGGGTCGCAGGATGCACTTGGTATTTTATGCGATCTCTCTAAAGCATTTGACTGTGTGGAGTATGATACTCTTATAAGAAAACTACACCATTATGGTATAAGGGGCACGGCACTTAAACTTCTAAAATCTTACCTTACAAATAGAACGCAGAGAACGCAGAGGGTGGAAGTTAACTCCATAAGGTCTAATGGAACCAAAATAAAACTAGGTGTGCCACAAGGGTCCATTTTAGGCCCTTTTCTTTTCTTATCTATATAAATGATTTACCTTATCTTGTTAAAGATAAGCATGAGATAGTACTTTTTGCTAATGACACTTTTACTTATGACGAGGTAAATAGTGCTCTCTCAAAAATAGTATATTGGTTTAATGCTAATAATTTACTTTTGAACTCTCATAAAACAAAATGTTTAAATTTTATCTTGCCAAATGTTAGGCAAGTACAAACCAATGTACTGTCAGCTTGCTGGGCACTCTGCCAGATGGGGACGACATGGGGAAGTTTTTCTTTTTATAATTTTATATTCTAAGTTTGTATATGTTTGTATATATTATTTATAGAGTATTTTAAGGTTTTTTATTATTCGTAGATTTATCCCTACTATATGTACTATTAAATGATGAGAAAATGAATTTAGTAGACACCACCGTATTCCTAGGCATAACGCTGGATTGTAAGTTACAATGGGGTCCACATATTGCAAAACTAGCAGATAAGCTTAGTTCTGCAGCATATGCTGTTAAAAAAAATCGTGAAATCACTGATGTAGAGACTGCGCGATGCTACTTTAGCTACTTTCATAGCATAATGTCTTTAGGCATCCTCTTGTGGGGAAACGCGGCGGACATTAATACAATATTTGTGCTGCAGAAGCGAGCTATTCGTTCTATTTATAAGATGTCGTCTTTTGAATCTCTAAGACAAAAATTTAAAGAAATAAGAATTCTGACCGTCGCATCTCAATACATTTTGGAAAATCTCTTATATGTTAGAAAGAACATATTTTCAAAAAGAAAAGTGATAATCGTAATGTAAATACTAGAAATAAGAACAAGTTAGCAATACCAATGTTCCGACAAGCCAAAGTAAGCAAATCCTTTAAAGGCCAATGTATACGCCTATACAATAAAATCCCAGAAATGTTCAAAATCTACCTTTACCCAAATTTAAAAAAGCAGTTAAAGAACGTTTGTGTGCTAAAGCATATTTATTATAAAGTCAATGATTTCATCGAGGACAGCACACCTTGGCAATGGGGTGGCTCCATACAGGTTACTTTTCTTTTATTTTTGTTACATAGCTGTAAGCCATTGTAATTTTCCATCTTTTTTAGTAAAATATGGCCCCGTGCGCGTTTCTTACGCCGGTTCTTCTCGGCGGGGTAGTTCCCGAACCGGTGGTAGGCAACGTAGTTTCTTCGTTCGACTTTCAAAAAGAGTATCATGATACCTATTTTGAATAAAAATATATTTTATTTTTTATAATTATTTGAGTTCCAATAATAGTCTAAAAATATATTTACAATAAAAATTAATACTCTATTCTCTAACAATATAAGGTGCCTATAAAATATATTACTAAAATATAAAACAGGGGGAGAATAATAAAAAAAAGAAAGACTATATATAAAAAACTAAATCTAAGTCGGAGGCTGCGGGCAATGTACCCAAGAGGCTGGCAGCATTACCTCGCTGTATCGCAAGACTGATACGTTGGCCGAGGTAAGCGCCAGCTCTGGGATCATTAGTTTTCTCAACCAGTCTTTGGGATAACTCCTTGAATAGTAGTTTGGCACCAGGGCCCCACGGGCCCAGGGTCTCAACCCCGAAAGGTACAAAAAGGTTTTATTTTTTATTTTATTTTACTAGACTCTAGAGTATCCACACGATCTATCAAAGTTCAAAGTAAGCCTGTAAGATGATACCTATTAGACGAAGGGCTCAACTTGGGCCGTGTCCTTCACAATGTGAAACCCTTAACGTAAATAGTTTAATACATGTCGTTAGTGTGTTGTGGTTTTAATTACTTAGGGCGGCTCACCTAAAAGTAATGTATTAGAATTTGGACTAGAAAACTAAGTTCCCGATAAATACCACTGAAACATGATATTATTTATTCACTTGTGTTTTATTGGTACAAAACTAACGCTGGTAATTTTTAATGACAGAGCTGTGTAATTCTATTTCAACAGTGGGTAGAGATAAACTACGATAACGTGGCGCGCCCCTCCAAATTACTGTTTCAATGTGTGTAGTCACATCCTTATGAAAGAGTTTGTATGTAGTAAGTATTCAACCAATCAAATTAAAGGCCGGCAACGCACCTGCAGCTCTTCTGATGTTGCGAATGTCCATGGGCGACGGTAGTTGCTTACCATCAGGTGACCCGTTTGCTCGTTTGCCCCCTTATTAAATAAATAAAAATAAAACCAGTACTCGTAATTATATTTCACATATTGTCACTTATTACCAAGATTTGTTGGTCAACTAATCATAACTAGCCGACCGCGCAAGACAACGCACTTCAAACGTTTTGAATTTTGGAGGGGCGCGCCATGTTATGGTAGTTTATCTCAAGTACAATAAGTACTGCAGTTTCACGCTAGAGGCAGCACCAGCACAGACAGTAAACAAAAAGTTTTGCTCGACGTTTGACAACGTTTCTGTCAATACCTATTCTGATAAGGGGGCGTCCACAAATCACGTGAGGTGTTTGTTTGAATTTTCTGACCCCCCCCCTCCCCCCTGGTGAGATTTCGTGAGATTTTATTCTACCCCCCCTTCCCCCACAAATCTCACGTGAGATTTTTCAAAATTACGTAAACGTTTTGTTTTAACAGACAGTAGATTTTCTTTCGAACGAATTTGTGATTGATCTTAATCGTATAAAGATTAAGATCAATCACGCTTACGACTCACTTAAATCTTAATCTACAATCTGGATACAATATGACTACTTACAATCTGGATGAAATGGACCAAAATAGTATTATTTTGTTGAGAAAAAAATTACGTGAGATTTGCCGAGACCCCCCCTCTCCCCAACGTGAGATTAGATGAGATTTGACTCGACCCCCTCCCCCCCAAACACCTCACGTAATTTGTGGACGCCCCCTAAGACTTGTGCAACCGATATTATTATTTATTTATTCCGATAGAAATTATAATATAAGGTAAGGTCTTGCGCCTGCAGTTTTTACTTTTAATTTTGAATTTTTAAAATCATCACATTGCCTTGTCACGTTACAATGTGAACAGACCCTAAGAGGAATAAAGTATAAACAATAAACTTGAAAAGTTGTCACCATCAACAACTCCCTTGAGTGCACGCTCTAGTTTATTTTCAATAACCTGTAGTTTTACTCCCTGCGGTGTCATTTGTCACAACTCGATTTATCTTCTTAATTGAATATTAATCTTGGTTCAGTAATTATTGGAAATATTTACACTTTCAGACTAATAATAATAATTAAGAGAAGACTTCAGCGCGCGATAAGCTACAGAATTAGCAACCTGGTTTTGAAGAAATTCTGAAAAAAGTACCAGTTAACATTTTTAAATATTGTGATTATAAGAGTTTGCTGAACCGAACTTATTGCTATATAAAATATGCTTAGATACTGCGAATGGAATAGAGATAAACTACGTGGCATGGCGCAACCCTCCAAATGACTGTTTCAATGTGTGTAACTTCACATCCTTATGAAAGAGTTTGTTTGTAGTAACTAGTAAGTATTCAACCAATCAACCAGTACTCGTAATATTTCACTTAATGTCACTTATTACCAAGATTTGTTGGTCAACTAATCATAACTAGCCGACCGCGCAAGACAACGACCTTCAAACGTTTTGACAACGCACTCCAAACGTTTTGAATTTTGGAGGGGCGCACGTTGTTATCGTAGTTTATCTCTACGTATGTACCGTCGAAAAAATATGGATTCACAGGCAGTTCACTGACTTACGTTATTTGGTCTAATTGTATCAACTCAGTCAGTCGGCTGACTTTGACATAGCAACCAAATTACGTAGTCCACCACCTATGACTCAACTTCTCTGATAGTGCAATGAGAGTCGGTTTACTAGAGTATCTTAGGGCCTAGGGAATCTAATTAGTTAGGAGTTCGGCGTATTAAAACATTGGCGATGTCAATATTATATTTTATGATGGAGTCGGCGAAAGTTCAATAAGTCCGCACAAAGCGCGGTCTTTTGTACACCTCACCATCAGGCTTCAGGTCTACTCACAAAGAACGCCGGCCATCAATCATGGCTTTTGAAATGATACACACTGCTCTGTACAGCGTCGAACTTATTACACTTATTTTCTGCATAAAGTAGGAATTTCGCTAAAAATATTTCACTGGAATTTTAAATTACATTAATTTTATTAATTACTTGTGGCAGCAAGGCAAAATAATGAGTCGAGCTGATATTAATAATAATTATAGAATTAGTTCAAAGCTAAAGTGGGCAACAGGTTGCAGTAAGTAGGTAGTAAATATTATATTGTTGTGCTAACTAAATTATAATATTACTTTAGTTTGTTTCTTTGTTATAAACGGAGCCTTATTTTGCTCAGACTTTCAAAATGCTTAGGCAGAATTATTCACAATTATAGCGTTCTTTGAGATTAGTTTTCTTAGTTTTATTATATCCAGTCGACATCGAACCATAATATTAAAACCATATTTTTCTGAAATTACTTAGCAAAATAGATCTACCCTTTATGTTCGTCGAACGTCTGAGCCATGATGTCCCAACTTATTTACGAGGCAGCCTATTTACAAGTATGGCGTGATTAATAACCGCATTCAGAGTCACCTTCTGTCGCGACATCGCTAATTACCTGAAATGGAACGTCGATGGCAACAATTCGATGAAAGATATTTCGATAGAGCTTTTAATTTCAATAGTATATATGTTTGTATAGCCTGAAGGTCTACTTGCTATACTATTAAGTCAATAACGCCTCCGTAACCAGTGGTTAAGAGCGCGGCTCTTGATTCGGAGGTCGTGGGTTCGATTCCCGCGTTGTACACACGTTATTTCCAAGTTTTTCTAGACTCTAGTACAACGCAGGCTGATCACCTGATTGTCTGACAAGTAAGATGATCCATGCGTCGGATGGGCATGTAAAAAGTCGGTCCTGCGCCTGATCTCTCGCCAGTCGTGTCGGTCTTCCGTCCCACTGGGTCATGAGAGTAAAGGAATAGAGAGTGCTCTTGGGCTCTTGCGCACACACTTGGGCACTATAAAATTAGTCCTACGTAACTGGCCTGGTTTCAATGAAACCGGTCACTTATTATTATTAAGTCAATGAATTATTATATATTATTGATAAAGCCAAAATGTGGCTGTTAGACGTTGAATGAATGAACGAAATGAACCGATTTTTATGGAAATGGAGGTACTGTGAATCCCAGAATATCTAATGATAGTTTTTGTACCGGAAGTAATTTGTAAATATTGTAACCCAGCAGATAGTTCGTTGTGCTTTCAATATGAATAAACATAGTACAGTTTGTAGAGGCATATAAAATATTCAGTGTCTACTTTGCAAATTCTAGCACCTTATTTATTATTCAACTAGCTTTTAGCTGCGGCTCCCCCCACTTATTGTACATTTACACGAAAACTTTGTACCGATAATGTGATTTTATCATATCCTCCTAATTTTCTAAATTTTATAGTAAGGAATAAGAAGGAAATTGGCGATGTATGAAAACTGTTAAGACTCGTGCGATATTACTTGATATTTGGCATTTTACATTTTAACAAAAAACTCGTCTCATCATTGGAATGTCCAGATCCTAAAGATGCGGTTTCGATCAACGACCGCGACTGCTACCGTCAAAATTTTAAATAGGATGCCACTTTTTGACATAATAACCTATAGCCTTCTTTTTCTTACGGCGGCTTGGCTATCAATGTCGGTAGAAAATCAAATATATAGTCTAGGACTAGGTCATAAAGTGCATTTTATTTGAATTTTTGTTGGTCGCGGTCACTTGTCGCGTTGATCGGAACGGTACCTTAAGGTTTGAGATGCTACCACCATTCCATCCACTTGCGTGAATCAGTATTCGCAACTCTCGTATATCACACCAACTGAGTTTCAATTTACACTCTAACACACGGCTACCTAAAATACAATGGAATTTCTTTAGATAATTTAGGCTGGATTTATATGCCTCCGAGCGCGCGGTTTGGCGTTTACACCGCGAGATGACAAGCAAAATAATATTATTATGTAGGTAGGTATGTAATTGGCGGCGCGCGTTATTTAAGAGGTCGACTAACGCAAAAAATCAAACATCGTCCTTATCTCTTCACACTCAGCATTAAAATTCACGAATCTTTCATATGCCGTGAAAAAGGACGACGTGGATTCATCGCTAAATTAGTTTTTTTTTCAATAACTCGATAAATATACAACATTTAAAAAATCCGCTAGGTCAGATTCTCAATTAAAGAATTATATTATACAATGTGTTAAAATATTAGCTTAGTTGAATGCACGGTTATGGCAATATATGAAAAATTCGTGAAAATTGGATGGATCTTTGTGATTTTTTTCTATAGAGAAAATTTTAAGATAACGTCTTTTCGCTAGGTAGGATCCTCGGAAATATGATGCAGTATCTATGTTTAGAAAATGAAACAATTCGGGGCTTATTTTCAAGTATAAAAATGAATTATAAAATCAAAAATTTAGGGTTATTCGCCTAGGTGCTTTTGCTTGTGGTCTCGCGGACGCACTATATAAATCTAGCCTAAGAGAAATTGATCCCTAAGCACATACGGGAATATACGTCATTCGGTAGGATTATATCACGTCAATATAATATTGATTAAACTTAACCTAACCCGACAAAAATTATAGGTCCGCCAGCTTCTTGTCAAATAATTTCTCCGATGGAACAAGCTGATTTAAGATTTTTCTTCGAAACATAGAATAAATGTTTTCTTTAAAAGTTTTTCATGGAAAACTCGTCACCATTTCAAAACAAGCCTGAAAGGAAAACGCCGAACAAAATAGCTCGATTTCCTAGAAATACAATTATTATAATAATCGGCCAAGTGCGAGTTGGACTCGCGCACGAAGGGCTCCGTACCGTTATAGAGCAAAAATAGGCCAAAAATTGTGTTTTTGTATGGGAGCCCACCTTTGATTTTTATTTTATTTAAATATTATTATTAACTAATAAAGTAAACATATAATTAAGGCTGTTGTGAAAATTTCAAGGGTCTACCTGTTGTCAAAATTGATACCGAGCAAAAAATGTTTGAAAAATCACGTTTGTTGTATGGGACCCTTAAATATTTATTTTGTTTTTAGTATTAATTGTTGTTATAGCGGCAACAGAAATACATAATCTGTAAAAATTTCAACTCTCTAGCTGTTACCGTTCTTGAGTTATAGCCTGGAGAGTGGAGACAGACGGACAGACGGACAGACATCGAAATCTCAGCAATAGGGTCCCGTTTTTACCCTTTAAGTACGGAACCTTAATATACAACATACCTAGGACCTACTCTTTATGGATCGCATACTATCTTAAGGCGACGCCTTGAAAATTTGGCTGCAGCGATGCCGATTTTTCTCAGCAAGGACTAAAGCTAAGAAACTAAAGTTCATTGTCAGTATTCATCATGTCTTTGTCTTTGGATTGCCCATAGCATAACACGATTGGACAACTTTTATAACACAGAATTATCAATCAAAAAGACCTCTGTAAAAAAAGGGATTCCTATTTTTCCAACAGAGGAGAGTGATTTAAGGTTCTAAAATTTGTACATAAATTGGTTGAAGCATACACTTTAATATGTGCATAGCTTATATGAAATGTATTTATGGTTTTTAAATTACGCGACAAAAACCATTTTGTCGCTTACGCCCTTTCCATTTTTTGCTGTTCCATTGCTTGTTTTCTATGAGAGGCCGGCCCGGCCTCTCATAGAAAACAAGCAATCTAAAACATATCCAACACGGTTTCTTACTTTAACGCGGCGTCACCTTAACCCTAGGAACCACACAATTTCACAAAATATCATATTACGACACATTTTCATGTCACGAGATCAACCAAGCATTCTCTCATCTTCTTTGCTCTTCAAACCTTTTAACATGTAACGGAATCATTAAGCACGTTTTTGCCTAGATCTCCAGTAGTCTTATTAATTCGAAGTTTTGCATACGTATTAGGAGCCGCATGACAAGATCAAGACCTTCAAACTTCAAACAAACACACACAGACCACGACTGCCGGGTCTGTGTGTGTCGTAGCCGCAGCCCGCAATCGTGTAAATTGGCAGGCGATGCAACCCCCCCCCCCCCTCAGTGCGGAGGGGGTTTATGTGAGTACATAAGGTGGAGGTGTGAAGGCCGGTTGTGGACTATAATTGTGGCCTTAGCTTACGCAATAGGTGTGTCGGGGTACAATTGACTATATATAATATACCCACAGCGGTATCACGTAGGTATTTTGCGAGAGCACTGCGATGGCAAGCTCCAAAATCGCAATTTCGTAACACGTATCAGCCAAAACAATAGGATTGCAATCGATCGCTATACATGACACCATTATTTTTATACCCAGCAAGCGCTCGCACGATTATTGCTAGTGGATTGTTGATCGCTATTTTTACGTGACAGCCCTGCAGTATATCTATTAATTAGTACTAACTTTCATTTTAATGTTATTCATGAACATCTATACGCAAATGATACATGCGAAAATGTGATTATCTGTTTGTCTAGTACCACTGCACGCTTGAACCGCTGAAAAGAATTTGATAAGACTCGTAAAGGACATTGGAAAGTGTGTTTTTTACATTCAGCGCAATGAAGTTACGTTGATGACGCCGCGTTAAAAAAAAAACCGTGTTGGATATGTTTTACATTGCTTGTTTTCTATGAGAGGCCAGCCCGGCCAAAACAAGCAATGGAACAGCTAAAATGGAAAGGGCGTAGCGACAAAATGGTTTTTGTCGCGTAATTTAAAAACTATAAATACATTTCATAATATTATAATAACTAATAAGCTATGGGCAAATTAAAGTGTATGCATGAATCAATCTATGTACAAATTTTGGAAGCTTCAATCACTCTCCTCTGTTGGCAAAATAGGAATCCCTTTTTTTACATAGGTCTTTTTGATTGATTATTCTGTGTTATAAAAGTTGACCAATCGTGTTATGCTATGGGTAATTCAAAGACAAAGACATTATGAATACTGACTATGAACTTTAATTTCTTAGCTTTAGACATTGCTGAGAGATATCACTACAGCCAAGTTATCAAGGCATCGCATCGCCTTAACTGTGAAAAATGTATTGTAAGTATGTCCCGCCGCGCGATAAACGATTTTTGAGGGCGTCATCTAGTGTTATATAATATATTTTATGTATGTACAGTCTCTATGTAGAGCTATCTCTAAAGGCCCGTATTCACTTTCATTAGTAATAAGTGCAAGTGATTAGGGCGTAGTAGTAGAGCGTAGTAACGTGATTAGTTCTGTATTCACTTTGATTAGTGATTAAGTGCAGGTGACTAGTACAGGTGATGAGTGATTAGTAGAAAGGAAGTGTGGACAGCGACTGATTAGTGCAAGTGACTAGTCGGCTGCGTAGTAACGTGATTAAAAGCGTGTTCTATTTTTTGCGAGTGCAAGTGCGTGACAGATGAAAACCAATTTTGGTTTCGTTTGACAGCTCGAGATTGTTACTATTATTCCGTTAGGTATATTAACTTTATGGGCCAGACTGACGTGGTGTGCCGTGTGAAGCGTCCATAGATATAGTATATCATTATTATATATACCTATTATAAGTACAAAAGGACACCCTTTCAATTACTCCCATACTAATCCATACTTATTACTTACTAATATACTAATAATATTATAAATGCGAATGTGTGTCTGTCTGTCTGTTACCTCTTCACGTTTATACCTCAGAAGTCAGAACCGATTTTGCTGAAATTTGGCATGGAGATACTTTGAGTCCTGGGAAAGGACATATAAAAATACTTCATGTTCAAATAGTCTGACATGTTGATCTATCAACGCTCAGCCCAAACCACTGGACCGATCGGGCTGAAATTTGGCATGCAGGTTATGACTTCTCTGACAGTACAATATTTTGTACTGTCAGAGAAGTTGGTTTAAGACTTAAATGTACAAGTGCTTTTGTGAGTGTCCATGACTAAACAATTAAACCGATACGAATGTTTGGAATCAAAGTACTCTTAAGTAAGTCAAGGGAAAGGACACATAGACACGGGTTAGTATGTATTTCGACAAGATACATTAGAGCGCTGGAAGAAAGTGTTCTGGAAACATGATAGTTTTAGGAAATGTCTTGGTAGGCATAAACTGGCAACGGCTGCCGTCGACTGCCGTGGACACGTGCTGTTGACTGCCACTGACGCGTGCTGCCGACACGTGCCGTTCGTTTGTAAAAAGCCTTACAGCGCAAAAAAAAAAAAGAATTTACAAACAAATTTGCAGACAGCATGTAATATTATAATCTTGTAAATAATAATAATAATAATAATAGGTATGGTATGTATCAAAATTATTTTACAGTGTTAATATTATTCGTACACCTGCTAGTTTTAAGTGGCTTAAGTTTATACCCAGACCTAATAATATTATCGTGCTGAAATACCAGGGTGCCAAGTTACATACATAGACTCATGCCACATAGATATGGCAAAAATAGCATTTAAAATTAAAAAAAAAAATATTAAATAAATAATCTTTATTTCTTAAATTACAGAAACAAATACAATCATGAGGCATCCCCGTTATGTAAGGAATTACTTGTGTTGGGGAGAATTTTTAAAGTTATTTTTGTTACTTTTAGTTTATTTGGACATACTTCGGTATTGAGAACAATATGTTTAATGTTTATATTATTGTACTCGGCGAAACATGGCAGTAGCGGTCATTGACTTCCTGTGAAAAACTTGTATAGTAACAGTATAGTGATATTTTTAATTCGTTGGGATACCTTGGCGGCGAATGTTTGCGTCTCTATCTTGTCTCCATCTTTGGATAGAGCGCATTCAAAGGAACACCAGAAAGCTTAAGCTTAGCCAAGTATGTCAATTCCATACATTTTTGATTGGCGATTCTATGAAGAAGAGATAATAAAAACGTGTTGGTTAGGTCCGAAGGTAAAGTTACAAACATTATATTGGTAGCGGTAACTACCAAATGAAAAATATGTAATTAATGTATACTCTACCTCTATTTAAATTAATTATTTACTTTTAATTTAAGAATTTTCTATGGGTTATTACCCGAAATAAACGTATTTTATTTATTTTTTATTTATGATATGGGTTTTCGTGCCTGGGCGACAGCAGTTGCATCGGCAGGGATGTGTCATGGTGGGCCACTGTTTATTTAAATAAATGGCAGTGTCTATCATCTCCTAGATCTACATATAACGAAGTGATCGCGGGGGTGACGAAGTTAAACTATACAGTTAGTTAACTGTATAGTAACTGCTAAGTAACCTGCGGTGGCCCGCGGGCTACGTTTCCACTAAAATAGGACTTGTGTTCGCTCTAAGTGTCTAAACACACTATGCCGAACTTTACGCTCGCCTCGGCTCGACGGAGTTCGGCTCGCGACGGAATTTCGGCATAGTGTGTCGTCCGTTGCGTTCCGTCCGTATTTTGTTCGTTCTGCGTTTGAGACGCGGCGTAAACGCGGCGGTTTTTACGCCGGCGTAATTCGGCCTAGTGTGTTTAGATACTAAGATCATTTTGGTGAAGATATTGTTACTATTACGTACGTACTAATATTATAAAAGTATGTCTTTTTTATGAAATAAGGGGGCAAACGAGCAAACGGGTCACCTGATGGAAAGCAACTTCCGTCGCCCATGAATACGCGCAGCATCAGAAGAGCTGCAGGTGCGTTGCCGGCCTTTTAAGAGGGAATAGGGATGGGAAGGGAAGGGAATAGGGGAGGGTAGGGAAGGGAATAGGGTAGGGGATTGGGCCTCCGGTAAACTCACTCACTTGGCGAAACACAGCGCAAGCGCTGTTTCACGCCGGTTTTCTGTGAGAACGTGGTATTTCTCCGGTCGAGCCGGCCCATTCGTGCCTGTAGGTACATGTCAATAATTATTATAAAATATATTGAAGGTAGGTGTTTTATAAAAAAGAATAAATCAGTCTTGGCCTAACGCTCGTCTTTGATTTACGTGTCCCATCTAACATGACAGTGCCGAAGCATGGCTCTCCCAAGTATAAATGTCTGTGTACATATTTACTCGTAAGTTACATGGGAACCAAATGTTTGCCATGATGAAAACTTATCTTATATTAATAGCCGTTAGCGATTCAAAAACTGTATTACAGAAAGACTATGCACCATCAAAGTTAAGGTCAATCTTCTGGTGACAAAGCTTGCTAAAAAGCTTGGCTGGGGCACTGCCGTGCCCCTAGATTTAATTATTGTTTTTCTTGTGTTTTTATTGAACTGACTCCAAAACTGCAATCTAATTTAGATTTAATTTGACGCAATTAATAATACAAAAATAGATAGGTGATAAGCTTTAGTCCTAAAGAGAAACTGTCGATTGTGAGTTTTTTCCAGAATTATCCTGTTAGCAAAAATTGTAGTAATTCGAGCAGTGTTCCCTGTGCCATTTTCAATATTGTATTAATATAAGTGGTATTTGTTTGTGTAAATACAGCCGCGTAACAGTTTACACAAAACGAACACAACCGCGTGCCTGACGCACGAGCAAAGGATTTAACGGATCCGAAACCAAATTTCATTCGAAATATCGAAATTCGGATACGTGTAGACCTAGTTTGATACAAAACATGAAATGTAAACGGGCTAACTCGCCTGGAAATTGAAAAATGGCGAATGGTAAAAGCGCTTCGGTTAACTTTGTTATGGAGTTTAGAGAGAAATTGTAAGTGAGAGAGCGGGTTTACGTAATTTGGTGGAGTTACGTCAAATCGACTGATTCCGAGCCATTGACTTTATATAATCCGACTAAAAATGTAGGTCCGCCGTCTGCACATCAATTTCTCATGTTGACAAAGTTGTCGCTTGTCGCTCAATAAGCAGCTTTAAAAAGATCAAGATAACATGGCGCGCCCCTCCAAATTACTGTTGGGGGGTGGGGGGGTGAGATCACATTGATGAAAATTTGACCGTGTAACCTGTGACTAACAGCGTCGTCTACGTATGTATTTTAATATCATTTGCAGTTTGGAAATCACGTTTTTGGTTTGAATATTTTTACGGCGTCCTTGCTTTGTGTTCGAATATTTTTACACAAAAGCTAACTTTTGGTTGAGCATTTTCATTTAATATTACGAACGAGTACAGCGTTAGTATAAATTGACGCTCTACTTTTTACTTACTTTTAAAACACACAATTTAAAATTTCTCCATTTGTACAGCGTAAAAAGTTGTGTGATAATTAAAAATCCATAGAATATTACGTTTGGCGTCGCTCGGTAGTTGGAGCTTAATCGCCTTTTCCATCTCCTAATGACGGCCATCCATCAAAGTCGGCTCTTTAAACAATCACAAACACAACTGCTATACTCGATTATGGTTTACTTTCAGCTGAGAGTAAGGATGAGTGGACACTGAGACGCGTTCTACGTCGCCGCTGTGTAATCTAAATTTGAGGGTGATTTTGTGTTGCAGATGCTGGCAGACTGCCAGCAGCTGTTGTTGAGATGCCATTTTTTTATAAAATTAGTGGGCTAACGAGCAAACGGATCGCCTGATGGAAAACTACCGTCGCCCATGGACACCCGTAACATCAGTAGAGTTGCAAGTGCGTATCTGGCCTTTTAAGAGGGAATACACTTTTTTCTTGAAGATCATTATAATTATAATGATCTTCAAGATCTGGGCTTTGTCATAAGAATGAGCTCT
This sequence comes from Lysandra bellargus, assembly GCA_905333045.1. Taxonomy (NCBI): domain Eukaryota; kingdom Metazoa; phylum Arthropoda; class Insecta; order Lepidoptera; family Lycaenidae; genus Lysandra; species Lysandra bellargus. The sequence goes on along the minus strand of HG995363.1, from coordinate 7,483,213 downwards.
CAATTTAAAAGTATCAAAATACTCAAAATACTGTATTGCTCTTACGTACGCAGTGTTCTTGAGTATTGCTCTCAACCATGGAGTCCTCAATATGGCACCCACATTGATCGACTAGAGTCTATCAAAAGAAAATTTAAAAGATTCTTACAATTTAAGTGTGGCTCCTCTGATCCTAATTATGAGTCAAGATGTTTAAGGTTCCACCTCCTTCCACTTTACCACAGACGTCGAATAGCTGATCTCGAGTCTATTAAATATAGCCCAACAAAAAATCGACTCACCTCATCTCCTTTCCAAAATACATCTCAAAGTCCCTTCCCGATTCTCTAGATCCGGGGTCACCAAATGGCGGCCCGCGGTCCGCATCCGGACCGCGGGCCCATTGTGTGCGGATCAAGCATTTTCGAAGATGAACTTGTTAAAAAAAATTTGGTCTCGACTTGCGAGCTTGCACCAATTTCACTCCAAACTTGCATACAGATAATAATTATAGGTCTACCAGAATCTGATGGCAATTCTACCAGAATTTGACAGCAAATTTTCAAAAAATATCCTAAATCATTGGATAAATTTTTATATTTGCATGTTTAATACACAGATTAGCTGCTAAAAGAAAAGGATCAAAATGTTTTATTTCAATTACCCCGGTATTGCTAGAGACTAGAGTCAATTTATTCTCTCACTTTTTGCCATCTGGTACACCTATAGCAACAAAAATTGACATTTTTCTCATTGAAATGGCCTTTTGGCTTTGTAATTTCCGGAATTGCCTGTTTAATAATGATTTTTTTTATAAAATGTGCGGACCGCGAAGGTCATTTCATTTCTTAAAATGGCCCCCGAGCAAAACTAATTGGTGACCACTGCTCTAGATTATCTTCCTATAACCCTTTGTTTACTCCTTTTTCCCATAATAATTATCGTAAAAACTCATTTTTCATTCGTTCAGCTAACTTTTTTAGCGACATAAGCAAACTCACGGATCTTGATTTATTTAATTCTTCAGTAAGCGCTACAAAATAGCTAATCACTAAGGAATGGTTTGAGACTGTTTCCTTACTGTAAGAAGTTAGAACATACTATAACTGGTTAATTTGCTCGATGTTTTCATTGGTATACTGTTAAAATATTTCAGTGCGTATATTTTCTTTTTCTTTTATAAACATAAATTATCTCACTTTAATTAGATCATAAGCTTTTGTTATTATTGAGTGTCTAACTGTGAAAACGTGTAAATAGTGTTAAGTGTTTATGTAGCTTTTAAGGTTGTAAATCAAATCACTGTATGTTTTCCTGATAAAATAAAAATAAAATAAAATAAAATTATAAATATATAATATAATACGTCACATCTCATACTTGTCCCACCAGTGCAGTGGCACACCAGTACAATATTATGTCGTCAGATACATGACATCTTGAACACTGGCCAGTATAATGGATTTTATTCCGGAACCTAGGCCTTAGAAAAGGCAACTGCGTCTTCTAAATCGCAGCGCATATCTGAGTGTTTAAGGTTCAGGGCTCAGCGACATGAAATAAGGCCTAGCCTAACTAACGCCGCCGTGCGCGCTCTACGTTATACGTCGTCACATCTTGTCTCTGTGTGGAATGACCCTTATCTAAGTTTGGACGTTTATAACGACCATCTGGTGTAACATAAATCAAGATATTTAATAATGTTCCACGGAAGAGTTGTCCGAATTACTACCCGATTTCAGTTATGATTGATTCTACTTTGACGACGGCAGTAAAGTGAATTATATTGAGAAAACATTACGGATAATCGGTAGAAGATTGTTTTATGGAAAAGTACGCAGATTAATGTACCATTAAGAAATTAATGGAGGATCTACGTAATTTGGTCGTGCTATTTATTCATCGGGCTTGGCATTACCCGATAATTATTACGTTAAGCAGCTATCTGTTGGAGCCTTTGGAGGACCTAGTCGCGAAAAAAAACCGTAATTTTCTCCGTTATGAAAAGAACCGACCAAGTGCGAGTCGGACTCGCGCACAAAGGGTTCTGTACCGGTATAGAGTGAAAGTAGACAAAAAATTGTGTTTTTGTATGGGAGCCAAGGGGGGCTTTTTTAATTTTATTATTATAACATATTAAAGTACAAATATAATAAAGGATTTTGTGACAATTTCAAGTGCCTAACTGTTACCATTATTGATTACGAGCAAAGAAGGCAAAAAAATCATGTTTCTTGTATGGCCCCCTTAAATATTAACTTTATTTTATTTTTAGTATTTGTTGTTATAGCGGCAACAGATACACACAATCTGTAAAAAAATTCAGAAGTATAGCTATAGCGGTTCTTGAGTTATAGCCTGGAGACAGACAGACAGACGCGACAGACATCGAAGTCTCAGTAATAGGGTCTCGTTTTTACCCTTTGGGTACGGAACCCTAAAAAACATATTAACATGTCTCTGTTTAGTTTACATAATATTATGTAAACTAAACATAGAGATGGAAATAAAACTGCTTAAGTTTTTTCCTTTTGCACCTGAACAGCTGGTGCTTGTAACAGAAATTTTATTAACTCCGTGACGTAACATAAAAAGGAGGTAGCAATAATGTTACTTTATATTTATGTATTTTTGGAAACTGCGATAATAAATTGGTCTCGTTATTGTTTAGCAATACAACGACTACTTGTCAGACAACTAATAAATAAGAAAAGACGAACAAAGTAGTCTATTTTTTTTTCTCACAAATCATTTCAAACTTCTAAAATGTATTAATTTTTTCCTTTAATCCAATCCTTGTCTGCAGTCGTTGCAGTTATTTTGTGACTCGATAGCCAAGTTTTGATACTGATCTAGCGGAAACTTAACTATCGACCTGCCTGACGCTTCATTATGCTGTCACCGGCCGGGCGAGGTGTCTGGTATTGTACGTCAACGTCGGACAATTTAATAGCACAAGCGATAAATACTGATCACGTACAGCCGGCGCGGCGAGTTTCACAACTTGGGGAACAAAACCAGCGCTGTCTAGGCTATGCAGGCCTGGATAACCGATCTACAACCTAAGTTAAGTTTTAGCCGAAAATTTAACGGCAAAAACAGGGTCTAGGCAATCATTTTGTTTGCTTGTGTTTTTGCTGTAAGTGTGTGTCCCGGGTAAGATAAGCTTTATTGTTGTTTACGGTTATACACTATAATTAATTTATTATTATTCGGTCACGCAGAAACAGAACGAAAAGCGGCTTCGGGTCTTTAATCTTGAGATTCAAAATTAAAACGTGAAAAATATGCTTGACTCGTTTTAGTGTATAGTCACAAGTCACAATGTATATTCTAACAACGTCATTTTGCATTACAATTATTAAGTTTTTTTAATTTATAGCTAAGCATGGACGTAAAAATATGGACGTAACCTTGTATATTGTATAATCACGAGTGAAGCATAGTTATGGCCGCCCATATTGTAGGATGTGTGCGTGTCATTGGCGCCGTCACTCAATGTACAATGACAGCGGGTTGTAGTACCTAGTTGCGTGTGTGAGTGTCGGTCACGACGTGTACAATAAACGAAATCGCCGTACCTTGCATGCTTTACCTCTTTATAGTGTAATGCTACGTCCGTATTTTTTTACGTCCGTGTAGCTAAGCATAATTTAATTTTTCACTTTACTTTAGTAATCAGATCTGTCTATTGGTGAAAAATTGTTTTCGGCTCTTTGTTTTCAAGTATTTATTTGTTTCAAGTATTTCAATTGTTATTAATTACATAGCTGTAAGTTTTCCAAAGAAGATAAACATAAATGATACAATATTATCTATGCATAATATATCCGACGACCTCCGTGGCGCAGTGGTGAGCGCGTTGGTAGCTCAAGCCGGAGGTCGCGGGTTTGAGTCTCGCCGACGGAACAAAAAGTTTATAAAGTTCCTGGGTCATGGATGTGTATTAAATATGTGTATCATATAATAAAAATCTTAAATATATGTATAGTATAAAAGTATTAAATATATTTCCGTTGTCTGGTACCTGTAACGCAAGTCCTTCAGGTACTTACCACGGGGCCAGACTGACGTGGTGTGAAGCGTCCATAGATATTATTATTATTATTATTATTATATACCCCTCATAATATGAAGTAAACATCTATAGTTATTCAATGTCTAAGTCGGTCAGAGCCAATAGCATCACGTCTAGTTCTTGCGGTTAGTTAGTACGCACTACGCAGATGTTTGAACTTCACGGAAAGTCCTCAGACGCGTGATGAAGTTTGTCGTGAAGAGCGAAGAGATGCTCGAACGCGGAATATGCATTTAAAATGGCCGAAATATGCATCTAAATTCCCGAATATACACATAGTATGAACTATTTTTGTAACCTGTGTATGTTTGGAATAATAATAATATTATTATGTTTGAAGGAATATTTTATATTACGCAAAGGTCCGAGCAAAAGGCACTACAAGCACGTACGTCATACAGTAATTATAATCCACGGACGTAAAACATACGGACGTAACCTTGTCTAATCACGAGTAAAGCATAGTTATGGCCGCCCGTGTAGGATGTGTGCGTGTCATTGGCGCCGTCACTCTATGTACAATGACAGCGGGTTGTAGTACCTAGTTGCGTGTGTGAGTGTCGGTCACGTGTACAATAAACGAAATTGTCGTACCTTGCATGCTTCATCTCTTTATAGTGTAATTCTACGCCCGTATTTTTTACTTTCGTGTTATTATCCTACTGAAATCCGATATGTTGCATACGCCATATCAGAATAATGACAGAAACGTTGTCAAATGTCAAACAAAACTTTTTGTTTACTGTCTGATGTCTATGCTGGTGCTACGTCAAGCTCTAGTGTGAAAACATTGCAGTACTAAATAATAAAATATCGTATTGTAGCCAAGCTTATTTTGTGAAAGCGGTTGGTTTTTGACGTGATAACGTCTTATAATTCGATATGGGGTGCGCGCCCGAAAAACATGACAGTTCATGCGTCGTTACCTCGCTCTGAGGCGTTCCATATAAGGCTTGAAGTGCAAGCGAGAGCGCGGAACGAGCGACAAGGAAGCACAATCGGCCTTTGCGTTCGGCAGCGTTCGACATCCGTCTCTCTCCTAAGTCCTACTTGAGTGAACGATGCTTATATTTTAAAGAAAGCGAAAAGTGAGTATTGCCGCCGCGTGGACGCGAACTTGGAACTTGGCGCTGTGATATCTAGCTTGTCCCGCTGGGCCAATAAGACGCTGACGTAAGTGCTGCAATTGTCGATATCTTGCTACTCGAAGTTGGTAGTGAGGTGACACTTGTAGTAATTACTATTGTTTTTACGCTACGAATAATAAAACCTAAGGAAACGTAACTCCTATACTTAATACAGTTTTAAATTTGGTTCCATTCGAACTGTAATGTAACGTCAGCCTTTATGCCGCTCAAGGTCACCTAAATATTGCAAATGTATGAAAAGTGAACCTAAGGTACACTTTTTTGACAAGTATTTTGGAGCATGTTTTTTGACGGAGTTACTCTTCCTTAGTTTTTATTATTCGTAGTTTTTACGTAACATTTTTAAATTTTTATTTTTTTTATAAAATGTAGAGGTCCGATAGCAGTAAAAAATACAATAAAAGTATATACTTTAGTGATATATTCAAATAGAACTTTGTTCTTTGCATAGGTCGATTTGAAAGAAATACATCGAAATAACTTTAGGTTACAGTCGAAAAAGTTTGTTTCTATTTATAGAGATTCGGAAGCGAGGGTTAAGGGGTTAAGGATAGTTGAACGTGACAACGTCATACGTTGTCACGTTCAACTATCGTCAGTAAACCGACTTTACAGACAACCGATTTTTTTATTTCAAAATGTGAGAAAATTGATACTTTTCACATGTTCAATTGTTATTTCTATATCACATCTCGTATCGAGTTGAATCATAAATATCTTTTGACTTTAAAAAGATATTTGATCGGTTTTATATCGCGGGAGTTCGAAGACTTGTCCACAATATACACACATACAGTAGCTTGCCGTCATAATATTATGGAACGAAATTTTTGCTATTATACAGGGGTAAGTTATACGCTCACGTCACGTCATACTATTTAGGTAGATATCTGCTGATTTTTTTTTAACCGACTTCCAAATTCCTTCTAATAAAAGACGTGACGTAAGCGTAAAAGTTGCCTCTTTATAATTGCATTTGCTGAAATCAGATTGAGGTGGAATTTTGTAATTTCATTTAAAATCAGTTTCTCTAACAGGCCATAGCAGCTCTGAAAAAAGTTAGGAACTTGTAGTGCTATCTACAAGGTGTAACAAAACTAAGAACCTGTTTCACTACTTCCTGATAAGTGCTGGATAGGCTATAGATCACTTAACTTGACAGATAGAGTATGGATAATCTATCAAATAAGTTGTGATAATACTGGATATAGAGTTCACTGTCAAAGTGGGAGCGCTCGAAGAGTAACTTTTTTTGCCATTTTGTATGGAAATATGCCTGACGCGTTTGCCCATACAAATCAGAAGTTCACAACGTTCACAGTCTATGTCAGGATCACATATACCCTGTATAAACTTATTCTACTGTACATTATTTATAGTGTGGTCTGTCAGTACAGCACGTAGTAATCAGTATGCAGCGCGAGCGTGATCATAGTGGATCATGATGAGATATTGAAGGGTTAGTCATAGAGGCCTGAATTAAATATGGATTGGTTACTGGCTGGATATTACTAGCAGTTTTAGAATGAATTGAAAATGCCTATATTTTATTGTAATACAATGCGACGGCACTACGTATAAAGCGACATGTCAAAAGTAGTGGTTTTCAGGAGAGCGTTTTTAAGATTCAAACTGTTACTGTAGATTACCATAAAACATAAACACAATTATTTTTGTTGATCTGTAAAGCTTAATGTAGGCCGTTTGTCATGATATAACACAATTTTAAATATTTACTGTATTTTCGCCAAAACTGCAAGATGACCGTTTTTACGGTGACAATTCAAGACTGCCCATAACGGTTAAGTCGTACATGTCCGTTTTTACTTTAGAAGAATTAAAATATTATATTAGGTCCTAAATTCATTCAGCACTATATAAAATTATTCGTATTGTCATAATTTATAAGTTTATAACATATAAGTAACACAAATTCTGGCTCTTCAGTGAGAAAAACTAAAAAACACAGACATCTTTTTATACGCTGCTAATTTAAGTAGTTTTGTCTATGTTATAATGAACGAAGAAAAGTATATGTGGGTGAGGCCGCCAATTTTTGCTGATATGACGCAGAAAAAATTTGCGAGACAAAGAAAATCTACGCTGCTTGTGACGTAAGACCACCTAAATTGTAGGGAATTTATTTCTCTACGCTATCATAGCGTTGAGAAATATGCCGTTGGAGCACCAAAATGATAGCGTAGAGAAAATCAAACTTATCTCTGTAAATAATACATAATGCGGTTTGTATTATAGCCCCAAACATGGCCCTTTTGACTACTCACATGATGCATTGATCGTTTTATGTGAAACAGTAATACTTACATTTGTGTCACAAAAAAACTTCCTTTGAAAAAACTGTGTACACAGCCCCACTGAGGTTCAAATGTGACCTGTCGAGAAATGGCGAATATTACGAGATTTTCCATAGAATACGTAAAAACTCAGCGTTGCCACTTCCCGATTTTACCTTCCCTAACACCCAACGATAACAATAAATCGGTATTATTGATGACGTTTAAAATGTGGGGTAGAATTGATGTTTCTAACGATTTATTTGATTTGGAAAAGTTTATAAAGAAAGTTATTTTAAAATACTATAAGAATTAGATGAGGTAATAGCCATTTATATCAGTATTCATAACATATCAGATTTATCTTCAAATCTGTCATACTTACTGCTACAGCGACAGTTAAAGTGCACCTCTTCCACGGCGGATTGTATATTTTAAGCTATTTTCTTACCTTTTTTATGTTTAATTGTAAATATATTTTTAGACTATTATTGGAACTCAAATAATTCTAATGCATGCTTGAGCATTTTGTTTTCTTCAATAGAATCAGTTTTCGAGGATAAGATGAACACAATACTTTTTAAAATACAAAGGGCGGAGAAAAATAATTGCAAAATCAGCAAAAATTGGCGGCCTCGCCCATGTCATCAATTACTTTAGGTCCATAATGAAGAAATTGTAATAAAATGTGATTATTTGATAAATTAAACTGTTTAGTTTTAAAAAGTCTACAAAGTTTATTATCAATGTATTAATTAATTCTATTTTACTAAAGGGTAAAGCATAAACATAATAATGTTGAGGATGAAGAAGACTGACTTAATTAGTAACAAAATGCATCGTTGCTATGATTTGATTTTTTTTTATATAATATTTTTGAAAATTTTTAAATGATACTTGTATATGGATATAATGTAGAAAAAAAACTTAACACATTTTACATGTTGTTGAAGATAACGAATGCCCAGATACTTTGCCTTTTTCTTCTTCTTGGTCATTTCGGATACTTGAGCAAGGTCAATTTCTTAGACCTAGGTGACCATTCACGACCTTAGACTTTTATTGCATCTTACATGAGTAAATTCTTTGAGGCTTCATTATAACTTCTACGGTGGACAAGTCTGGACAGTAAAATATATTTCTGAGTCGATTATTATATTCAGCTTTAACTGACTCTTGAGCTTTTCTGAAGGTCGTAATTTTTAGTTTTACCGTTGAATACAGAGCTGTATTGATGTAATCGTCTAACACGTTCCTCGCAGGAAGAAAATAGTATTTCATCCCAATTTGCGACTGCCAAATTGACTACAGAACACCTTATCAATTCTATATTAATATTATACAGCTGAGATTTGTTTGTTTGCACGCCTAATCTCAGAAACTACTTATCCGATTTGGAAATTCTTTCAGTGTCAGATAGATCATTTATCGATGAAGGCTATACGTTATAAATTATGGCGCTATAATTAATAGATGCAAAGAAACAGGGGAAAATGTGAAAAAAACGGAGGAAATAATTTGAAAAGTCTTATTAGTTTTGCTCCAATAGAGTTTGTAAAACTCTATTGGAGCAAAAAAAATATCCCATAAACTTTTTAATTTCTAGGTTAATCATGCACCGATGTCACTTTAGATTTTTAATATGAGCTTTTCCGGAATTTTTTCAAGCCTTTCTCAACCCTACAACCAAGCGATACCGCGTTATAGAGGGAGTCCTAGATGGACTCAAGTGAACAAGGAGTGTTCTTAATAGTTTTTAAATAATTTTATATAATTTATTAGCGTTTTTAATACTGTTTTATATAAAATAAATAACATTCAAATTCATAATTAAATAAATACATATCAGACTTCGCTTTCTATTTATCGTCCGTTCGTCTATCACCAAGCTTTATCTCAAGAACCGCAATAGTAGAAATTTTCACAAATTACGTTTTTTTGTTGGCGATATTTAAAGGAATATAGTAAAATAAAAATAAAATAAATGATTATTGTGGGGCCTCGTACAACAAACGCGATTTTTTTATCTATATCGATAACGGTAAGGTCCAGATGGTTGTTCATCATGAAAAGAAGCCTCATCCTCCGTTGCAACTATTATTTCACGTTGCTGATTATTTATAACACTCAGATGCTCACATTGGTTTGAAATTAATTGAATTTGTGCCACGAGTCTCACTGAAAAAGAATTAAAGTCTCATAATAACTGAACGTAAATGGTAACAAGTATATAAATAATTCGCTACCTCAGAGGTAGAAACGGACATGTACGACATGACGCGGAATGGCGCGTAATTTCCAACGCGGTACAAGACGGTACGTATAGATGTCCGTATATACAACAGTAAAATCTAATATAACGCCCAACCTGTTCTCATTTACGTCTTTTTATCTTTGGAATTACTTGTGATAGAAAAATAATAATAATGTAGGAATATGCGTCTCATTATACGGAAATGCATGATGCAATAATTTTTTTTTTCTATTTTGGATATGACCTTTAATACGTAGGGACCGTCGAATGTTGTCTTAAAAATGTTGTTATAATTGATACAAAACTTACGATTTAGTTGGCTGGTACCACTATAATATGTCGTAGTCATCTGGTTCAATCTGCGATTCGATTGAATGACCAGCGCATTCATTGAATGACACCGTTTAATTGAATGACTCGGCCGAACGTCGAGTGAATGATCTGTCCCTCAACGTTCAACTAGTTAGTGATTTGTAACTTAGCGTTTTGAAGATAGCGGATATGAAATCAGTCAGGTAATTGAACGTATTTCATTTTTTCCCCATTGCGGCGCTAAAACAAATATGGCGTCCAACAGCTCGCACAGCTGATAGCACTGTGTTGATATTTTATCGATTTCATTTACATTAAAGCGCTTTATTTGTAATAACTAATAAAATAATATGAAAGCGTCGTTTTACCTATAACTACCCCGTCAACGGCTACTTGAAAAGCATCCTATTTAACGACTTCGCTATCTATATTATGACTTTAGTGAAGACGTTAAACGTTACAGTCAACGTCTTGACGAGTTGTCCTTTAGACATTCAATTGAATGGTGTCATTCAATGAATGCACTAGTCATTCGATCGGATCGCGGATTAAACCAGATGACTGCGACATATACACTATACAGTAACGAAACCAAGTGATACTACTTTATAGTGTCTCAAACAATCCTGTAAAAAGGTCACTGTAGCAGGTCTGAAAGAGCATTAGTTTTCTATATGTATGGACTATGGGCACGTGCCCCAGCATCATGAATTTGCCCATTCAAAAGTTATTTTAAAGAATCGTCCTAATATAAAATAAATATTTATCTTTATTTCTACATTAGAAGTCCATTTGATTTTTTTTGTCGAACAAAAACAATTTAAAAATTAAAAATATATTATGTAATTGATTGTACCTACTGTCGGTTCTTGGTGGAAATTCATTTTCTCACCTCCGGGCGAAAAACGTCAACTTTCTTCCAGCTGCGCACGGAGGCGGAAAACGACAACATCGGTAATGTTGCCGTTTTCCGGCTCCGTCGATGAGAAAAATAGTATACGCACCATGGGCAGTAAATAAGAAAGCCTCAGATCACATGTAATTGTTGGCCGAGGCGAAGACATTTCTTATTTTCCTGCCCTAGGTGCGTAATGTACTATTTAAACACAAATAAAACACAATATTACGTGCACTTTTACCACTATATTGTAAAAAGTGCACGTAATATTGTGTTTTATGATGTAACTAATATTGATTTTAATATTACTGTACCGAGGAACTTACTCAAGTGGAATCAAAGGTAGAACGAAATAAAATCGGAAAATAAATGTCGCATTCATAAATAAAAGCGCTCGCTTGGAAATTCACATAATTATGAATTCCAAGTCAGTCCCCGCGGCCCGCAGCTTGCAATTGTATGGAATTCACAAACCACCAATTCCAGCGTAAAAAGCGATTCCACAATATTCCAGCGTTCTGGAATATTCTGGTACATTCCAGCGAATTCGCGCTGAAACTCGCTTCCGATACGTGCCCCTGGAGATGACGCTTTCAAAAGACTTTTCAGCGCTAAATGTTTTAAGAGAATCGTAATTTGGGTCGACACAACAACCGTGGCACGAATTTAAGCTAAGGGTCAGCTTACATTGCTAGTCCGTAGCTCGATGAAGTATCAGGTGAGCAACAGGCGTTTTCTTCAGTATCTGCTGTCAAACGTATGTTGCTTACCTGTCGCAAGGTGGTATCAGAGAAGTTGATTCCTAGGGCAGGTGGGGGTATACGTAGTTTGATCGTGTTACGTCAAACCCAGCCATCACAATTAACATTGAATTGACATGATCCTCCAAATGACGTTGGTCTATCAAATGCCTAATAATCAATTTCCTCGATGGTACATTATCCTTCTTTTTACCTGGAACACGTGTTAAACAATATACACACAGAATGTGCAAGCAGTGGAGGCGTTATCAACAGGCGTTAATTTGCACTTGTTGTTTATTGTAGAACCATTAAAAGCGTAAAATTTGTGAATTTCGAATTTAACATTCATTCGTTAAAAATGTTTGCTCAATACTTTTAAATCAGATTGAATATGAAATATGGTCTTTTGTGCGAATTCCCAGCAAATATGTTATGTGTACTCAAGCTCTCTCGAACCTCAAGGTTTTTTGCATATTTAGACTTACGCCATATTTTACACTTTGTATTAGCGAAGTTGGTTTATAGGCAGATACATGTACCTACGTTATTTGGTCATGTTATGTCAATCTTAGTTAGGCCGTCTTCCACCGTGCATTTTTTGCGTAACTTTCTGACGCGCACTGTAAAACTCTGGAACGAACTGTCACCAGCAGTATTTCCGGACCTATACGACCTGCAAATCTTCAAGAAGGGAGCGTATTCCTTCTTAAAAGGCCGGCAACGCGCCTGCAGCTTTTCTGATGTTGCGAGTGTCCATGGGCGACGATAGTTGCTTACCATAAGGTGACCCGTTTGCTCGTTTGCCCCCTTATTTAATAAAAAAAAGAATAACACTGAATTATCATAACCTGTACAAATCAAACAAAATTATGACAGGGTACATTTAAAGTGCACAAACAAAACGCCGATTGTGAAAATATGAGCCAGAAAACTACAACACAAAATTATTTGAAGTGATTTCGATTAGAAAAGTTTTTTCAACGTCTACGGATGGATGGATGGATGGATGGACAAACAAGAGGAAAAAACTGACACTGTGCTGTCTGTGCAATGTCCATCCATATCCACATATTGGGTATAAAACTAAAAACGATTAAAGTTATATTTGCGGCTCCGTACTATTTGGTGGTCGTAAGGGCTACAGTATCTAGGGATTATTTTACGAGTTTCAATAATCTCAGTAGGGTCGGACCCGGCGGTAAACTAACGACGGTTAAGCACCGGATAATTACTTTAATCTCACACATAAATATAAGCTATATTCCTAACTATTTAAGAACGACTTACTTTAAATGTTAATTTTAATTAGTATAGTCCATTCGCACTTGTTAATTTTTATTTAGAGGAGATTTGTTTCTACTCATAAAAAACAATTTGTATTTATTTTATTTCCATGGGTTATGAGAATTAGGGAAGAGAGATTATCCATACTTCCATACTTAATATTATAAATGTGAAAGTGTGTCTGTCTGTCTGTTACCTCTTCACGCCCAAACCGCTGAACCGATTTTGCTGAAATTTGGTATGGAGATACTTTGAGTCCCGAGAAAGGACAATAGGATACTTTTTATTCCGGAAAAATGTATTGTTCCCGCGCGATAAACGATTTTTGAGGCAACGAAGTTGCGGGCGTCATCTAGTTTCAAATATTGTATAGTGAGGGAAGCCCTAGAACAAATATTTTTTGATTACTAACAAGCTAATTTTTGTGAGTAGCTTCATTTTGATAAGGCAAACAACTTTTTTATCTGCGAAAAATCTTGAAAGTGGTAGCTAACAGAGATAGAAAGGATTTCATACTTTGATTTGATGAGCCAAAAATATGGATAGTTCTATTTGTAGGACAATGTTACTATATAACAATTAACCTACTAATATACAAAAAACAGCTGGTTAGGGTTCCGTTTTAGGGTACCGTAGTCAACCAAGTTTTGTTGATTACAGAAGTAGTCCTAATAGTCTTGGGCTATGAGAGCAAATGAAGAGAGAGTATGTCGTATAATCTGTGTATATACGCACTACGCATTTTGATACTATAATATTATATGAATTTCGCTGTAGATAATATCCATAAGTACTAATAATATATATTGTGAAAATGTGTCTGTTACCTCTTCATGCTCAAACCGCTGAACCGCTTTTGCTTTTTGCAATGAAGATACTTTTAGTCCCGGGTAAACAGAGTTTCGGGGGTCTAGTTGATGAATAAAAGACGTTCTTTTATGTAGTAACATACTTTTATGTAACGTGCACATATTATTGCTTTATTGCTATAATCTGATATCACCTGGAACGTCGTAAAGCATATTGTTCGTTGAGCAATAATGTCACAGTAAAACAACTTTATATTTCGTGTACGTGAACGTAAAGTATGGATGCGAATAGAATTTTTAGGCATCCATCAGACGGTAGGTTTTGCTGTCAGTTTTACCACAGTCATGACTGTGACTGATGATAACCTACCGTGTAAGGGCGTGACTGACGGTTGCATGAAGCTGATTGATGAAAATCTGGATATTTTGATTTTTGCTTCATGCAACCATCAATCACGAATTTTGAGTGAGTTTTGTCACATCTGACAAAATTGGAAAAAAATTAGAAACGTACACCTTTGAAAATTTTGGCTTTGACTGACATAAAACTGAAGAGAATTGAGTGACCGTCTAATACCATTCGTCAGTCCATCGGTCACCATCAGTCGAAAATAATTCATGACTGACGGAATTGACTGACGCTTGCATGCCCGTGTAATGGATGTATTACAAAGATATCGATTCTCAGGCAGTTGGCACTTGACAGTAGGTTATGTCAAGTCAAAGTCTTGATCTTTCGGCTAGGTTTGACATAACTCAACCAGATAAAAACTTTGCAACGTCACAAAAATTCCTAGACAGTTGAAAAAAGTTACTGTTTCACTGAATAGCTAATGTTCACACTGTGCACTTTCATCTTCAATTTTCGTCATGTTCTTTCATTCAACTTTCGTATTGGCGCATTCGATAATTGAATGCGTCAAGGAACGCAACGCCAAAATTGTCATTAAAGAACAAAGCGAAAGTTTTGGATACGGTCAGAGGGCATGTGTCGCGGGTATGCCTCACGTTCGCTGTTGATTGCGCTATGATGCATGCCCTTAATGAACAAAAAAAGGCACATTGTGGACATAGCTTTTCAGCGCTGCTGTTTCGGCACTTTCACAGTGAAGGAATACTTACACACTCTGAAGTATTATCACTAAGTTTTGTAACACTCTATTATTATGTTATTACATATATCACATGCCTATATTCCATTCCCTTCTATTATCTTGTCCGTCTGGTCTCGCAGCCGGCGCCTGCAGTTAAATATTATTTTTATGTCCCCGACCTTTACTCCGTCTTTTTACGGCTCAGCCCTTTGTTGTATGACAAAATTAGGGCTTAGAGTAGGTCGTAGAGACCCTTTTAAGTCCTAATGAATGGCGATTCATAAGTCAATCCTATTACAATGTTGGAGGTTTTATTATAGCTATTTATTATTATAAAGAGGCTATATTCTTATCTCGTTTTTATTGTGAAAATATCTTTATAAATGTTATTTATTTCGTGTAATCGTGTAATGAATCAGAAACTACAAAAGTTGCGTTCTGGATTCTCAGGTTCAACAGAACATCGTTTTACTTGTAATAGAGTAAGCGCCCAGGGCACCAGACATTACTTATTTTCTGAGAACCAAAATGTATCATACTGTACTCGGCGAAACATGGCGGTAGAGATCAACTACGATAACATGGCGCGCCCCTCCAAATGACTGTTTCAATGTGTGTAGTCACATCCTTATGAAAGAGTTTGTATGTAGTGTAAGTATTCAACCAATCACAGTACACAAGAATTGTTGGTCAACTAATCATAATTCACAACTAGCCTACCGCGCAAGACAACGCACTTCAAACGTTTTGACAACGCATTTCAAACGTTTTGAATTTTAGAGGGGCGCGCCATGGTATCGTAGTTGATCTCTAGCGATTGACAATGAAGTGTCAGATGTTGTCAATCGCGGCTTTGTATAGAAAATGACAAATTTTTGACAGGGAGTAAATGACCGCTATCGCCATGTTTCGCCGAGTACAGTATAGATGCCTGCAACTCCGTTGCGCCAAAAGTAGTTTATCGCGCGGGAAATGTAAGGTACATTTCCGGGATGAAAAGATCTTATACCCTTTCCCGGGACTCGAAGTGTTTCCATACCAAATTTCAGCAAAATCGGTTTTGTGGCTTGGACGTAAGGAGATGTAAGACAGACAGACAAACTTTATCATTTATAATATTATTAGTTCAGACTATAGATACTATTATTTTGTTTTTTTTGTACAAAGACATTTTTTTGGCTCTCTTGTAAAAGTCCCGAGGAATAAAAATTCACGGTAATTATTTTAATCCGTTCGTTATTGACAATTTATTATCTATACTAATATTATAATTGGGAAGAGTTTGTTTGTTTGTTTGTTTGTTTGAACGCGCTAATCTCAGGAACTACTGGTCCGATTTGAAAAATTATTTTACTGTTGGATAGTCAATTTATCGAGGAAGGCTATAGGCTATATTTTATCATGCTAAGACTAATAGGAGCTAAGAAATAGAGGAAAATGTGGAAAAATCGGGAGGAAATTATTTGAAAGGGCTTATTTGAACGCGCTAATCTCAGGAACTACTGGTCCGATTTGAAAAATTCTTTCAGTGTTAGATAGCCCATTGATCGAGAAAGGCTAAAGGCTATATTTTATTACGCTAAGACTAATAGGAGCGAAGAAATAGAGGAAAATATGGAAAAAACGGGGGAAATTATATGAGAGGGCTTATTCGAACGCGCTAATCTCAGGAACCACTGGTGTGATTTGAAAAATTCTTTCAGTGTTAGATAGCCTATTTGTCGAGAAAAGCTATAGGCTATATTTTATCACGCTAAACCTAATCAGAGCGAAGAAATAGAGAGAAATGTGGAATTCAAATTAAACTTAATAATTGTAATGAAAACTCACGTTGTTAGAATATACATTGTGACTTGTGACTATACACTAAAACGAGTCAAGTATATTTTTCACAATATTTTAATTTTGTATCTCATTAATGCATCAAGATTAAAGACCCGACTAAGCCGCTTTTCGTTCTGTTTCGGCGTGTAGCGTATAACCGTAAACAAAAATAAAGCTTATCTTACCCGGGACACGATTACGATTTACGAATTCATCGACTCTTTTCGATCAGTAGTTTAGGTGGTACGATAAAATAAACATTTGAGTTTGTTCCAAAACTTACGATGAATTTGTTTAGTGTACATCCGTTGTCTGATTGCCGTAAAAGGGCCCATTCACTATCCTGCATTGCAGTCCTGTTGCAGTCCGCCGTGCAGGCCTGTTGGTGTGAATGGGCCGTTTAACACAATGGAGCAGAGGGCGCTAATTTGGCGCTAATATCACAATGCAGTAAATAATTCGACCAAAATCCAACTCGTTGCACACGTCATATGAGAATATTGACAGAAACGTTGTCAAAAGTCGAACAAAACTTTTTGTTTACTGTCTATGCTGATTGCTGGTGCTGCCTCTAGAACGAAAACATTGCAGTTACCTCTTATCCGAAGACGTGATGCTCATTACCTGCTTTATGCTACATATTACTAGGTATGCATAAGAATTTGTATTGTAGAAAAATATTTTGGCTCTACCAAAATTTTACACTACAGCAAAAACACAAGCAAACAAAGTGATTGCCTAGATCCTGTTTTTGCCGTTAAATTTTCGGCTAAAACCTAACTTAGGTTGTAGATCGGTTAGCCAGGCCTGCATAGCCTAGACAGCGCTGGTTTTGTTCCCCAAGTTGTGAAACTCGCCGCGCCGGCTGTACGTGATCAGTATTTATCGCTTGTGCTATTAAATTGTCCGACATTGACGTACAATACCAGACACCTCGACCGGCGGGTGACAGCATAATGAAGCGTCAGGCAGGTCGATAGTTAAGTTTCCGCTAGATCAGTATCAAAACTTGGCTATCGAATCACAAAATAACTGCAACGACTGCAGACAAGGATTGGATTAAAGGAAAAAATTAATACATTTTAGAAAATTGAAATGATTTGTGAGAAAAAAAATAGACTACTTTGTGCGTCTTTTCTTATTTATTAGTTGTCTGACAAGTAATCGTTGTATTACTAAACAATAACGAGACCAATTTACTATCGCAGTTTCCAAAAATACATAAATATAAAGTAACATTATTGCTACCTCCTTTTTATGTTACGTCACGGAGTTAATAAAATTTCTGTTACAAGCACCAGCTGTTCAGGTGCAAAAGGAAAAAACTTAAGCAGTTTTATTTCCATCTCTTTGTTTAGTTTACATAATATTATGTAAACTAAACAGAGACATGTTAATATGTTTTTTAGGGTTCCGTACCCAAAGGGTAAAAACGAGACCCTATTACTGAGACTTCGATGTCTGTCGCGTCTGTCTGTCTGTCTCCAGGCTGTAACTCAAGAACCGCTATAGCTAGACTTCTGAAATTTACAGATTGTGTATATCTGTTCCGCTATAACGACAAATACTAAAATAAAATAAAGTTAATATTTAAGGGGGGCTCCCATACAAGAAACATGATTTTTTTGCCTTCTTTGCTCGTAGTCAATAATTATAACAGTTAGGCACTTGAAATTGTCACAAAATCCTTTATTATATTTGTACTTTAATATATTATAATAATAAAATTAAAGAAGCCCCCTTGGCTCCCATACAAAAACACAATTTTTTGTCTACTTTCACTCTATACCGGTACGGAACCCTTTGTGCGCGAGTCCGACTCGCACTTGGTCGGTTCCTTTCATAGCGGAGAAAATTACGGTTTTTTTTTCGCGACTAGGTCCTTCAAGGCTCCAACAGATAGCTGCTTAACGTAATAATTTGGTCGGGTAATGCCAAGCCCGACTGAATGCCGATGAATAAATAGCACGACCAAATTACGTAGATCCTCCATTAATTTCTTAATGGTACATTAATCTGCGTACTTTTCCATAAAACAATCTTCTACCAATTATCCGTAATGTTTTCTCAATATAATTCACTTTACTGCCGTCGTCAAAGTAGAATCAATCATAACTGAAATCGGGTAGTAATTCGGACAACTCTTCCGTGGAACATTATTAAATATCTTGATTTATGTTACACCAGATGGTCGTTATAAACGTCCAAACTAAGATAAGGGTCATTTCACACAGAGACAAGATGTGACGACGTATAACGTAGAGCGCGCACGGCGGCGCGGCGTTAGGCCAGGCCTTATTTCATGTCGCTGAGCCCTGAACCTTAAACACTCAGATATGCGCTGCGATTTGGAAGACGCAGTTGCCTTTTCTAAGGCCTAGGTCCCGGAATAAAATCAATTATACTGGCCAGTGTTCAAGATGTCATGTATCTGATAACATAATATTGTACTGGTGTGCCACTGGTGGGACAAGTATGAGATGTGACGTGTTATCTATACATATTATAAAACAAAGTCGCTTTTTTTCCCTCATGTCCCTTTGTTCCCTTTAGTCTTTAAAACTACGCAACGGATTTTGATGATTCTTTCAGTACTAGATAGCCCATTTATCGAGGAAGGCTATAGGCTATATTTTATCACGCTGAGGAGGAAGGAAGGAAGAAGATAGGAGCGAAAAAGTAGAGGAAAATGTGGAAAAAACGGGGAAAATTATTTGAAAGGACTAACTTGAACGCGCTAATCTCAGGTTCGATTTCAAAAATTCTTTCAGTGTTAGATAGCCCATTTATTGAGGAAGGCTATAAGCTATATTTTATCATGCTAAGACTAATAGGAGAATGTGGAAAAAAGGGGGGACATTTTTTGAAAAGGCTTATCTCGCGAACTACTGGAGCAATTTCACAGATAAGAAGTAGACCACGTGGAGGATCATAGGCTATCGATTTTAATCACTTTTTCAGTGGCTATATATTTTATACCCGTGCGACGCCGGAGCGGGACGCTAGTATTATATATTTTTAATTATAATGATCTCCAAGAAAAGAGTGTATTCCCTCTTAAAAGGCCAGATACGCACCTGCAACTGTACTGATGTTACGAGTGTCCATGGGCGACGGTAGTTTTCCATCAGGCGATCCGTTCGTTCGTTAACCCACTAATTTTATAAAAAAATGGCATCTCAACAACAGCTGCTAGCAGTCTGCCAGCATCTGCAACACAAAATCACCCTCAAATTTAGATCACACAGCGGCGACGTAGAACGCGTCTCAGTGTCCACTCATCCTTACTCTCAGCTGAAAGTAAACCATAATCGAGTATAGCAGTTGTGTTTGTGATTGTTTAAAAAGCCGACTTTGATGGATGGCCGTCATTAGGAGATGGAAAAGGCGATTAAGCTCCAACTACCGAGCGACGCAAAACGTAATATTCTATGGATTTTTAATTATCACACAACTTTTTACGCTGTACAATTGGAGAAATTTTAAATAGTGTTTTAAAAGTAAGTAAAAAAAGTAGAGCGTCAATTTATACTAACGCTGTACTCGTTCGTAATATTCGTAATATTAAATGAAAATGCTCAACCAAAAGTTAGCTTTTGTGTAAAAATATTTGAACACAAAGCAAGGACGCCGTAAAAATATTCAAACCAAAA
Source organism: Lysandra bellargus (assembly GCA_905333045.1). Classification (NCBI taxonomy): domain Eukaryota; kingdom Metazoa; phylum Arthropoda; class Insecta; order Lepidoptera; family Lycaenidae; genus Lysandra; species Lysandra bellargus. Next base: position 7,462,843 of record HG995363.1, on the reverse strand, counting down.
ACGTGATTTCCAAACTGCAAATGATATTAAAATACATACGTAGACGATGCTGTTAGTCACAGGTTACACGGTCAAATTTTCATCAATCTGATCCCCCCCCCCCCCCCGACCAAGATGGTCGGTCTGGTGTATTGAATCAAAAAATAAAAAATCATCAAAATTTACTTTTATAAATCTGACTTAAGGCAAGGCTGTCCCTAAAATTAGCAGGTCGATGTCTGTCAGTGCGGCGAATATCGACTTAAAGGACATTAAAATATTAAATAACATTTATACACAAATAGGAGACTCTTATTTTTTTACTTTTTTCCTTTTTGAATCTATATTAATTTTGGTGTAAGAGAATTCCACATAATTTCTTCGGACTGGAAGCTTAAAAAACAGTCTTTTCGAACTGACCTGGCCTTAAAAGATATTTTGTTTCCAACACTTCATTTTACGCAAAGTAGATAACACGTTTTGAATTCCCAATTTCCAGGAAAATTGACATTTATTTTACCTTTGCAGCTGCCCCCCTGCCCCCGCCCCTCGGTACGCCCATGATGTGACTACACACATTGAAACAGTAATTTGGAGGGGCGCGCCATGTTATCTTGATCTCTTTAAAGCTGCTTATTGAGCGACAAGCGACAACTTTGTCAACATGATAAATTGATGCGCAGACGGCGGACCCACATTTTTAGTCGGATTATATAAAGTCAATGGCTCGGAATCAGTCAATTTGACATAACTCCACCAAATTACGTAAACCCGCTCTCTTACTTACAATTTCTCTCTAAACTCCATAGCAAAGTTAACCGAAGCGCTTTTACCATTCGCCATTTTTCAATTTCCAGGCGAGTTAGCCCGTTTACATTTCATGTTTTGTATCGAACTAGGTCTACACGTATCCGAATTTCGATATTTCGAATGAAATTTGGTTTCGGATCCGTTAAATCCTTTGCTCGTGCGTCAGGCACGCGGTTGTGTTCGTTTTGTGTAAACTGTTACACGGCTGTATTTATACAAACAAATACCACTTTTATTGCAAATTTTCACAGGGAACACTGCTCGAATTAATACAATTTTTGCTGACAGGATAATTCTGGAAAAAACTCTCAATCGACAGTTTCTCATTAGGACTAAAGCTATCACCTATCTACTTTTGTATTATTAATTGCGTCAAATTAAATCTAAATTAGATTGCAGTTTTGGAGTCAGTTCAATAAAAACACAAGAAAAACAATAATTAAATCTGGGGGCACGGCAGTGCCCCAGCCAAGCTTTTTAGCAAGCTTTTTGTCACCAGAAGATTGACCTTAACTTTGGTAGTGCATAGTCTTTCTTTAATACAGTTTTTGAATCGCTAACGGCTATTAATATAAGAAAAGTTTTCACATGGCAAACATTTGGTTCCCATGTAACTTACGAGTAAATATGTAGACAGACATTTATACTTGGGAGAGCCATGCTTCGGCACGAATGGGCCGGCTCGACGGAGAAATACCACGTTCTCACAGAAAACCGGCCTGAAACAGCGCTTGCGCTGTGTTTCGCCGAGTGAGTGAGTTTACCGGAGGCCCAATCCCCTACCCTATTCCCTTCCCTATCCTCCCCTATTCCCTTCCCTTCCCATCCCTACCCTCCTCTATTACCCTATTCCCTCTTAAAAGGCCGGCAACACACCTGCAGCTCTTCTGGTGCTGCGCGTATTCATGAGCGACGGAAGTTGCTTTCCATCAGGTGACCCGTTTGCTCGTTTGCCCCCTTATTTCATAAAAAAAGACATACTTTTATAATATTAGTACGTACGTAATAGTATCAATATCTTCACCAAAATGATCTTAGTGTCTAAACACACTAGGCCGAATTAAAAACCGCCGCGTTTACGCCGCGTCTCAAACGCAGAACGAACAAAATACCGACGGAACGCAACGGACGACACACTATGCCGAAATTCCGTCGCGAGCCGAACTTCCATCGAGTTCGGCAGCGATTCGGCGGTAATGTTTTGTATAGCAACACATTATACGCGACGGAAGTTCGGTTCGATAGTCACCGAAATATCATGATGGTCGGTTTGCCATCTGATATCATCTTCCACAAACTTTTGATCCTACTAATATTCTAATTTCCGCCGCTAATAATAATATTCCGCCGCGTAATTTCGGCTCTTCGCGTAATTTATAGTGTGTTGTATCAGACGGATGCGGCGGAACGTAATTTCGGCCACGGAAATTACGCCGCGTAACTTCGGCATAGTGTATTTAGACACTTAGAGCGAACACAAGTCCTATTTTAGTGGAAACGTAGCCCGCGGGCCGGGTTAACTAACTGTATAGTTTAACTTCGTCATATGAAATTGCTTATTATCTTAAGAACTACTGGAGCAATTTTTATGTTATTTGGTAAACATGAAGAATAGATCACGTGAAGGGACATAGGCTATTTTTCGCGGAAAATGTACGGTTACGTGAAATTCCTAAATTACGCAAGCGAAGCCGCGCGGAACATCTATATGCAATAAAATCGTAGGAAAGTCAATTCTGTACATTGAATATTTATTATTTATGTACAATAATTAATAATACTTGGGATGTGATCTACTATGCTAACGCGGACAAAGTCGCGGGCAACAGCTACTGTTATTATAAAACAACACTTCACAAGTGATGTGCCTAGTGTCTAGACTCTAGACAACAGAGTCGTATTATAATAGTCCTTAATAGCGGCCCCAATATACCGGTGCGGAGATAGCGGCGTTCATTAGGACCGGCCGGCGGCCGATATATACACGAGCACTATTTACACCTCGGGTATTCTCAGTACGGTCCATCAGCGTAATACTAACTAATAATCCAAAATATTCATACTTTCATACTAATATTATATCTTATCAGCTTACAAATGTCTGTCGTACGTAACGTAAAACGTAATTCAACGATAGACGCGTGACATAATACTTTGCGCTACAACGTGCTACGGCCTACGACGCTCCGCGATGCGCTACGTCGTAGCGGCTACGGTATACAAAACCTTTACGATGCTACGACGTACTACGATGGTCTACGCGACTTGTCCATTTTTACTAAAACTTTTTGTAGTTTATTAATCCATACTAATATTATAAATGCGAAAGTGTGTCTGTCTGTCTGTCTGTCTGTTACCTCTTCACGCCTGAACCGCTGAACCGATTTTGCTGAAATTTGGTATGGGGATACTTTGAGTCCCGGGAAAGGATATAGGATACTTTTTATCTCGGAAAAATTTACGGTTCCCGCGCGATAAATGAATTTCGGCGCAACGAACGTTCAATTTAATATCATAATTATTAATGTTTGTAAAAGTAAACATAAAATAAATTATAAAATCGCCTATTTAAATCGATCAATTTAAAGCATATGAACGAAAGTATTATGTAGACAAGACATTAGAAAATAACATCGGAAAAAACATTTATCAGTAACAGGAGTAACTCCAAAGGTCTGTATTTCTGGGCCCTTCGACGACGCACGATACATCACCCTACCCTAAGATAGTGGGTTATGTATTGGGATTTAGGCGTTATTTGTTATGGATCATTTACATCTTACATGGCTTGGTATACTCATTTTATACAAGACAACGCACTTCAAATGTTTTGAATTTTGGAGGGGCGCGCCATATTATCGTAGTTTATTTCTACTTTCTACAGGAGTAAATTTATAGTGCCCAGGTGTGTGCGCAGTACACAAGAGTACTCCCTATTCCTTTACTCTCATAACCCAGTGGGACGGACGACCGACACGACTGGCGAGAGATCAGGCGCAGGACCGAATTTTTACATTCCCATCCGATGCATGGATCATCTTACTTGTCAGACAATCAGGTGATCAGCCTGCATTGTCCTAGCTAAACTTGGAAATAACATGTTTCCAATGCGGGAATCGAACGACCACGACCTCCGAGTCAAGAGCTACGCTTTAGACCACTGGACCACGGAGGCGTTCAATTTCGTTCGCATTATATAATATTCATATGAATTAACGTTTCTAAAAAATAATATTTTTCCAATTTATTTTTTTACATTTTTAACAGTATTTAACAGATTTTAACAGTACATTATTTATTTATAAGCTTCGTAAATATTTTCCTGAATTAATGTGTTTTTATATTTTATCAACAGGGAAAAACTTTTAATTGAATCGGAAAAGATTGTATGTTTACAAAATGGCGGAGACCACTTTGCTATCACTTCCCTGTTTGCACAATCATAAGTCAATAGAAGTAAATTTGTAAGTTCATCGCTTCGTTATGACATCATTAATGATGTAATAGGTATGTGAAACTTTGAATTTCTTTACCATTTTGATTTTGTTGATATATAGTGACTTGCCAGTGACTGAGAGCTAGTCCACACGGCGCGTTTCGTCAGTGCAGCGTTGCGTCGACGCAGCGCTGCCGTTGCGTTGTTTTAGGAGAGGAGGAAGAAGCCCGCCGCCCGCAACCATCGCGGCACCGCGACATATGTATCTGAGCTGCGTCTGCGGAGCGAGGTCCCCGCGACGCCCCTGTACATATCCCGCCTGCACTGGTCCATGGAGGTCGAGGACGTCGTGGACTACATCCAGAAGAAGACGACACTGCGCCTGAGGGTCGAGCGTCTGCAGTCTCGCCACAAAGTTAACTTTAGCTCCTTTGTGGTGAGAGTACCGACGAATCTTCTGTCGATTTTCGAGGCGCCGGAGTTCTGGCCGATGGATGTGGTCTACCGGAGATTCCGGGGGAGACTCCGGAACGAAGCGTCGAGTCACGTCGCCGGCAACAAGTGACAGTGTTAGCTTATAAGTATGATATAAAATATGTATGTTAATTTTTAACTACGAATAATAAAAACTAAGGAAGAGTAACTCCGTCAAAAAACATGCTCCAAAATACTTGTCAAAAAAGTGTACCTTAGGTTCACTTTTCATACATTTGCAATATTTAGGTGACCTTGAGCGGTATAAAGGCTGACGTTACATGACAGTTCGAGTGGAACCAAATTCAAAAGTGTATTAGTATGGGAGTTACATTTTCTTAGGTTTTATTATTCGTAGGTTTTTAAGGTATTTATTATATTATTAATATGTATGTTAGATATAAGGTATTTGTCTTATGGGCCCCTCTGATGCCCGAAATAAAGAGGATTTGATTTGATTTGATTTAGATACAAATAACCAAGGTGTTCACACGGCGCGCTGCGTCGTCGCAACGCACATATTATTATGACGGACAGCAGCCCCCGAGACGAAGTTGTTGACGTTAAGAGCCCGGGTTACCCTCGAAATTCTCATACAGTAATACCAAAATCATTTTCTCATACGAAAATATTTAACTTGTTTGAGTTATTTTCAACTTAAAATAGTAATTACCTAGGTTCCTGTACAAAAATTAACTTCAAAATATTTAAACACTAAAAAAAATTTTTTTGTTTATATTTTTTTTTACTAAATTTACTACTAAATATTTTAACACTAAAAAATAGAGTAAAACACTAAAAATATATATAAATAAATATTAAATTTACTACAAAATATTTGGACTCTAAAAAATATTTTTTAATATTTAAATATTAAAAAATACCTTATTAACATTGGCTTGTTATAACCCGACCGAAAAACTTAGGCCGCCATCCGCCTATGAATCAATTTCACTGACAGTACATCGCAAAAGGGAGCTAACAACAATACTACAAAATTGTTTGTCGATTAACATAGTATATTACAGAGTTGTAAATAATATGTTTTGTGACATAGTTTCAGAACTGTCACCATTAATCCTCCTCACAGTACACAATGAAATGTAAATCACTCCCAACTTGTAGCAATTAATATTACTTAAATTTGTATCCAAAATGGCGTTACAACAATAACACGCCTTGATGAGAGTTTGACTATACTGTATTAAATAGTTATCTATTTGTTTACTCTTCAATTTTGTCGTAATATTCGTCGCATTATTTAATCAACATAATATAAATTTTTGTGGTGAGAGTGCCGACTCAAGTTTTATCCATCTTCGAGGTGGAGGAGTTCTGGCCCGCCGGTGTAGTTTACCGGAGGTTCCGGGGGAGGCTCCCGAACAAAGCGCGCATCACGTCGCCGAAAGAGACTTTACAAGGGTCTCAATAGATACCCTTGCCCAGCAGTCGGGATGCATGCGGCTAACGTGACCCACCCACTCCCACTTCAGCTTGGCCGCCTTGACACCTACGTCCTTGATGCCCGTTTGGGAGCGCAGTATGGTGTTTCTTATTTTATAATGTTTCTTATTTTATTCAGGTAATATTTTATATTACCTGGATAAAATTGTTCGGCGTGCATCCGTTGTCTGATTGCCATAACACAAGTTTTTACTTAGCATGGGATTAGACGACATGATGTACGCTACCTAGCTTTTATACTATTGTATATTATTGTATGCTTTAATAAAGAATTTGAATTTGAAAATTTGAATATCGGCGAAATGTGACTACATTGAAAATTTGAAAGAATGGAATGATAGGTTTGCGACAAATGGATCAATTTTCTTTCTCAATCTGCCACTTTGTCTACTCTTAAGTCAAAAAAAAAAAAGTTATAAGAAGTTCTGCCATAATAATTTTAAACACAATATTCAGAGGATAACAGTGAGTGCTGCTCGTATTAATCTTGTATTTACATCAATATATTTTACACGATGTATTTATTATAACCAGACGAAACGGATATATTATGTACTATCAGTAAATTGGTTCATATTAAGCAGATGGGAGACCTACGTAATTTGCACGGGTTTTGTCAAGCCCAGCTGGACTATTTAACAGTGACTTGACATAATGCGAACAAAATAATGAGGGTTTTCATTTCGTGACATAACACGGATATTTGAATAAATACTTTAAAAAATATCTATGGTACATGCATATGGTACATTACTGCATTGTTTCGGATAAAAACTACATCAGCTCTATTCTCTAACGAGACATACGTTGACATCACCAATTAAAAAGTTGCGCTGTTACTGTTGTGTAGTTTGTGTTTAGGAGAAAAACTTACCTACACCTACACCCCCCTACACCTCCCACCCCCTAGATCCCTGTTATTGGACTTCCGATGGAACACAACACACGTCGAAAGTAGTTCCACTTTATTTAATATAATAGTTTGTTTGCTGCGGGGAAACGGATCTCGGACAAATTAAATTACTTTTGTACTGAAGTTTCTCTGACGGCATTTCTTTTCCTTTCCCACGTTGGGTATGAGGTATGAGTGATAAATACAAGAGATTACCAGGGTCAGCTCGCATTGCAACGCGGCGATGTGATGCATTTTTAAATGGCCTTTCAAAACTGGACTTTATTTACTACACAAGAAGATACATTGAATTGACTGACTACTCTGCTAGCTGCTCTGTCCGCGGTGTTTGACCGCCTTTTCCAAATAGCATATTACGACCCCTCATGTCATTGCGACTTGAACTGTCCTGAAACTATGAATGATTCGCGAAAAAAATTACAGCAATTTTTGACTTTATATTTGCCCAACATGCTTCTTACTAACTTCTAACGCTTATATCCATACTTCCATACTAACTTATAAATGTATGTCCGTCTATGTATCCGTCAGTCTGTCTGTCTGTTACCTCTTCACACCCGAACCGCTGAACCGATTTTGCTAAAATTTGGTATGGACTTGGAGTCCCGGGAAAGGACAAAGGATACTTTTTATCTCGGAAAATTTTACGGTTCCCGCGTGATAAATGAATTTTGGCGCAACGGAGTTGCGGGCATCATCTAGTTCTACATAAAATATGTAATAAACAGAGCTGGTGTTGTAAATACTCAAAACATTGCGCTCCGTGCGCATTCGTGTTTATTTACTAGTGTAAACTGCGCCTGAAGTGTTTTACTCTAATGTCTACTAAATCAGTATTACATCAGCCCGCAAAACAACAAATTTGAGTTTAAATTACAACACATTTTCGTTAATTTAACTCCAAACGTAACATTAAACATACTAAATAAGTTTTTTTCCATTTTGCCTACGGCTCTACAAGCATAACATAATTTTTCTAGTTTGTTCTATAAATAAGGCTCAAGAAAACGAAAACAAGCACTCGAAAGAATCGTTTCACATCAGATTCAGACTGTTTTTACCACACATGCGATGTTTTTACCACAATGTGATTTTAAGTAATAATATATTATAGTTTAGTGAAGCTATAGATTCGCTGCAGAAACATTGCTAAATGTTATGCAAATAATTTTAGATTTTCGTTAAGTAATTGAGAGCGATGATTTTGGTTCTCAAGAAAACCTGCCTTATGGTTCGGCTTAGAAAAACGGTAAAACGGCTTCATTAAAGGCATTATTTCAATGCTCTTATTCGCATTTAAAACTTTAGATTTAACTGCGAATCGAGGCACAAAATATCATGCTTTGTGCCTCGAATCGCCAAAAGTTAATCAGTATACCCAATGGTATACTGATTAACTTTTGGCGATTCGAACTACAATTAGTTCTATAATAAAACTTATCATTATGATGCTAGTACCGTCACTAATTGTATGACTATTCGAGACTCAATGCACTCTGTTACCTCCGGGCGAAAATAGCCTGAAAGCTGCTCCGCGCGTGGCACTAAAATCGTCGTAATTGAAACAAAAAGGCCATTACTGCGGCCATTTTTGCCGATACGTCGCGTGGGGAAGCATGTCGTGTTGTGGGGGCGTGGGGTAGCGCTATTATTGGCTATTAAGTGGTGTTAACGTTTTCATTGTCCGAATAATGGCCGCCGGTCCTTCGAGCCGGATCTCGCGAGGGTCGTTATTTGCAGGTGACAATTAATCCTTATGTGTGAGGCCAAGTAATCATTAAGGCCAGGCCGAAGTCGTTTATCTAAAAATGTAGAAGAATTATCTAAAACATTGATTTTTATTTCAATGATACTAAAGTACATTAGAGCAATGTGGCGATTTTCATATCTGCTATGCGAGTAACTTGACGTTGTTGTAACTTATTTACGCCGAAATTAGTTTGTTTCACGGAAACCTGTTATAATATTTGTGAGAAAATACTAGCCTAAGTCGTTACTCGTATCCCTAATAGATACCCATCTATGGCTTATGCCTAAAAAGGTAGCGCAAGAAACAAAAAACAAGAAAAAGACAACCATTACAATAAAAGTTATGTACCTATATTGTTTTCCTAGAAACAAGTGATTTAATATAATTTCAGTCAGTATCCTAATAAGTTCTAAAAATTTTGTAGAGTTTCCATTTTAAACCTTCGTCTACCTTTTATTAGGTTGTAGCACCTATTTACTTCTACTACTTTTTCAGACTTAGTAAAGTTAGTAAATCTTTTAAAGGTCAATGTGTACGCCTTTACAATAAAATCCCAGAAAACGTTCAAAATATTTCCATTAATAAATTTTAAAAAGTAGTCAAAGAACGTTTGTGTGCCAAAGCCTATTATAAGGTCAATGATTTCATAAACGACGGCACATCTTGGGAGTAGGATGGCTGCTTGCAAGGCTACTTCTACATTATTTTATGACTTACAATTATGTATGTATGTTGACATTGTACAATTTTAAGTTACAGCATTGTAAACTTTATTTTAAAAGATTAATTTTGTTCTCACTTTTTTGGTAAATAAAGCGGGCCCCGTGCGAGTTTCTTACGCCGGTTCTTCTCGCCGGGTTAGTTCCCGAACCGGTGGTTAGGCATCATGTAGACTTTTAGAAAATATTTGCAAACATTTATTCTGAATAAAAAATTTTGAGTTTGAGTTTGAGTTTGAGTTTGAGTTTGAGTTTGAGTTGAGTTTACATTATCCGTCAAAATATTGATTATTATAATTATTAGCGTAGTTAAGTGTTAACTACTAATAATAATGATTAGCTTGTACCTTTGCTAATGTTGTGTCACCTATAAAAGTGCATGTATCGGGATTGTACTATTTACTTGCTTTATTATTTAACTTATATTAAATAAATAATATTTAATACATGTACTACTGTTTTTTTTTTTGAAAAAAAAAATAAGTACTTAAATAAAAAATAAATTAAGATACAAAGAAGAATTATATTTTGTATTATTATTGTTACTGAGCCATAATTACTTAACATTAAGAAGTTGGTTGTGTTGTACCTTTATTTTTTTAAATATACAATTATAACATACTTTTAAAAACACGTTGCTCTCGGCCATCGTCAGCTGAACATAGTTCGGTCTTGTAGTCATTACACAACAGATACAATCTATCATAATGAAACAACATATAAAATCCAAATATTATAAATTCCAAAGTGTGTAGATCTGTCTGTCTTCACGCCCAAATCTCTGAACCGATTTTGCTGAGATTTGGTATGGTGATACTTTGAGTCCCTGGAAAGTACATAGGATACTTTTCATCCCGGAAAAATGTAAGGTATTCGCGCGACAAATGAATTCTGGCGCAACGGCGTTGCGGGCGTCATCTAGTATATAATGATACATTTTGGTTCTCAGAAAATAAGTACTGTCTGGTGCCCTGGGCGCTTACTCTATTACAAGTAAAACGATGTTCTGTTGAACCTGAGAATCCAGAACGCAACTTTTATAGTTTCTGATTGCTCTCTGAGAGAGAATTCCGAGCAACTCGAGAAGTGTTTTAATTAAGTATCGAAGACCTCATTAGCTCTTAACCCGTGAAGCGAATGCCTGTGCTAATGTCATATTTACCTAAATGTCAAGTTTTTTCAGTATTTGCGAAAAATTTGCAATAGGGGTTCGAAAATCGTAAAGTTACGGATAATAACCTATAAATTACACCATGAATCATACATCGTTGTAATCTACATAAAAAATCCTACCCTATAAAATAAGAATATTGTTATAAAATAAACGCTTACATGAAAATTTTTTTTTTGTGTTTTTTCATAGATTTGTTTTTTCTTCCTCACACTGTTGGAAATTTTGACAAATTTCACTCAATTATCTGTCACAATACACAAAATAATCACTATTCCTGCATTAAAACTTTACCACAGCCATTTTGACCATCAAACATTGCATTTAGTTAATAGACCTATTATAAAATGTCACTGCGTTGAACAGTTTTCCGAATAATCCGCCAAGTGCGAGATGGACTCGCGCACGAACGGTTCCGTGCCGTTATAGAGCGAAAAATTGTGTTTTTTTAATGAAAGAATTATTTATTTTATTTTTATTTTATTATTAAATATTAAAGTACAAGTATAATTAAAGATTTTATGAATATTTCAAGTGCCTACCTGCTGTCATTATGGATTACGAGCAAAAAAATCAAAAATTAGGTTTGTTGTATGGGAGCCCCCCTTAAATATTAATTTTATTTTGTTTTTAGTATTTGTTGTTATAGCGGCAACAGATATACATAATCTGTGAAAATTGCAGAAGTATAGCTATAGCGGTTCTTGAGATACAGCCTGGAGACAGACAGACAGACGGACAGACATCGAAATCTCAGTAATAGTCCCGTTTTTACCCTTTGGGTACGGAACCCTAGAAACTGTTGCATACCGTTTTAATTAAAACTTCTACTTAACTTCTGGTTAAAAAACAAACTATTTTAATTGACCGAATTTCTGATCATTCGGACGCCCCGCCCCGCTCATACATTTTGACACGTCAGAATTCTGATACTCGTAGTATACGGGGTCCACAACAAAATGTATGAACAGAGTGCGTTCCGGCAGGGCGTGCGAATTTTTCTAATCAGAAATTTTATATTTCGGATAATGTGTAGCCCGGCCGGGCTAACACTGACCATATGGCGTCAGTCTGCCATTTGCCTATGAATCTATTTCCCTGACGGTACATAATTTTTGTTCCAAGCGTTCAAATCATGAATATACAGATTTGTGGAGTTTCAATTTGTTCGAACAGTTGATGCTTATGTCAAAGGAGAATAATTTATTTATTCGAAATACATTTAAGTAATTTAGTCGAAAGTTTTATAAAAAGGCGCTTTGAATATTATTTTTACGTAGTATTTAGTACTTTTAAATGTTTACTACAAGACAAACCGCTATTGTCAATAGAACCTTCAGCTCCTGAGGTAATCGGCTTACAGACGTTTGATTTCTGCTGCGGCTTCATAATACTCCGGGAACTTTGTAAAGGAATTTAAAATGATGGCATCCATTTTGTTCAAAGGGTTGCTATAATTTATAAATTGGTTTTCGAACCACAGTTGTATAAAGGTATTTACATGCAGAAGCTAGTAAGACGACGCCATTAAAGGTATAATATACCGACATTCCAACTTTAAATTGATTCTGATTGAACAAAGGAAAAATAGTTTGCTTAGATATTATTATTTAAAGAAGAAACTATATCATGCATACTTTAATAAATTTTAGTAATATAATATATACTTACTAAGCTTTTGCCCGCAACTTCGTCCGCGTCAATGTTAATATTTTTCCATATTTTCTCACCTTCACTCACTAATTTACTTTAAACCTTCCCTGGACTTCTACGAGTATTTCAGGACTAAAATTAGACAAATCGATTCAGCCGTTCTCGTGTTTTAACAAGACTTATAAAATAGGAAATTTATTTTTATTTATAAAAGAAGAATTAATATTTAAAGTATGCATTATACAATTTCTTCTGAAATTAATACCGAATCTAAATCTGACTACTACTCAGTTTCGACCCAGTCCGGATGCGGATTCGAATTATTACATTTAGTTATAGTTCACATTGATCAAAATGTTTCAAGTTGGTTTCACCTTTACATTTTTATCTATATAATATTTTGTCTATTTTTGCTTCGAAAGTATCTGATTGCTGTACAAAATATAAATATCAAATATGAAAATTCGATAAACGAGGAGGGACATATTATTATCATTTATCACATACCTAATACAGCTTATACAGCCATTATAAATCGTTTCGTGTCAAACTTTTTATGTAAGTTGGCGCGTGTGGAGATCATAAAAAAATCTTTTATTATTTAATGAATATCAAAAAATTTACGCGTTACAATAATTGTTTCCTTGGGAAACACGTAATTTATAAATAGACTACTAATAGGATGTAGGTGTCAGATTACCGTAGCTCGTGTTTTCATGAGAAAGAAATTAGGTAACACGAACCTATATTAATTCTATTAGGGCAATATAATGAGATGTCAGATGAAAATCTTGAGTTCGATGCTCCTGGAGCAATGCCCTGCTTATTAAAATTCATACAATTATTTGCACAAGTAAATTAATTTTTATTATACCAATATTTTTCTAGTCTTATATTTTGCAGACGTAATTGTCTACGTACAGCAACATTTTAGGTTGTTTCAGTAATTACTATAAGGGAAATCGGAGCTGATAGAGTAAATACTGTATCTTTCAGTTCTTACAACAAAATTATCAGACACAAAAAATTTGTTGTTTTATTGGCGTTAAATCTGCTGGCATAAAATAATAAAATCATTTTCTACTGCTATAAGTAAATGGGTACGATAATGTTGTAGACATAAACAATGCCAGTAACTTGACAGATACGCGAAGCTTATATTATGATTTCCTATTGAATAAAATATAATAATATTATGCTGATTCAAGATATTTCTACACATCATTTTCTAGCTTTCGAATATCTGGCACATAAATCTACCAGGACAGTAAAATTTTAAACTTTTAGCACCGGTACCTAAATATTTTTTTAAACAGAACAGTTACTAGCAAAAGCATAAACGAAGTTCGAAACAAAATGATATTGTTTCGAATTAATTATTAATTCAAAACAAAATGATATAGCTTTTAAATTACAGTATATTCTCCTTATTCATATTGTAAAATGAAAATTATTAATATAATACTGCAGTGCAAGTAAAGCTGTTGCTTTTTCATACTAATCACATTGTACGTGGATAAGTGAGACTAAATATTATAATGAGTATTGTTCTGTCATTGAAAATGATGATTGATAATATTATAATGAGTACAAACAGCTCAGTTATTGCTAATTTAAAATTTAAAGAAATTGAAGCAACCTTCTGATTTCAAAAGCTTATTTTAATTTTTTGGATCTTACCAAAACAAGATATTAAAAAGCTACAGCGAGTAGCTGGCGCGTGTAAACGCGGCCGACCTCACGCATATTCCTGCGAAATCGAGGCGTTGATTTTATTAAGTCAGACATAAGTGTGTAAGTGTGCCATATTCCCGGCGAGATATTTTACGAAACCACATCATAATATATTTGCATAATTGAATTATTACTGAGCGTAAGAGAAGGCTTCTACATAATATTACCTGATAATACTCTACGCAAGTTCCAAGAACTATCGACTCGAAAGCTGCTTGATATAATAATATTATGATAATCAATTACTTAAGTAAGTACTATCGAGGAAATTGATTCCTAGACAGTTGACGGACCTACGACATGTGGTCGGCTTATGTCAATTTAATGTTAGCTGTGATCGGTCGAATGGGTTAGGGCCGGGACACAAAAACACGGCACGACGTCGTGTCGTCGACGTAAAAAACCCACGTACGTACGACGTCGTGCCGTAGAAACTCATCTTGAATACGTGAGTTTCTACGGCACGGCGCCGTACGGCGCCTTACCGTGGGTTTTTTACGACGCGCGTCCGCACGGCACCGTACGGCGCCGTACGACGCCGCACGACGTCGTGCCGTGTTTTTGTGTCCCGGCCCTTTGTCCACACGGCGCGTTGCGTCAGCGTTGCGTCGACGCAGCGCTGCCATTTGACGCATAGCCGACCGACGCATAGACACGGGCGCTGCGTCATCGTAGCGTTATTACGAAGCCAATACCTCCTCCCACTTCGGCTCGAGGGCTGCTGTTCATAAGTGTGTTGTGACGACGCAGCGCGCCATGTGAACACCTTGGTTATTTGTATGTAAAACAACGCAACGGCAGCGCTGCGTCGACGCAACGATAACGAAACGCGCCGTGTGGACCGGCTCTCACTTAGGTCCGCCATCTGCCTAGGCATCAACTTCTCTGATAGTACTATGGAGTAAGCGTCGAGAAGTCGTGCCGTACGGCGCCGTACCGTGGGTTTTTTACGACGCGCGTCCGCACGGCACCGTACGGCGCCGTACGACGCCGCACGACGTCGTGCCGTGTTTTTGTGTCCCGGCCCTTTGTCCACACGGCGCGTTTCGTTATCGTTGCGTCGACGCAGCGCTGCCGTTGCGTTGTTTTACATACAAATAACCAAGGTGTTCACATGGCGCGCTGCGTCGTCACAACACACTTATGAACAGCAGCCCTCGAGCCGAAGTGGGAGGAGGTATTGGCTTCGTAATAACGCTACGATGACGCAGCGCCCGTGTCTATGCGTCGGTCGGCTATGCGTCAAATGGCAGCGCTGCGTCGACGCAACGCTGACGCAACGCGCCGTGTGGACAAAGGGCCGGGACACAAAAACACGGCACGACGTCGTGCGGCGTCGTACGGCGCCGTACGGTGCCGTGCGGACGCGCGTCGTAAAAAACCCACGGTAAGGCGCCGTACGGCGCCGTGCCGTAGAAACTCACGTATTCAAGATGAGTTTCTACGGCACGACGTCGTACGTACGTGGGTTTTTTACGTCGACGACACGACGTCGTGCCGTGTTTTTGTGTCCCGGCCCTAACCCATTCGACCGATCACAGCTAACATTAAATTGACATAAGCCGACCACATGTCGTAGGTCCGTCAACTGTCTAGGAATCAATTTCCTCGATAGTACTTACTTAAGTAATTGATTATCATAATATTATTATATCAAGCAGCTTTCGAGTCGATAGTTCTTGGAACTTGCGTAGAGTATTATCAGGTAATATTATGTAGAAGCCTTCTCTTACGCTCAGTAATAATTCAATTATGCAAATATATTATGATGTGGTTTCGTAAAATATCTCGCCGGGAATATGGCACACTTACACACTTATGTCTGACTTAATAAAATCAACGCCTCGATTTCGCAGGAATATGCGTGAGGTCGGCCGCGTTTACACGCGCCAGCTACTCGCTGTAGCTTTTTAATATCTTGTTTTGGTAAGATCCAAAAAATTAAAATAAGCTTTTGAAATCAGAAGGTTGCTTCAATTTCTTTAAATTTTAAATTAGCAATAACTGAGCTGTTTGTACTCATTATAATATTATCAATCATCATTTTCAATGACAGAACAATACTCATTATAATATTTAGTCTCACTTATCCACGTACAATGTGATTAGTATGAAAAAGCAACAGCTTTACTTGCACTGCAGTATTATATTAATAATTTTCATTTTACAATATGAATAAGGAGAATATACTGTAATTTAAAAGCTATATCATTTTGTTTTGAATTAATAATTAATTCGAAACAATATCATTTTGTTTCGAACTTCGTTTATGCTTTTGCTAGTAACTGTTCTGTTTAAAAAAATATTTAGGTACCGGTGCTAAAAGTTTAAAATTTTACTGTCCTGGTAGATTTATGTGCCAGATATTCGAAAGCTAGAAAATGATGTGTAGAAATATCTTGAATCAGCATAATATTATTATATTTTATTCAATAGGAAATCATAATATAAGCTTCGCGTATCTGTCAAGTTACTGGCATTGTTTATGTCTACAACATTATCGTACCCATTTACTTATAGCAGTAGAAAATGATTTTATTATTTTATGCCAGCAGATTTAACGCCAATAAAACAACAAATTTTTTGTGTCTGATAATTTTGTTGTAAGAACTGAAAGATACAGTATTTACTCTATCAGCTCCGATTTCCCTTATAGTAATTACTGAAACAACCTAAAATGTTGCTGTACGTAGACAATTACGTCTGCAAAATATAAGACTAGAAAAATATTGGTATAATAAAAATTAATTTACTTGTGCAAATAATTGTATGAATTTTAATAAGCAGGGCATTGCTCCAGGAGCATCGAACTCAAGATTTTCATCTGACATCTCATTATATTGCCCTAATAGAATTAATATAGGTTCGTGTTACCTAATTTCTTTCTCATGAAAACACGAGCTACGGTAATCTGACACCTACATCCTATTAGTAGTCTATTTATAAATTACGTGTTTCCCAAGGAAACAATTATTGTAACGCGTAAATTTTTAAAAAACGGCAGCGCTGCGTCGACGCAACGATAACGAAACGCGCCGTGTGGACCGGCTCTCACTTAGGTCCGCCATCTGCCTAGGCATCAACTTCTCTGATAGTACTATGGAGTAAGCGTCGAGAAGTCGTGCCGTACGGCGCCGTACCGTGGGTTTTTTACGACGCGCGTCCGCACGGCACCGTACGGCGCCGTACGACGCCGCACGACGTCGTGCCGTGTTTTTGTGTCCCGGCCCTTTGTCCACACGGCGCGTTGCGTCAGCGTTGCGTCGACGCAGCGCTGCCATTTGACGCATAGCCGACCGACGCATAGACACGGGCGCTGCGTCATCGTAGCGTTATTACGAAGCCAATACCTCCTCCCACTTCGGCTCGAGGGCTGCTGTTCATAAGTGTGTTGTGACGACGCAGCGCGCCATGTGAACACCTTGGTTATTTGTATGTAAAACAACGCAACGGCAGCGCTGCGTCGACGCAACGATAACGAAACGCGCCGTGTGGACCGGCTCTCACTTAGGTCCGCCATCTGCCTAGGCATCAACTTCTCTGATAGTACTATGGAGTAAGCGTCGAGAAGTCGTGCCGTACGGCGCCGTACCGTGGGTTTTTTACGACGCGCGTCCGCACGGCACCGTACGGCGCCGTACGACGCCACACGACGTCATGCCGTGTTTTTGTGTCCCGGCCCTTTGTCCACACGGCGCGTTGCGTCAGCGTTGCGTCGACGCAGCGCTGCCATTTGACGCATAGCCGACCGACGCATAGACACGGGCGCTGCGTCATCGTAGCATTATTACGAAGCCAATACCTCCTCCCACTTCGGCTCGAGGGCTGCTGTTCATATGTGTGTTGTGACGACGCAGCGCGCCATGTGAACACCTTGGTTATTTGTATATAAAACAACGCAACGGCAGCGCTGCGTCGACGCAACGATAACGCAACGCGCCGTGTGGACTGGCTCTCACTTAGGTCCGCCATCTGCCTAGGCATCAACTTCTCTGATAGTACTATGGAGTAAGCGCCGAGAAATCGTGTCCATACATAATACATACTTACATGTACTTCAACAATCTCTGTAGTAGTCAAAAAATCACTCCCTTGTTACACTTACTGACTAGTAGAGTGGCGAGTCAGTGGCAAGAGAGTGCTCTCGACCAATTTGATTGGCTGAAAACACTGTCTTGCCACTCTGCTCGGTAGGTTTACTCAAGTCCTTACCAATAAAAATATGTACGCACCATATTATAACAATACAAAATATGTTTATCTTTGTCTGGCCTATTGGAAATGTCACATAATACACAAGGACACCTTGAACGGTTATATAATGATGAGTACATAATATTTTCATTAATAAAGGGATGAGTGCCTAATTTTTTTAAACGAAAAAAGAGAAAAGAAAGCAGTAAACTTTGATATTGTACGTGTCTGTTTCGAATGTGAGTGGGATTAGACTGTGGTTCACTACACCACCAGTGTTTGTTTTAGGAGGCTAGACAAAACAAGCAAGTTTATTTATTTAGTGTTGTTAAGCTATTGCATAATATATTTTACTAGCGACCCGCCCCGGCGTCGAACGGGTATGAAATATGTAGCCACTGAAAAAAATATTAAAATCGATAGCCTATGATTCTTCACGTGGTCTACTTCTTATCTGTGCCAAATAACATAAAATTGCTCCAGTAGTTCGCGAGATAAAACCTTTCAAATAATTTCCCCCGTTTTTCCCACATTCTCTTATTATAGTTGCGTGTGTACGGTAAATTATACGGCTATTGCTGAACCAAATATTTCCTTTGGTAGGATTGGTCCTTATGGCCTAAGGATGGATTTAAGATGTGAAGCCACCGCGATTTTTGATGTTAATTTTTTTTTTATTTTAGCAGCTTCTGCTCTGAAGGAAAATAGAGTCTCAATCTGTATAGAGGCATTAATTATGGTAGTATTCCAAGTTCGGTACCATATTCGGATGACTTAAGAATGCTTAATTCATTTTAGGACTCATATTTGCACGATAAAGATGTTAAACAACGTAAAAAGAAGAAGAAGAAGAAGCATTATTTAAACGCGCTTATCTTAGTATGAGTCAGTGATTACTGGTCCGAATTAAAAAATTCTTTCAGTGTTAGATAGCCCATTTATCAAGGAAGGCTATAGGCTATATTTTATTACGCTAAGACTAATTATAAGCAAAGAAATAGAGGAAAATGTGGAAAAAACGGGGGAAATTATTTGAAAGGGCTTATTTCACGAACTACTGGAGTAATTTTTCTGTTTTTTGGCACAGATAAAAAGTAGGAACGTGAAGGATCATAGGCTATTTATTGTGGACTAATTTGTCTGTGAAATATCAAATTTACGCGGGCGAAGTTGCGCGGAACGTCTAGTAATATTATAAAGCTGAAGAGTTTGTTTGTTTGAATCGGATGAGTAGCTCCTTATTAAAGGAGCTACTCATCCGATTTGAAAGAATCTTTCAGTGTTTGATAGCCTATGATCTCGAGGAAGGCTATAAGCTATATTTTATCACGCTAAGACCAATAGGAGCAAATATACAGAGGAAAATGTGAAAATAAAGCTGAAGAGTTTGTTGGTTAGTTTGTTTGTTTGAACGCGCTAACCTCAAGAGCTACTGGCCCGATTTAAAAAAATCTTTCAGTGTTTGATAGCCTATTTATCGAGGAAGGCTATAAGCTATATTTTATCACGCTAAGACCAATAAGAGCAAATATACAGAGGAAAATGTAAAAAAACGGCGAAAATTATTTGAAAGGGCTAATATCTCACAGACTACTGAAGCAATTTTTATGTTATTTGACACGAATATATAGTAGACACTAGACTACGTGAGACATGGGTTATTAATTTGTGAAAAATATACGGTTTCCGTGAAATTTCAGATTTACGAGGACGAAGCCGCGCGTAACGTCTAGTATTATTAATATGTTTATTGCTCCATTCATCACCATGTCTTTGGTGTGCAGAATAATGCGGCTATCAGCCTCCTTATATTAATTAGGCCCTGTC
Organism: Lysandra bellargus; assembly: GCA_905333045.1. Taxonomy (NCBI): domain Eukaryota; kingdom Metazoa; phylum Arthropoda; class Insecta; order Lepidoptera; family Lycaenidae; genus Lysandra; species Lysandra bellargus. The sequence continues at coordinate 7,442,719 of HG995363.1, read as the reverse complement.
AACAGCGTTTTCGTTGGTTGAAAATCATACATTCTAAATTTTTTATTTTATTTTATTTTTACTATCTTTTATCTAAATATTATTCCAAAATTGGCATTTAAATATTCGATTCAATCGAAATGATAACAAACTCGACTATATACATAAATCCCACGCAGTTATTGACCTCATACCTTGTTAAAGCTAAAAAAAACCCCTCCCCCACCTGCATGAGATATTCAGGTGGCTCCACATCGTAAACCCATCTTAGGGATATAAAGATCAATCCTACTAAAGGAAATCTTTGGTTCAGCAAAAGCCGTATTCCTCGTTTTTTTGTCTTGTACGCACACGACTATTAGTCTTAGCGTGATAAAATATAGCTTTTCTCGATAAATGAGCTATATTTACCACTGCAAGAATTTTTCAAATCGTACCAGTAGTTCCTGAGATTAGCGCGTTCAAGTTAGCCCTTTCAAATAATTTCCCCCGTTTTTCCACATTTTCCTCTATTTCTTCGCTCCTATTAGTCTTAGCGAGATAAAATATAGCCTATAGACTTCCTCGATAAATGGGCTATCTAACACTGAAAAAATTAACAAATTCCGTTGCGTAGTTTTAAAGATTAAAGGGAACAAAGGGACATGAGGGAAAAAAAGCGACTTTGTTTTATAATATGTATAGAATATGTATATTATAGATGTACAAAAATTTTAGGTTACAATTTTATTATGTTAATATGTATAGACATAGATAGATAGATAGATACCTATAGATAGATAATATATACACTAAAACAAATTGATGGGGAGCGGCGGTGAGGGGGGAGGGGAGAGGAGGGGAAACACCCTCGTAGGTACCAAATCTACACTGAGAAACCCCCCAGTATTGGAGCTACTTACCTTTGAAATTTTCGGGATTCTGAGGCTACATCATATTTTATTCTCGGTAATTTGCATAGCGTGTTTTGTGACGGTCGCCGGCTGCAGCTGCTACAGCACAGTCACAGTTCTAACTTTGAGGATTGTGTTTGTTTTTGTTTTGGCGGGGGGCTGCGAAATGAAATAAAACTGATGCGCTTGATACGGCGCCGGCAGTCATATCGGCAACTTGCTGGGGTAGGTTTGTGAACCTTTGCCAAAAAAACAACTTTATTACCTAATAATACACGTTAATAAATACACGTTTAATATTCCGTCCGTTCAGTTTTGTAGGTTAACCTACAAAACTAAAAATCTATATCAGATCATTATCAAATAAGCACCAGATAAGTACTTAAATTGACAAATTGAACACAAAAACTCAAAACCTATACAGTTTAACTAATACCTAATAATTACACAAAAAATATATTTTTTCAATTGATAAAGGAATTAAAATAATATCTACACTCAGAATAATTAAATAACACAAACTAAAATATGAAAGTTATCGCAAATCACAAAACTAAATAATATGAAGATTTCAAAATGAGTTTGACTGTGCATAAAATTTTAATTTCGAATTTAGAATGCTACTTACTTTTTTAGGGTTCCGTACCCAGAGGGTAAAAACGGGACCCTATTACTACGACTTCTGTCCGTCTGTCCGTCTGTCAGTCATCAGGCTGTAACTCAAGAAGCGCTATAGCTAGACTTCTGAAATTTTCACAGATTGTGTATATTTGTTGCCGCTATAATAACAAATACTAAAAACAAAATAAATTAAATATTTAAGGGGGGCTCCCATACAACAAACTTGATTTTTTTCGCTATTTTTTGCTCTTAATATTGATTAACGGCAACACATTGGGAATTTTAATGTACACAAAATACTTAATTGTATTTGTAATTTAATAATTAATATTAAATTTAAATAAATTAAATAATTAAGGGGGCTCCCATACAAAAAATACAATTTTTAGCCTATTTTTGCTCTGTACCGGTACGGAACCCATCGTGCGCGAGTACAACTCGTACTTGGCCGATTTTTTCAGCTAGTCAGGTCAGTCAAGAGTCAGTCATAATTTACTCATAAAATAATAATCTTATACAGGGTCTAACAAAACTAAATGATAATACTTTAGGATGTGTACGTGTTCCTCGTAGACTGTTGTAAAGAGTTCACTGTGAAAGTAGAAGCGCTGAAAGATCAAATTTTTTTTTCACTTTTGTATGGGGAAACTGGTACGCTCGGGCCCTTGCCATACAAAAGTGAAAAAAATACGTCTTTCAGCGCTGCTACTTTCACAGTGAACTCTCTACAAGGAACACGTACAAACCCTAAAGTATTATCACTTAGTTTTGTTACACACTGTATATAAAATTCTAGTGTCACAATGTTAGTTACCGTACTCCTCCGAAACGTCTTCACTGATTTTTATATTATATTAAGCATATTCAGTAGGTCTGAGAATCGGCTACTGCATAGACTAAGAAAATAGTATGTCTGGCCTCTGGGCTACTGGCTACTTTTTATATCGATGAGTGCATTTGTTGAATAAATAATAGTAAATTACTACTTGAACTCGAGAGTGTCGACGACCATTGTGCGACGGGCTAGCGAAGAACGTTGCCATGGTGCCGTACTTATTAATCACCTCAATATAATACTTATTTATATGGCAAAAGAACGTTTGTCGAGACAGCATGTATTAAATTATAAAACTTAATAATATTTTTTCGAAACATGAACATCCCTTCTTACATCGCACCGCGCACGTCTGCGTCATACGGAGAACACTTCCCCAAAACTTTCAGTCTCTATACGATCAGTGGTTTAGGTTTTATCGTAATTCTATTTTCATATCTAATAATTGCTTTAACCCTAGATTTCGCCTAAAACACAGGGTAAACTAATTCTGGCAACACTGTAAACTAATACCTCACCATGTATATTAATTATTAATACTTACTGAAAATTATTAAGTAAGTATTATGATTATTATATTATTCAAGATTTATTGATAATATGATAATATATATTATTATAAATTAAATAGATTAGTATAAGTGTAACTTCATTTCTTATAAAAGAAAATTTTAAATTTTTGGCACTTTACACAATCTTGTGCATAAAATTAAATCTCAATGAAAAATAAAAACACCAATTCGTACAGGAATAATTAATTTTGAATTTCGAACGCCAATATTTTTTAACTATATCAGAGTACACTATATTATTATTATTATGACAAAACATAATGTAAAGCCCTCCATTCAAGACAATCTTTCTAAATTCTACAAAAGTATCAGAAAACAATAATATAATAACAATAAATTGTTACAAATATATAGTTATTATTTAGATTTAACAAGTAATTGCTACGGTAATATAATAGGCTTCATAAGTTGCAATTTCGATTGTAAATCTAGATAATTTACAAATAGAATTAGATCGCTTTATCGTGAATGTTGGCTTTATTTCATAAGCAAAATAGTATTTACTCAAATGAGCTCTAATGGCTTGTTTACACGTATTAAGTGGATAAGTAATGTAACTAAATTTTTACTTAATTTTAAGTTATTAATTGCACGTAAACACAAATTTAGTAGGAAGTAGCAAGTTCAAAATTTAGTGAAGTGATTTTATAATGACTTTATAGTCATAAGTTAAAGGCCAATTCCATATGTGACTGACTCTACATTTGATACGACTTGCGTTTTATTTTGTCATATATTATGGTTACTATTATGTTATTAATATAAATTTTAAGATGGCTGTGTAGCAGATTAAACAAGTTAACTTAAACAGAAAAAATGGTTATCATTATTGTTTTCAAATAGCATTTATTTAGTCAAACATAAACGTGACCGACACTACATGCAAAAGGAAGTCGTTTCCGAGAGTGTTTGTAAACATCAATAATCTTCCTCTCTGTGTGCTAAATAACTCTACTTTGTATTTTTATCGAAAGTGCATGAAACAAACTATTATAAAATGGTTACCTTTGACCTGTAAGTTACTTTAAAAAAATATTTATTAACAAAAGAAATTGTGACCGACACTGCGTCCCAAAACGTGACGGTATTTTTACATGAAACCTTAAAATTAATATATCTCAGCACGTACAATATGAACTCTAAAATTATATAAAAGCAAATCAGTAATTACTTAATTCATTAAAATGCTTTTTTTTAACTAATACATCACAAAAACAAAATCGCTAATAAATGTCAAAAAATTACTCAAAATGAAATCTTCTCAAAGACAATTAACATAATAACCCTAGAGCCCAGCGATAAGCAGACTTTCGTCATATTTATAAGCTAAAAATTTTCCTTTATATGAGCCCTATAGAGGTAAGAACGACAAGACACGTCGATGGAGTTCACAAGATGGAGTTTCGGTCGCTATTATTTTAGAAGGTTTCCAGTTCTGCAGGTCAACCTTACCTTCAATGAAGTTTAAAGATCAATCATTTTATCTTATTTTCTTGCGATATCTGTAAGAATCTCATTTCTACTGCCATATTTTTGTGACAATTGCTTCCCATTTCCAGACATCGCTAAATTTTGGATTTTATTTGACTTTGAGGTGATCTGGCAGGTTTTTAAAATAATAATTTAGCTTACTGCGACTGCAAAGAGGGAGCGTCAATACAAAACACACATTTGACAACTTCACGTAACTTGACGCTTCCGCTTCGCAGTCGCTTGGTCGCTTAGGTTTGAACGAAGCCTAAAAGCACTACCAGAAGTATTTGTTGGAGATTGAAAATGAAAAATATTAATAAGATATAATTAAATATAAACATAAAATATTACCAAATGCACCGGTACTACCAGTACATACGCCACTCGACAATGCAATGCAATAACAAAATTAACAAAATCTCTTTTGACATTTATATACTCGTAACATGAGTTTCATTACTCGCCTCGAGTTGGACCAGAGTTAAAGGAAATGAAAAAAATATTTCATCATAGAGTAATTATTTGAAATACAAAGGTCAAAGGTCTGCCAGCTAATTATATAAAGGGCATGCTGTTAGCCGTCTCAGCCTCAACCGTCACAAAATGGCGGATGTCAATTACGTTTATAGAATTGGCAGTTTTCTTGTTTTATTATGTAGTTATGTACTACATGTTGCTATATATAATTATAGTTTATAACCAGCAAGAATAACTGTATTCTTGCTGGTTATAAACTATAATTATAAACTATAATTATATAAGAACTGTCTTATTACATTTTCATGACGGCCAGATGTCCTTTTCCTTTGTTTGTGTGTCTGTGCTTTTCATCAAAATTGGTCCGGTCGTTTTGGAGTTCAATTGATGTAAGCAAATTAAGAATCTAGTAATAATTAATAAAAACTGCTTCTTAAATCCTTATGGGCGAAGCCAAACGAGCGTAATTTGTGAGTCGTGAGCCGCAGAATTTCTGCCGGGCAGAATTCTGCTGCATTCAGTTTCATACAAAAGTCATGTTTGATTCACATGAGCGTAATTTTGTGAGTTGTAATTTGTATGAAAAAAATTCTGCCCGGCAGAAATTTTGCGGCTCATGACTATAAATTACGCTCGTTTGGCTTCGCCCTAAATCTTCTTAATTTATGACACGACATTTCACTTATCAGTCATCAGATAGAAATGTCAGTTGTCCGATCATAGTCACAGTCACAGTCACAGAATATACAGTGACAACTGACAGCCAACATCACAATGACAGTCACAGACGTAGCCAAAGATTACATATTTTTATCCTTGATATTATCATGAACGTAGAAAAAAAGGCGGACGGGACGGAGTCTTACTATATTATACAAAATTGTGTCTTCAGAGTTCAGAGTCGGCCAGGCTGACTGCATGTACACGATCCGCACGCACACATTCTTACGCTAGTCCATACCATTTGACAGGCGTAAGAATGTGTGCGTGGCCGACTCTGAATACACAGTTTTGTATGTAGTAAGATTTTGTCCGCCTTTTTTTCTACGTTCATGCTTGAAATACTCAAACATTTCACGAAATTAGCTACATAATTAGCTAAAAAATCTATTGCTAGCTTGTCACGAGCCGTTCAAGCAGCGCCGAGCCGCGCTTTTGAAGTTACCGACTTCAATCGGATCGGACACACCTGCTCGAGAGCCAGCCCGCGCCATCTCGAGCCACCCCCTTCGCACGGCGCGTTTCTCGAGCTGGCGCAGCGCGGCTCGTGATATTACGCGCCGTGAGAACCCAGGATAAAAGGTCTGATTAGACGTACGAACTTAAAGCACGCGGGTTTTAAGTTCGGGAACTTACTCGGCACGCACGCTCGCACGTCTATCACCACTTAAATGGGCATGATATAGGTACTCGCTATTTAAGTAACAAATCATCATCTAACGGCCAATAACGGCTATGATCTATCCCATTACCGCACCCATAGTCGTTTAAGTGTATTCAGATGAGTTCGTCGCGAGAAATTGAGTAATATATAGCAAGGATAAGGGCCCCAAGGGCCCGGAATACAAATCGATCAATTTGTTGAGGGATAATTTTGATTTACGCCTAAAAGGTATTGTTTCCGAGGGATAACCCTTTAAAAGTTCTTTGTTTGGGACGATTTATGTGTGATCGGTAATAGTTCCCACTTCCCGGGGATTTTGTACAATATTAGTGCTTTTTTGAATAACACCATCCAGTATACTCCTCCTGTATTTGTTATGATTTTGATGCGAGTCCTAAGAGTTTTACTAGTTAGTGCTTCAGTTTGTCCCTCAAGCTTCCAGAGCTCGAACATATTTTTCATTTGTAAAACAACACTGTACACTTATAATTAAAATAAAACTCAAACACTCAGATCACTTTGTTTATTACACTTATTCTCCAATCACTCAATCAAATAACTTAACACATCCAGGTTTTCTAACACTAAATACTTTTAAACACTTTTTCCTCTCAAACTATTTCAGTTACTTTCACACAGTAATAACTCTTATTTTATAGCTCAAGCACCGAGCTCACACTTTACTGCTATGGAATATCCTCTACGAAGGATCTCCACCAACTGACTTGGAAAAAACCCACCAGTCCACAAGTTCCCTCTCTACTCTCAATCATTTAGGCGGGTAAAGTGTGAGTTCCGCTTAGCGGCGCTAGTGCGCAATTTAAATAACTTCCGCTTTTAATTTAAAGTCTTATTTTAATTTCTTATAACATTTATGTGTATTTAAATAATTTCTAATATTTATTTTTAACATAAAAATATTTATTAAATTAAATTATATTAAACTAAGCCCCGTATATGAACATCCGTTTCTTTTTATGATCAAATAATTGAACTAAAATATATTTTGATAATTCCATAAATTTGTAAATATTTTATTAACTATAATAATTATTTTATTTAGATATTTTACATTTAATATAATTTATTCTATTTAATTTCATTCAAAAACTTGAAAGGTTCAAGTTTTTGACACATTAATAGAATTTTCGGCCGTCTATAGAATTAAAAACCGGCTGGCATCCTTAATAAAGTATTTCACGTTTTGAAGGAACTTTTGTTTTGTTTTGTTTTGTTTTTGGTTATTAGTTTATGATAATGGTGTTGGGTTAGGTTAGGTTAGGGTTTTTAGTTTTCTCTAGTATGTATCTTGTTAAATATATGGTATCTTGTTTAATTTAGTTGTAATTAATTTAATTTTGTACACAACAAAAACATTATGTATAATTCTTCTCTTGTTTTGACTTGGTTTTGACAAGTGACAGATGAAAATCAATTTGTCTTATTGTGTTGCCAATATAATTACTTGTGGCGGCGGCGTGCGACAGATGTTTGTCGCATGTGCGACAGCATCAGTCGTGGGCTGTCGCGCTAAATTTTATTTGTCTACAGTTTATTATTTTATTGGTATTTAAGTTTTTGTCTGTTTGTGATTAGTTTAGTTTAAAATTATTTGTGATATCCATGTCGTCACTTATGGCTGTCGCGGAAGACCGGCGCTGAATATGCCTTCGGGTGTACCAGCATATGCCGAGCGTGGGCCAATTTGCGACTGCTAGAATTGTTTTTATATTATAATATTGTGTAAATATGTACCGTGTTTGTAGTGGCAAATAAAGCTTATTATTATTATTATTATTATTATAGCTTGTCACCCGTATTCAATTGTTTGTATCTATTGTAAACATTTTTGTCTCAAGTTTCTTAATATGGCATCTAATTTTAGTCCTTCGCCCCTTATGACTTTTTTATATATTATGCAATATGTAACCATACTAAATACTATAAATGCGAAAGTGTGTCTGTCTGTCTGTCCGTCTGTCTGTTTGTCTGTCTGTTAACTCTTCACGCTCGAACCGCTGAACCGATTTTGATGAAAGGCATGGAGATATTTTGAGTCCCGAGAAAGGACAGGATAGGATACGATAGTATTTATCCCGGAAAAATACAAGGTTCCCGAGCGATAAACGAATTTTGGCACAACAGAGTTGCGGGCGTCATCTAGTAGTATTATTTTCCAACGACTTTTCTTGGTCCCTTACCACTATTGCTGTTGGGGCTTATGAGAATGGGTGATGGGCCATTCGTCTGATGAGAACTTCTATTATACCATCCGGTAATGGATTGAAGTAACTGCTTTAAATAACTTTTATTATCTAGCTAGTTAATCATTATTTATGGTTAATAAAAACTTTATAGTTCTTAGGTAAAACTTCTTAGCTATAAACTGACTAAAATCATAGCAATAAATGCTGACCTGCAGTTGATGCGTTACGGTCTACGATAGAACAAACATACCTTATAATATTGTATAACTAGTGTAGTGTATTGATAAATAAAGATGGCCGCACTACCAATCATGGTGGGGGCTGGGAGAATATGGCCGCCAGACGTGAGAGCCGTCGTCTACTTCTTCACCAGCCGCCGCCGGGAGTAGAGTGTTCAGTGATACAGTATTCTGTGTGTCTGTGTTTAATTTACTCCTCCAACGATAATGTACAAATTGTACAACTACCAAAAATGTAGTCGGAAAAAGATTGCCCAGAATAACTAAATACTTGCCTTTTTTCTTCATACTACATTATAGTGGTAACTGCAGTTATTCTTGTAGAAAGCAGTTTTTTAAGTGGAAACTTCTTTGGCGGCACATGGTCTCATTATTAACAGATTACAACGCGACGTTACGATACGATGCATTTTTAAATAAACTTTTCAAAATTGGAACAGGTAGCAAGTATTATATAGTGTGTCTATTCAATATTTGCGAGTTTCTTACGCCGGTTCTTCTCGCCGGGTTAGTTTCTGAACCGCTAGTGGGCACCATAGTTTTGACGTTCAGATTTTTTGTATAAAGTATACTCGGAATAATTATTTTAGATTTTGATTCCTACCTATTCTTAAAGTTCAATTTAGAATGGCTCATTTGAAAACGCATCACATCGCCTCGTCACGTTTGACCCTAAAGTTTACAATTCGTCTTATATCATACCACGTCCGCGAGCTGTTATACCGTCCACATTTCCCTAGAGACCACTTTTACGTGAACAACATTGAAAACAGCCTTATATTTTGAATATTCTTTACAGTATCATGCCGAAATGTTGTAGTGTGTCATGAGACGGGATACAAAACTGACAAAAAAATCTGACATAACATCCATACTAACATTATAAATGCGAAGTGTGTCTGTTTGTCTGTCTGTCTGTCTATTACCTCTTCGCGCCCAAACCGCAGAACCGATTTTGATGAAATTTGGTATGGAGATACTGTGAGTCCCGAGAAAGTGCATAGGATACTTTTTATCCCGGAAAAATGTACTGTTCCCACGCGATAAACAAATCTTGGCGCATCTCCGTTGCGGGCGTCATCTAGTATATTATAAAAATTATGAATGAAATACACCGTAAATACCGCTAAAATTGTAATTTGTAATTTAATAATTAAATCTCAGAATAATAAGGTACTTTTTCAAGTTCTCCACTGAAATTCTGTGTTAAACCAAACAAATGGTTATATATAAATAAGGCGCGAACGATAATTTGAATTTCGAGTGTGAATCTTTTTTATGTGTCAGTATTTCACCCGAGCAAGTTTCAACAATAAAACCTGGAGATACTTTGATTCCCAGGAAAGGATTTTCATTATTTTTTGAAGGAGCAATTTTCATCCTGGAAAAATGTACGGTTCCCGCGCGATAAACGATTTTTGGCGCAACTGAGTTGCGGGCGTCATCTAGTTTCGAATAAGTTCCATGCCTCGATTCACGGGTAAATACTGACATACAAGGTACCTAAGCTTTATTCACTACCAATGGTCTACGATGGTCCACTGCAGGCCACGCAATTGTGCGTAGATCATACACAATTGTGTTTAGGGGTAATTACCAAAAAAAGGGGTAATAACCCCTTCTACACAATGGCGATGACTTGTAGTGGGCTAGCACGGTCCATTGTGGAGGGGCACCTTTAGATACAGAATGTCTTGACAGACTTGACGCCCGCAGTTATGGGCTTCATATTATTCTAATGTAGTAACTATGAGAACCGACGTTTTATGATGATTATGAAGAGTTTGACGCATAATTTATGGAACCTATCAACGTCTTCAATTCATTGCGTTAATTAAGTAATAATTTAATTAATTTTCGACTCTGAGTGCGGTCGTTATACTCTAACAACATCATTTGCAGTAAAAACTAGTATTGAGATCGTTGGTAAAAACATTTAAAACAAATAAAATCTAGATGTACATTGATATTGAAGACTATTTTCCTTTATTTATTTTTTTGAAATGACAGCGTAATAACCAGCTTTATTGAGAACCAGCTGTGTTAGAGTTTGCAAAGAAATAAGAATCATGGCGCGGGAAGAGCAATATTATTAAATGTCGAGTTATTAAAGTGAGCAGCTATATTGTATGCAAAATACTAATAAAAGGTTTATTTACCTTATTCGGCTCTGAAACTACAGCTGTACCGATTATGACGAGAAGCACAATCGTAGAGTTGGCTACGGAGAGATTTTCTACCCGTGGAAAAATGTACAATTCCTAAGATTACATTTTTTTTCTGCGTAAGCTCGCGGCTATCGCCTACACCTTTCCAACAAATGCAAAACCGTGGGCGGTTCGCGGCGTTCTGGAGTTATAGCGTCAGGAAGGAAAACCCGACTTATTTTTATAGTTATATTAGATACTTAGCTACTTTAGCAGGTTTTCAGGAACACTATTTAATTTCAAATATTATATAAAATAACTAGATATCGCCGGCAACTCCTTTGCGCTAAAAGTCGTTTATCACGTGGGAACCGTACATTTTTCCGGGATAAAAAGTAACCTACGTCCTTTCACGGGAAATAAAGTATCTCCATAACAAATTTTATGAAAATCGGTTCAGTGTTTTGAAGAGGTAACAGACAGACAAACTTTCGCATTTATAATATTAGTATGGAATATGGATAGTATGTTTATTGAGTTGTGTACATAGGTATAAAGTTCGGCTTATGTACATAGCACTCGTGACTGAACATAATTTGGATATAGAACATTATTTGTTATTTCGCGCCGAACAACTATTACGGTATGATAATTTAAACACAATATACTGTTAGTTCAGCTGATCATAGTTAATATATACATATAGATATTAGGCATAAAATTGGAGTGTCTGTCTGCAATTATAAACGTACTACATCTACCAAATAACATTTTTACAACTTTTGTCTGCCTTTTTGTCCCGTCTAATCTCTGAAATGGCTGGACTTATTTTGACGGGACCATCGTTGGCAGGTAGCCGATGTAATAAGGAGTGGCTTAAGCTACTTTTATTTTGGAAAAAACCTTTAATAAAAAATATAAAAAAAACAATAATGTTGAAATGTCCAAGCATTGTCCAATACCGCGAGCAGATCAGCCGCATGCCACCACTGCACTGCGCCGGCCGCCGGCAAATCGGGCGCCCACCACTTCTCAAAAATACAAAAAAAAAAGCCATTAACTATTTTTTAAATGAGTAGCGGAGGAAGTCTCGGGTGCAGCGTCATAAATAAATGAATTCACAGCTGAATCTACATTTCTATGAGTTATTTACATTTTAATAGCAATCTTAAATGTTTCCTAGAACTCGTTTCCCCAAAACGGGGCAACACGAAATTACATTTCAAAGGGAAAACTTAAAAAATATGATTTCATATGGCATTCCGGGTGCGCTGGAATTTTTAATACCGGCCGGATATCAGGAAATATTCTGGTAACGCTTCTATGTATTAAGCCGCTAAACCAGCTTTATTCGTAGCTAATACGAAATTACAGCTTGAAACGTCCTGCGTCGAGCAAAGCGTCATCGTTATTTTATTTGTATGAATAAAGTTCAATTTTGAGCAGATATTTTTAAAACACTGCATCGCTTAGCGCGTTGGTATGAAGTGATATCAAGTGTCTAAACACACTAGGCTGAATTACGCCGGCGTAAATTCCGCCGCGTTTACGCCGCGCTTCAAACTCATACAAAATACGGGCGGAACGCGAGAGACAACACACTATTCCGTCGCGTATTTGTATGCGTTTGACATTTGCGGCGGAATTTACGCCGGCGTAATTTACGTGGCCGAAATTACGTTCAGCCGCTTACGTCTGATGCGACACACTATGAATTACGCGAAGAGCCGAAATTTCGGGGCCTAATTTTCGTTGCGGAACGCGCGCGTAAGTGAGTATTTAAAATTCTCAGATGTAATGTGTGCGTTAACGCTTTGGACTTAAGGTCGGATTTGCTATGTTCGATTTTGATAATTCCGTCGCGTATTGGTGTGTTGCTATACAAAACATTACCACCGAATCGCTGCCGAACTTTACGCTCGACTCGGCTCGACGGAAATTCGGCTCGCGACGGAATTTCGGCAGAGTCTGTCGCGTTCCGTCCGTATTTTGTATGCGTTTGATGCGCGGCGTAAACGCGGCAGAATTTACATCGGGGTAATTCAGCCTAGTGTGTTTAGACACATATTATGCTCACTTTAAATGCGTCCACCCGAACGCGTGGTTTGGCGGCTACACCGCATTACAAGCAAAATATTATATATGTATAATTGTATTTATTAACAGCGCGACCGTACCGCTACTTAAGGGTCCGTATACGAAATTTGCCGATTTCGCTGATTTAACGGACGTGATTTAACATATATAGTATTTCTATAAGTTTTAATGCACAACATGTAAGATCATTTCAATTATAATCTAATGTTGGAGCTAGATTTTTTATTTTTTTAAGTATTTTTAAATAATCCAACTCAAACCCGCGACAGTTTTGTGATTTTTGCTGTAAAAGGTTTAGAATATCACCTGTTTATGGATTGTATTGACGTCTTAACGGTATGAAAAAAATACAATGTACTGTTGAGAAAGTCGTCTATAAAATGTTGGAATTACTTTTTACCACTTTAATATGAAATAGTTGAGTAAAAAAATATGTAACTCGGCAAAATTTTAGAGAAAATGGGCAAAGAATTGCTGTTAATTTCGGAAACTTGGAGCTGTAATTCATAAAAAGAAAACGACAGAAATAATCTATAAATAAAATTCTATCCAATTCAAGAAAAAACAAAAAAAAAAAAAACAAATTGTGCCAAAAAACACGATTCAAAACAACCTAAATCTCACATTATATTACTCGCCGCAAGGTTCGAGTCGGCTTTCAGGGCTTAAATATATTTTAAATATATTAATTAATATATTATTTTTTAAGTCTAATAAGGGGAAAAAACCTTATAGTATTTCTGTAGCGAACCTTTGCAATTTCGTATTCATCGGCACAATTTCGTATACGTTCTCTTAAATAAATCGTTACTTTAATATTTGCTCGTGATCTCGCGGTGTAGACTGTAGCGCTCAAACCGCGTATTCGCGCCGCCGCATGTTATAAAATATCCAGCCCAAGAGTCAATTCACATTGAAACGTGACGAGACGATGCAATGAATTTTTAAATGAGCCGTTCAGACTAAATAGCATCACATTGCGTCGTCATGTTAACATGTGAACTGACCCTAAAGTAGAATGTTCTACCTATATCAAAAGTAACACGTGTGAGAACAAAATGGACGGAAATTTTAAAATTAAAACATTTTGACTCTTGGGTTCGTGAGGTATCGATGTGAAAAGTTTGAAAATATAAAATAAAGTGTGAAAATTCCATGATTTTATGGTGCCGCAGTTTGGGATTATAAAATATAAAATGAAAATGAATACGTAGAATGAATAATAGTTCATTGGTAGAGGCGTGCGTGGGGTCTTCGCCAAAGAGCTCCCAAATTGACGTGAAATGAAGAGATAATTGAAACGTTTATTTTGGAGTTTAAGCTTCAAAGCGTTATCCCACTTTTTGTAAAAGCACATAGCTTAAAACAAAACCACAGCACTACTTACAACATACTTACATTGTATTAACCTATTAACACCCATAAGGACACCGGCGACCGAGAAAACAATAGAATAACAGTAGATTTCCAAGAATCTGCGATCGAAGGATATGTAATTTAACATAAAGTTTGTGACTCTTCTAATGCTGAAATTATCTGCAATTTGTAGCTTTTTTTACAAAAATAAACACAAAACATTTGAATATATTTATTCTTGACTTCATTATTTTTATGAATATAACATAGGCGACAGGTTTCCGATGGTAAATGACCACTGCAACCCTTCCGTTACACGAGCCAGCGGCCGAGCTGACAAGGGTCATAATATATTTTATGGTTGACATACAATGTACTGTACATATACAATTACAGCTACACTGCTCTGGTGCGGTGCGGTGTTAGAATTAATAACGCACTGCTACTGCTGCGTTGCGATGTCAATCCAATATAATTAATGGTGATAGCACAGCGCGTCATTAGCTTTGTCCACATTATGCGCTTTCGTCTTTAATATTCGTCATCTTCTTTCATTCAACTTTCGTTTTGGCGCATTCAATAATTGAATGCGTCAAAGAACGCAACGCCAACTGTCATTTTTAATAACAAAGCGAAAATTTTAAACGGTCAGAGGGCATGCGTCGCGGGCATGCCTCACGTTCGCTGTTGACTGCGCTATAACACATGCCCTTGACTAACAGTAAAAGGTGGACAAAGCTATTCAAATCAAATCAAATCAAATCATTTATTTCGGGCATCAGAGGCCCATATAATAAATACCTTAAAACTAACATACATATTGTTACGTGCTAGGGTTCGAGGATTCGGAGAGAAAGACCTGGTGACTCTCTTGAAGACTTTATTCACAAACACTAGCTCACACAAATCACTAAGTCCAAACACTAAGCACTAGATCCAAATCACTGAGCACTATCACTGTCCTAGGTCGTAGCCGAGTTGTCGGTTCACTATCACAATCACTCACTATTGATCACTTGTTTTCACTTTGAAATCGCCTTGATGATCGCTCGGATCGAACTGAACTGACTGCCGGCTTGTTTACCTTTTATATGGCCCGCGTCGAATTCTGGAGCGTTCCATTTTGGATTGTTTACGTAAACACACAATTGACATAAACAAGGTCGGGCTTTTCTAGAAGGTACGCGCAACTGTCGCGCGCAGGTAAGCAACTGCCCGTATCCGTAACAATATTTTATACTTAAAAAACTAACACTGTCACGTTTTGCCGGCGACGTGACTCGCTTCGTTCCGGAGTCTCCCCCGGAACCTCCGATAGACTACATCCATCGGCCAGAACTCCGGCGCCTCGAGTGTCGACAGAAGATTCGTCGGTACTCTCACCACAAAGGAGCTAAAGTTAACTTTGTGGCGAGACTGCAGACGCTCGACCCTCGGGCGCAGTGTCGTCTTCTTCTGGATGTAGTCCACGACGTCCTCGACCTCCATGGACCAGTGCAGGCGGGATGTGTACAGGGGCGACGCGGGGACCTCGCTCCGCAGACGCAGCTCAGGTACATATGGTGCGGTGCCGCGATGGTTGCGGGCGGCGGGCTTCTTCCTCCTCTCCACCAGTATGAAGCCCTCCTCATCGCACCTCCTGCTCTTTGCACGTTGTGTTGTGTTGTTTTCAGTACGGAATATGGCAATGCAACTGCTGCGTTACGACCACGTGCGATAATACATACGTATATCCTGTTCATTGTTTTATTAAGCACCGCGTCTGACGATGCCACACAATAATGTGACTTATAATTTACTCGTATGTAAAAACGTCGGAGCGTGGACGTGTCCCCGCATCGCAACGCAAGGAAGCATTGTGGCTCCATAGTGTTTTATGTCGTGCAATATGTTGCTAAAATGTGGCGGCAACTTTTCATTCCTTTTGACCGAAATGTATAAGTATATTTTCTAGAAATAGCTGCTATTTCAACCTGTTATTTTATAAATCTCTACCAATCTAAGGCTATAAGTCGACTTAGAATTTTTGTTCTAAACGGATTTTATACTTTACAGTAGTGGGTTACATTATGGCTGTCGCAACCCAGTACAATATAGAACAAAATGTTAAAATTTGCAAAAAATACATTTTAAACTTTCATGGTCTCGCTAAAACTCGAAAACGGCTGAACCATTTTGGCTAATTTCAGTTTTAGAATATTTGTGGAAGTTCAAGAAAGACGAAAGTGAAACGAAGTTCACCGGTTCATCTAGTTCCAAAATTCCCACAGACCCATGCCAAGATATACCTTACTGATATCCAAGCAAATTTTTCTAAGTTGTCATGTCAAGAACATTAGACATTCTAAAATCGAAGCAAAGACAGAAGTCCAGCCAATAGAAAGAAAAACCAGTAAGTTTTTTAAGGATAGAAGAATCCTTTGCAACATAATATCTAGTCTACATATTTTCCAAAAACTTCTACAAAGTGCCATCGTGTAGGAACAAAACAAAGACGTAAAGAGTTTTCAAGTAAATTAAAGGCACCAAAGACTTGAATCGCTAGATGTGCTCAAAGCTACAAGACGAGTTTTAACGAGTGTTCCAACAATGTTGTTTCTTAGAATAACCATTACATCGCCGCATATATTAAGCTTGTCTTAATGTATTAAGTACCTCTTTAAAACAAATTAGTATAGTTGTTTCGTCTTACTGGAAGTGTATCGTTACAATAATATATATAATTCAATGTTTAGAAACTTGAAATTTTAAATAATTATATAAGTAGCTAGCTGTCCCGGCAAACGTTGTTTTGCCATATAAATAATTTTTGGTATGAAAAATAGATGTTGGCCGATTTTCAGACCTACTCAATATGCTCACAAAATTTCATGAGAATCGGTCAAGCCGTTTCGGAGGAGTACGGAAACGAACATTGTGACACGAGAATTTTATATATAAGATATAGACAGTTATTATGAGAACGATATTTTGTGACATGTAAAATAAATCAATCAATTATTATTTATAATTTAGTTAAATTACAAGGTTTAAAGACATATTCATTTCACAAAATAGACCTGTAGTTCACATAGAAAAATATATTTATCTATGATATTAAGGTAAGACATATCTATCAATAGTAATCGTTGTGCCAGCTCAGCGCTCGTATAACGACTGGAGTTGGCGACGCGACGTCCATTGTAAAGGGTTCTTTGTTGCCTATTATTGGAGATCTTCTATCGGCCACTCTCGTGATCATTATCATAATGAGACGTCAATATGTTGAATGCCAATCTAGTTAAATGTTTTTGTAATAAATAAGTTAAATTTTACAGTATAATATGGGGCACAGGTTGGTACTACTGACATAATATATTCTGTGCCACAGGCGAGAAGTGTGAAAGGTTATATTTAAGGCTGTTTTGTTACTGTTTCAACTTGTCTATTGTACCTTTTGAAAAAATGAACCTAGAATGCACAGCATCGACAAAATCCTAAAATTCTCAGCAGTAAATCTAAGCTTAGGTTCTTCTTACTTAAGTTAGTTCCCAAACCAGTATAACCAGGTTCTATCATGCACGACAATTCACTATTATATTTTTTTACATTCATTATTATATTAGTATGGATATTTATAAGCAGATAGTAAATCATATTATCAGCCCAATCCGTTTAGCCGTTTTCGTGTATACGTACTTATGAAAATATTAGTAAGTATGGAAAATATAACTTAACTTTACGTAGATATTATTATATTATTTTCACAGTGTATTATTATGTTACCGTCATCTGGATAAATCTGCTATTTGATTCAAATGACTAGCACTTTTATTAAAAATATATTTACTTATTTGAATTAATTAATAGTTGCGTGTGTACGGTAAATTATACGGCTACTGCTGAACCAAAGATTTCCTTTGGTAGGATTGGTCCTTATGGCCTAAGGATGGATTTAAGATGTGGAGCCACCGCGATTTTTGATGTTAATTTTTTTAAATTTTAGCAGCTTCTGCTCTGGAGGAAAATAGAGTCTCAATCTGTATAGAGGCATTAATTATGGTACTGTTCCAAGTTCGGTACCATATTCGGATGACTTAAGAATGCTTAATTCATTTTAGGACTCATATTTGCACGATAAAGATTTTAAACAACGTAAAAAGAAGAAGAAGAAGAAGCATTATTTAAACGCGCTAATCTTAGTATGAGTCAGTAATTACTGGTCCGATTTGAAAAATTCTCTCAGTGTTAGATAGCCCATTTATCAAGAAAGGCTATAGGCTATATTTTATTACGCTAAGACTAATATAAGCGAAGAAATGGAGGAAAATGTGGAAAAAACGGGGGAAATTATTTGAAAGGGCGTATTTCACGAACTACTGGAGTAATTTTTCTTTTATTTTCACAGATAAAAAGTAGGAACGTGAAGGATCATAGGCTATTTATTGTGGACTAATTTGTCTGTGAAATATCTAATTTACGCAGGCGAAGCAGCGCGGAACGTCTAGTAATATTATAAAGCTGAAGAGTTTGTTTGTTTGAACACGCTAATCTCAGGAGCTACTCATCCGATTTGAAAGAATCTTTCTGTGTTTGATAGCCTATTTATCGAGAAAGGCTTTAGCTTATATTTTATCACGCTAAGACCAATACGAACAAAGATACAGAGGAAAGTGTGAAAATAAAGCTGAAGAGTTTGTTGGTTAGTTTGTTTGTTTGAACGCGCTTATTTCAAGAACTACTGGCCCGATTTGAAAAAATCTTTTAGTGTTTGATAGCCTATTTATCGAGGAAGGCTATTAGCTATATTTTATCACGCTAAGACCAATAAGAGCAAAGATACAGAGGAAAATGTAAAAAAAAATATTTGAAAGGGCTAATATCTCACAGACTACTGGAGCAATTTTTATGTTATTTGACACGAATATATAGTAGACTACGTGAGACATGGGTTATTAATTTGTGAAAAATATACGATTTCCGTGAAATTTCAGATTTACGCGGACGAAGCCGCGCGGAACGTCTAGTATTATTAATATTGAAGTGAGCAAGGTCCTCGCGTCGTTGCGAGGTGAATTGCTTGCTCAACTTTCTTGTTTAGAAGGTGCGTCGGAGAAAATGATAAAATAGCACACTCGATATTCCAGTTGAATTCTTTTTTAATCTCCTCTCTAAATCTATCAAAAAGTAAACAAGTCAAAAAATCATAAATTATAGAGTCGTACAAAATAGTATAAAAAGGTTTTTATAAAAGAAATTAGCTATGTACATTAGTCACTACATCACCCCCCTCCAGAGACCGTCAAGGGCGATAATAGGCGTAGATTTTTTATCTTTTTACAATTTAGTTATTGATTGCAGAAATCAATGCCTCATCGATAACTATACAAGCCTTTCCTCCCCGGCGTCGCCTGCCCGTCTCACTCACTGGCACTGGCGACTCAAGCGACAAGACTTCAAGATTCGACCTCCGGTCTTCGGGGGGGAGTGATGTGGCGGTACCCACAATTCGCCTAACATTCCTGCATCGCGCTATCGAAGTTTTCTAAGCGCGTCGGTATATATACGACGGCTGAAATGTATCACGTGGGCTTCGGCCTGACCGAGCATACCACCTCGCTCGGTCAGAAGATCTTCCTTTGGCCTCTACGCCTTATTCCCACATTGGTGACCCTCGACAGAACACGCCTCCTTCAACATCATCACTCCCCGCCCCTCCGCACCGCGCCAGCCAGCGTCGCCTCATCGGGTACATCGTCCACTAGCCGCAATGTACCGCGGCCTGGGCGACTCCGCATCGGCATCATCGGGCTTTCTCACTACACCGATCGGTCAGCAAGCAGAGCACATCTCTCCTGGTCAGCACGTAGCATCGGCCCCGCACGGCAGCTTATCCGACTCACTGGATCCCGTGCAAGCAGCTTATAGTTCCGACTTCGGGGGGGAGTGATGTGGCGGTACCCACAATTCGCCTAACATTCCTGCATCGCGCTATCGAAGTTTTCTAAGCGCGGCGGTATATATACGACAGCTGAAATGTATCACGTCGGGGTCACCAATGAAGTGAGCAAGGTCCTCGCGTCGTTGCGAGGTGAATCGCTTGCTCAACTTTCTTGTTTAGAAGGTGCGTCGGAGAAAATGATAAAATAGCACACTCGATATTCCAGTTGAATTCTTTTTTAATCTCCTCTCTAAATCTATCAAAAAGTAAACAAGTCAAAAAATCATAAATTATAGAGTCGTACAAAATAGTATAAAAAGGTTTTTATAAAAGAAATTAGCTACGTACATTAGTCACTACAATATGTTTATTGCTCCATTCATCACCATGCCTTTGGCATGCAGGATAATGCGGCTATCAGCCTCCTTATATTAATTAAGCCCTGTCAACAGCGTTTTCGTTGGTTGAAAATCATATATTCTAAATTTTTTATTTTATTTTATTTTAATCTAAATATTATTCCAAAATTGGCATTTAAACATTCGATTCAATTGAAAATGATACCAAACTCGACTATATACCTAAATCCCACGCAGTTATTTACCTCATACCTTGTTATTAGCTAACCCCCCCCCCCCCCCCCCCCTCCCCCACCTGCATGAAATATTTAGGTGGCTCCACATCGTAAACCCATCTTAGGGATATAAAGATCAATCCTACCAAAGGAAATCTTTGGTTCAGCAAAAGCCGTATTCCTCGTTTTTTTGTCTTGTACGCACACGACTATAAGGGGCAACTCGTCAAATCGTTGATTGTAACGTTTAACGTCTAAATTAAAGACCAACACGTATGGATTTATTTATACAGAAAAATAATTATTAATTAATATTACGAAACATATTAGAAAGCTACTAATATGTGTAAAAATTGCTTCTCATTCAGCACAATCATGAACGGTTCTGTGCAGTTTTCAAAGGAGTAAAGGTATTTTAAAGATAAAATTTGAATGTAGGTCATAGCATCTCCTATAATTTATGAAGGTTCGTGTATATCGCGTGTGAAAGGCTTTCCACCCCAGCTGCGCCGTACAAAGCATTGACTACAATGAGGACCTGGCCCTTTAGCCAAATCGTTTTCTTTATCGCTTCTTATTAGAATCGCCGATAAAATGTACGGGGGATATGCGTGGAGGCCGCAAAGGAAGATCTTGCGACCGAGCGAGGTGTTATACTCCGCGGTCAGGCCGGAGCCCACGTGATTGATTTCAGCTGTCGTATACAATAATTATATACCGACACACTTAGGCCAGTATTTTGGTCAGTACTCAAGATGCATCTCGGTCTCAAGACACGGTTCAGGCTCTGTGACTGGTTGGCTGTCAAAATTTAGACCAATCACAGAGCCGAACCGCGTCTTGAGACCGGGTGCGGGTACAGGAGAATTAAAAAAATAGGTATTTGAAGAAAATATTGCCATCGCGCTTCGCCCTGCGCCGCGCCGCCGCGCGCCGGTCTGTGTGTGCGAGTATTCTATGTGTGCGTGCGCCGCTACCGCCCGCGCGCCCGGTCCGCACCCTCACCCCGTTGGGCCCCTCGTTCCCGCGCAGAGCCTCGACGCAGTCTGCTTGGAACTTGGAAGTTGGAGCTATAATAATAATATTGTCATTATTCCGAATATAATTTACGTTAGCGTTGTGCTGTGCGTGGCCTCAGTATAGATATTGCTATACCGTGGCGGGGCTAAAGTGGTCGCTTAGTAGAATCATATTATGAATCATAATGTGATTCATTTTATTAAAATCGCAAAATTAAATTCTGCTTGCAATTCACAATTCATGTCTAGTAATTTAACTTACTAAATTGACATTTAAAATTGTCAGTTTGACAGTTTCGACAATTCATTTGCTGAATTAGATACTGTACCTTGTTTCTTCACCAGACCTGCAATATAGAGCAAAGTCTACCCAAAATCACTCTGAAATTGGCAACTCACTGAGGCCGCCATAAAAAAAGAAGAAGATTGAGAGGAATTGATAAATGTTTCTGATCTTCGTGGACAAAATAATACTATAATTTATAACCATGTAGTTTTTTCGATAAAAGATCCTACGGCTAAGTAAATAAGGTCGTAGATTCATTGTCATAGCATTGACCTTTATGTGCATTTTTTGAACTGTTCTTATTACCCATTGTTTAGCGTGGGAAAATTGATAATTCCACTCTCAAAAATGACTTGCTAGACATGAAGTGCTAGACAAATTGTGTAACATTTTATAAAATGTTTATAAATCCGAGCTCGAAAAACAATTATAGGTCGTAAAAGTTGCTCGAAAAACCTACATAAAACGATTTCTGTTGTCGATGAATCTACGACCTTATTTACTTTGAAACAGGAGCTATTATCCAAGAAACTATATAACTTCTTGTCTTTATCTATTTCTTCTATATCGACAAACCCGTGCTAGGGCAGCTGATGGAAAGCAAGAACCGTCGCCCATGGACACTCGCAACAACGGAAGAGCTGAAGGTGCGTTACCGGCCTTTTAAAAGAGAATAGGGTAGGGGAGGGTAGGGAAGGGAATAAGGTCAATAAGGTATGGGATTGGACTTCCAGTAAACTCACTCACTCGCCGAAACTGTTGTTGATTGTTTCACGCCGGTTTTCTGTGAGCGCGTGGTATTTCTCCGGTTGAGCAGGCCCATTACTATGACAGTTTTTCAGGGAAAAATATTATTGTTTTTGAGTGATGATAACTGTATTTTAAAAGATAAAACCGACTTCAAAATAATTGTATGTAATTGAGAATTAAAACTGCCTATTTCCATAACTAGTAGGTAACTACTGAACCGATTTTGATGAAACTTGAACCATTCCCTAAGTTGAACAATACCTAGTACAACAAAAAAGAATTACTGAAATCGGAATTTAGTACTTTCAGAGATATGCGAACACAAACATAAAAATATACAAATAGGTACGACAGTATGTATGTATGTATGTATGTATGACACTTACATGTCATACATATACATAGTCTTTTGAAAGGCACATATTTTGTTCAGACGCTGATATACAGGGTGTAACAAAAGATGTATAAAAGATGTACAGATAAGATGTACAGGGTGTAAAGAGTTCACTGTGAAAGTAGCAGTGCTGAAAGACCAAATTTTTTTCACTTTTATATGGGGAAACTCGTGACGCCGCACTGGGGCGCTTGCCCATACAAAAGTGAAAAAAAAATTTGGCCGCAGATAAAAGCAAGTTTTATTCGTAAAATCTATACATCTATAAATAATATATGTAAATAAAATTGGAGTGTCTGTTTGTAATATTGAAAGAACCGTTTGTTACTACATGCATATTATGAATATATTATTATATCCATACTTACGCTACATACACCAAAACAACATTTTTTACAATTTTTGTCTGTATATCTGTCTGTCTGTCTGTTTGTTCCAGCTAATCTCTGAAACGGCTGGAGCTATTTTGACTCGTGTATCGTGTAGTAAGGAGTAACTTAAAGGCTCGAATTCCAAAAATAAGGACATAATATTATACTTTGACGCGGGTGAAGTCGCGGGCAACAGCTAGTTCATAATATTATAATAGGTACTGTTATATTATACTGCATAGTCCGATTACTTATATAAAATGTACATTCTCTTACCAGATTCATACAGTACTTTACGCTATAATATCATAAATCGACAGGGAAACCCGCGTCATATCGTAGTATGCAGCGATGTATATGTATGTGTACAAAACACTGTAGCGACTGGCAATACCCCCCCTCACTTCCTGCCTTCCCCCGCAGATTGTGATAGAGACAGATGCAGCTCAGGCCCATTTTTCGACAAAATTTTAGCGTAAATCGAGGTCCCGTATTCCTCAGTTTCCTCCTTCAAAATTGAGCTTATCTAATAATTTTTTCATGAAATATCTGCAGGAAGAGTGCCTCTATGCCTGTACGTTTTCATTTTTTTTTTAAAGATCTTTCAAATTTGTTTTATGATCGGTCGATTGGCGGGGTGCGCGGCATTCGTTTTTGGTGATTTTCGAATGCTCATATTTTTTCATTTATTAGTAAATTTAGAAAAAATCGAAGGTACAGGCATAGCTTTCACAGATCCCAATATTGTATATAAAAATCATTTGTCTAGGCGCGTTGTTCAGGGAGTAAATTGGGGAATACGTTTGTATGGAAAAATTGTCTTGGCGTATGCTCTTAAGTACTGACCCCGCCACAAACTTCATATTATCGAACGCTTACGTCAATTTACATAATTATTTTGATCGGCGGTTCTATAAGGAAGTTATAAAGAAAACGTCTTGGCTAAAGGTCCCGGACTACAATGAAGACTGCTGCTTAAATATCCACTAAAGATAACAACTTTTTAAATTTCTCCTCAGCCTTATCGGTGCCATCAAAAAGAGAGTCGAGAGAGGTTGGCTTTCTTTTTTATGTTTCTTATGTCATTTAGACAGACTTGATAGCGGCAAACCCGTAGGATAGTTTCGTCTTTATTAGAATGATGATAGGGCTTAAAGTATTGTGGCGCCGCGCTGATACGCTATTTTTTATATCGCCTCACTGATTTTAAAATTAATGATATCATAAGTTCAGTTGACAAAAACGTGATAAGACAATGCAATTTTTTTGGCTGCATGTTCCTTTGAATGCTTCATTTTAATCCTTCGATCGCGGATTCTTGGAAATCTATTGTTATTATATTGATGTCGCGGTCACCAGTGTCCTTATGGGGCCACCGGTGACCGCCATTAACTCATCAAGGGTTAAATGCATCACGTTCAATATTTTAGCCTCGTCACATTGCAGCATTGCTAGTGACCATATATTTATGAGAACTGACCCTTACCCTCCGATTTTTAAATTAAAACGTCATTTCATAAATAAAATCTTTAATATTATTTCCCAAAGTCAACTCCTGTAACAAGAAATATTGTCAGTTGTGGAGTTGTATTGAGTTAATAAGCTTAAACCAATGTTTGAATGGCGCGGTTTTGATAAGGGTTTAATTTTCTTTGTCACAACTTCGTAAAGAGTTGAGATTGAGTACCCGCGTGTCGTGAGCAGAATTTGAATAATTTTATAATCTGTTGGGATATTTTATAGTCATTATGATCATTTGGTAAAAAATCAGTATGCAGGCTAAATTTTAGAGAGGGCGTGATAGGTACAAATGGTAGGTATAGGAGATAACGAAAAATGTCAAAAGGAAGTCACATAATATACATTGGCTACTGGACAATAACACGGCTTAATGCTTATAGTATAACAATACTAACAAAACCACAAGGCACAAATCTTTATTTTTTAGTAAAATATGTCTCAGAAGTAATAAGCATCTAAGGCTGAATAAAAAAATGTCTCACGTTTTTGACTCTATCATGATAGTATAAAATAAATTTCCCTTATAACATTTACGTGTTATCAGAGGGCGGCCCAGCGAGTCGTCAAAAGTCACTTGGTATGCGTCCTGTGGCGTGATCAGAGATAAATATACTTTTGAGGTATCTTAAGGTACCGTTCCGATCAACGCGACCGCGACCGACAAGATTATGACGCAGGCTATATGGGTTTTATTTTTCTCTACGTCACTACAAACAGCGGCGGCGTGGGTCGGTAGACCAGTGTCGGTACGAAATAAAATCTTGCCTATGTGTAGAATTCGTGTGCTGTTGTAGGGCGAGTAAATTAAACACAGAATACTGTATCACTAAGCACGACCACTCCGGTTGGTGAATGATGAACAAGAGAGAGCTTCGCTCCATATAACCTCGCTCTGCCCGGGCGACAATCTCTCGATATCATCCCCACTACTAGTGGGTGGGCCTGTCTTTATCAATATACTATACTATGCAAGTACGTTTTTGTCTATGCCATAAGGGTCAATTTAGACCGCAACTCGACGCTTAGATGCATTTATTTTATTTATTTATTTATATTTTATTGGCACATCAACAGTTTATAGGAACATTCATTTATACTTAAACTAAATACAATAAAAAATCACATTCTGTCCTACTTACTAATAATAGATGTGAAACATCGTTTTTGAACATAAAAAGTGACACAAGTTAAAATATAAAAAATAAGCTAGACTAAATAATATGAAACCAAAACATAAAACTTAAAATGAAATTATTATCCTTAACCTAAATTCTTACAATGAAAATAAAAATCTTGTAACAAAAATAATAATATTAAAATAAAAATTCAAACAATGTTTTTTAATTATTAAAGAAGGGAAATCAGTTTTCCTTATTTTGAAATATTAATTTTCTAAGCTTACTGACTTTATCCGTATCAACATCAAAATTTTGTGTTTGCAAGAATTGGTTGAAACTTTTCGTCATTCTATTTAAACCTGAAAATTTACCAACATTTGTCCTGCTGAAGTTTGTGCGAAAATATGAAGACTTATTTTTCTGCTATTTATTCTAGGTACATTAAAATTTAATTGCATTAATAAAGATGGTTCTGGTATGATTCCATTGATAATTTTGTGTATAAATTTAAGATCTAAAAATGTGCGTCTTTTTTGTAAGGTGTTCATCCTAAAGTATTTGAGTCTCTCATTGTATCCAGCCCTCCAGTTGATGTGTTCATTGTTGCGAACCCTCTTGTGCACCAGGTATCTAGTAAAAGATCTCTGTACTCGTTCTAGGCGATCTATATGTTTTTGGTACGTGGGGCTCCAGACTTGACTGCAGTATTCAAGACGACTAAGAACTAAAGAATTATAAAGTGTAAGTATTGTTCTCTTTTTCTTAAAATTTTTACTTACACGTTTAATGAAACCAAGCATTTTTTGACTGTCACTGATTACTTGATCGATGTGATTTATAAAACTTAATTTTGTATCCATGATTACTCCTAGATCCCTTATAGTGTTAACTTCTTTTAGTGCGCTATTATTTATTTTATAGACTGAGTTTACTGGTAATGATTTCTTTGTAAATTTTATGTGATAGCATTTACTTGGATTCAAAAGCATATTATTAATGAGACACCATTTACTAATATTATCAAGATCGTCTTGAAGTAACTTAACGTCCCTGAAGTTTCTTATTATTTTGTATATCTTGAGATCGTCCGCAAAAAGTGAAAATTTAGAGTTACATATGTACTTAATAATGTCATTTATGAACATGACAAATAATTTGGGTCCAAGATGCGAGCCTTGAGGAACTCCTGATACTGCTTCATATGGTTCAGAAAAATATCCATCCTTCACTACAATTTGAATTCTGTTAGATAAGTAGGACTTAAGCCATAACAAAATATTTCCTGCAAATCCAAACTGATTTTCTAATTTATAAAGTAAAATTATGTGGTCCACTTTATCGAAGGCACTTGTAAAGTCCGTATAAACTGCGTCCGTCTGGAGTCCCTCATCTATCGTATTTGCAATATCAGTAGTATAACTCAGTAAATTAGTGTTAGTAGATTTGCCTGCGATAAAACCATGCTGTAACGATGAAATCTGTTCCTTTATGTGCCAATCAATAAAAGGATTTATAAGAGACTCAAACACCTTTGAGAAAACACTTAAAAGAGTTTTTTTCTTTTCTAAATATGTATGGATTTGACAGATTTGCAAGACGTCACACGCAATTGAAATCAGTAAAATTTTAGAATTGCATCTACGCGTCGCGTTGCGGTCTGAATTGACCCTAAAGTGGCATTTTATTTGAATATTTGTCCGTCGCGTTCGTTTGCGGCAAAAATCAGAAAGCCACTTTTATACCTTTTACATAACCCAAGAAATATGCCATAATAATATTATTAAGTTTTCTTCAATAATAATAATCCGTTTTGTAAAATTAAAACTATTTCGAGCTACTTAACAGTATGCGTTATTCCACAATTACTTTAACAGTAATTATATTTTAGTAAACTGTAGTAAATGACAGACAATAGTCTCACTGTTTTAATGAAGTATGATAATAAAATAAAAAGTTTTAATTTTTTCAGGAAGTTTCAATTCTTAATTTTCCACGGCGATACCGTACATTTATCTGCTACTGAAAGTATCTCCATGCCAAATCTCATCTCCGTTTAGCGGTTTAGGCATTATGTGACAGATAGACACTTTAGTTTTAATATTCGTATGGACACCGAATTATGAATGGTAGATGACTAAACTATAAAACTACCAATTATTATTGTTAACATTACAATATACCAAACATACCATCCTCATCACCTTGATGAGTGGCAGTCTTCCACAGTGCGTTTCTCGCGTAACTTTCTGCCGCGCACTGTAAAACTCTGGAACGAACTGTCACCAGCAGTATTTCCGGACCTATACGACCTGCAAACCTTCAAGAAAAGAGCGTATTCCCTCTTAAAAGGCCGGCAACGCATCTGCAGCTCTTCTGATGTTGCCAGTGTCCATGGGCGACGGTAGTTGCTTTCCATCAGGCGACCCGTTTGCTCGTTTGCCCCCTTTATTTCATAAAAAAACAATATTTATTTCAACTGTCTTCTTTTGTCTGTACAAGCACTTCCACTCGTCCGTGTAGTATTCTCGTCACGCGTCCGGTCCGAACTCCGGACGATTTTTACGGTCCGCCCTTGTAGTGATTTATCGTCCGTTCGTCCGACGCTTACATGTACTTACTCGGCGGGAGATTATTCTGTAAGTACTGCTTAGTGATCCAATTATTTTATTACATTTTGTAACTGTTAGGATCAGGTCACATTATGATGTCATTACATTCGCGGCTCGTTACATTTAACGAGTCGCGATTTGAGGATGCGTAAAATTTTCAGAAATTCAAAATTGAAATATTAAATAGCGTGGTTCAGCTTGATATTTCAATTTTGTACCGCTGGGCGCTGCGTCATATTATAACCTTGTGCCTTCTTGTGTCGTTTCGCTGTAAGCGACTTTTATAATATTGGAATGTACGTGGTCTTATAATAAGCACTTAAGAACATTCTTTTATGCTTTGAAATAAATATTAAGGCCGTCCTTCGAGCAAATGACCTTGGCCCTACATTTGCCGCGTTGCCGAGATAATAATAATAATAATAATAATAATAATAAACATTTATTCAGTACAAACACATTACACCACATTACAATAAACATTTCACAAAAAAGACAATAAGCATAAAATAAAAAAACAAAAATAATATAAAAAAGGAACATTAGCAAATAAGTTCCAGAAGGACATAATATACTGTAGGTAGGTGTATATTTGGGTACTTATAGCTAGCAAATTACAATGCAGTGTAATGCGAATTCCACCGAAAAGGACCCCACTCAGGTGATGATCACAGTATACACCGCGATCCCTGGTGTTCTGTGGGGCCTTGTTGCCAATCGCTCGACAGATGCACACTGGCGCCAGCGCAAAGTGAACAATAAGATAGTAAAAAAAAAAAACTTTATAAATACTTACATTATAAAAAATAAATAAGTAGATAAGCCTAAAAATGATGAGAAAGAACATGTACATATTTAATAGGCATATATATATATATATATATATATATATATATATATATATATATATATATATATATATATATATATATATATATATATATATATATATATATATATATATTATAGTGTAAAAATAAAATAGTGTATAATATAAAAATTCCCTTTCATCCCATCTGTAATATGACGTCACGTCATAGATCAAACAGGTGGCGCCCGGCTGGCGACTGACCTACATAGCGACGAGATAAGGGACGCGCGCGCAGCATACCGTGAACGAAGCCTGACCGAGGCAGTCCGTACACCTGTTATTTGTTATTAAATTATTATTAATAATTAAGAGTTATTTTACCGTACACGTATCAACTTAAGCAATGTTGCGGCTTCGACGATATGGTAAGTGTGTGAACAATACAATAATAACATGATAAATATAATAGATTACACATTTTTGTGTAATATAAGTTTACTTTGTAGAATATGTATATATTAAACAGATAAATATTTCTTTTAGAGACAAGATGACGAGTAAACGCTGTACTTTGGATGCACGGCGCATTTACTGGACCATAAGATAATAGATAATTATGAATCATGATATTATCCAGCGAACCAATAAAAATACCACCCCGCTTCGGCTTGCGAAACGAGAGGTAAGAAAACTGTTCGCTTATAAGGTACCAAGTGTTAATTAAAGCTATAATAATTATATACTTACTACTAATCTTTGATATTAATTCTCATAACAATTTTAATTAGGACCTGTCATAAAGAAGAAAAATGTATACGCAAATTAAATGAAATACTTAGAATTTATAAAATAATGATAATTAATAATTAATATGAATGCAATAAATATACAAGCTATATAATAGTCCATGAATTAATAAAATTATTAAATATTTATTTAGACAGTGTATCGATTTTGTCGTCAACGAGTATTTATGAGCTATTGTCAATTTGCTTACTAAGTAGGTGAGACTTAAGTTTTAATTTAAATGAGTTGTTTGTTCGCAGAGCTCGAAGAGGTGGTAAAAGATTGTTCCAGATTTTGCTGGCGAGATATCTGAAACTACCCCTGAAGCTGGATGTACGGTGAAGCGGCGTGACCAGCAGGAAGGACGAGCCTCTAGTTGTGACAGTCAGCTCATTTTCACTAGCCCACTGTAGTTTGTTGTAGAGGTAGGAAGGAATTTTAGATTTAACCACGCCGAATAAGAGAGTAGCAAAATGTACCTGCCTGCGTCCGTCCATCTTAAGCCAGCGTAGGCTATTAATATACGGCGTGACGTGTGTCCGTGGTGGAATGTTGCAGCAAAATCTCGCACATGCGTTTTGCACTTTTTGTACAAGTTTTTTAGACCGCGAAAGAAGACAGGGACCCACGACTGCGTCCGCATAGTTTAGATTTGAAAGAACAAGGGACTCGCAGAGTGTGCTACGCAGCTTCTCAGAGACTAAGTTTCTAATTTTGTATAAAACCTTTAAACGGTAGAAGCAGCGGCTCACTACATTAATTATATGTTTTTCGAACTTGAGCTGCTCGTCCATAAGGACTCCCAAATTACGCACCTCGCTTACTCGCTCAATAACCGTATCCTGTATGCGTATTGGAAGCGAAATTTCGGATATTTTTTTTAGTTGATGTTTGGTACCTAGCACTATGAACTTCGTTTTGTCAGGGTTGAGTATCAAGGCATTTGCTTCTGACCAAGCCTTAATTCGTTGCAAGTCTTCATTTAACTTACGAATGGCTACATCAGTATCACAGATCTTAAAAGTTATATAAACCTGTATATCGTCAGCAAACATATGAAATCTACAGTGCTTGATGTAATAAGTAATGTCTGCGCAGTAGGTGGAGAACGTTGATGGGCCAGCTACGGTGCCCTGAGGGACCCCTCTGTCTACGTCGCGTGCCTCAGAATATACTACTTCACCATTACCGTCAACTAGCTCAACCACTTGCGAACGGTTGAGTAGGAAACTAGAGAACCACTTAATAACACTTTCGTCAAATCCGTATTGTTCTAACTTTGAAAGGAGCAAAGGTATATGTATAGTGTCAAATGCGCGTGAAAGATCCAATAAAACCAAAATAGTAACCTCGCCCGAGTCTTGTCCGGTAAGAATATTATCCACGACGTCCAGTAAGGCAGTAGTAGTACTGTGGTGCTTACGAAAGCCAGACTGCATGTTAGGTAATATGTTGTTCTGTTCAAGATATAAACTCATTTGGCTGCACACTACCTTCTCAAGCAGCTTAGACATACACGGCAGGACACTAATCGGCCGAAGGTCTTTTAGCTCCCGTACTGAGTCTTTTTTTGGGAGCGGCTTAACTAAAGCTCGCTTCCATAGTTCAGGGAACGTACTCGTTGTAATGGACGTGTTAATTATATGCGTAATAACATTAAGGCACATAGGAAGACGACAAGCAAGTAGTAGCATATCTAAATTAATGCCGTCGGCACCCGTAGCGTTAGATTTTAACGTTTTCAGGATTTTAAGTACCTCACTATCACTAACCGTCAACAACCTGAACGTGGATGGAACAAAATTCTGGGGATTCAAAATTGGTGGGGGTGACGTGGGTAGCGAGTTACCAGGAATATCCAAAAAGAAATCATTAATAAGATTAGGGTTAAAAAGATTGTCCGGTATTACTGTATCTGACTTAGGTTTGCGCAGATTAATATTTTCCTTTAGATGTTTCCACATAATACGTGGCGAGTTAATATTAGAGTTAATATACTCATTAAAGTAGGCTACCTTTTCGCGAGTCAGGGCACGTGACACCTCATGTTTCAACTCCTTATAATAATTGACGTGGGAATCTAATTTATTTTTGCGCGCACGTCTTTGCGCAGCGTCCCGTTTATTCATCATCATTTTGATGTTGTGAGTTATCCAAGGATAATGACGTTCCTTAATGTAACGTGTTTTGAGTGGTGCTAAGCAGTCGAAAACACATAATAGATTAGAGTTAAACACTTCTACCATTACATTTATATTAGGTAACTGTTTAATGTAATCCCAGTCGATTCTATTCATAAGGAGATTGAATTCATTATCGTCGATATCTTTCAGGGCTCTGTACATAATTTTCTTTCTTACTTTCCTTGATTTAGGAGAATTAATTTCGAACGAAATAAAAGCGTGACTGCTAAGTGCAGGTACATAGTCAACCCAGACACGATCTATGACTGTGTTAGTGCATACAAGGTCGAGCAAAGTTTCGGTGTTAGCAGTGAAGTGAGTGGCTTCTGTTGTACGTTGACGCAGTCTATGTACAGACAAGAAATCTGATAGAATTTTGTATTGTGTACTGTCAGTATTCAAGCAATTTATGTTGAAGTCTCCAAGTAGGTACAGGTCATCATATCCCGTCAAATTACCTATTGTATCACTGAGCTCATCTAAAAAGGTTGTAACTGATAGCCAAGGTGGACGATACGCTGTGCCTATATAAATAAGATTACCGCCGGATCTGAAAGATATCCACATCTGCTCGACGGAAACGGTGGAGCTGTGGTGTTTTATAGTTTGCGTTTTTAGATCTTTAGATAAATAAAAACCTACGCCGCCACCACGCGAGCGTACACTTTCATGTCTCGGCGTATGTATCAAACGATAGCCCGGAATACGCGGCGCGCGCTCCTCCTCACCCTGACGCAGCCAGGTTTCATTGAGCGCGACAAGGTCACAGTTGTGCCGGCTTAGGGCCACTATGATCTCGTCGTGCTTAGAGCCCAATGATCCAGGGTTGAGAAATCCAATTTTTAATTTACGCGAGTTAATCATTGTTGTGCTTGATTAGTGTTGTAAATACAGACAAGTAAATCATATTATAAGTTTTGTAACATACAAATATATTATAAAATAACTGGTTATATAATATTATACAGGTACACAAATTATAATGAGTTGAATATATTGGATGCCATATTGCAATACTTAAACTTAAATAATAATATAATGCAATCGATATGACAAAATAATATTTATAATTAGGTAATAGAATAACAATAATATATAATATAATAGATATTGTTTGCGCTGCCGAGTGTACATAGCCAATAAGATAAAATATGTGAAAAACTAAATCGATATGTAACGGTTCTCGCATTACACTACCATTGTTACATTCATAATATAATAATAGGCACATCCCAAGGTGACACATTACTAATTTACAGAAATTTAAAACAAAACGATGACAAATAACTAATAACAGACAATAACAGCTTATAAAAGGCTTCAACAAACAATGATAGTATTTATAATTATAGTTAATTTTACCTAATGAGTTTACTGTGTCAGGCCAACATGAGCAGTACCAAAAACCTTTTCAAGGTCATTAACCGTACTTATGCGGTGAGCCCTAGACCCTGTGTCCTTACGAGCAAAGATGGATCCTCCGCGAGTCCAGACATACCGCCAGCTGAGCCGGCGGCACTCCTCTCGGGCCCGGTAGAACAGCGCGCGATTAACTCCGGTCAGATGCTCGTTTACATAGAAGCGTTGTGGGGGGGTATCCAGGATGCCTGTGGTGTCCAGCCCTCGCCGAACGCGAGCAGCATGCAGGATGCTGTCGCGCACCGTTCTCCGAGCAAGACGGATGACAACGGGTCTATATTTCTGCTGCTCTCCAGCTGCCGCTGCGGCTCGCCTGGGTCCCTTTCTCGTAACATGAATGATTTCGCGGTCGTCTAGGTCCACACCGATTTTTTTGGCCACCAGACTCGCCAAGTGGACAACATTTTCGCCTTTTACCTCCGGTAATCCTGTAATCACGACGTCATTCAATAGGCACTCCTGCTCGCGATCGTTCAGTGCGGCCTGCAATTCTGCGATGCGCTCAGTCACCGCCGCGTCCTGCGCGCTGTTAGACGCGCGCTCCTTGAGCCGATCTTCCACCGCGGATACGCGAAGCTCCATGTCGTCCACGCGTTTCTTAACTTCACCTATTGTGTTGGTTATGTTTGCCATCTCCTGCCTCATAGCCTTCATCTCCGTACGAACATCAGTTATAATCTCCCTAAGGAGCCTGATTTCCTCGGCTAGGAGGCTCGTTGGTGAGCCAGGAGGCGCGTCAGTAAACGTATCAGTTGGTGATGAGTAAGTGGGACAGCTAGGAGGAGTGGTGCATGTGCGACAAGTCCAAGTTTTAGCATACTTCAGATCGAAACCTTTGGCACAGGCGCGATGTGTCACACCTGTGCATTTACTGCACTTAATACCATCGGAGATGCTCACAAATTTTGGGCAAGAGGTACATCTATAGTTTGGCATTATTTGCGTTGATTTTTTATTGAATAAATGTGTTATTTAATAGTTTATTGTAAAACGAACGTTATTCTTTGAATAACAGTGGGTACGTTGATCAGCTGACTGTCACTCGCGATGTAGATGTTGATTTTATTCTTGAAAATCACTGTTTACGCAATAAACTTTTTACTGTACTTGTTCACTGACACTAATTGTTCAATATTATATATATTTAGTCACTGTAATGATTGTTTATATTTATAAAATAGATTAATTTTCGGAGCTCAATGTGACCTGTCAAAGCGATATTGACATTCGCACGATATTGAGATCGCACCAAAACACTATTTTTTTACTTATCTTAGTTCAAAATTTACCTAAAAAAAATTAAAACGTGCAATTTTAAAATGTAGGTTATGATATTGTCGATCTATTGGCGTGTGTTTCAAATAACAGTAATTTGTAAATACTAAGGAGATGCTGAATGTATGCTTGAATTTTAATAAATCGGTTTTACTTTGGAACCTGATATCATTAGTGTAATAAACAAAAATAGAAAATTTAAAACGTGGAAAGGAATGTTGATATGCTGAAGATTATTGCTGTATTTTTATTATAACTTTGTAGCTTTCAAATTATGAGTTTATAAGCCTCTAAATACGGTAAATTACGGAATCTCCGTAGGGAACGCCCTTACGTACTAGATGCGAGCGTCGTCTACGCTACACAGGAATTATTATCGCGTGGGAAGCGTACATTTTTCGAGATAATAAGTATCGTGTGTCTCTATACCATATTTTATCAAAATGTAAAAAATTATAATAATATAATAATAATAATAACTCCCACACCGGTTTCGGTGACGGTAGCTCTTCTTTGAAACCAGGTGAGTTACGCAGGAGTAATTTTATATTGCCCAAGTGTGTGCGCAGTGCACAAGGGCACTCTCGATTCATTTTACTCTCATAATCTAGTGGGATGGACTACCGACACGACTGGCGAGAGATCAGGCGCAGGACCGACTTTTTACATTCCCATCCGATACATGGATCATCTTACTTGTCAGACAATCAGGTGATCAGCCTGCATTGTCCTAACTAAACTTGGAAATAACATATTGTTTCCAAAGCGGGAATCGAACCCATGACCGGACCTCCGAGTCAGGAGCCACGCTCTAAACCACTGGACGACGGATGCGTTATCAAAATGTACTAAAGTTCCAGACAGACGGACAACCTTTCGCATTTATAATATTATTATTTTTAAAAGATTATATTATTAACAAACTAAATGGCGAATGCTGCACGTTCGATAAATATGCTGAAACTGGATTATGATCCAAATTTTTATACGTGGGAGAGCCATGCTTCGGCACGAATGGGCCGGCTCGACCGGAGAAATACCACGTTCTCACAGAAAACCGGCGTGAAACAGCGCTTGCGCTGTGTTTCGCCGAGTGAGTGAGTTTACCGGAGGTCCAATCCCCTACCCTATTCCCTTCCGTTCTCTCCCCTATTCCCTTCTCTTCCCATCCCTACCCTCCCCTATTACCTTATTCCCTCTTAAGGCGACGCCTTGATAATTTGGCTGTAGCGATGCCGATTTTTCTCAGCAATGACTAAAACTAAGAAATTAAAGTTCATTGTCAGTATTCATCATGTCTTTGTCTTTGAATTGCCCATAGCATAACACGATTAGACAACTTTTATAACACAGAATTATCAATCGAAAAGACCTCTGTAAAAAAGGGGATTCCTATTTTTCCAACAGTGGAGAGTGATTTAAGGTTCCAAAATTTGTACATAAATTGGTTGAAGCATACACTTTAATATGTGCATAGCTTATATGAAATGTATTTATGGTTTTTAAATTACGCGACAAAAACCATTTTGTAGCTTACGCCCTTTCCATTTTTTGCTGTTCCATTGCTTGTTTTCTATGAGAGACCGGCGCGGCCTCTCATAGAAAACAAGCAATCTAAAACAAATCCAACATGGTTTCTTACTTTAACGCAGCGTCACCTTAAAAGGCCGGCAACGCACCTGCAGCTCTTCTGATGCTGCGAGTGTCCATGGGCGACGGAAGTTGCTTTCCATCAGGTGACCCGCTTGCTCGTTTGCCCCCTTATTTCATAAAAAAAAAACCTTTACGCGTGTAGCATTGCCATAAACTTTTGTATCAATAAGCTTCGGCTGAAGTAGTATATATGGCTAGAAACTTTTCAAATTCTCACGATGGGGTCGCACGGAAGCATCGCGACTGGCGTCATATTGTTGGGAGCTACTCTCAAGGATACCTACACAGATTTACTCTTAGCGGGAAATATATTAGAGGTCCTTTCTTGCTGAATCATATAAATAGTATTATTGACAGAAACAATACGAGAAAATGAATAGATAGAAAGAGTATTGCTATATCATAAATGGATATTCAAAAATATATATTTTGTTAATTAGGTTGTAGGTACTATGGTCCAAGACTCGAGACAAATTAGTTTTGTGACATGTCTCACGTATATCACGTATCGATAAATATCGGTCAGAAGTCAGAACATTGTAACTTGTAAGTTGTAAGTCAATATCACACAGTTCTTACATATATCATGATATACAAAAAAGTACAAGCCCGCTTGTACACCCAAAGGTAATCCCACTTATTAGGTACCAGGAAGTAGGTCATCTACTCAAAGTATTTGAAATGAAAAAAGTATTTTATACTTTGTCGCGGTTTCGCCGAGCGCGGCGTTTGATGTTATGAAATGCCTCAAGACATCGCGGACCGTGTAATGCATTTGAAAGACTTGGCATACTGGCTTTGAAAAAGCTGTTTGAAAAGCATCTCCTTGCCGTAATGAGTTTTTAGAATATGCCTGTGCGTTTTGAGTTTGAAAGAGTTTTTATTTATACTTAGTTGAAATAATTAGACATGTAATTATTATTACTCTTCCTAGTCATCTTAGCTTTCATCTGATTAACTTCTCAAAACAGCACAGTATGTCCCTCGGGCTCCTTAAGATAATATCAAAGGTTTTTGTAGTTTCACTGCAGGCATACTTAAGATACACTGGTGGAAATTTGTATGAGACCACTTAATAAACGCTTAAAAAAATTAAATGCTTTGAATTATGTCCAGTAATATTTTAGATGAAAATAGATACTTGATGTAAGTCAAAATTAAACACCTCACACTATGTTTATTGTGTTATAAGTATGCTTCTTGGCTTACATCTTACTATCAGGATGCCAAGACACACACAACGGTCAGCTCTTTGTAACACGTGGGCCTTGTGCTTTTAATATTGCCCGAATTCTAACATTTCACGTTTAAAACCTGGCTGAAAATGCAATTTTTGGATAAAAATCCATTTCGTTATAGTTCCAACTGGGCGGATATGAATGTGGAAGTTGAATTTTTTGGAACACAGCCACTGCAATTATCTACAGTTAATAACTGTAGTTATTATGTAGTGATATTAAAACGGTCATACAGATACGAAAAATATGTATCATGTAAGGATTGATAATAATCTATACTAGTTTCAGACGGTTCGTTTTTAATAATTCTATTCTTTCATTTTATAATATTTTTTACTCCAAGCGAGATCTGAACTTAACACACAAAATGTTACATAAGTTTCGGAAATAGGAAACTAAAATAAGCAATCTTATTAGTTATGAACCTATAGACACTGTTTAAAATATTATGTTATACTCTACTTTTGGTTTTCCCGTGGTACGGCAGTGTGCACTACGGTGAATAATTAATTCATATGGAAAAATTAAATATAGCCTTCTTTTTTAATTATTTTGCCCTGAACGACTACATCAGCTAATAATATGGAAAAATATGTTAATGATAATAATAATTACAAACACAGTCGATTCTATTCCAAACCCAATCTAAAGTTATTCAGCATTTGTTCAGTTTGGACAGTAAAACGGTAATCTCTATCTCGTAAAAGGTTTTGCGGACTAGCGCAGCTGTTGAGTTCAGAATATTTAGTTATTTTTCATCTTGTAAATTGCTCCAGCCTCCACGAACAAAACATGGGTAATTTATTGATATTGCTTATAATGGAATAGTCAGTTTTAAGTAAGTAATGTTTTAAGGATTTTATGTTTATTATTATAATAAGTAATAACACATACTTTGTGTCGTCTTTCCATGTCAATTGTGTTAGAATAAGTTTCTTGTGTACAATAAATAAATAAAAAAAGACTGGTTGCACTCCAGGAGTGCCGGCAGAAGTGAAAACTTGATTATTGACGTTGTGCATTTTTTAATCCATTTTTTATGAAAATCGATTTTTAAAAAATTGTCAATCAAGTTATTTCGATCAAGTTTCGATCAAGGTTTCGATCAAGTTTCGATCAAGTTTCGATCAAGTTTCGAACAAGTTTCGATCAAGTTTCGATCAAGTTTCGATCATGTTCAATGATCAAGCATGTTGGTGTAGTACTCAGCTCACTGTGCTGCTACGTGTAACATGTATAATATTATTTTATTTTGTAGAACACTCAACAAAGTCACTGTAATAATGTCATTCAGCACTACTATATTGCATACAGCGTTGTTAGCGCAGATTATGTTCTCTTTACATATATATGGATGAGACCGATACGTCTTGCGGGTATTATCTGCAGCGATATGTAGCGCGCCAGGAGTCGCTTGTCAGTAGTAATTGATCACCGCTGTCTGCATACAATATGTACGGTGGTGGAAGTTGAACCTTTAGCAGGTGCCTTTAGAGATTTTATGTTAGTGTAAACTGTAATATATATAATAATATAATATCTATGGACGCTTCACACCACGTCAGTCCGGCCCCGTGCTAAGTACCTGAAGGACTTGTGTTACAGGTACTAGACAACGGAAATATATTTACTACTTTTATACTATACATATATTTAAGATTTTTATTATATGATACACAAATTTAATACACATCCATGACCCATGAACTTTGAAAACTTTTTGTTCCGTCGGCGGGACTCGAACCCGCGACCCCCGGCTTGAGCTACCAACAGCCCACCAACTGAGCCACAGAGGTCGTCAACTGAAGTTATTTTAATTAAAGCTAAACATTCATTTTCGCCATCTGTACTTTGCCAGTGCAGTATGGTTACAACATCATGGCTAAGTGTGATTGCACTTTAAATTGCATGTTTTAATCTTAATCTGCTTTGGAGGTTTTACTTATTACCAAAAACTTATGTAACAGACTATTTTGCTAATAATAATACTTGTAACATAACATTATTTCATATAATAGTTGTAATATAGCTAAAGTAGCACCTTTACCGACGACCTCTGTGGCTCAGTTGGTGGGCCACCTGCCCACCAAAGCTCAAGTCGGGGGTCGCGGGTTCGAATCCCGCCGACGGAACAAAAAGTTTTCGAAGTTCCTGGGTCATGGGTGTGTATTAAATATGTGTAATGTGTATCATATTATAATAAAAATCTTAAATATATGTATAGTATAAACGTATTAAATCTATTTCCGTTGTCTGGTACCTGTAACACAAGTCCATCAGGCACTTACCACGGGGCCAGACTGACGTGGTGTAAAGCGTCCATAGATATTATTATTATTACTTATTTGCCATCCAGTACCGCTAAAAAGGTGTAGTTTCAGCAAAATATATAATCATACCATAAACTTTTTATGATAATAATCTTAGTTTTATCTACGTTTCAAAGTTATTAAAGGTAAAGAAATTCACACCTCAGATGGTAACTTTATGAGTATTTCAAGGATCGCAACTCAACTAAACAATATTACAATGTTCCACATCCACTTTTTATGACTTGTTTACGATCGTTTTATTTGTTCGATAAGTTCGCCTACAAAGTTTTTTGGTGATATACCCGTACCCTGGGGGATCCCTTTAGAATCATAAGCAGGTGTGAACATAAAATATGTTATGGTCAGTCACAAAATTGGCGCTATCTGCCTTTTGAAATGGAATATTTGAGCTTATTCTCTATTGGATTTATGATTCGATCCTAAAAAGTAAATTTGTGAAATATTTTAACAAATTTTGGCATTCTCAATACTAATTAAAAATGAGTTGGCACTCATGAAAATATTTTTACAGACAAAAAGTCCACTTTTCATCATAAACAACTTTATTTTTAGAATAATAATAATAAGGGAGGGTGCTAATTTTGTAGTCACTCGAGCGTCAGGGAGACCCAGTAGGTTTTTTACATTAGGTAAAAGTGATAAAAGATAGTAAGAGCGTTTTTTTTATTTTAATTCAAATTCAAATTCAAATTCTTTATTCACAGAATGTAGTTTTACAATACATGTAGGTGGTAAGGAAGTATATTTAGTTCTTACATTCTACCATGATTTTGCATGGTGTGTGAAGTTCTATAAGTAGGTAGTTATAATATTTAATACATTATATTTAAAGAAGCCAATTTTACCCAATTACTATTATCCTCATATACTTAGGTATTATTAAGTCACAACATTATTTAAATTAAGAGTTCATATTTTGCTGCAGCTAATCAATGTTAATAATAATAATAAACCTATTTGATAAAATCAATGCGTCAGTAAATTTAAAGATAAGTACCTAATCATACAATTTAGTCAGGGTCTAATGTCACAATAAAATAATTTTATGTATCATTGTCAAAACAATAATAATAAAAATATAATATGCAAAAATGTAATTTATATAGTTCTATTTCGGTATCTTTAGCGGTGGGTTCATAAGCTGCAGCCATTTTAAAGTTTTAAAAAAGAAAATATATTCAGGAAATTGCTTATTTAGGTAAATTATAAATATATTTTTAAACAACAAGGACTAAATCATTTAATTTTGTGCATATTATCTGCAAAGCTTAGTTAGGAAAATATGAAACTTTATTTTTATATTTTAAAATGTCTTTACAGGCTTACCTAACCTTTAATCGTCAGTGCTTTATATGGAAGCTTCTTTGGGGTATACTAAATATCCCCTATCTTAATCTGACAGATTCAATGATATTTCAATAATTTTTTTTAATATTGAAATAAATATTAAAATAAAAAATTTAACCCACCACGTGAGAAATCTGATTTCTACACCATGATAACAAGACACAATATGTCGGAAGCCTTATACAAGCTTAATCTAACATGCTCGAGCTTGTCCCGAAATCCCCTCTTCCCCTCCTCGACTATAATAAGAGTTTTTCTTTAGAATTTTACCTTCAATCAAATAATTTGTACCTTATATTTTACCATATAACATATTTTTCTATTTTGATATGAAACTTAACCTGTTTTTCTCATTATACTAAAATTATCAGATACTGGCTTACAAAATTCTCATGTTTCTTGTTTTACATAATTAATTTAAATCATAGTAATGCGTGTTTAAATAAGAAGACATTAACAACGCCGAGAGTGGTCTTGTCAAATCTCTCGTAATCTTGACAGTAAACTTGGGGGTAATTTTAAATGAACTTTAAGTGGAGCTTAAAAGATTAAACTTGAAACTTATTAAGTTGTTTTGCGACTTCTAATAATTTTGAGTCAGCTTTTAATTTATTTATAAAGTTTTATAATGTGAAGATGTAAGTGAAATTTACCTACGTATTTAAGAAAGATAAGTTGCAATTGTCGTTTCTTTTGTTATTAACATTTATCGTTCATAGATTTAGATGCGCTTTCGTGAAGGTAAAAAAAAACTGTAGAAACTGTAACAAGAGTTTTATACCAACCTCCAGGACGATTACGAATCTTACGACAGGTATACAACAGGCGTTGCTAGCTTGCTATCCAAAAAAAAATTGAATACAAATTACGTCCTCTATGGTTGAGTGTGTAGCAGCTCGAACCGGGATCGCGGGTTCAAATCCCGCCGACGGAACAAAAACTTTTCAATGTTCCCGGGTCCTGGATGTGTATTATATATGTGTATGATATAATAAAAATCATAAATGTATAGTATAATAGTATTAAATATATATCCGTTGTCTGGTAGATATAAACTACGATATCATGGCGCGCCCCTCCAAAATTCAAAACGTTTGAAGTGGGTTGTCAAAATGTTTGAAGTGCGTTGTCTTGCGCGGTCGGCTAGTTATGATAAGTTGGTCAACAAATCTTGGTAATAAGTGACATTAAGTGAAATATTACGAGTACTGGTTGATTGGTTGAATACTAACTACATACAAACTCTTTCATAAGGATTCACATCCTTATGAAAGAGTTTTGTAGTCACCTATACACATTGAAACAATAATTTGGAGGGGCGCGCCATGTAACCGTAGCTTATCTCTACCCGTGACACAAGTCCTTCATGTACTAAGCACGAGGCCGTCATGGTATGAAGCGTCCATAAATATTATTATAATAATCTACTGTAATATCTACAGTAAAACATCATATTGTTGTCGGATAAGATACGTAGGGTGCGTCGGTCAATCTGAGCATGAGTTGGCAACTGCGTTTTATTTCTGATAGTGTTAGTGCCGAAACATACTAGGCCGAAACGCCGGCGTAAATTTTGCCACAAATATCAAACGCATACAAAATACGGACGGAACGCTACGGAATAGTGTGTCATCCCTCGCGTTCCGCCGCGTTTCAACGCGGCGTAAACGCGGCGGAATTTACGCCGGTGTGATTCGGCCTAGTGTGTTTTGACACTTACAATTACCATAAAGTTACCATGGTCATGCACAGTGTTTACCCCTTTGTAGACTCAACTAACTAGGTTATTTCGGTG
Organism: Lysandra bellargus; assembly: GCA_905333045.1. NCBI lineage: Eukaryota > Metazoa > Arthropoda > Insecta > Lepidoptera > Lycaenidae > Lysandra > Lysandra bellargus. The sequence goes on along the minus strand of HG995363.1, from coordinate 7,399,037 downwards.
CAGCCGTACTATCTCAGTTACCTGCTTCATCCACAGATATTTTTAAGTGAGAATTTTATTGAACTTTTCCCCTTATTTAAATTAGCTTAAAATCTCACAAACAAAATATTTTCTCTTAGTGAAAATGTGTAGGAAGAGTGGGTGTTTATAAAATTAAACATTGCTTGTTGATAACATTTATTTTTATATTTGAAAATAACAAACATCAAATAATAGTTTTTTGACATAGATTATAGTTCTTCAATAACATATATAACTTTAAGTTTTACTTATAATATAAACATGCCTAAAAACAAATATATTATTTCTAAATTCTATCCACGTAGAAATCTACAAGATCTATTAAAGCAAGATATCTATAACGACTTTTACGTTCGATGTGCTATAAGCAATTAATTATTTTACATAAATTACAGTAATATTCACTTTTTTACACATTTGGGCTCGCAATGTGTAATAAAGTAATATATTTCCATATGCCTATCTACTAAGTGATACTATATTTACAATTTATCATAAAGTACCTATAATTCTCTGTTATACAGGTATATACAAATTATTCCTATGTTTCCAAGTAACGTTAATTTATCCCAAACAAGTATAGATTATTATAGCACATTTTTCTTCCACTTATACTAATGTAAAATATAGTCTACCTAAAAGTCATTTAAGAGCTAGAGCTAAACTAAAAACATTATAAATAGTTATGCACTATACAGTTTTACCATAATTATTATAAAAGTTATAATACATAATATATTGATATAGATTATAATATTTATGTTTACCCTAACTGAACTAACTTATGCTTCCCAAAAAATCTGTGTATATTACAATCAAAATAACGATGCACATAATTTCATACGATATTTTACATGAAGATATTTTGTGCTTCGATACAGCGTTTGAACTTTATTGTATGAATTTTTAATACAAATTTTCTGTTGATATTACTAATATACTTACCTACCTTCTTGCTAGCCAAAAGATTCACGTGGTAGTACGCGTGGTAGCATATGTTTTTGTTACCAAATGTTTTGTTTTTATCTGTCATACAACTTAATTTCTCAAGATCAGATAAGGAAAAATAAAAGCATTATACAGTTATTTTATTACGTATAAAATAGTACTAATTATACATTAAAAGCTACTATAATATTTGCATTTTTAAAATGCCTGTTTTAAAAATGACAATTAAAAGTAATTTTTTGCAACTAGTCTAAAACCTAACTAATTCAAATCTGTATTTATATCACATATTATAATATTAACAAAAACACATTTTCTTATTATATTTTAATTCATAACACACCTTCTGAAAAAATTAACTACTACACAGTATACTTATAATAGTTTTGTTTGGAAAGTAAATTAATTTATTCCTGCATTTTCCAATTTTAGATGTTTTAGTTCACATACATCAGGTTGAATAAAAATTATTGTACACATTTTTACATTCAGTAGTTGTAAATTAACTTATAACAATATAATATTATACTTAATTATAATTGAGGTGTTTTATTCTTAAATATTATAACATTTTAAGTTATTGTTAGTAATTAAACAGATGTATAATTTAAAGCATATTTTCAGCGTTTCAAAGGGCTACGTACAAAATAATTAAAACCTAACTTATAAAATAATCTAGTTTGGAATGGAAAACGAGAAAGAAAATTGGAGCACATTAGAGATAAGCTACGATAATATGGCACGCCCCTCCAAAATTCAAAACGTTTGAAGTGCGTTGTCAAAACGTTTGAAGTGCGTTATCTTGCGCGGTCGGCTAGTTATGATTAGTTGACCAAAAAATCTTGGTAATAAGTGACATTAAGTGAAATATTACGAGTACTGGTTGATTGTTTGAATACTTACTACATTCAAACTCTTTCATAAGGATGTGACTACACACATTTAAACAGTAATTTGCAGGGGCGCGCCATGTTATCGTAGTTTATCTCTACGACACACGACGTTACAAATTGTCATGATATATTCTGGCAAGAGTCACAAATGCTGTCACTACAAGAATCGTTAATGAATAATGACGCTAGGCAACACGATGACATGACATTGCCATTTCTTCGAGAATCTCTAACGACGTCGTTCCATGACAGGTGTTGATTATTGACATGACGATGCTAATACAAGCTGAGCACAGTTTTTTATAATCTACATAATATTATATTTTTTCGTTATTTCGCAACATGCTTATATCGAAAAACTTATTATTTTGGTAGATGTTGCTGCGGGTGTGGTTGCTATTGAATCACTTCACAAGATAATTTCCTGACGGGTCTGATTCCTACAAGCGTGGTTGTTAATGATGCAGTGAGGGATCAGGACCTGCGAAAGTCTCTCGTGAATCATGATCACACGATGTCATGACCAGATGTTGCTATTGCCGTGATGTGTACCGCACTACACGGCCGTGGCCTGCTCGGCGTGCGTGCGGCGCGAAGATTCTCACACGATGTCATGACAGATGTTGCTATTGCCGTGATGTGTACCGCACTACACGGCCGTGGCCTGCTCGGCGTGCGTACGGCGCGAAGATTCTCACACGATGTCATGACAGATGTTGCTATTGCCGTGATGTGTACCGCACTACACGGCCGTGCACTGCTCGGCGTGCGTGCGGCGCGAAGATTCTCACACGATGTCATGACAGATGTTGCTATTGCCGTGATGTGTACCGCACTACACGGCCGTGGCCTGCTCGGCGTGCGTGCGGCGCGAAGATTCTCACACGATGTCATGACAGATGTTGCTATTGCCGTGATGTGTACCGCACTACACGGCCGTGGCCTGCTCGGCGTGCGTACGGCGCGAAGATTCTCACACGATGTCATGACAGATGTTGCTATTGCCGTGATGTGTACCGTACTACACGGCCGTGGCCTGCTCGGCGTGCGTGCGGCGCGAAGATTCTCACACGATGTCATGACAGATGTTGCTATTGCCGTAATGTGTACCGCACTACACGGCCGTGGCCTGCTCGGCGTGCGTGCGGCGCGAAGATTCTCACACGATGTCATGACAGATGTTGCTATTGCCGTGATGTGTACCGCACTACACGGCCGTGGCCTGCTCGGCGTGCATGCGGCGCGAAGATTCTCACACGATGTCATGACAGATGTTGCTATTGCCGTGATGTGTACCGCACTACACGGCCGTGGCCTGCTCGGCGTGCGTGCGGCGCGAAGATTCTCACACGATGTCATGACAGATGTTGCTATTGCCGTGATGTGTACCGCACTACACGGCCGTGGCCTGCTCGGCGTGCGTGCGGCGCGAAGATTCTCACACGATGTCATGACAGATGTTGCTATTGCCGTGATGTGTACCGCACTACACGGCCGTGGCCTGCTCGGCGTGCGTGCGGCGCGAAGATTCTCACACGATGTCATGACAGATGTTGCTATTGCCGTGATGTGTACCGCACTACACGGCCGTGGCCTGCTCGGCGTGCGTGCGGCGCGAAGATTATCACACGATGTCATGACAGATGTTGCTATTGCCGTGATGTGTACCGCACTACACGGCCGTGGCCTGCTCGGCGTGCGTGCGGCGGGAGGAGTCTCACACGATGTCATGACAGGAGTTGCCGTTGCCAGCGCGGGTGGTCTTGGTCGGCTGCGGCCTGCCCATCGCCTCGGAGTACGGGGGCGGACAGTACATTACCTGTGGAAAAAAAATCCTTAAGTGTTTGATGATTAAGGTAACGCATTTAAAATTTTAAGAGACGATCTTGTAGTTTAATTTTACATATTTCTTAGCGCTGCAGCTAAAATAAAAGTTTGTATCTCAGAAATTATATTGTTTCCGGTAAAAAGTTAATTAATTTGTAGTCTCATTGTCCAACTTTAATCAGACAATAGAGCGGTGTGGTGGCGCATAGCCCCGGGGATTATCATGTCGCCATCAATCTGGATTGCAAGTTTGTTACGTCAGCCGAACAGTTATTTAGTGGAACCGGCGATGTATTATTTAATAGTATTAGAACAATATAAATAAATATAAATAAAAAATTGATTATCATAAATATAACACTAGAAATGTGACTCAGGACAAATATGTAATACCATCGGTAAGAAATTACTATGGTAAAAGAACCAAGAAATACTGGACTCCTACTTTATTTAACAAAATAGACTTTATAGGAGATAATGGCAATAAAACAAGTAGGTAAGTTCACATTAAAAAAAAACACAAAAAAATATTTTTTGAAAAATACTAATGGACATTTATAGTATTATTATTGGCAGTTGATATAATAATTAAAAAAATAAATTTTGAAATACCTTATTATAAAAAAGTTAGGTATCTTTGATATTATAAGGAATTGTCTAAGATGATTTAAGTAATTACTTAAAATTATAAATTTGAATTATGTTTCATAGATAGAAATGTTGTGAAGTTTAAGTTTTTTTTGGTGTGTTTTTTTATGTTTTATTTCTTAAGTTTTTTTTGTTGCGTTTTTTATGTTTAGCGAATTTAAATTATTATTTGTCGCCAACAAACTGCTGCGCAGTTTGGCAATATAAATTTTGGCATAATACAATAAACATTAAAATGTTTATTGTATTATGTTAATTTACTCTGAATAAATTATTAAAAAAAAAAAATTAAGTGGCGCCAACGGGCCGCAGTCTCATTGCGTAGTTTATTAATAAGCTCTCAAATGATGCATCTACGTAGCACCTCCATCGTGGGTATCGCGGACTCAATAAATTTGTTATGCGGCAGGCTAGTTTCCAAACCGGTTCAAAAAGAGCATTGTATAAAACCAATATTGAGTAAAAATATGTTGAATTAGTTCTTCGAATTCAAAACTTATGAAAAGACGTTTTTTTTTTAATGAGAAGTAAAGTCCTTTTTTAAACAAAGAGCTTAATAATCAACGCTGCACTGAAGCCGACGGTGGTAACTCGAAAAGTATGTAATTTTGACACAGAAGTGCCCTCTACTTGGCGTCGGAAGCTCGTTTGTGATGAACTTCTATAGTTATGAAACTCATAATCGAATGAAAACAAAAACTTGGGGCGCATTTCCCGATTTTCCTGTCTACGGAAAATATTTTCTTCATCACATTTTCTGCAAGTGCGGCGTTGCCGGCGTAAGAAATGAATTAAAAGATGTGAATCTTTTTTTATTTCCTGTCGTTTGGATTTCTTACATTTCAGATTTTATGACTTTCGATGTTTTTATGTTAAATTTTTTATGGCAACCGACACTCGTACCTAATAAGTGGACGTCAGATTATATAGACCAGCATGAGTATGCGCCGACTCGTGCTGGTCTATATACTGTCTGTCCGTTTGTCTGCATGTCTCCAGGCTGTATCTCAAAAAAACGCTATAGCTAGCTACTTCTGAAATTTTCACAGATTGTGTATATCTGTTGCCGCTATAAGAACAAATACTATAAATAAAATAAAGTTATTATTTAAGGGGTTTCTCCCATACAAGAAACGTGATTTTTTTGGCCTTTTTTGCTCGTAATCAATAATGGTAACAGCTAGGCACTTGAAAATTTCACAACATTCTTAATTATATTTGTATTTTAATAATTAATAATAAAATTAAAATAAAGTAAATGTTTAAGGAGGGCTCCCATACAAAAAACACAATTTTGTGTCTACTTTTGCTAAGATAAAAAAAAGGTATAAACAATTAATTTTTTTCAAATCTCTATTAACGATATTATTAACTATTGTATAGAGAATTTTAAAAAACATATAACTCAGACATTTTTTTAAATATATTTTTCATGGGTCAAAAGTACCCAAATTTGAGATTTTTCGAACCTTCAAAAATTCATATCTTCAAAAATATTAACTTTATCGTAAAAAGTCATAGGACCTTTTTTATTGGTATTTCAATAAAGAATATTAAAAAAATGTCCGATTAAAAATAACAATTCCTTGCAATTGTTTAAACAATATGGCACTGGGTTGCACCATGGCAACATGCATTTATATCATCAGGAGGGCAATTTGAAGAGGATCGCATAAGGGCGCATTTTCATTAGTCGTTAACTTGTGCGGTATACAACATACGGGAAGCTTATGACAACTAATGGCTCATTTTGATTGGTCGTGGCATGCATTTTAGAAATCTCCCGCACGTCACCCCGCATGCGGGCCATATCGACCAGTGAAAATGCGACATAAAAAAATGGAGGTGGAATAGTTTCCAGTACCTACTCATGCGCCAACTCGTGCTGCAATAATATGCATTTGCATATATTTTGCTAGTCCAAATGCATATAATGTCACTTTTTAAGTGATAGTGGATACTTAAGACATTTTTATTGGTGGTGCATATTTCAGTTGTTTAATGCCGTCGCAATCTAAAAATAAGTAAAAAATACAGTACTTTGCTGGTACATTGCGTGTGTAGAAGATTATGTTTTATTACATCAATTTCTACCGAGATCATAAAATCGATTTAATAAGAAACTAAATAGGCGTGCCAAACTTCTCCGAAACAGCTCAATTACTGGTTTTGATAAAATTGTGTAAGTTTTTCAGTCTGAACATCTGCTAATATAATATTATTATGTTTGTTTCTCATACTCAAAATAACGTAGGTATAACAAAAATCAAAATAATAACAATAATTTATTGAATCATCAAAATTAATTACATAATTATATTGCACATAGAAAACACGTAAAAGTACGACACGACGACGACGACGTAAAAGTTTGACATTATAATAATTTTGATATTTAAAAAACTGGCCAAGTGCGTGTCGTGCCATGCGCAATGTAGGGTTCCGTACCCGTAGTACCGCTAGTTTTTGATAATTTTTGTATGGTCAATGAATGTACATTTATAACGTGTTTTACACTACTAACAACATCATCTCAGTTACGTTCAAAGGAATTTGTACGAAAATTTCCCCTATACTTCGCCGAATACATTTTTTTCAGTAGATCGACTATAACTCAAAAACTTATGAAGTCTTCGTAGCCGTGATAGTTTTCATTTTAAATTCAGCATATTTCCTACTACCGTGATTTTTTTCGCATTTCCAGAAGCAACCGTTTAGCTGGTAGAATTGGGGGACACTGGACTCTAACGATTTTTTCCACTTTAAATATTTCATAAACGGATCTCTAAATCGGAAAATGATCTATGAATACTCATAATATTTTTAAAAAACCTATCCAACGACAACCCCCACGATGGGCTGGACGCGAAAAAAAAATTTCATCTCCACTTGATGTGTATGGAAGATACCATAAAATAAATATATATATATATATATATATCTACCATTTTGTCGCCATCATTAATATGTGCATTCATGCCAAATTACAACTTTGTAGGTGCTATAGTCTCTGAGCAAAACCGCTGACAGACAGACAGATGGACAGACAGACAGACGGACAGACAGACGGACGGACAGACCAAAACTATAAGGGTTCCTTGTTGACTACGGAACCCTAAAAATGTACACTTAAGGTAAGTCATCTGTATCCGAACTAGATCATGTCTGCATTTCGGACCACAGTGCTCTTCAGTTTGCAATGACTCCATAATAAAAAAAAAAACAAAACAACGTTTGCCAGATTAATTTTAAGTATGTTAGAAAATCTGTCTAAATATAGTTTTACTGAAATAGGTCTTCAAAAGTATTCCGCAAGAAATAAATTCAAGTCGCTAGAATAATTCTTTCGTTTTACGTCCGGCGCGGCGTGAGTGTCTTGAATGGACAGTTACGATGATATACGCCCAGGGTTAAGTGGACGCTATTCAGAGAGAGAAGAATAACTTCCGATATGAGCTACAATTTAGTCATATACAGGGTGCATTTAAACCTTCCTGTCAAATTTTGGTATATTGGTCTTTGTTAAAAATAAAAATACACGTATTTTTTCTTTGATAATCATTCAGTACTTAAATGTTGAGAAATAGCTTCCGAAAGCTATCCTAAAAAAACACTACAATTAATTGACACGATGCGTCGACCGCGCGTGACGTGCGGTGCCACCGCGCGCGCGCTTTCCCCCGCGTCACCCCCACTCATTCCCCCGCGCCGCGAGTGACCGTTCTGCAACGATTTTAAATGGGATGAAAATGTCATTGAAAAAAAATAACACCCAATTTTTTTCGTTAAATAGACTCCTAATGATACTTAAGCCCTGTAGTCGTGTGCGTACAAGACAAAAAAAACGAGGAATACGGATTTTGCTGAACTTGATTGATCTTTATAATTATCCCTAAGATGGGTTTACGGTGTGGAGCCACCTGAATATTTCATGCAGGTGGGGGAGGGCGGGTTTTTTAGCTTTAACAAGGTATGAGGTCAATAACTGCGTGGGATTTAGGTATATAGTCGAGTTTGGTATCATTTTCGATTGAATCGAATGTTTAAATGCTAATTTTGGAATAATATTTAAATAAAAGATAGTAAAAATAAAATAAAATAAAAATTTTTGTATGTATGATTTTCAACCAACAAAAACGCTGTTGACAGGGCCTAATTAATATAAGGAGGCTGATAGCCGCATTATTCTGCATACCGAAGACATGGTGATGAATGGAGCAATAAACATATTAATAATACTAGACGGACGTTCCGCGCGGCTTCGTCCGCGTAAATCTGAAATTTCACGGAAACCGTATAGTTTTCACAAATTAATAACCCATGTCTCACGTAGTCTACTATATATTCGTGTCAAATAACATAAGAATTGCTTCAGTATTCTGTGAGATATTAGCCCTTTCAAATAATTTTCCCCGTTTTTTTACATTTTCCTCTGTATATTTTCTCTTATTGGTCTTACCGTGATAAAATATAGCTTATGGCCTTCCTCGATAAATATGCTATCAAACACTGAAAGATTTTTTGAAATCTGGCTAGTAGCTCTAGAGGTGAGCGCGTTCAAACAAACAAACTAACCAACAAACTCTTCAGCTTTATTTTCACATTTTCCTCTGTATATTTGCTCCTATTAGTCTTAGCGTGATAAAATATAGGCTATAGCCTTCCTCGATAAATAGGCTATCAAACACTGAAATTCACTGATTCTTTCAAATCGGATGAGTAGCTCCTTATTAGCGCGTTCAAACAAACAAACTCTTCAGCTTTATAATATTACTAGACGTTCCACACTGCTTCGCCCGCGTATATTTAATATTTCACAGACAAATTAGTCCACAATAAATAGCCTATGATCCTTCACGTTCCTACTTTTTATCTGTGCCAAAAACAGAAAAATTACTCCAGTAGTTCGTGAAATAAGCCCTTTCAAATAATTTCCCCCGTTTTTTTCACATTTTCCTCTATTTCTTCGCTTATATTAGTCTTAGCGTAATAAAATATAGCCTATAATAATATAATATAATAAAATATAGCTTTCCTTGATAAATGGGCTATCTAACACTGAAAGAATTTTTCAAATCGGACCAGAATTACTGACTCATACTAAGATTAGCGCGTTTAAATAATTCTTCATCTTCTTCTTTTTACGTTGTTTAACATCTTTATCGTGCAAATATGAGTTCTAAAATGAATTAAGCATTCTTAAGTCATCCGAATATGGCACCGAACTTGGAATACTACCATAATTGATGCCTCTATACAAATTGAGACTCTATTTTCCTTCAGAGCAGAAGCTGCTAAAATAAAATAAAAATTACATCAAAAATCGCGGTGGCTCCACATCTTAAATCCATCCTTAGGCCATAAGGACCAATCCTACCAAAGGAAATCTTTGGTTCAGCAATAGCCGTATAATTTACCGTACACACGCAACTACTGGAAATAATTTGGCCGGAAGGCTTAATTGCATCCTGTATAATATTATACTTTTTTTATGTAGACAATTCAAACTATATTATAAATCCGAGAGCGTGTCTGTAAATTCTGTTACCTCTTCGCACCCCTGAACTTTGCTGAAATTTGGTATGAAGATACTAGGACACCCGGGAAAAGACATAGAATACTTTTTATCTCGAAAAACGTACGGCACGATGAATGAAATAAGGCGCAACGGAGTTGCGGGATTCATCTAGTTACTAATAAGTATAGTTTCTTGTGACATATTCCCACGCGATATGTAGACATAATAATATATCAAGATTAACTGGTGAACTTTGTATCATTCTCCTCCTTCACCGGGCTTTCACGGATATTTCAAGAAAAAAATTTGCGAAATCGATTCGGCACTTCTCGAGTTTAACTTCATCATCATATCGGCCTATGTTCGTCTACTGCAGGACATAGGCCTCTCGTAATGTACGCCAAGATGACGTTTAGACTTTAGAGTTTAACTTATTGAAAATATATTATTATTATAAAAATGAAGAATGGAAATACAACGTAAATACCGTTAAAATTGTAAATCTATACATAGTATTATAAAACAAAGTCGCTTTTTTTTCCCTCATGTCAAAGTGTCAAAGGAACAAAGTGTTCCCTTTAATCTTTAAAACTACGCAACGGATTTTGATGATTCTTTCAGTGTTAGATAGCCCATTTATCGAGGAAGGCCATAAGTTATATTTTATCACGGTAAGACCAATATACAGAGGAAAATGTAAAAAAACGGGGAAAATTATTTGAAAGGGTTATATAGGCCATGGGTTCCCAAACTGTGCGCCGCGGCGCCCCGGTGCGCCGCGAAAAGGCAAGAGGGACGCTGCGCCGTGAGTCGATCCTCCATCTTTATCCATATAACCACAAATTTTAATAATAATAATAATAATAATAAACATTTATTCAGTACAAACACATTACACCACATTACAATAAACATTTCAAAAAAAAGACAATAAGCATAAAATAAAAAACAAAAATAATATAAAAAAGGAACATTAGCAAATAAGTTTCAGATGGACATAATATACTGTAGGTAGGTGTATATTTGGGTACTTATAGCTAGCAAATTACAATGCAGTGTAATGCGAATTCCACCGAAAAGGACCCCACTCAGGTGATGATCACAGTATACACCGCGATCCCTGGTGTTCTGTGGGGCCTTGTTGCCAATCGCTCGACAGATGCACACTGGCGCCAGCGCAAAGTGAACAATAAGATAGTAAAAAAAAAACTTTATAAATACTTACATTATAAAAAATAAATAAGTAGATAAGCCTAAAAATGATGAGAAAGAACATGTACATATTTAATAGACATATTATGCATATATATATATATATTTTATAGTGTAAAAATAAAATAGTGTATAATATAAAAATTCCCTTTCATCCCATCTGTAATATGACGTCACGTCATAGATCAAAACAGGTGGCGCCCGGCTGGCAACTGACCTACATAGCGACGAGATAAGGGACGCGCGCGCAGCATACCGTGAACGAAGCCTGACCGAGGCAGTCCGTACACCTGTTATTTGTTATTAAATTATTATTAATAATTAAGAGTTATTTTACCGTACACGTATCAACTTAAGCAATGTTGCGGCTTCGACGATATGGTAAGTGTGTGAACAATACAATAATAACATGATAAATATAATAGATTACACATTTTTGTGTAATATAAGTTTACTTTGTAGAATATGTATATATTAAACAGATAAATATTTCTTTTAGAGACAAGATGACGAGTAAGCGCTGTACTTTGGATGCACGGCGCATTTACTGGACCATAAGATAATAGATAATTATGAATCATGATATTATCCAGCGAACCAATAAAAATACCACCCCGCTTCGGCTTGCGAAACGAGAGGTAAGAAAACTGTTCGCTTATAAGGTACCAAGTGTTAATTAAAGCTATAATAATTATATACTTACTACTAATCTTTGATATTAATTCTCATAACAATTTTAATTAGGAGCTGTCATAAAGAAGAAAAATATATACGCAAATTAAATGAAATACTTAGAATTTATAAAATAATGATAATTAATAATTAATATGAATGCAATAAATATACAAGCTATATAATAGTCCATGAATTAATAAAATTATTAAATATTTATTTAGACAGTGTATCGATTTTGTCGTCAACGAGTATTTATGAGCTATTGTCAATTTGCTTACTAAGTAGGTGAGACTTAAGTTTTAATTTAAATGAGTTGTTTGTTCGCAGAGCACGAAGAGGTGGTAAAAGGTTGTTCCAGATTTTGCTGGCGAGATATCTGAAACTACCCCTGAAGCTGGATGTACGGTGAAGCGGCGTGACCAGCAGGAAGGACGAGCCTCTATTGGTGACAGTCAGCTCATTTTCACTAGCCCACTGTAGTTTGTTGTAGAGGTAGGAAGGAATTTTAGATTTAACCACGCCGAATAAGAGAGTAGCAAAATGTACCTGCCTGCGTCCGTCCATCTTAAGCCAGCGTTTTATAAAATGAAATTATAATTCATGAATTATACAAAGCAGGCAGATTACTAGAGAGCATTAAAGGTGTATATTTATGTATCTTTTTGTAATAGCTAGGTAAAGTAAGGCGCCGTTAGAAAATATTGACTTGTAAGTGCGCCGCAAGCTGAAAAAGTTTGGGAACCCCTGCTATTGGCTATATTTTATCACGTTAAGACTGATAGGAGCGAAGAAATAGAGGAAAATGTGGAAAAAAACGGGGAATGTTATTTGAATGGGCTAACTTGAACACGCTAATCTCAGGAACTACTGGTCCGAATTGAAAAATTCTTTCAGTGTTAGATAGCCTAATGTGGAAAATTATTTGAAAGGGCTTATTTCGCGAACTACTGGAGCAATTTTTATGTTATTTGGCACAAATAAGAAGTAGACCACGTGAAGGATCATAGGCTATCGATTTTAATCATTTTTTCAGTGGCTATAATATATTTTATACCCGTGCGACGCCGGGGCGGGTCGCTAGTAATAATTAAATCTCAGAATAATATGGTACTTTTTCAAGTTCTCTACTGAAATTCTGTGTTAAACCAAACAAATGGTTACAAATAAATAAGGCGCGAACGATAATTTGAATTTCGAGTGTCAATCTTTTTGTGTCAGTATTTCACCCGAACAAGTTTCAACAATAAAACCTTTTCCTAAAGCAATAAAGTCAGTGGATATTTCACTATCGAGATGTCGGCCGGCGCGTCGATATAGATTGTTCTATCGAGATAAAATATCCCCACCAATAAAAGTAAAATGAGGGATTTCCTTGGAATAAAACATATTATGCTTTTTATCGTCTCGTCAGGCGTGTCTGGGTTTTATTGCTTCAGACTTACATTTTTTTAATGCAAATATTTTTAAGATTTTACGCAACATGCATAAGTTTTATACTGTAGTTAGGTAAAAGGTAAAGAAAATATTATAAATCATAGCTTTTTCGAGATTGACAACAGCCGGAGGAGTAAAACCAAAAAAAAAAAAACAAATTATATATGAACTACGAAAACATCTATATTATTATATCACAACGCAACGTCAAGACTGCTCGAATATAATAATATTTCGCTCCAGCCGTCCAGCGCGACTGGCTTGACTGCCGCGTCAGGCCGACTGCAGCGCCAGTGGGGTGAGATATTGCCTGTCGACGTGGAAAAGTTGCATGTTCATGTTGACATTTTGCAGTGAGTAGCAACTGGTTTAAATGTACTTTTATTGCAGAGTATACATATTATTATAATACACGTTTTATTTTTCACCCTTCATGGCTCACTTACTAAAAAATCTTCCGCCTTATCTAAATAGCAAATACTAAATACTTTTAAAAATTTGTCGGATTACATTCACAAAATGAAATACCAATCTCAATGAAGCACTTAGGGTGAAGCCAAACGATCGTAACTTTGTGAGTCGTGACTCGTGAGTCGCAGAATTTCGGTCGCGTAATTTATTTTTCATACTTATGATGACTCACAAAATTACGCTTGTGTGAATGAAGTAGGAATTTTCTATGAATCTGAATTTCAGCTGAATTTCTGCCAACCGAAATTCTGCGATTCACGACTCACAAAATTACGCTCGTTTGGCTTCACCCTTAACCGGTGGTAGGCCTCATGTAGATTGTAGACGTTCTAAAAGTGCTAATTTTAAACCAATAATTTTTCATTTTCATTTTCACAAAATTGAATAGCTGTTGCTCTTTTTCGAAAAAAGTTAACGTACAATATTATATTATGGCTATCTAAAGATAAATATTTATAATCATCAGGACGCCAGAAACAGCTACAAATGGTTCCTGTAACAAGTATATTCTCCTGCTTGCCAGACCGTCAAATAATCGTAAAAATAATAAATATTGTCGGAATAGATTCTTTTGTCGTAAAGCAATATCAATGCTCATTCGTTCGTAAATAGCTTTAATTTTTATTTAAAATATTCAAAGTGAAAAGGTGATTAGATGTATTAATTCAGATGTAAAAATGAAAAACCACAGATCAAACGCCGCGTAATATCCCTCAAACGATTTCACGGTAGCCGAGTTTCCGACGCACAGATGAAAAATTACTGACACAATTGAAAATGTGTTGAGTATTTGCTAATAGGGGGTTGGAGGCAAGCCTTTGTATGGGTTGTTAAAGGTTGATGATATCAGATTTTTTTATTACACTCGTTACAAAATACCAGTTTTTTTGCCTCCGACCAAAATTATTTTATCAGTTTGTCTATATTTTATACTATTTATAAAGACTTTTGGACAGAAAACTAATTGAGATTTCAAAAAATAAATCTTTTTTATGGATGATTTTCCTCACAACGCAAGCCCGCCCATATACAGCTTGACTGGTGAGTGGTGAGACATGTTCAATACTCGAGGACGTCATATTTGGCTATTATATTAGTTGAAAAAAAAAAAATTTAAAAATAGTATCAATTGATCACTGAGTAAATGTAGCTTAAAGTTAAATAATTATTATTTACTCAACGCATGGACACCGGGCGCGGGAGGGGTAGTGCGCGGCGCGGGGCGCATGCCGCCGCGCCGGCCGCATAGTAATTTACTAAGTATCCATGATTCATTTACTTAAGAGCCCGGGTAATCCTCGAAATTCTCATACATACGTAATACCAAAATCATTTTGTCATACGAAAATATTTAACATGTTTGAGTTATTTTTCAGCTTAAAATAGTAATTACCTAGGTTCCTGCACAAAAATTAACTTCAAAATATTTAAACACTAAAAAAAATTTTTTGTGCATAAATTTTTTTTACTAAATTTACTACTAAATATTTAAACACTAAAAAATTGAGTAAAACACTAGAAAATATAAAAATAAATAGTAAATTTACTACAAAATATTTAAATACTAAAAAATATTTTTTAGAGTTGAAATATTTTGTAGTAAATTTAATATTTATGTATATATTTTTTAGTGTTTTACTCTATTTTTAGTGTTTAAATATTTAGTAGTAAATTTAGTGAAAAAAAATTATACACAAAAAATTTTTTTTTAGTGTTTAAATATTTTGAAGTTAATTTTTGTTCAGGAACCTAGGTAATTACTATTTTAAGCTGAAAAATAACTCAAACATGTTAAATATTTTCGTATGACAAAATGATTTTGGTATTACGTATGTATCAGAATTTCGAGGGTAACCCGGGCTCTTAAAGCCTAAAGGGAAATTTTGTCAAAAATTAAGTAAGTACCTAATTTTATTACATAATTATAATGAGAATCGAGTACCGAGTACTCTCCTTAAGAGCCCGGGTTACCCTCGAAATTCTCATACATACGTAATACCAAAATCATTTTGTCATACGAAAATATTTAACATGTTTGAGTTATTTTTCAGCATAAAATAGTAATTACCTAGGTTCCTGAACAAAAATTAACTTCAAAATATTGAAACACTAAAAAAATTTTTTTTGTGTAAAATTTTTTTTTACTAAATTTACTACTAAATATTTAAACACTAAAAAATTGAGTAAAACACTAAAAAATATATAAAAAATAGTAAATTTACTACAAAATATTTCAACTCTAAAAAATATTTTTTAGTATTAAAATATTTTGTAGTAAATTTACTAATTATTTATAATTTTTTTAGTGTTTTACTCTATTTTTTAGTGTTTAAATATTTAGTAGTAAATTTAGTAAAAAAAATTTATACACAAAAAAAATTTTTTTTGTGTTTAAATATTTTGAAGTTAATTTTTGTTCAGGAACCTAGGTAATTACTATTTTATTCTGAAAAATAACTCAAACATGTTAAATATTTTCGTATGACAAAATTATTTTGGTATTACGTATGTATGAGAATTTCGAGGATTACCCGAGCTCTTAAGTATCGAATGTGACTCACCAGTCATGCTGTATTAAGATCATAATGTGTAACACAAAATGTCAGTAGTTAATTTTTTACACGTCTTTATACTGTAACCTAATTATAAGTCTTCTACAATATAGAAAAGCCATTAATGTAATAGGAAATATTTCGAAAACGTCTAAGCAGAAGGCTCTACTAGTGCATACATAATATTATACAGTAAAGAACCCGACCAAAATCCGACATGTTGCACACGTCATATCAGAATATTGATGGAAATAACGTTTGACAAAAACTTCGAACAAACCTTTTTTTGCAGTCCATGCTGGTGCTGCCATCTAGCGTAAAACATTGCATAATATATCCTATTATTATCATAATAAACAAGCTCGTTAAGGATTCTAAAGGGACGTCGAAAAGGCGTATGATATTTGGGTTCTGTATATTTCCATCTATCGTTAAAGGGTATAAGATGACAGCTATATTGGTGTCACTTCAAACGGTCAGAATTGACCCACGTCAAACCGCCATAATTGGCTGGAAATGTACTGTGAATGGTATCTATTTATAATGTACTTGGCGTGGTTATACTAATTTTCTATGAGTCATCCATATCCATACTAATATTATAAATGCCAATGTGTGTCTGTCTGTTTGTCCGTCTGTCTGTCTGTCTGTCTGTTACCTCTTTACGCCCAAACCGCTGAACCGATTTTGCTGAAATTTGGTATAGAGACACTTTGAGTCCCGGGAAAGGACATAGGATACTTTGTATCCCGGAAAAATGTACGGCTCCCGCGCGATTTAAAGTTTGTGAATATTTTTTGCAATCAAGTAAAATAACATAACTTAAAAACAATAAAATTTAACATGAAAAATCTTTGTATTATGTAGTTTTTTTTAATAAATTAGGGGGCAAACGAGCAAACGGGTCACCTGACGGAAAGCAAGCAATCGTCTCCCATGGATACTCGTAACATCAGAAGAGCTGTAGGTGCGTTACCGGCCCTTTAGGAAGGAATACGCTTTCTTCTTGAAGGTTTGCTGGTCGTAATGGTCCTGCTAAATGATTTTAGAGCCTAATATAATGCAAGCTAACATTTAAGCATTTGTATTTTTAAACTATTGCGTAGCTTTTTTCGCGGTCTTTGAGCGCGGCGACCGAATCAAGAAATTCCGTAACGACAAAAAATCTAACATCCCCTACATCGACCGGCACGGCGGTGTGGCGACATCGGACTTTGACACAATGTTTTTGTACGTACGACTAGACGTATGTGAATTATAATTATTGCTCTAGACGTTCCACGCGGTTTCGGCCGCGTAAATTAGATATTTCATAAACAAATTATTAGTTCACAAAAAATAGCCTATGATCCTTCACGTGGTCTACTTCTTATCTGACCCAAATAACAGAAATATTGCTCTAGTAGTTTGTGAGATAAGCCCTTTCAAATAATTTCCCCCGTTTTCTCCATATTTTCCTCTATTTTTTCGCTCTTATTAGTCCTAGCGTGATAAAATATAGCCTATAGCCTTTCTCGATAAATGGACTATCTAACACTGAAATAATTTTTCAAATGGGACCAGTAGTTCCTGAGATTAGCGCGTTCAAACAAACAAACCAACAAACAAACTCTTCCGCTTTATAATATCAGTAAGTATAGATAAGTCGATATGCAATTATAATATTATGATATGCAATTTTACTGCGGCAGTCCCCGAGTGCCACTCCTGTTTTTTTGTTCACTTTAACCAATAAAAGGTTTTCGTGGTTTGTGTATACCGCTGTCAAAGCCCCTTTAGAAACAACCATCAATACTTATGTGACTTCGAGTATGCTGATCAAAATTATTTCATATTGCTTTTCATCAATATTATCTTACATTTAGAGGCTGTAATTAAAACTAAATATTGATTAAGTACACGTTATAATTAATTGACCAATATTATGATAACTCCCGAATACGCGGTGAACGATTTCAATATTTAGTTTACTCAGGATGTCGATTCTGCAGAATAAACTGATCTTATATTTTTAAACGAGCAATTCTTATATATATATATATATATATATATATATATATATATATATATATATATATATATATATATATATACATATACATATATATATATATATATATATATATATATATATATATATATTTAAATCGCCGAAGACTTGTTGCGTCTTTTCAAAGTCGAACCCTATGGCGTCTACCATTTCCAATGACTTTTTAATTGTTATTCGTGCGAATATAGTTACATTGCTGTCATGTGAATTCTATTGTCGACGAGAAATTTTGTTTAGGTACGAAAATTAGATATTCAATTTGAAATAATTCTCGCTGGTTTTTTGCTTCCGTTCTCGATGGAAATCATGTGACACATTGTATATTTTTGTATTCGTTCCATGCATTTAATCGTTTTTCCTACATCCATTTAAATGTATGGATATATTGATACCGTATATTGTACTATATTAATTCCATGCATTCTACTAATTAAATGACTCCTTACTATATTTGAGATTTTATCGGTACCGTATATTATTTTTGTATGTACGCCATAAACTGTTGAGTTTGTTGCTTCCTCCTAACCTTATATGTTATATCGATACATACATAGGTACCTATATAATAGATCCCAATAAATTCATTGCGTGATGTGGTCTCTGTCTACCCCAATGAGGGACAGGAGTGACGATATGTATGTATGAATAGAGAATCATCCCTCTTTATGAAGTCAATTAAAATGAAATACTTATTTCTATAACTTGGAGTACATAACAGACATTAAAAACAAGTTATCCCTATATTACATAGATTAATTAAATTTTAAATTATAATTAGGTAAGTCCGCTAGGCTAACTAAAAAATATTAAGGATAATTATGATAGATATGATGTGGGAGCATTTTATTTATGTGAGCGTGTTTCTTCTGAACTTAAGAGCCCGGGTTACTCTTGAAATTCTCATACATACGTAATACCAAAATCATTTTGTCATAAGTACGAAAATATTTAACATGTTTGAGTTATTTTTCAGCTTAAAATAGTAATTACCTAGGTTCCTGAACAAAAATTAACTTCAAAATATTTAAACACTAAAAAAATTTTTTTTATGTATAATTTTTTTTTTACTAAATTTACTACTAAATATTTAAACACTAAAAAATAGAGTAAAACACTAAAAAATATATAAATAAATAGTAAATTTACTACAAAATATTTAAATACTAAAAAATATTTTTAGAGTTGAAATATTTTGTAGTAAATTTAATATTTATGTATATATTTTTTAGTGTTTTACTCTATTTTTTAGTGTTTAAATATTTAGTAGTAAATTTAGTAAAAAAAATTATTCACAAAAAAATTTTTTTTGTGTTTAAATATGAAGTTAATTTTTGTTCAGGAACCTAGGTAATTACTATTTTAAGCTGAAAAATAACTCAAACATGTTAAATATATTCGTATGACAAAATGATTTTGGTATTACATATGTATGAGAATTTCGAGGGTAACCCGGGCTCTTAAGTATGAACACAAAATAAAACAATTGTTTCGGTAGTAGGTATTTTTAAGTTTTATTGTTTAAAATCAAGTAGGTACAATAATAAACCCATAGTCATAATAATCAAAGTGTCGGACAAATCAAATACACCGAAATAGGAACATAATAGTAATTTAAGAAATTAACAATTTTAAGAACGACCAGTTGAGAGGCTAATTTACTGTGACATTGACTATGATTAACTTGTGTATGTAAGCAATACTAGTTTTCAATCGTGGCTCTGCCCACGTGACAAGTTGATAAAATTTAACAAATTGAAATTCGTTATTAGCCGTTTAGGCGTTAAAAAAATAAAACAAAAATGCTTAGAAAAATATTAACCTGAAGAATCACATATCAGACATACCTATCAGTACAAAGTCTCAAAAAAAGGCCCTTTAGGCGTCGAAAAGAAAAATAAAAACGCTTAAAAAATTATTAATGTACCTATCAAAAATTAGATAAATCAGTCCAAAATCTCAAAAAATTACACAACTACACAAAAATTACACAACAATACTCGTATTTAAACATAAAAAACCCAAACCCATTGAGGTAGGCGTTCCCGTCACTAAATATTAAACATAATTATTAAGTAACAAATCAGTCATGAGCTAAACAGCTGTTGCTTTTATCGCTATTAATACTTAGGCTCTATATAGTATTAAAAGATGAGACACAATATTAATTACTTACATGACAGTATACAGGCTAATTTATAAGGATACCTGAATTACAAACTATACCTACCAGTTTACAGACTTCAGAAAATTATAAATAAAATACTACGACTATGTTTTAACACAGTCGTAGTATTTTATTATTATTATATATTATATTATTAATATAACATTATAATTATGTAACCACCCGGCATATCATTAATAATACCTATCCAAGAAGACAGAAAACGGCAAGAATGACAGAAATAAATGATATAGATAGAGAGCTAAGACTAAAGAACAAATTTTGAAGGAAAAAAAAATAAGGGCTATTTTTTGGTGTAAGTGTTTTGTATAAATACTTTTATTTTGAGCCAATCTTTATTATGCAGGAGGTCTCGGTGTTTCTCTTTAAGAGCCTCACATTCATGTCTTTTAGGTGGTTGTTTGTTTTTTATATGATGTTTAAAAAATGCAGAGCACACTTTTTTTTGTTCTGCAGTCCATGGTATCAGAGTCCTTTTTTTGCCTGTCTTGACGCGATGATCAGACTTCAAAGTATTTGTTTGAAGACCAGATGGTCCTGGCTGAGGTGGTGGTGATGGTGATCGCGGTAGTCGTGACGTATTTCCGTCTGCTATATCTTGCGCTCGTCCAGGTGACTCGACATCATAATCTAAAATAACTTCATTTTCTGTCATCCCTTCGTCTAATTGTTCATTTAAGTCAAGTTCAATCTCATCCAGGGATTTGCCTCTGAAAGCGTCTGCTTTCCCATCTTCCATAAGGATGAGCAGCTTAGATATCTTGGCAGTTTGGTAGACATCATCCGGTAGCCGATATGATTTTTTATGTACATCATTTGTATGGCCCATAAATGTAGCTAGCTGTTCCATATCATTTTCAGACATACTGAATATTTGTGATAACGTGGCTAAATGTTTCCTAAGCCTTGTAGATGAAATTGCTTTCGGATTTTTTGCTCCAGATAGCCTCGCATGCCTTTCTAGTACTTTGTAACCATATATTGTGTTTTCAAAACCTGGATTACCAAAAAACGATTTGATGTTGAAACAAATGTGTCTCTGATCGAGAGCAATAATTTAATGTCCTCTTGAACCTCCTTATTAAATAAAACAGGAACCCCACGCCCACGCTTGCCCCTAATGACAACTCTTTTAAATTTCTGTACCAAGACCCTTTCCGATACAGTAAGAGCCCGGTCAAATTCTTCGTATTTATGAGCAGCATTATTATCAGATTCTAAATAATCGTGAACTTTGATTCTCTGAAGCTCTCCAGGCCTGCGTCTGTTCAGTTACAAAACCCTACAATATACAGTCTCTAATAGCTGAATATAAGTCGAAACATTAAATAAACCTTCTTTGATTTTGTTCGCAGCTTCTTCTGATTTTTTTTCGAGGTATTCTTTTAGGATTTTTAAGTCATTTGCTAACGGGACTATGGTTACTTTATTCCACTTATTTTTGTTAAGATCAGATGCTGCTTGGCTAGATATATCAAATTTCCAATTAGAGTCAATGATTTGAATTAAAGTTTTTAGGTCTGCCTCTATTTCTGCCGTGTTTGTTTCCATGTAAGGTCCTTGTTTTTTTAATGCAAATAAAATTGCTATATTGCAGCATTGTTTTATACTAGTAGAAATGTTCATAGCGAATGTAGGTGATTCAAATCTATCTTTTTCAGAGTCATACTTTCCCACTATTTTTGTAGCTGCCACAATAGTGTCGTAGTGTATCGGTCTAAGTGCGTCAAATAAATATTTTATGGAAGGATTAATCTTTCTCATTTCTTGCAATAATTTCGCTAATTCCCTCATTTTTCGAGAAATTACGTTAACAAAATGTTTTTCCCTGTGGGTTTTCATGTACTGGGTTCCAAAAGCACATATTAGGACATCTGATTTGGCAACAAGTGATATTTTATCGGCTCTCATTCGCAGAAATACAGTATCCTTAAGTTTTTCATCTATTTTTAAATGTCTTAATAATAGGTTTTGGGCTTCAGATTGAACGTTTACAGTAGTTTTATTTGAATTTTGTGTGCACTTTTTCTTATGTTTCCACAAAAGTTTCTTTGAGTAGAAACCCAGACAGTTTGTACAGGGCAAATAATCTGTAAATTTTTGTTTTCGCATGGGTTTAGTAACTTCTACTGAATTTTGAATAAAATTTCCTTTTTTTCGTAGTGCCATGATAAGGTTTTTTCTCTCTTGACTTTTTTTGGACAACGATAAAATTTTTTGGACTTCAGGTTCATAAACATGATGTCTAGTTAAATGTCTGGCAAAATTTAAAACAAAACATTCACAGAAAAAACAGTAGTCCTTACCTCGGATAACACGGTTGCATTTAGGTAGTTTCTTTGGTATTATAACATCATCATCGTTTGTAAGCTCATCTTCTTGGATATGATTACTAATGCTAACAGTTGCAGTGTCCCCCGAAACAACAGAATTAGATTTATGTGTCGATATGGATACCGGTTTTAATAATCTACTATCCACAGTAAGAGTTATGCCCGGTGAATTACTTATGTCACTTAAAATACTATCACTACAGATTATCGAGGCTTCTTCATTTAAAGGCTGCTCAATGTTTTTGTCAGATAAGGGCTTAAGTTGTAATAATGAGTAGTTCTTCTGATGAAACTCTTGAGATGAATGAGGCACATTGTCAAATGAGCAAGCTCGATCCAAGGTCTTGTCATCGTATAAGTAAGATTCATCGGATGAAGTCTGCAAAAATGAAATTAACATAATGATCTATATTTTAATATACTTACTAATTTATTAATTTATTAAGTTTTTACAATAATAATATGATTATCAACAATATGAAATTGTAGGTTATTTAAACTTCTACTTACATCTTGTACAGGCGGTGTATAATTGGAATCTGTGTCAGGAAAATCAGGACTTGAAACAGATATTTGTTCCTGGAAAGAACATACAGTCGTTAAATAAGTCGTAAGCATGAAACAGTTATGGTTATTAAAAAATATTAAAATTCATGTAGATATGTAGGTACAAACCTCATTGAACAATGTTGAATCAAATAAATCACGTGAATTTTCTTTATTTCCTCCTAAAAGAAAAACAATAAAAGTCAGTTAAATAAATCATACGTCAAGATATACTACTCAAGATATTTTTAAACCTAAATAGTAAACAATAAAAATAATGTTTATATCAACAGCCAGTTGCGTGAAATTATACAGGTGTCCCGAAACCCAACGTCAAGTGGTCACCGGGTTACGGGCTAGACTGTACCGTACTGGTCTGAAAAAAAAATTTAAAAATTCTATGTCACTTGGTTCTTGGTTGATTTTGATGAAAAAGCGAGATTACTATTATTATTATTTCATTTATTTATTTTATTAAGTACTTTTATTTTTTTATTACTTTTTTTTAACTCTTTCATTATGACACTTTACACTACGGCAAACCCAATATTTACGTCTTTTCTAACGTATGAATTTTATTAAGCAAGTAAGCAGGTTTCACACATGGTCCTTTTGCAAACAAAAAAATATTAAAATATTTTACTGTAAGATAAGCCAAATCTTGCACCATTATAAATTCTTGATTAGATTGGCTAATTTATTAACTTTTCTAGGGTAGTGTACCTAGTAAATTTTAAACTTTATTTCTATTCTTTATTTTGTGACGGCATTATATAGTAAGATAAATAAGGATAATATTAAAAAAATGAACATTGCAAAGTCTGGAAGTATGCCATCACAGTTACTATATATCTTGTCAAGGGTGTCGATTTATGAATGAAGAAAGTCACCAAGTCAAGATTAAAAAAAAATCTCAGAACACTGTACAGTGTACAGCCTAGCCCATGACCCGGTAACCACTTGACGTTGAGTTTCGATGCACTTCTTTGGGCTATTTCACTTCTCATTACCGTGGCTTTCTAATGGCGAAAGAATTATTTAAATTGGTACAGTAGTCTCGTAACTCGTAAGTTAAATAGTAATAAGCAAACGATTAAATATTTCGTCTCTACAATATTAGTAAGTATAGACATCTAAAAATACATTAGTCCCAACCCAATTCGCAGTCTAAACTTAGTCACGGATGGGCTTTTGTTTAAAATATACAATAGGTAAGTACAAAAAAATCATGTACGTAGGTATGTAGGTAGGGACATAGTAGTTAATACAATCGATCCAAAATACTTTTAGACAGGTAAGTACCTATATAAACAGTTCAACAACAAACAGGACACTCGACGTCAGGATAATGATCGTAAATTGCATATTTACAAATGCTGCACCAGAAAAATGAAGATTTATAGAGCGATTTTATGTTCTTTCGTTTCATAGGTAGAACAAAATGATTTGTAATAATATTGATATCATTCTTGGTCGTTGCACCACAATTAAAACATTTTTTTTGTACTTATTACAAAATGGGTCGACGGCCAAGGCCATTTTATTTTATCTTTAAAATAGTTTTTAAAATCACTTCTTTTATTAACAAAAAATTAAAACCGACTTCCAAGGTAAAAACAATATTAATAGCATCCTTATAATATGAACTAAAAAGTATTAAATAATTTTTCCTATCTAATATGTAGTGCCTTTTCCCGAATTCGGCTAAACTTCAACTATTTCTGTACTCAATCTTCATCATTTTGAAGTCGGTACCAGATATAGCTGAATCTTTATTTCTTTGACAGAAAATTTGAAACTTTTGGAACTGGCACCGACTTCAAAATTATGAAGATTGAGTACAGAAATAGTTGAAGTTTAGCCGAATTCGGGAAAAGGCACTACATATTAGATAGGAAAAATTATTTAATACTTTTTAGTTCATATTATAAGGATGCTATTAATATTGTTTTTACCTTGGAAGTCGGTTTTAATTTTTTGTTAAAAATAATAATTTCACTCTTTTTAGTTACCTAGTAGGTAAACTGTTAGTGCCAATTCAAATTGTATAAAAAATAGTTTCATATTGTCTTCACTAGATGTCACTGAGGCGCTCCTGTGTCGCGCTATCGCTTGTACGTAGAAGTTTTATATAGGTAGTTGTAACTTGTAACAGATTTTCGTTGTGTTGTTGAAAGTTTGTAAGCAACTGACGTCTGACAACTCAACAGTGAGCTTGGTGTGAGCAGTGAGCATTGAATTGACAACATAAATCATAATATTGAGTGGTAATTGATCTCGTATAATTGTTATTAAAGGTGAACGCAGATTTGGCCGCACCGCACGCACCGCAGTCGCCGCATTCGCAATTCTTCATATTATTATAAAGTTGCGAAGACTGCGGCGCGGGTAGGTAGGTATGCGAGCTTGCCTATAACTTCATATAAAGAATTCCGAATGCGGCGACTGCGGTGCGTGCGGTGCGGCCAAATCTGCGTTCACCTTAAGTTGACCTCCGTCATAGTCCGCGAATTTATAAGTGGTCGTCGGTGGTACTGCGTATATTCTACGTATCTTATTACAATTTGTTAAGACTGATATGAGTCATACGGCAAGGCCCAAATATCAGGTAGATAGATAAATTTAAACAATACATTTAAAAAGATCTAAGTGAACACGTGCAAATGCTCGCAGCGCGGCATCACAATAGACATAACTACAAGTACTTCGACTGCTATGAGACTGACGAGTATTAATATCTGTCGTTTCTTTCGTGTTTCGCCAGGATAAGTTAAAGGCTGGCGCGCTGGCTGGTATAATTTAATTTTAAAAATAAGATTTTGAAATTGAATTCTGACAGTTTTCTTTGCATGTGCCAAAATTAAACAACTAAATTTGTAGGTTACGACCCTAGCGACGACTTTTGTCATAATACGTCAAACTTAAAAAAATTACATCAGTTCTAAGTCGGCATACTCTATCATTCTGTCTACTCTGGCGGCATGCCGCATGCCCTGACATTCCAGTTAGAACTTGAATACGATGTTTGCGTACGCGTCGCCGCGCGCCGCCGCGCGCCGCGCGGTGACGCCGTTGCCTCTGCGGCGCCGACCGCCGTGTATATTAAACAGCCTATAATAATTGGTGTTGTTATGTACATAATTATTATTATTGTATCCATACCTATGCCTTGTACTATTATCTATTTTGTGCCATGAGACATTGGTGACCTTAACACGACGTGGTAATGATGATGATGACGATGATGATGATGATGAATTTGAATTGCATGGTAGCATATGCTTTCTGTTCTTAAAACAATGCCGAAACTCCCAAACGTGTATCTATAAAGAGTCAGGAGTTCTCTCAGCATCTTCGAAACCATGGTATACCTTGACCCAATATTTGACTTTTTGGTAGCATATTCTTAGTACACTTCACATAAAACCAAAATCACCATATGTTTCCATATAAATTTCGAGGAGTTCCCTCGATTACTCCTGGATCCCATCATCAGGTCACCACTTTTGTGAACATGGTACCAAATTGGAGTGAAACCTAATACAACAAAACAAAAATTTCGAAAATCGGTTCACAAACGGCGGAGTAATCGTTGAACATACAAAAATAAAAAAAAAAAAAAAAAAAAAAAAAAAAAAAAAAAAAAAAATATCCACAGCCGAACATATAACCTCCTCGTTTTTTGGAAGTCGGTTAAAAAAAACGATCTACATCAATCACGACAACCATGATTGACTATGACTATCACAGCACAGAACGCAACGTCGCGTCGTGTTTGTTTACGCGCGCGCGTTAACCTACTACTTACGAAAAAAATTATTATTATTGTGAACTTGTATTATAATCAAATACCGTCCTCTTTTTGTACAAAACAAATAAACAGAAATAATAGGTACTATTATAGATAATAACCATAATTTAAATTTACAAACCAAGTATAAATTAAAACCTACTAGGTACTTACCTATTCATTATTTTTAATATACTTAATGGGATACTTACTTACTAATGAGAGTATCCTAGCACTTCTTTTCATGGTGCCTGTTATTTTACTTCCACTAC
Source organism: Lysandra bellargus (assembly GCA_905333045.1). NCBI lineage: Eukaryota > Metazoa > Arthropoda > Insecta > Lepidoptera > Lycaenidae > Lysandra > Lysandra bellargus. The sequence continues at coordinate 7,371,662 of HG995363.1, read as the reverse complement.
ACAATATTTATACCAGAAGCGTCATTACGTCCGCGCTGGCCGGCAAAAAATATAAACAAAAACATGCCCTTGCATGTCGCGTGCGAACTCCGCCCCCTCGCCTCTGTTACCCCCGCGTCTCCTCTGGGACGATGTCGTTTTGTGGGACGTAATTAAATCACACATTAGAATTGATAAAAACTTTTATTATATACAGGAATCCACATTATCGGCGTGTTATACGTAAACAAAGTATCGAATATACGTCACTGATATACGGCGCACAGTAGCGACCTCCAAAATTCGCGCGCCAAATAGCGGAACTAAGAAATACGGCGAAAATCACTCCGGTGACAAAACAACGTCCATGCCAATATTTCACCCAGCCATTGTACTAACCTTAACACTACTTCTGGCTGAATTTGAGAGATGGTCAATCTTGCGTCCGTATACAGGATGCAACAAGTCAGTCGGACGCAATATCATCGGTAAAAACCGCCATGTAGGACGTAATATCAACTCCGGGGTGGATATATATATATATATATATATATATATATATATATATATATATATATATATATATATATATATATATACATATAGATAGATAATAATATAATGATTATTATTATTATTATTTTTATTACATATAATAATGATTCCTAGCTAGATCGATTTATCGCCCCCGAAACCCCCTGTATAACTATACTGATATCTTCTTGTATATATATATACAAGAAGATATTACTAGGAATCATTTTCATAAAATGTCATTTTATGTGTGTTTTTTTAATTTTTTGAATACCGAGCGAAGCTCGGTCATATAGCTAGTGATGATGACTAGAAGATGCCCGCAACTCCATTGCGCCAAAATTAGTTTATGGCGCGGGAACTGTACATCGAAACAGGTGAAGAGGTAACAGACGGACACACTTTCGCATCTGTAATATAAGTACGGATATAGTTTCAATATGGTTTACACACAGTCGATGTAGAATTACCTTAATTATTTATTTACTTATTTGTTTTGTTCAATACTGTATACAATAATATTACAATATACAAAACATCTTGCCGCAAAAACTACAATGAATAATAAACTACGACGAAATGAAAAAATAAACTACGACATTAATTAGGTACCCTCGTAAACAAAACGTAAAAGGTGACTGTCCGATCGAAATTAGGGTTAGCATTTTGAATTTTTGACCGATTTTTTAATGTAAAATAAGGGGACAAACGAGTAAACGGGTCACCTGGTGGAAAGCAACTTTCGTCACTCGCAATTCGCAACATCAGAAGAGCTGCAAGTGCGTTGCAGCTCTTCTGATGTTAATAGGGTAGGGGAGGGTAGGGAAGGAATAGAGTATAGGTATTAGGTATTATTTAGGACAAAATAAAATTAAAATCGTCATTTTTTCTTGAAAATGTTGATATAAGAAATATTTTTTCTGACGATTTTTATGGATAATAAAAGTTTTTATACTCTCAATCCCGTTACCTGTAGCTTGAATAAAAAAATAAACACAACAGACATCTGTCAATTTCGCCTGTCTAAGTTAAGGTTAAAGTTAAAGCTAAATTTAGCCTTAACTATAACTTTAACCTTAACTTTAACTTTAACCGCGCCTCTGGTGCAACCTACCCTTAAAATAATTGAATTCTAAATAGTATTTAGAATTCAATTATTTTATAATATTATTTAGTAAATACGGCCTGGATTTATTGTTACGTTTCAAATAGTTATCCTAGATGACGACAGATGGTGCTTTATAAGTACTATCATAATAAAAGCTATATAAGTGCCGTTTTAGCTATTAAATGTATTGAAGACAAAGTGTATAACAATTTAAAGTATTCAAGTATGATAATTGCAATAAACTCATGCAAAATTAAACGCAAAGTCTGTATTATCTTTCAAAGGTTTGGCCATCTAGTGTCAAGTAGTATAATTAACGCTGAAAGCTGAAATGTTCTAGAACTTTTATATTTAAACTACAGTTTTATTACGTTTAAAATTATTTAAGAATTAAATGTGATGTTATTTATATTATCAGAACGTCTGTCTGAGTGACTTTGACATTGTAAAACACAATACTTCATCCTTTCCTTGTTAAAAACGCAGAAAACACCAATTTATTGGGATTCTCGTGACGTGTGCACCTGACAAACGCCGAAAGTGTACTGACCCACAATGATGACGTCAGGACCTAGTTGAAAATCACAGTGCACAGTTGCTTAGGCCAGCTCCTCCTATATAATCTCCATGGGCTACAGTGGGGGCATTTTAATAGGCCACATTTGACATCTGTCAGATTAATCTCCATAGTGAGGTGAGCTGCGTAAAAATATCGACCAACTACGAATAAATCGATACGGACTTGAAATAAAATATTTGAATTTTATACGTTTGAAACAAACTCCTGTCCCACTATTACTTTTTCTTTTGCAAATTCGAGGAGCAAAATAAGACAAGTACATAATTTGATTCAAATTTGATGAATTTGATGATGCTATAGGTAATAAAATTACCATTCACCCGTCAAACTTTTTTTCGAGACCCAAATTACTTATATAATATATTATACAATTTCTATTTCTGCACGCAGACTGCTGAAACGAGCCGCGTCTACAAAGAATTCCCACTTTGAAGTTTTTTATTAAATCATAAATTTTTACGCGTATCTCACCTTTGTTCGGTCGGGGTACAAATGAGGACATGAGTGGATGTAGCGGGTAACTAACAATTTGAAAATTGAAGTTTTTTGCATAAGTTGAGGCTTTACCAGGAAAAATATATTAAACTAGTTGACCCGGCAAACGTTGTTTTGCCATTTAAATTACTTATTTCTGGTAAGTATCAATATAAAAAGTAGATAAAAAGCTATTCTCAGACCTAACGAATGTAAATACAAAATTTTAAATTTCATTAAAATTGGTTGAGCTGTTTTGGACGAGTTCGCGCACAAAGTACAAACACTGTGATACGAGAATTTTATATGTTAGATAAAAAATGTAGATTCTTTGTGTAGCTAGATAATATATTATAAGCTAGATGATGGAGTAGCTAAGTTATAACGATTATAAGGGAAAAAATGAGTAATTGCTCTTAAGAAAAGATGTTCTACTTATACCATTGAGATGTAACTTATACAGATCTGTTACGTTCATACTATTTTCCGGCTTAAATCTCTTCCGAACTATTTTCAAATTCAAAATTGGACTTTGACAGATAAGTGAAACAAAAGATACGAAATGCCATTTACATAAAAGAGACAGACTAAATAAAAGACGACCCAATTGGGTCGTATTTGAATCTTCACAACGTGCGCGGTAGTAAAATATCTGCTTTGAGTTTTTTTATAATATCATTGCTCTTATGTTGTAAAATATTAGTTACCCACTCCGTCCTCCTGTCTTCAAATATGTAAAACTAATATTGTACATGCGAAACGGTGCGCCGAGTTTACATTGCTATATTGGTTTGTAAATAAAATTTTGTTATTCTTTTGTTATATTTGCGTATTCTTTAGCTACTTTGGATACGAATAAAATTCGATACGCAGCTCGACAGGAAATGGAATGTTCCTGGAAATATTCTATTTGACACAACACGCTTCGATCGTAAATGTTCTATTTCTGATTTGATACTATTTGAAGGTTTTGTATATTAAAAGACTAGACGACGCCCGCAGCTCCGTTGCCCCAAAATTAGTTTATCGCGCAGGAACCGTTCAGCAAAATCGGTTCAAGAGGTAACAGATAGATAGACAAACGGACAGACGTCAGACAGACATACTTTCGCATTAATTGTAATATTAGTATCGACTAGTATATGACGTAAATTCTTTATCAATGTATTATTTTGCTTTTAAACAGAATTTTAACCTTTGTTGCTCGCAACATCGTACTAAATAATCGCCAGTCGGACTCTTGGCAGTGAAATTGTGTTTTTTTGTCTGGAAGCCCCCCTAAATATTTATTTTAATTTTATTATTAATTATATAATGATATATTAAAGTATAAAATATAAAATTAAGAATTTTGTGATTATTTTAAGTGCCTACCTGTTGTCATTATTGGTTACGAGCTAAAAAGGCAAAAAATACCACAAAAACTTATCTTTTCTCTAAAAACATTAATGTAGGTTATCGTCACCACAAAATGTGATCACCTAAACTAGCCAACCTCGCAAACTGAATTAAACTTTCTTGCGAACCCTCAGGCGGCGACTTTAAGTCAATAAAAGTGTTGGTGCCTTTAATCCCTAATTTACCCTTTTGAAGCTCGTTAACGTCTTCCAAGTCATTTAATTTAACTAAGACCCTTATCGCGAGGAGCTACAGACTATTAGCTGCTGAGGTTAGCAGGTATGCTTATGGGATTAATAGAATCCGTCACGGTTGACTTCCTTTTGGATGGTAGATTATGGACCTTTATATCTTGTAGAGAAATGGCGGATATCGACCCATATACACAATATGAATTCAATACAATTTTTTGCAAAAGTATACTCGGTGAAATTGTATATCGTTTAGACAAGAGTAGGGAAAACGATTTTTTGTACTTACTAGATGACGCCCGCAACTTTGTTGCGCTAATACGTTTATCGCGCAGGAAACGTACATTTTTACGGTATATAAAGTATTCTATGTCTTTTCTAGGGACTCACAGTATCTCCATGACAAATTTAAGCAAAATCGGTTCAGCCATTTTAACGTAAAGAGCAGGAAAGACAAACAGACTGACATACAGATACACTTCCGCATTTATAATATTATTATAGTATGGATTCTAAAATATTTTTGTTCCGATAAATGGGTTGCTTCGCCCAGTGTCTATGATGTCTATAGTAATGTGGACTCCATCCATTAGGTAATTAATTCACAGGTCATATCGTACCTTTACAATTTGGCACCATTATGCCAAACCCGAACTGAGCTGTCCAGCTGAGAGACCGCGACATATTACATTGACTTGATATAGCCCAACGAAATAACGCAGAAAATTATTTATATATGTACGCAGATCGTGGACCTACCACAATCTGCCAGTAATAAATCATAGATTTTTTTTCTATAGACGTTCATATAAGGATCAATAAAAAGTAAGTTAATATGACACATATACCTAGGTAATAATAAATAATATAGGTCAAAATATATTGGTCTACAAAAGATCAAAGGTACACAAGATTTAAGTGAAGCAGAAGTTTTATAACATCCTTATAATATGAACTAAAAAGTATTAAATATTTATTCCTATATAATAGTACGTTTTTCCGAATTCGGCTAAAACTCAACTATTTCTGTACTTAATCTTCATTATTTTGAAGTCGGTACCAGATAAATCTTCAGTTATCTGACAGAATATTTGAAACTTTTGGAACTGGCACCGACTAACTTATGTTTAACGACAAAATTATGAAGATTGAGTACAGAAATATTTGAGTTTTAGCCGAATTCGGAAAAAGGTACTATTATATAGGAATAATTATTTAATACTTTTTAGTTCATATTATATAGCCTAGCAAACGAATGATTCTGGTTGGAAATGTCGAAAGCAGAAATTATGACGCCACTTTGTTTGGACTAGTTACATATTAAAAGTCCTGACCCCTCCGAGGTGCGTCGGAGGGGAGGGGGGAAAAGAAGGACCCATTTTTTGGTTTTTAGACTAATTTACGAAAACGGTGCTTTGTACGAAATTTTATTGTACTACATAAGAAAAGCTAATAAAATTTTCTACAACTTTTTCCTTTACACTTTGTATCTATCTCCAGTCGTTGCCTTGCTATGAGCTTCTAAAATTGGTCGATTTTCAAATATGTCTGTTCTAGCTGGCCATGGTAACACCTTATGACACGAATTATGACTTTCTAGACCCGGTTGACGATAGTAGCACACCACAGAATTTGCCCATGACTATTAACAATGTCGGATGTGAAAAACAGCAACTTTACAGGAGAGCGATTCAAAGTCTAAATTGTGAATAACTTTTTACTTATTAATTCAAGTAGAATTATGAAATTTCAGGGTTGTACTCTATAAGTTATTTACGTTTAGTATATTATTAGGAGTATCCCGTATTTTATGAATAAATATGAGAAAAGTCACTTCTGACCTTTTTAACGGAGTACGAGTAATGCTGATTTGTCGGAAGTGCCAGAACCGACGTTGTTGCTTGTACAAAATTAATGATTGCTTGTCGGAAGTGGCACTTACGCCATTGTTAAGTGATAATTTTTAATTTAAAATATGTCGTATGTAGAAAATACCACCAAAAATTACAACAATTTAAAGAAAATATATCTTTTTTATGGACTTCTGTCAAATAAAACGTGAAAACAATGTATGTATGAAAATACAAAACATTTCTTATGACGTAAATAATTCGTAAAATCAAGTTTTCGTCCGAAATGTAAACTAACTTAAAACATTGAAATTAAAAATTATTGCCATCACTATTTTGTTGAATTTTTGATATCATAACTTAAATTAACTTAACAAAATTAATATTTTTTTTTGTATCAATCATAAAGAGGAAAAGTTTGTTTCGTGTTTGGAAAAGTCTTTGTATCTTTGTTTGTATTGAATAGGTTCATTAACTACTGAACCAATTTTAAAAATTCTTTTACCCTTGGTAAGCTACATTGTTTGCAAAGAACATAGGTAGTGTATTATTCAGAAATATATTAGGGATCATACAGGAAATCGCAAAATTATTTTTTTGCGATTTCCTGTATGTCCCAAAGTGGTAAAAATTTGCAATAAATTACATTATTTCGCTTGCGCTGCGAAAAATACAGCTGATTCATGGAAATAATATTACAAACACTTATAGTGTTCATCATTATCTACAAAAAAGTCCAGGACAGCATATATGTATCTTTTGTGGTTAACGAATAATAACCATTTCCTTCATTAAAATATTAACTTCAAATCATCTCCTACTAGCGTGGCTTTTTTTGCATATTAACAATTGATCCTTATTAAAATAAATATAAAAATATTAATTGTGATTCTGTAAAGAATAGAATTGTCTTGTAAATTATTACCATGGGGCAAATATTTTAGAAGTTAGGGCAGTTTGATTAAAGCTTAAAACAAGGCGCCGACGCGGCAACGGCGGTGGCTACCACGAATTTGTAATGGAAAATATTATATTTTCCAAGTCGAACAACTTGCTATGGATCTTATCGACATCTGCCAAATATGTGGTAAATACAGAAAATAATGACGAAGGACTGTTTTGCAGGTCTATTAATTTATCAGCGAAACGAAGTTTGCGGAATCAGGTAGTTCTTAAAAATCTCTACATTTTTAGGACACTTACGTACTATCACAGCCTTCGTTTTCATTAAAAACTTAGATTAATATTTATTAGATTAATTAATCAAAAGCAGTCTTCTTCATCCGAGATTCTCTATTTATTCTATGGTATTTTTTGAGAATAATTTCACTTTTACATAATCTGAGTAAATCTATATGTTTGTAAAGACATGTTGCAAGCTCTGCATTTACAATGTCTACAAGGTCAGCGAGGCTAATCAAACTAGCTACTCAACAAATTTGAGAAAATTATAATAATAGTATAGGAAAAAAATGCTAATGGAAATCTTGTGACTGAACCTAGTGTGAAAAAAGGTCCTTTTAATACCTTTTTTATGATTTTTAACAGTATAGCTTATGTTTTATTACTGTTATGTATTAGAAAAATGCTTAGAAAATAAGCTATTAGACACCAGCAGGGCAATCGCGTTATTTTTAAACGTTTCAATTCAGGTTTACACCTGCTTTGGTTGTGGTTCAGTTACGGTTCGGTTCCACTGCGTCTGAACAAATTTCAGTATCGTGCTAACGTTCCAACCGTAACTCAACCTTAGATGGAACTCGAACGAAGAGCAACGTTTGACCTTTAGACAGACATTGCAGAGGACCAATCAGCGCCCTTCTGATTTAATCTTGATTGGTTTAAATATGAACACATTTTTTCCGATGCGTTAATTGGTCAATTGACAAATTGTTTATTTATATTTATATATTTATGATTATTACTTGGAGTTTATAATTTACGTAGTTAAATTCATATTGTTTTACTTTAATTTACAAAAGGCGTGTTGAGAAGTGACTTGTGAAGTTGTGACAAAAGTTTTTTGTGGCATTGAAAACATTTACGTAAAGAAGTATGTAAGTAATGTCAAAGTTCAATTCACTTTTTAGCAAACTCAAATAGTCCTTTGAAGAGCTTTGAAGTAAAACATAAGCTTATATTATAATTTGATTATAGCTTATGTTATATTTTTCCATCGATTTTCGTCAATTTAACACACCAAAATAAGAAACGTTTCAGAAACGTGCGAGTAAAGTAGCTTTGTATCAACTTTTTGTTTTGACAGCGTTTGCGCTCGGGCTGAGGTTCAGTAACGTCTCAACTGGCTGTCAAAACGTTAGCGCGATTCCGAATCGTTCCAAAAGTCGATCAACGTCCGAGTTTCATTTGCGGTTCAGTTGAAAACATTTAGCGCGATTGCCCTGCAGACCGCCAAAACACGATTATTGAATTAAAAAATATATTCATTCCTTGTGTATGAGTGCCAACAATAACTTAATTTTCGTACAAAAATAACCTATTTTGAAGCCTTCTGAAAATTGTTTAAAGTCGGTAAGCAACGACAGATATTGTACAAACTACAAATGCCATTTAATCAATAAGAAAAATAAATGAAATGATTATGATGTAGTGCTACCGACATTTTATCAATTTATAAATCCGCATAACAATGTCGGAAGTGGTACTACCGACAATTCAACCATTTCTAAAACCGATTAAGAATGTCGTATGTGGTACAAGCGACATTTTATACATTTGAAAAACCAGTTAAGAACGTTGGATGTGGCACATCCGACAATTTTAAATGACCTACGATAAAAATATGTTAATAAAGGTAAATGTTTGTCTTATAATCAAATCTAAAGCAATAAAACATAAGCTATACTGTTCAAAATCTTATAAAAATATAATAAAGAATAGTAAATACCAATTTCCGCACTTGTATTAGCTTCGATCATAATATTTCCATAAGAATTTTATTCCCTATTACTATATTTTTCTTAATTTCGTTGAGTACCTGGTTTGATTAGCCATGCTGATCTTGTAGACATTAAAAATGGCGTCGAAAATTAAAAAATATAACAAGGGTTGCAAAATAAACAAGTGAGAGCGCGAGGTCCATTCCCTCCGTTAACATGGTCGGAAGTGGCACATCGAGCGCTCTCACTCGCTTCCGCGTTCCGTTAACAACGTAGGTAGTGACTATCTGATATTGTTAGCGGACTATCTTAGTAATATACGACATTTTTAATGTAGCTATTTCAGAAACTATGCATAATATATATTTTTTTCTTTTCAGCTACTGATAGCCTTGGTTATGTTTTTTTTATTTCATAATGTTTTATGAAAAAAAAAATTGACGATTTTGCACATCCGATATTGTTAATAGTCATGGGCGAATTATTTGAACACGTGATTGTAGTAAATCCAGATGAAATTCAAGCCAGTATTTCTATCAGCACCGGCATTAGAGACAATTTCTTGTGATATCATGGTCAATCTCCCAAACTCATGAAAAATCAACCTTCTCCATTTTCCAGATCGGGATGCTGGAAAACAAAATGTTTTGATATCATATGGACCGTCTAAGTAGGAATCCTTCAGCACGGTTTGGTCGGTTTCTAGAGACTGGTTGCTCTCCTGGAGCCTTTTTACTGATCGCATCGGCTTAATTTTTGGCTGATTTAACCACATTATTCTGGTTTTGAACTGGTTTACAGGCTGTTCTGGCATAAATTCGGTCTATTGTGACTAGGACAGGTATTTAAAAGATTTTTTAGTAACTTAGATAGCAGGAAAAATGATTACTTGCAATTACAAAGAATTTTGAGCCTCATACCGCAGAAAGACTCAAAAAATGTATTTTTAGGTGAAAATAGTCTGCACTAACCATAGATTAGGATTCATTATTATTAACTTGACCATTGGCAATAAAAATGTTGAAGATTTTTTCTTATTAGAATGAAATTTTCAGTTTTATAAAACGAAGTAATGATTTGTTGGTTACATACGAAAGTTCTATGGCCATTGAAAAATCAACGATTTTTCATAAAGACAAAAAATCCAGAAAAGTTTTTTATGTTTTATTAAAGATCATAAAATGAGCTATTATTTATCTATTTACTGTCTTCAAAAATTCCAGATATTTCAGAAAATACAAATATCCTTAGGTCGTATTGATGTGTGTATTTGAAAATCGACCAATTTTAGAAGCTCACAGCTAGGCAACGATTGGAGATAGATACAAAGTGTAAGACAAAGTGTAGGACAAAGTTGTAGAGAATTTTATTAGCTTATCTTATGTAAAAGTCTAAAAACCAAAAAATGGGTCCTTCTTTTCCCCCCCTCCCCTCCGGCGCACCTCGGAGGGGTCAGGACTTTTAGTATGTTTATCTCCTAACTAATCCAAACAAAGTGGCGTAATCATAATTTCTGCTCTCGACTTTTCTAAGCACACCCCCATTTCGAGCATTCGTTTACTAGGCTATATAAGGATGTTATTTTTGTTTTTATCTTGGAACTTGGAAGTCGGTTTTAATTTTTTGTTAAAAATAATAATTTCACTCTTTTTAGTTACCTAGTAAGCCATCGCGTACTATACGTAGAATAATACACCTGTTCTTCGTATCTTATTACAGTCATACTTACAAAATATAATATCAGCTGCAGCCTGCAGATAATTTTAAACAATACAATTAAAAAAATCGAAGTGAACACGTGTGACGTGCTTAGTAGCCGGTCACCGGACTAGTTTCAATAGGCTGGCACTCGCTCGACTTGTCGCACGACGCAGTGCACATAGTACCCGGCCCGCGCGCCCGCGGCCGCGCCCGCGCCGCCGCCGCCGCGCCGCTCGCTTGACAGCCCTGGCAGATATGCGAGACCGCAGACAGTTATTGTACTATGAACGCTAAACGCAATGCAAAAGGTTGAAATTAGGCTGTTTTCCAGAATATCTCGGCGAAGTGAGACAGAATGTTACATTATCGAAGCAACTTTACAGTCGGGGCATTTTAATAGGCCACATTTGACATCTGTCAGATGAATCTCCATAGTGAGATGAGCTGCATAAAAACATCGACCAAAACGAATAAATTGATACGGACTTGAAATAAAATATTGGAATTTTATACGTTATTAAGACCAAAAACAAATTCCTGTCCCATTATTTTGTCCCATTATATTATGTATATAACATTTATAAATTCAAAGATTTTGACCTAAATTCGAAATATGTAGTAGAATAAAACATCCTACATTGATTGATACCAAAAAATCAATACCTTACCGACAAGTTATGTGAAATAATTCATTTTAAAATTTCCATGTATCATACGTAAACGTGCCGGAAGTGGTACAATTTTTGAGAATTCGTCGAATTGGGAACTTTGTAACAAAGAGAAATGCCTGAAAAACTGCTATCAGTTTCTTTGTACGATTTGCGATTTTTTAAGCCCACAAAAAAGTGGGTTCACCGGTAATTCTGGTTAAATATTTCAAACTGAAATTGATGAAAACTTTCCTTCGAAAAGCAATGACGATACAGCTGTTAGATTAGACATATTTCTTTCATTTTCAATGCGCATATATATTATATCATATATAAATTAAATCAACTTCTGTCAGATTTTGGCACATGACACAGCACTGACACTGGTTTTTAACTTTGCGCATGCGAAACGAACATTGCCATGACGACCATTGTGTTTGTAATTTATTAGCGGTGGTCAAATTACATCTCAATTTTTTTCAATAATAATTAAATATCGAATAATTCCTTAAGAATCTATTAAAAATAATCATTATAATTAATAATAAGTGTTTGAGTGTCCAATTTTTTACATATTTAGTACTTTCATAATTTAATTGGATGTACTACGGAATTTGACCTTATATACATCCTTTACTTTAATTCAAGGAACAAAATAAGACAAGTACATAATTTACAAAAAAAAAAAAAATGCATTTATTCGCTTAAATTATAAAAACTGTTAAATGTAGTATTATCATTATTCATTTCACATAAATATGTGTTACTTTTCACGACGTGGTTATTAATTTATGGGGATATTTCGTTACAAGTAATCAATGCATCGATACTATTTATTCGCTTTCGATTTTCAGGGTATTACTTCCCTAGAGTTTAAAAAGAAAAAAGGTCAGCTGACGTAACATTGTAACGACGTGCAATTATTAAGATCAGAATTTGTTTATTACGTTTAGAATTGTTTAACAGTAAAAGCAAATCGTTAAATAATTTGTATCGGTCATATTTACAATAAATATGTAATCGTAATTGAAAAAAGTTAATCAATTGTGCAGTTATAACAAAACGAAAATATTTATTTTTTATGTACGTCGCTATAAGGTTACCAGGTACAATTTTGATGAACTGTCAAATGTGGCCTATTAAAATGTCCCGACTATAACTTCTCAGGAGTAATGTCAAATGTGTGCCTTATGCTCTGTCGGTAAGGTTGAATTTGGTGACATTGGTATTTGGTGACGTGGTAATGATGATGATGATAATGATGATAATAATGAATGTAATTTGCATAGTAGTATATGCTTTCAGTTCTTAAAACAGCGCCTAAGCTCCCAAACTTGTATCTATAAGGAATCCGGATTTCTCTTAGTATCTTCGGAACCATAGTATACCTCGGTGCAAAATCTTGCGTTTTGGTAGCATATGCTTAGGATGCTTCTCATAAAACCAAAATCACCATATGTTTCCGTATAAATTTCGAGGAGTTCCCTCGATTACTTATGGATCCCATCATCAGGTCACCATTTTTGTGAACATGATACCAAATTGGAGTGAAACCTAATACAACAAAATAAAAATTTCGAAAATCGGTTCACAAACGGCGGAGTAATCGTTGAACATACAAAAAAAAGACTGCCGGCACTCCCGGAGAGCAACCCGCACTCCGGGAGTGCCGGCAGAAGTGAAAACTTGATTATTAACGTTGTGCATTTTTTAACCCATATTTTATGAAAATCAATTTTTAAAAAATCGATTTTTTTAACTAATCGAAACCCTTACAATTCGAGTTTGAGTTCTCGAGTTTTCGAGTTTTCGTGTTTTTGAGTTTTCGAGTTTTCGAGTTTCGAGTTTTCGAGTTTTCGAGTTTTCGAGTTTTCGAGTTTTCAAATTTTCGAGTTTTCGAGTTTTTGAGTTTTCGAGTTCGACTTCGAGTTCGACACAAAACACTACTCTCCAACCGTCTTACGTTTTTTCTATGGTTTTTCGATCAGCATGAAAATCTGGCGCGAGTTTCACGGTTTTTACCTATCCCACAAAAGTGCTCAACGCCGCTAAAGAAGTTTTCAAATCAAAAAAAATATATATATCCACAGCCGAAGTCGGTTAATAAAAGATTTTCACCTTCATAACATTATTAGCCTCAACCGTATCCCAGCGCCGGCAGGTAATATCCGCCGGCCGGATCTTGTTCTTTTTTGAGGACTCTCCGGAAGCGTCCGATAGCACTCGCCATCTTAAACGCCTTTAAATTCCACTTTCAAACTTGACTTTGATTATTTCTTTAAATATTAATGAGTATCTTTCAAAGAAACAGATCAGCTGCCATTATTAATCATTCCGTTTAAATTATTGAATCAACGATTTGTAATTTTGTATCGAAAATCTCTAGTTTTATATATTTGGGTTTTCGCTTATCAATGGATGAGAAGAAATGGATGCAAAATTAAACAGATTCGACCATTTATTTTACGTTTCGATTGATTAGCTCTATAATCTTATGACCGCTGCTGATTGCAAAGTTTGGTCACAGTACTAAATCTTTACTATTCATACTAGATCTTTCAAATCCGCGCACGTTTTCACAAACGTATTTTATGGTTATATCTCTTTTATGACCGAGATTTAAAGTTTTATCGTTACGTGTGTAGAACTTACCTGTCGGAATATAAGCGTCAAGATGGCATTAATTTCTTAGTCGTATTAGTAGGAATAACTAAATCCTTACTATTCATACAATAATATTATTTAAATGAACTAAAGTTTACACAAGCATCTCTTATAGTTATATCTCTTCTATGATCAAGATTTGCAGTTTTATCGTTACGTTCATAAGTAGAGCTTACCTATAGCAATAGAACGCTCATTTCAACGCTTTATTAGCCCAATAACAATTACAATAGTCTAACTGCTTGTCTCAAGATATTATAGCTCATACACTGGTTTCGGTGACGGTGGCTGGTTTCATCGAAACCAGGCTAGTTACGCAGGAGTAATTTTATAGTGTCTGAGTACATGCACAGTACACGAGAACACTCTCTATTCTTTTACTCACATAACCCGGTGGGACGGACGATCAACATGGTCAGGCGCAGGACTGACTTATTACATGCCCATAGACAATTAGGTGATTAGCCCACATTGTTCTAACCAAACTTGGAAATAACACGTTTCCAACGCGGAAATCAGACCCACGACCCCCTATTCAAGAGCCACGCTCTAAAACACTGCACCACGGAGGCTTTTAGATAGTACATTCTCAAGATAACACTTATTACTTCTATTAGTTGTAATATTAGTCTCACCTTTCGGAATGCAACTCGGAAGTTCTCCGACAGGAAGGCGTACAGCACGGGGTTGACGCAGCTGTTCATGTACGCCAGCACGTGCGACACGATCTGCGCCGTCACCGTGAAGTACGTAATGTTGTACGCGTCCAGCGCCTTCACCAGGAGTATTATCTGTGATGGCAAATACATTATATTAGTATTAGTAGCTAAATTCAGCTATTTTTAGGAGTCAAATATTAAAAATACCAATTTGATAAAATGGGAAAAGATGCGGAAGCCAAACAGTGCCCTGTGGTACACCACGGAAAACGTTGACGTTTTTTTATTTTTTTTATTTTAAGTATTTTGATTTATGAACTATTATTCTTACTATAACTTCTTTTACAGTGCTGAATACTGATGCATAGTGTACAATGCTTTAGTACAGTTGATATAAATTCAATTAACTACAGCTTGTATTGTAATTAATTGAATTTATATCAAAAAAGGTCTATAATAAATAGACTATTCTAAATCTAAACCAGTTCAACGATTAATAATTTCCCTGTTAATCCAAATTTATAATCGCGATATGTTTCTGTTCTGTACAATCGCAATTAATTAAAATTTAATTAATAATTACGGAGTTTATCAAATAATAATTCCCGTTAGCCGAATATTTGTTATAATTAATTTGTACATTTAATATTATGTACCAAATTAATCATTCCGTTTAATCCTGTTCTAGATTTCTTAATCCTAAACAAAGAGAGTAAATTACTTTATGAATAAGGAGAAGACTCCGAGTGGCGGCCTGGCGCGGCGCCTGTCATCTGCCGCCTCCAATTATTTCCTATTTATCTCCCCTAATTGCTTACTAAATATACAAGGCCAGAAAGAATTACTAATATGAATTAAAAAAATATATCATTGTTCTTCTCGCCGGGCTTGTTCCTGAACTCGTGTGGTAGATCTTACCTTGAATAAAAGTATGATACCGGTATAGAGTATGATTTTGAATAAAAATATTTTAATTTTGATTGTTAATTGAAAATTTTGATTGTTAATTGAAAATGTTAATTGACAATTGGTTAATAACGACGACAAGTCGGTTGTTTATCAATATTATCTGTTACCTGTTCTGAGTCTGTCACAAAATAAATGGATGTAATTTTTCGACACAAAATGACATCCTCATTCACTACGCTTAAGAACTGACTACTCAAAGACACATATTTAAAAAGCAAGTATTCCAAACTTTGTTAATATTAATGCAATGCAAAACAAAGCGCTACCTGAGTGTAATAAATAAGGCGGGGAAATGATAATGAATTTAGAACCCTTTCACGTTTAAAATTACCTTCAGCGTCCAGTCTTTAATTAAAGCCTTAAACAGGCACTGACTTTTTGGCCGTATCTCCATCGCCACCGTCACCGACAAAAATTCAAATAAAATCCCACATGACAAAGCCGGTCCCTAGATGAACAATAATTGTTGTGCAATACTATCACGTTTTAATTTTTAATCGACTTCCAAAAAACGAGGAGGTTATGTGTTCGGCTGTGGATTTTTTTTGTATGTTCAACGATTACTCCGCCGTTTGCAAGCCGATTTTCAAAATTTGCATTGCGTTTAGCGTTCATAGTACAATATTATAAGTTCTGCCAGGGCTGTCAAGCGAGCGCGAGTACTATGTGCGATCAGCGATGCGTCACGTGCGACAAGTCGAGCGAGTGCCAGCCTATTGAAACTAGTCCGGTGACTGGTTACTTAGCACGTCACACGACTCACACGTGTTCACTTCGATTTTTTTAAATGTATTGTTTACAATTATCTGCAGGCTGCAGCTGATATTATATTTTGTAAGTGTGACTGTAATAAGATACGTAGAATAATATACAGGTGTATAATTATTCTACGTATAGTACGCGTTGGCTTACTAGGTAACTAAAAAGAGTGAAATTATTATTTTTAACAAAAAATTAAAACCGACTTCCAAGGTAAAAACAATAATAACATCCTTATAATATGAACTAAAAAGTATTAAATAATTATTCCTATCTAATAGTGCCTTTTTCCGAATTCGGCTAAAACTCAACTATTTCTGTACTCAATCTTCATAATTTTGAAGTCGGTGCTAGTTCCAAAAGTTTCAATTAATATTCTGTCAGAGAACTGAAGATTCGTATAGTTTCGGCAGCGTACGCAAAATAAATAACTTTTCTGGTTGATTTTTTCACCTGGCGTTCGAAAAACCCAAATAAAATTTAGCCTATATTCAGCAGAAATAATGTAGGATTCATTGGCTTTTGCTCGGAGTAGTTTAAATAAAGCCAAAATCCTCAAACTTGTATCTATAAGGATTCAAAAGTTCTGTTGGGTACCTTCAAAACCAGGGTACATCCTGATGCAAAATCTTACTTTTAGGTAGTATATGCCTGAAATACTTCAGAAAAAATCGAAATCACCATATGTTCCTATATAAATTTCAAGGAGTCCCCTCGATTCCTCATGGATCCCATCATCAGATCACCACTTTTGTGAACATGGTACCAACCTCGGATTCAACCCTGTACAACAACAAAAGAATCATGAAAATCGGTCCGTAAACGGCAAAGTTATGGTTGAACATACAAAAAAATATATATAACTAGCTGTTGCCCGCGACTTCGTTCGCGTTAGCATAGTAGATCACATCCCGAGTATTATTTATTGTACAAAAATATTCAATGTACACAATTGACTTTCCTACGATTTTATTATATATAGATGTTCCGCACGGCTTCGCTTGCGTAATTTAGGAATTTCACGCAACCGCACATTTTTCCGCGAAAAATAGCCTATGTCCCTTCACGTAGTCTATTCTTCATGTTTGCCAAATAAGATAAAAATTGCTCGAGTAGTTCTTAAGATAATAAGCAATTTCATATAATTTCCACCGTTTCTACACATTTTTCTCTATTTATTCACTCCAATTAGTTTCTAGCGTGATAATATATAGCCTATAGCCTTCCTCGCTAAATGGGCTATCTAACAATGAAATAATTTTTCAAATAGGCCAAGTAGTTCCTGAGATTAGCACGTTCGAATAAGCCCTTTCATATAATTTCCCCGTTTTTCCACATTTTCCTCTATTTCTTCGCTCTTATTAGTCTTAGCGTGATAAAATATAGCCTATAGCCTTCCTCAATAAATGGGCTATCTAACACTGAAAGAATTTTTCAAATCGGACCAGTAGTTCCTGAGATTAGCGCGTTCAAATAAGCCCTTTCATATAATTTCCCCCGTTTTTTAACCGACTTCCAAAAAACGAGGAGGTTATGTGTTCGGCTGTGGATTTTTTTTTGTATGTTCAACGATTACTCCGCCGTTTGTGAACCGATTTTCGAAATTTTTGTTTTGTTGTATTAGGTTTCATTCCAATTTGGTACCATGTTCACGAAAGTGGTGACCTGATGATGGGATCCATGAGTAATCGAGGGAACTCCTCGAAATTTATATGGAAACATATAGTGATGTTGGTTTTATGAGAAACATCCTAAGCACATGCTACCAAAATGCAAGATTTTGCACCAAGGTTATGGTTCCAAAGCTACTAAGAGAACTCTGGATTCCTTATAGATACAAGTTTGGGAGTTTAGGCGCTGTTTTAAGAACTGAAAGCATATGCTACTATGCAAATTACATTCATCATCATCATCATCATCATCATCATCATCATCATCATCATCATCATCATTACCACGTCAGGGTCACCAATGTCACCAAATTCAACCTTATCTCCAGAGCATAAGGCACACATTTGACATTACTCCTGAGAAGTTAAAGTTGCTTCGATAATGTAACATTCTGTTTCACTTCGCCGAGATATTCTGGAAAACAACCTAATTTCAACCTTTTGCATTGCGTTTAGCGTTCATAGTATAATAACGCATCGCATCGCATAATATCTGCCAGGGCTGTCAAGCAAGCGGCGCGGCGCGGCGGCGCGGGCGCGGGCCGGGTACTATGCACAGAATACAAATTACTCACGGGGGTACTATGTGCGCTGCGTGTGCCACAAGTCGAGCGAGTGCCAGCCTTTTGAAACTAGTCCGGTGACCGGCTACTTAGCACGTCACACGTGTTCATTTCGATTTTTTTTAATGTATTGTTTAAAATTATCTGCAGGCTGCAGCTGATGTTATAATATTTTGTAAGTGTGACTGTAATAAGATACGTAGAATAATATACAGGTGTATTATTCTACGTATAGTACGCGTTTGATTACTAGGTAACTAAAAAGAGTGAAATTATTATTTTTAACAAAAAATTAAAACCGACTTCCAAGGTAAAACAATAATAACATCCTTATAATATGAACTAAAAAGTATTAAATAATTATTCCTTATCTAATAGTGCCGTTTTCCTAATTCGGCTAAAACTCAACTATTTCTGTACTCAATCTTCATAATTTTGAAGTCGGTGCCAGTTCCAAAAGTTTCAAATATTCTGTCAGAGAACAGAAGATTCATCTGGTACCGACTTCAAAATGATGAAGATTGAGTACAGAAATAGTTCAGTTTTAGCCGAATTAGGAAAAAGGCACTATTAGATAGGAATAATTATTTAATACTTTTTAGTTCACATTATAAGGATGTTATATTTTTTTAAATTAGATTGAAGGCGCGCGATGTTTATATTAAGTCCAGCGTTGCCAGATTTTTTTTGTGCCAAGTCGGGACATTGGAAATTTTTGAGTAAAAAGCGGGATTTTTAAGTCAATAGCGGGACAAAGTAAAAAAGGTACAAAATCAAAAGTTTTTTTTTTTTTAATTTTATGTTTTTATTTGCGAATAACGTTTACGTGACAATAGAAAGCAAAAGTAGCCAAAGAGAATCCACTCCTCTACCTCCCAAGTCCCACACTCTTATCTTCATTACGCAGTACGCACCTTTCTGTTCTGCACGCTGCACGTACGTTCGGGCTTTCCCCGAAAAGCGGGACCGAGCCTGATATTTAATTTTGATGAAAAAATCGGGACGTCTCGCCAAAATCGGGACGTCTGGCAACGCTGATATTAACCCTAGATGGTCGCAACTCGCAAATCGCAATATGTAACGTTGTGCAATAAAATTGCTCGTCTAGGGGTACGGTTAGCCTATTAAGCTTTAATTTTCTACCGACATTGGTTTAGCGATCGATACTGCCACTGCCCAGCGTGGCTAAAATGGTCGCTTTGGAGAATCATATTTTGAATCAAAAATATGAATATTTTTTTATAAATCGATAAATGGTCACTCTGCTTGTAATTCATGTCTAGTAATTCGTACCAATTTGACATTCGTCAGTTTGACTGTTTTAACAATTCAGTTTCTGAATTGATTTTAGAGGAATTGCAAAATGCGACCATTTTAGTGGCGTAGAGCAAAATAAAACCTACAGCGTAAGTCATAAAGTGGCATTTTATTAAATTTTTTGTCGTTGACGTCCCGTCGACGGCGGTGGTGGAAGAACAGCCTCAACCCTCGCCTCAACCAGGCGCTGACTTTTTATCAGGCGCACGGTTGGAAGCTCGCCAGAACTTTCAATGTCAGCAACTTGTCAGCTCGCGTAAAAATTGCGAATATAAGATGAGTAATGCTTTTGATAGGTTGCAGTTTGCGTGTTGGAAAGTTTTGTTTTGCATCCGAATTTTTAAGTGAGTAATTGGAGCGAAAATTTGGTTGAACAGAAACTTGCAAATCTGCTGTACTAATTTTAAGTTTGAATACTTAAGCTTCAGCCAAACCTATGCGACAAAAGCGACTGCGAAGCGGGAGCGTCTGCAACGCGGGACGTTTGCGTCGGCAGAGCGAGAATAATATACGGTTTCGCACCGTAGTCGCGCAGGTATGCAAACCAGTCTCGCATTGCAAACGCTCCCGTCCCGCGTCCCTTTCCGCGTCCCGCTTGCGTCCCGCTCACGTCACGCGTTACTGACGCGTAGGTTTGGTCGAAGCCTTATATTATTGATATTGCTTTCAATTTCGTTGAGTAGAATTTCGTCAATGGCGCTGCAATCGCACATAATATTACCAGCACCAAAAACCATCCTGGTCTCATAGAAGCTAAAGTATATCCATTCTCCACGTCTTTTACCTATTTCATTTTAACGATTTCGGCGACTGAATGATGAAAAGACTTATTTTTAGCATAAATTATATCGAAACAACATTGTAATAATATCTTTATTATGCTGTAATTGATATCCGTAAAGGTCCTCGCAGATAATGCCTAGCTCAGATCTATTACTGAGTCAACCTTGGTGAGGTAATGGATATCGATTGTCACGTGATCCCCAAACGTCTCACCCAAAATTAGTCGCCGAGCAAATAAATATGACGAGAAAAATCTGTTGCCATTGAAATACCATGCCATGGAAGAATCACTACGTCAAAAATGAAAATAAAAACTTTTATACAAACACTAAAACACAAACATTAAAACATTTATTACCATCTAGTCTACAATAATTATTGCCTACCACCGGCTTGGAATAACAAACTCGTTTCGGGCCAAATTTTAATACAAAGTTTCAAAACTTTACAATGTTATGAATTATTATGTATTTAAAAAAGAATTAAGTAACCTGAGAAAAAAAGGTTTTACGAAAATATTATGTACAACAAACAACTGTAGGCTCATAAGCTTGCCAGTAATATTATGAATAATTGGGAATAATAATTTTCCTTACTATAGCTCGTAGTTTCTTCTGTAGTATGGTATTTCAATGACATCTACCTACAAAGTCAATTTCCGTAACACGAGATCTCTCTTCTCTCTTTAATATTTCATCTCGGATTGTAATGAGAGTGAAAGAAAATTAATTTTCCCGGCGTTGAATCAGAGCCGAGTTCCGGACGTGCCTAGCGCTTCACTTCACACAAACAAAACCCTGTTATATCGAGCTTTTCCGCTGGATATAAATCATTTTATACGAGAAAGAGTTCATTTGAACGGTTTTATCACAGGGAATATTTATTATACTTTTGTCGGGTTAAGGCTTAAGTTATTAATTTAAGTTATTAACCCAAAGCTCGGTTAAGTTATTAACCCAAACTTTTCGATTTTATAATTCATTTTTATATTTGAAAATAAGCCCCGAATTGTTTAGTTTTCTAAAATTAGATTCTACATTATATTTCCAAGAATTCGATCTGAACAAAAACACGATATCTCAAAATCTTCTCGATAGAAAAAAAAAATCACAAAGATGCATCTAATTTTTACGAATTTTTCATTTATTGCCATAACCGTGCATTGAACTAAGTTAATATTTTAACACATTGTATAAAATTCTATCATTGAAAATCCGCGTCGTCCTTTTGCACCTGGCATATGAAAGACGGGCGTGAGTGTAAAGAGAGGACGATGCTTGATTTTTTGGGTTAGTCGCCCTCTTAAATATCAGTGAAGCCAAGTGAGACAGTTCAAAAGGTACTACTTTAAAATTATAAATGTGAGTGTAAGTTTATTATATTATCTTCAGAGGAAACTACTCATCATGGTTATGAAAGTGCTCTCAGTGCTGAGAAATAGGTACAATATTTCAAATAAAATAATTCGTCTGAACAGCATAATACGATTTATTCAAATAATAAAATTATTAAAGCGCCATATTTATTATAACACTATCAAAGATACTCCTTATAATTATTGTTACTATCTCAACCTCCAGATTAATTAAAAATAAATAATCAATAGTTGATTTAGGTTTGAACCCGTTATGTATTCAAATTATACAATATACAGCCTCATTAACTGGGATAATCAGTTCTCTATTGACAATACATTCATTAAAATTAGATAAAGCTGAGCTAGGGTAGGCGTTGGAAATAATTCGTAAATCATAACTAGATTACGCGTTCAACTCCATTGCACCAAAATTTGTGTATCGCGCGCGAACCCTACATTTTTCCAGCATGAAAAGTATAAAGGACATAGTCCTTTCGCGGGACTCAAAGGTAACAGACTGACAGATAGATTCACTTTCGTACATTTACGTGTCGCGCTGTTTAAAGTGCAACCTTCGAAACGGCTAGAAGGATTTGACAAAATATGCAATTTGCTTATCGAACATGAGTGTAAAAATCAGCCAAAAAAATATATTTATGTTTCAAAATTTGTTAAGAATCAGCGGTGAATTCATCAGATTTGAAATGTTTACCCTCAATGGTCCCTTATATCGTATGAACGTGGAAAAACAATATTTGCCGGGTACGCTAGCATACTAAAAAGAGTGTTTGTTAGTCACACTATTTGTATTTCCATCACAAGTTGTTCATTTAATTAAAACAGTAATGAGAATTGACTGTGTACGTATTTCGCCGGCTGTGTACTGTGTAGTTGCTAGTTGTGTACACTAGAACACTACAAGTTGACATAATTACGCGTTTGAAACCTATCTAAATTAAATGCGCTGTGTGGAATACTTCTGACCTGAATCAAATCATATTATATGAAACATCATCATATAAAAGTTTTTATTTCAACGCAATAACGTTATATAATATTATGTTGATTTGATAACGTTATTTTCGGTACAAAAGGCTAAAAAAATACTAAATCCATACTAACCTGGTCATGAATGGGAACAGAAAATTTAATTAAAGTGTACAAATAACTCATACATCATATTAATACATACTGACTGCCATAGTGTTTCAAACAGCTTGGACCCCTTGGAATTACGCCGAGATGTAGCTTCACTCTGCATCCTCTATCGGTTGTATCACGGGGAATTGTTCGGAATCTAACCACCTGCAACTTTTCGCCATCGTCCCACGCGAAAAACATACCATCCTCATCACCTTGATGAGTGGCAGTCTTCCACAGTGCGTTTTCGCGTAACTTTCTGCCGCGTACTGTAAAACTCTGGAATGAACTGTCACCAGCATTCCCTCTTAAAAGACCGGCAACGCACTTGCAGCTCTTCTGATGTTGCGAGTGTCCATGGGCGACGGCAGTTGCTTACCATCAGGTAACCCGTTTGCTCGTTTGCCCCCTTATTTAATAAAAAAAATACTCTAATATAATAATTATATAACCTAAGAATTTAATTTTGTTTTTGTTGCTGTATTAAGATTTCATTAAGTATTATTATTATTTTTACTAATACCCAGAACATTTTTAATTGTTTTGTTTAAATTCAATTTTATGTTATTTTTTGCTGTAATTCGTTAAGAATTCCCCCATAGCACAAGGCTGCGCCTAGTTTGGGGGACTGCCACTTTTTAAAACATTTTGTTAATTTAGTTGCGACAATAAATATTTGTATTTGTATTTGATTGTTGATACTCTCTCTTGTTAAAAAGCGATACACTTAGCTTGATATAACGAATTTTCTTCACATGATTGAAAGTTATGAACTATACAAGTCGACTAGGAAAAAAAAAACAATCAACTACGAACAATTTAAAAACATTAACAGCTAAATTATTGTGCTGACTCTTAAGAGTCCGTATACGAAATTTTGCCGATTTTGCCGAAATTGCAAAGGTTCGCTACAGATATATTATTAGGTTTTTTCCCCTTATTAGACTTAAAATATATATATATTAATTATTAGATTTAAAATATATTTAAGCGCGGAAAGCCGACTCGAACTTGCGGCGAGTAATATAATGTGAGATTTAGGTTTTGAATCGTGTTTTTTTGGCACAATTTATTATTTTTTTTTACATTTTTCTCGAATTGCATAGAATTTTATCTATAGATTATTTCTGTCGTTTTCTTTTTATGAATTACAGCTCCAAGTTGCCGAAATTAACAGCAATTCTTTGCCCATTTTCTCTAAAATTTTGCCGAGTTACATATTTTTTTACTCAACTATTTCATATTAAGGTGGCAAAAAGTAATTCCAACATTTTATAGACGACTTTCTCAACAGTACATTGTATTTTTTCATACCGTTAAGGCGTCAATACAATCCATAAACAGGTGATATTCTATAAACCTTTTACAGCAAAAATCACAAAACTGTCGCGGGTTTGAGTTGGATTATTTAAAAATACTTAAAAAAATAAAAAATCTAGCTCCAACATTAGATTATAATTGAAATGATCTTACATGTTGTGCATTAAAACTTATAGAAATACTGAATTTTAACTGTTAAATCACGTCTGTAAAATCAGCGAAATCGGCAAATTTCGTATACGGACCCTTAAGACCTAGACCCTGATTCACACTGCGCAAGACTCGGATTCGGAAACTTCATCGTGCGACATCGAATAAACGCTCGCCGCGCCAGATATTGACCAATGACCGCACGGTAAAGTGTCCGAATCCGTGTAGAATGGAATGCTAGATAGTCAACAGTCACCACCCATATTGCGCAATAATTTACTTAAGAGCCCGGGTTACCCTCGAAATTCTCTTAAAATAGTAATTACCTAGGTTCCTGTACAAAAATTAATTTCAAAATATTTAAACACAAAAAAAAATTTTTGTGTATAATTTTTTTTTACTAAATTTACTACTAAATATTTAAACACTAAAAAAAGAGTAAAACACTAAAAATATATATACCTAAATATTAAATTTATTACAAAATATTTCAACTCTAAAAAATATTTTTTAGTGTTTAAATATTTTGAAATTAATTTTTGTACAGGAACCTAGGTAATTACTATTTTAAGCTGAAAAATAACTCAAACATGTTAAATACTTTCGTATGACAAAATGATTTTGGTATTAAGTATGTATGAGAATTTCGAGGGTAACCCGGGCTCTTAATTTTTAACCTCTAAAATTATGAAAGCTACATGAGCTAACTCACCTGTATAGGACACCAGCAGACCGCAAACACCACGACCACCACCACCACCATCCTCGTCACCTTCTTCCTTCCTCTTCTGCTCTCCGCCGACACCCTGCCCCCCGGCGCGCTCTTCCACAGCCGCGTCAGCATACACATATATAACACGCTTATCAGAGTCAACGGTATCACATACGACGACAGGAAGAAGGACATCTGGAAGCCCAGCTTGCTGTACCCCTGCTCCTCCAGGAAGACACAAGAAGAATGGTTCCTGTGGAAGTAGGAGTACTCTCTCTCCCCGTGGCATATCCCCACCGGGATCGCCGTGGTGAGGATCACCACCCATATGCACGCTATCGCCAGCAGCGCGTTCTTTTCTGTTCGTATCGACATGGACGCTATGGGATGGACCACCGCCATGAACCTGTCCAGGGACATCAGCACCAGGGTGTACACTGACGCGTGCGCCGTCACCACTATGAAGTATTGAACCACTTTGCACCACCAATCTCCGAATGGCCATCGTGGCATGACGTAGTCTGTAGCGGTGAAGGGAACGCAGAATATCACAAATAGAAGATCAGCTACTGCCAGATTTATTATGAGGAGGTTGGTCGTGGATCGCATGCCGGGGTTGGCTGCGACTACGAGGACGACCAGAGCATTGCCGACTAAACCAACTATTCCGATGAAGCCGAAGAAGATTGGTACAACCCTGGACACGACTTTTTCCAGTAACTCCCCATTTTCAAACTCTGCGCTGTAGTTGCAGCCTCCTAGACTAGCTATCTCCTCGCTCGTGAGGTTCAGGCATATGCTGTAGAATTCGTCTTCTGTAGACTCCATGGTGGTTTCGTTAAAGCATCTTTGGGTAAATTCGTATGTTCCGCTAACTAATTATTTCTATTTCATCATTGGTTCTAGCTTCTTCTTCTCATTGTTCTGGTTCGAGTTACCTATAACAATAAAAAAAAAACGTTATTTGTTATTGCTATTGCAATTAAGATAAGTGCACGTAGTATAATTTTTTTTTAAAAGCGTACTTGTGACTGTATCATAATGTTTATATTAAATAATGTTTACAGCAAAATAAATTTAGAAAATACTTTTACAAGGGCCATTAACTGTAAAGGATTATTTATGTTTTGTTAAAAATAATGAGTACTTAGAACCACTTAGTTCTGTTTACGTAAAGTAAAAACAACAAACACTTTACCTTCAATTCAATTAGTTTAGCATGATTTCAAAAGATTCAAGAAACAAAGCGCTCGGAATTCAAATACTTAATATCGTTTTTCATCACGGTATCACTTCCAAAAAGTTTCTAATAATGGCGTTCCATTATTTTTTCGAATCGCAGTCAATTTGCCAAGTTGTGAGAAACGGGTCCAATTCCGAACCACAGACAATAAATTTTGGAGCGAATCAAACGGTTCATATCACTCGCTCTTAAACGTCCATTACTTTGATTTAAAAGTTATTGTTCCGAGGATTTAAATGAAAATCTGTTCTTGCTACATTGAGCTTTTACTTCGTCTTTACATTGTGAAACATTAGACTGAAAATACTATGGAAATCATACATTTTTCAAATACAAAAACAATTCGACATCTTTTCACTCAATCGATTAATTTAAGGGGCCGGGGTACCCTCGAAATTCTCATAAATACGTGTAATACCAAAATTATTTTGTCATACGAAAATATTTACTTTTTTTTTCATTTCATTTTACGAGTTATTTTTTTCAGCTTAAAATATTTTGCAGTAATTTTTTGTGTAGGAACCTAGGTAATTACTATTTTAAGCTGAAAAATAACTCAAACATGTTAAATATTTTCGTATGACAAAATGATTTTGGTATTACGTATGTATGAGAATTGCACATGTTATCCTTAAATATAGATTTTAAATTAGCGGGAAGAAAAGAGCCAATAATAAGTAATTGGGGTAAATCAATCGTTGGTTTTTCTCTGTACCTATACACTATACAGGAATATACACAATTCCCTACATAAATTTTTAATGTAATATCTATCCATATTCTATAACGAAACTTTTTATTATTTGTTTGAATATTGTAAATACTAAATCCACTGGCATGGATATGAAATACGCAGAAAAATACTATAATTTATTAGTTATTATCTGGGTAGAGGCTCAAAGTGAACTAATGATTGTTAATTGTCTAAACAAAATATTTTATTTGTGTTCAGTGAAATTAAATTTTCTGTTTGAATGACCGGCACATCAAAAGCTCTGATTGAACATTATTATGACTCAAATTGATTACTCGTGGAAACAGTACAATTATAATCCAAGCGAGAAATCTCAAGACGACGTGTCTTTTAGAAGACGTCCAGTCTTTATTCTGTTGATTCCCAGCGAGTGTGGAAGTATATTTATGTATCTATACTTCTTCGATAGATGGCGCTCAGTCTGATAGCTCATGAATAAGTCGAAGTCTAACAAAAAAATCGAATTTATTAGTTAATCTTCGAAGTTTACAACAAAAAGTTATAAAACCTGAAGAGAAAGTGCTAATACACCAGTGAAAGTGTTATCTCAAGAAAAAACACAGTGTTTTCCAAATAATCAGTGCTTAAAACTTTCATATAGTCTACATCCCATATGTGTTAAATAGTACAAGAAACTTGAAAATCAGATCGAGACTTAAGAACCAGCAAAAAAAGTGAGTGAGACCTACTTATACAAACGCATTTCAAGAATTTTTTATAAAAATTACCAAAAATACATTATAACCAGCCGTTACATTCAAATCTCACATAGAAAGAGCTGCCATCTATTGGTATAACCTCGAACCATCCATGTAGCTCACGATCTACAGATCAATATAATTCAGCAACTCAACGCAAGAGGGCGCTTTACTTTCTACTGTTCAGCTCACATAGAAAGAGCTGCCATCTATTGGTATAACCTCGAACCATCCATGTAGCTCACGATCTACAGATCAATATAATTCAGCAACTCAACGCAAGAGGGCGCTTTACTTTTCACTGTTCACTTCAAGTTCTAAAACTAGAGGGCGCTTATTTAAATCAATAGTCAAAAATGTCTTACGAAAACCTATCTAGCCAGAACATCACGTTTAGAAAAAAACACAAAACTAGATCGAAATCAATGGAGTTAGAAAAAACCTTCACATCACTAAACACATCAGAAGATGGACCTCATGTAAAAAGTCTGGATTTATCTACTGGATTATATAATGGACTTATTGACGAGCTGAAAAGCGAAATAAATGACCTAAAGATACAATTAGAAAGCACTCGGGAGGAACTAGACAATATACTATTAGAAAATACTGACCTTAAACGTACAATTTCTCGGCAATGTCAACAACTGAACACTTTAAAAAACATCTGTTCCAGTCCTCGAAGCAGCCAAAAAAAGCAGATTCTATCTACGAGAAAAAAGAACAGACGATCAATACAAGACAGCCACAGAAAACTGACAACGGAAGAATGTGATACATCCTTTATGAATAACCCGGAACACGCCCTGAACTCGTCCTCACAAAACAACACTGAAATTGCTTCTGACCCAGTCCCTTTGACACCAGAGATAATTCTTAGTTCATCTAGAGGACAGCAAAAAAATAGTACTATTATTGAGCCCCCCGACTATGAGAAAATGAACTCCAACCTACCTACAATCCACCCGGATGTGATATCAGTAAAAAATAATACAAGCGATTTGATACCTGAAAAACCGTATATTTATATTATAGGCGGAGAACATTGTAAGGAATTAGCACAAAACCTTATTAAATCGAGAGAAAAAAGTCAATTTCAATATAGAGTATCATCATTTATCAAGCCAGGAGCAGCAACGCAAGAAATTTTAAACACGCTTTCACATTATACCATTACCCGAGATGACCGCGTTATTTTACAAGTTGGAGAACATGACAAAAACCCCATAGAAGTAATGATAGAACTTAGTGCTGCACTAAAAAGTGTACCGTGCCCAACATTTATGCTGAGTGTTGTAGAAAATAAGCACCTAAATGTTAAAAAATTGAATAGTATGTTAAAAAATATATGTAACTATTTCCCTAAATGCAAATTCATAGATATTTATAAAAGATTGTACGGAGTGAACTATTATTATAACTATAACTACAATTATTACCTAAATATTTCTTGCCAATACATTAATTACGCTATTGACCAGTTCGACTATGATAAAAAGTACAACCTATGTAAATATTTGACTAACAAATCTGTTAACATTTATGACTGGAAAAAATATTCCATGTACAAAAATATTATTAAACATTGTGATGTACAGGACTCGCTGATAGCGTCATCGACTCTTCCTCCCAAGGGTACAATACCGTACTATTTCCCAATCGTTTGTAATAGAACAAATACAGATCGGTTTTTTCAAACCCAAAATAACACTTAGCAAGTCAAACTCCATAACTTCAAATAACTCTATGAACAAAATAACATCTACTAATAATAATATCATAACAGAACAAGTTTCACCAACTGTTAGGTTGCTACACCAAAATATAGCTGGGCTTCTTACAAAACAAGATCTTATAAATGTCGCCATTTCAAAATTACACGATGCTAATCAGAAACCCCAACTTCTCTGCTTCACAGAAACATTTCTTAACTCAAGTAACGTACATAATTTAAATATTTCTGGTTACTACACTGGCTCTTACTACTGCAGATCGAATAACAAAAACAGAGGAGGTGTATGCATCGTACTCAGATCTGGAATGGTATCTAAAGAGTTGACATACATAAAAAATAAATTTGGAACTGATAACATCTTTGAATGCTGTGGAATAGAACTCCCAATATGCAATTCAATTATTGTCTGCTTATATAGAGTTCCAAATACTGACGTTAATAGATTTATAGACAAACTAGACACAATGCTCTTTTATCTTACAAAAAATCATAAAAAGAAAAACATTATTTTGACAGGAGATTTTAATATAGACACACTTAAAGCCTCTACTTCAACGATTAAATTAAATTCTCTTTTACTAAACTATAATCTCACATCTCACATAGTAGAGCCCACAAGACAACATTCATGCATAGACCTCATTATAAGTAATATAAAAAACGCTACAGGGTCTTTGCACGAATTACAACTCTCCGATCATAATACGGCTCAAATGCTTAACATACCAATTACAAATAAAAACAATATTCCGAGCACGTACTATGTTGACATAAAGGATTACAGCCAAGAAAACCTGGAAAAGTTTCGCAACTATCTAAGCTGTCTATCTTTCAGTAATGTTCATAGATGTAAAGATAATGTAAACGAAGCATTAACGTGTTTTTACGATGATTTTGTCCTTCTTTACAAACTATGCTTCCCTTGTAAAAGAATAAAAAAAACGATAAAATATAAAAAGCCTTTATGGGTAACAAATAGTATTAAAATTAGCTGTAAAACTAAAAGAAACCTGAGATTTATTTACTACAAAAATAAAAGTCAAGTAAACAAATCGAAATATCACACATACTCTAAAATATTACGTAAAAGTTTTAACATCTCTCAAAGAATATTTAACAACGACCTCCTTTCAACCGCCAAAAATAAATGTAGAGCTTCATGGAAAATCATTAACAGCCAAATAAATAATAAATTAAGTAATCATAATATAATAAATGAAATTAAAAATGAAAATAATGACATAATACATAACTCTACTGACATTGCGAATGAATTTAATAATTATTTAATTAATATGACGAATACACAAAATACGAAATCACTACCTAACACTAATAATACTCACATTCAAAATACTATCTTTCTGAATCCATGTACTCCCTCTGAAATAAATAACATTATTGGCTCCCTAAAAAATACTAAATCTGAAGGATACGACGGAATCTCTACTAAAGTAATAAAATACTGCAGAAAGGAAATAACGCCAGTAATTACACATCTGGTTAATTTATCATTCGAAACGGGTACATTTCCAGATCGTTTTAAAAAATCAGTAGTGAGACCGTTACATAAGAAAGGAGACAAAACACTATTAGAAAATTATCGTCCGATAGCACTATTACCCGTGCTGTCAAAAATATTCGAAAAAGTAATGTACAAGAGGGTTATAAATTTTATACAAAAGCATAATATAATTAAGCAAGAACAATTTGGCTTTCAAAGTAATAAAAGCACTACCACAGCAGCAGCAAAATTAGTAAGACAAATTGTTAACTACTTAAACGACAAAAAGTCTACATTTTGTATTTTCTTCGACATGTCTAGGGCTTTTGATTTCGTGTCCCACAAAGTGCTGCTGAAAAAATTGAGCAACTTAGGCATCAGAGGTCCTGCATTAAGTTGGCTACAATCATACTTATCTGACAGAGAACAGTATACTGAAATCGTAACAATTATTAAAAAAATTTTGACTACAGTTAGATCTAAAAGTAGAGCGAATAGAGTCGGTGTACCCCAAGGAAGTATACTTGGTCCACTCCTATTCTTGATTTACATAAACGATTTCCCGGATATTACAAATTATGACTATACCCTTTTTGCGGATGACATTTCTATATTAATAAACTATGATAATGACAATAAAAATAAAATTATTAATGACATACATAAATTAATCAAATCTGTAATTAACTGGATGAATAACAATAACTTAAATATAAATCTGACAAAAACCAATTTTATTGAGTTTAAAAATATTGGAACTAAGCCCGCCATCTGCAATAAAATAATATATGAAAATGAAAGTATTCATAAGACAACACACACAAAATTTCTGGGCTTGCATATTGACGAGCACTTAAATTGGAAAGTCCACATAGAGTATGTCTGTAGCAAAATTAACCGATTTGTATTTGTCCTTGGAAAACTTAAACAGGTTGCATCGATGCATACAGTTTTATCGGCATATCATGGATATGTAGCATCAATCCTTAGGTATGGTCTGCTACTCTGGGGCAACTCGACGGACGTAGATAAGGCTTTCATTGCACAAAAAAAATGTGTGCGTGCGATGTGTAGCAAGCCACCTTACGAGTCCTGTAAACCACTGTTCCAAAAACTAAGTATAATGACTTTACCGAGTATGTACATATACGAATTAGTAAATTACGCAAAAATAAACTATAAGAATTTCAAAAAAGCACGTGACATATATCCCAGAAACAAAAGAAACCCTGACAGATTAGTACTCGACGTCATTCCAAAATACGCAATGTACCAAAAACAATATTATGCAATGTGTATAAAAGCATATAACGCTATTCCTAATAATATAAAAAACCTACCGTACAATAAATTTAAAAAGGAAATAGTGAAATGGTTAAAAATGAAAAACTTCTACTCGGTAAAGGAATTATTCAATTCAAAAAATGATATACATTTGTAATAATTATATTATTGTAATAACGTTGACTAAATTCTATTTAAAATTTTTTCTTCTATTTTAATCATTGTGACCATAATTTAATTAATTTTCGTATATAATTGACCATATTACTATAATTTAATTAACTATTACTATGACATACATTTAAATTTTATTCTAATTATTTCGTATGAACTTGATGTATTTTCTGTTTTTCTTTCCTATGTATTAAACTAATAAACATGATAATTTTAAGCAATAATAATTATACTGACATGCAATCTACGATTTATCACACTACCAATCTGTTATTTTAATTATTACTTTGACAAAATTGTTGACTTCTAATAATATTTAATGTTAACTTTGGACGATTTAGAGTTGATTAAAATTTTATATGTATATTTGCATGCTATTCTATAATATAGCTAAAAGTGTTAGACTATAAGAACCACATTACCACCTACTGTATTACACTTTTAGAGCAAATAAATAAATGAATTGAATTGAATTGAATTGAATATTATTCCAATTCTTTTCAAATTCTTTATTCACAGAATGTAGTTTTACAATCATGTAGGTGGTAAGGTAGTAATATATATTTAGTTCTGACATTCTACCATGATTTTGCATGGTGTGTGAAGTTCTGTAACTATAATTTTAATTTGAATTATATTATCCATATTACTCCATACTAATATTATAAATGCGAAAGTGTGTCTGTCTGTCTGTTACCTCTTCACGCCCTAACTGCTGAACCGATTTTGCTGAAATTTGGCATGGAGTTACTTTGAGTCCCGGGAAAGGATATAGGATACCTGCGCAATAAACGAATTTTGGCGCAACGGAGTTGCGGGCGTCATCTAGTTATAAAATATGCGAAAGTGTGTCTGTCTGTCTGTTTTGCTAACCAACCAAAGGTTGTTTTCACTAATTGGGTATAAAACATTTATTTTCGCGCTAGCACTTCACACGTCCGCTAAATGTCATTCTACGACCTCCATTTTCCACGAGATGAATATAATAAAAATATTATTCTTGATGCATCTTTATGACCGTCGTAAATATGCTTTTAAATCGAATAAAGTGCGAATTACGATTCCTCGATACTTTATGTGTGATGGAGCAAAATACAGAATTGATGACTCCGCAGTGACTGTATTGTATTCATACAATCTGTGATTAACAACATTTAATGAATCAAAATCAAGATCAAAATCAAGAAATCAAGATTAAATTCTGATATGTTGAAAATACACCTAGCTCGATTGGGCTTTCTGGGGGGACGCACACAGCTAGCTGACAGTAAAAATTGTAGTATGAATACACGTATAGAGTTGCGGGCGTCATCTAGTTATTTTTATTCTATCGCGATTCTCAGTTGTACAACGGTTTAAAAGGAAATTGCATACACATTTCACAACGTTCTGGGTAAAAGCTGACTGTTTACTACCAACGGAAATTAAATAAACCACATTTAACTCCAAATAAAAAGGAGAATGATCATAACTCTATGTTACTCTGTACCATTTTGCGTCATTACGAAACTTGGTTTTTTAAAGTCTATGATTATCAATTTAGCTCCTATGAAAATTTCTTTATAAACAAAATCGGGGTCTTAGAGTAATTTGATAAAATCGAAAATAACCTCAAAATCTTCAAAGCACCTATTTTATTGATAAGTCATAGACGAGCGAGCGAACGTTATTGCTCTAAAAACAGAGTAAGGCACTTATAAATTAGTAATAGGGGTTTATTATAATTATTATTGAATACATTCTTATGAGCAATTTAAGCAAAAATGTAAGTAACATTTTAGTCACAATACTTTTCACAATGGACACATTAACCCAATAGCCGCGTACTGACCAAGCGAGCCGCCTTGCGAGGCAGCCTCGGACATTTGCCGCGGTACGCATGCCGCGCGAGGCAGCTTCGAAGCTGCCTCGCGCGGTAAGGCCGAGCCAGCAACGACGCTCAGTTTAACTTGAAGTCGAATAGTTTGCCGAGATCATACGCACACCCACAGGCCACATCACACGCACCCGCACATCACACACACTCGAACACGCACATCACACGCAACTATCTCGATGACCGCCGCGACCTGGCCGTTAGTGCGCTATTGGGCTATGCTCATGCCGTTGACTGGAGCCAAAAACAAAACAAACAATGTAAAATATTTTTATTTTATCCAAACAGTGTCACAACAATAACAAATATTATATACAACAAACTTCCAGCGGCTCGGTTTCATTTAAAATATGAACATTAACTTGATTGAACAATAAACTATTTAATTTCATTATCAAAAACAGAGTTGTATTATAATAATTTATAAACTAAAGAAAAAAGGGCAAACAATTAATTCTACTCTTACTTACTTACTCTAATATTACATGTAAATTAAGCGTGTAGTGTATGAATTAATACACATAATTCAGTATGTAATTCACATATTGCAGTACATATTATGGAACATAATTATTATGCAAGTACTGCAAAATGTGAACATGATCACACAAACATTTAAATAAGATTCATTTTTATTTACATAAAAGAAAAATACCTATTTAAATCATTCATCATACTCATGCAAAACCTCATTTAAATCATACATCATGGTGGAACATAGAATTTATAATTGAGTATATAACTATTCCTTTAGGTTCCTAGCGGAGCGATCCATACCAATGGTCCTGTGACACTAAAACCAGTTTCATACATAAAGGTACCAGTAAACGTCCATTTCAAAACAATTAACAAATATACAGTGATTAGATGTACTTGCAGCTCGTTAGTACACAGAAGAGATAATTTTTTCATAGCTTTAATTTCATTTCATAGCTTATTATCAAATAGAAAATAAATTTTAAGATTATCTATTTTACTTTAGTCGCCCCCTTATTGCAAAGGTTTGCTAAACCCTTTTAGAAAATTGCGTGAATCGTGGTCTTTATGATATTGACCTTTTGATATCAAAATAGTCATTCCAGGAATATCTATAATTTGAGGCATTCCAAATACTTGAAATCTGATATTAAAGATGCTTTTCTGCAAAGCGATTGAAAGTATTTCGCATAAAGTATTTCAACAATATTTGAAATAACATTGAGCTGATGATGAAGGTTATAACTTATAGCTAAGAATAACTTCTCAGCTTTATATGCAAAAAGAGTTACAAAAAAATCGATCCATCGGTATATTGGCTACGATGCGACAAACTGACACATAGACTTCATCAAATTCATACTGATCATAATTATTATAAACGCCAATAGTGTGTTTGCCTGTCTGTTAACTTTTCGCACTTATTTTGCTACGCCGATTTTGACGAAATTTTGTATGAAAATATTTTCAGTCCTGGAAAAGGGCACGTACCCTTTCCATGAAATAAACAAATAAAAAAGTAAATTGCGATATTACTTTTAAGAAGATAAATTAAGTAGTTTTTATTGTGGAAACTTTAGCCGTTTGTGCTCAGGTGGGTCTCTCTGCAGGAACAATATTAACCGACTTTTTACGAATGGCCACACATTTTAATCGTTTTCCGATAGTGGGGCCATTCAGCAACTTAAACTCCTTGTTTATACTACAGTATATTGTGTGATGAGATTGTACCTTTGCAGCCCTGGGAATCGGCTAACATATTTTTGTTTTTCTAGGAAAATGTTATAAGTTTTTTTATGATTTAACAAAAATAAATTAAGTATACAAAAAATTACCTAATAAATAATTTTTCACCCTCACAAGTCACAATTGATCATCTTTGGTCTTTACACAACCGGCAACACGGATATGTCAAAACAACATTTGCCGGGTCAGTTTTTATCATGAAAAACGAATACAGACTTTTTAAAAATTCAACATATCAGTAACATTAACATTTTTAAAACTAGGAACAAAAAAATATTCAACTCCATTTCGGTGTCTATTTCGATGAAACTAACCCGAAACAACGTTGCAACTTTGTTGGCGATATAAAATGCAGTAACCGTGCATTTAACCGTAAAAAAGACAATTTTTTCCCGAAAAGCCTCAGAAAGAAGTTTGTGTCGTTTTTCAGTTTTTTAATTAAGGCTGGTCGCATATGTACGTTATTCGCATTCGATGTCCGAATTCGTTTTCCGTATTTGGAATTCGCATACGGAAAACTTGTGTATGCGGCATTTCAGTTTTCTTGCTGTATGTACCATCGAGGAAATTGATTTCTAGGCACTACTACCAACTGATAGACGAACGTCATTTGGTCGGATCATGTAAATTCAATGTTAATTGTGCTCTGACGGCTGGGTTTGACATAACGCTACCAAACTACGTAGGTCCCCCATCTGACTAGGAATCAACTTCTATACAATACAGTATTTTTGTCTGTCTGTTAATTTTTCGCGGTTAAAGCACTCAATCGATTTTGATGTTTGTTATGTAGATACTTTGAGTCTCGAGAATGGACATGGAAAAGATTTTGTTGCAGTAAATGTACGGTTCCCGCGCGGTAAATAAATTCAGGCGCAACGGAGTTGCGGGAATCATCCATACTAATATTATAAATGTGAAAATGTGCCTGTCTGTCTGTGTGTCTGTCTGTCTGTGTGTCTGTCTGTCTGTGTGTTTGTCTGTCTTTTACCTCTTCACGCTCGAACCGCTGAACCAATTTTGCTGAAATTTGGCATGGAGATACTTTGAGTCCCGAGAAAGGACATAGGATAGTTTTTATCCCAGAAAAATGTACGGTTCCCCCGCGATAAACGAATTTTGGCGCAACGGAGTTGCGGGCGTCAACTCAATTTACAATTAATCTATACCG
Source organism: Lysandra bellargus (assembly GCA_905333045.1). NCBI lineage: Eukaryota > Metazoa > Arthropoda > Insecta > Lepidoptera > Lycaenidae > Lysandra > Lysandra bellargus. The sequence goes on along the minus strand of HG995363.1, from coordinate 7,334,073 downwards.
ATATTAAGTAAAGTATATCATAGATAGTCAGACATAACAGGGGTTAAAAACCTAAGCAATACCTCTCGATACTAAAACCCACCAGTTACACACTATAAAACTTAATAATCTCTGTGTTAAGTGGCAGTGACATTTGCAACAACAGTAAACTACAGGACAAACACTGAACTGACTTATTGCATCGTTAATGTTGTCTGGACAGACTCAGTGAACGACGTCCATTAGACGACCGGTATGCTTTGTGTGTGTAAATCATGAGTCGTTATTATACGATTCATGATAATCGCTAGGGTTGACGTATTAACCTGTGTTAATTTTAAAAATAACCCTAAAAACGCCTCCGTGGTCTAGTGGCTTAAAACGTGGCAATTCGGAGGTCGTGGGTTCGATTTTGGCGTTGTCATTTCCAAGTTTGGTTAGGACAAAGCAGGCTGATCACGTGATTGTCTGACAAGTAAGATGATGGTCCATGCGTCTGATGAGCAAGTAAAAAGTCTGTCCTGCGCCTGATCTCTCGCCAGTCGTGTCGGTCGTCCGTCCGTCCCACTGGGTTATGAGAGTAAAGGAAGAGAGAGTGCTATTGTGTACTGCGTATACACTTGGGCACTATAAAATTACCCCTGTACAAATTGATTTCAAAGAAACTAGCCACCGTCACCGAAACCGATGTGGTAGTTATTATTTTTATATTCGTCCATGATTCCGCACGGCCGACTTCGATTATGCATGCTATAGACTCGTGATCACAATGGCCATCATGGCTCTCCATCGTTGTCCATCGTGAAGAGGACAGTTCATAACAGACAACTGATAAGGATTCAGTGACGTTATCAGCTAAATGAAATTTTCCATTCAATCTCGGACATTACCGATACTAAAACAGATTGGATTTTGTATTGGCTTTGGAATATGTTTTGCATATTCCATTGTGTACTTTGTAGTGTCCGACCGAAACTGATTTTTCAGCCGAAACCGAATTTCAGCCGGTCTGTTTTGCCAAAACCGAAACAAATAAAAAATAAAGTCGGTTTACTGACGATAGTTGAACGTGACAACGTGCCTCTTTGTCGCTCGTTCCGCGCTCTCGCTTGCACTTCAAGCCCTAAATGGAACGCCTCAGAGCGAGGTAACGCCGCATGGGTCATTTTTTTTCGTGCGTGCAGCCGGCTGCATCGAATTATAAGACGTAGTCACGTCAAAAATTATGGCTTGTATCGAAATGTTTATTATAACAGTGTAATGTGATGTCTTATTGTTAAATATATAATACGTTTCTTGTTAAAATTAATTTAAATTACAATGTTTAATATTTATTGAAATTTAACGAATTTTTATTTTTTACTACAACAAAATTTTCAATCGTAGCAATATAACAAGCTGGGATGGGTTAGCAGTGAAGTTTACCAAGCGATGGACAAAAATTTTCGAATTTGAGTTTTGGTAGGGCTGAATGTTTTGACTATATTATTGTGGCTGAAACTGAAACTAGACTTTTTTGTTGAAACTGGCCGAAACTGAAATTTCGGTTACTAGTTTTGTAACAGTAACTATGTTCACTCGATGTGACTCGATTTTGTGATACCAAAATATACTTTAGCGGTTGAAAAGCATGATAATGAGAATTATACACATAATAATGTATTTGGTTGAAATAACTTCAGTTTGAATTTCAATTTATTATTCATAACTTACAATAATTAATTACCAAGTTTTACTATTATAGCGTAAGCTGTATTTTTTTCCTTTCTTTGCCGATACGGTATATCCTACATTTTTATGCCGTTTTATTTTTGACCATAGCTAATTTAAAAATATCCCGTCACATTTCATTTCGTTTCGATCGACCCATTAGGTGCAATTTTATCCTCAACTGTTTAGGAAAAGGACCTGTTTCACCATTTCCTGATAAAGTGGAGGATAGACTATCCACCACTTAACTTGACAGATAGGGTATGGAGAATCTGTCAAAAATATAGTGTGTTAACAGGGATGGATAGATCAAATTACCTAGGAACAATAGTGTAATAGGCTTGATGACTAATTTTTTTTCTTATTGGTAATTGAAAGACCCTTAAAAATAGAAACATCGCTGAAAGAATGACTCTGATAGCTTAAAAATTCACCAAGATATGACAGTTCAAACATCTCATAAAATAGACCTGCCCGAAACGCTCCATACAAAGTGCTACGAAAGACTGACGTCACTCTTTCGTAGTTTGTACGGATCGGGAGAGAATTTTGTTCGATAGGTATATTAAATATTGCGTTTATGAAAGTGGTTTCATAACAAAAGTTGCTTTGAATTGCATAAGTTATCGAATGGTATACAAATATTAAGAAATTTAATAGAAAAAAAATTCGACTTGATTATCCAACTTTGAAGGCGCATAACAAAAAAAATACAAATGCTATCGAGCTGAAATTATGGGAACACTTATTCTTTACCGTAATTTATTTATTTTATTAACAAAATTTGCTAATCTTTGACATTGTCATCATCCCTATTGCCACTTCCCGGAATTTAACAGTTTTCATTCTGGAAAATCTACGAATCTCCTCTATAACAATCAGTTTTCTGTAACAGAAATATTACGAAAATCCTAGAAATAACAAGGTACCTACCAAGATTCATATAAAAATAGATAGTTCATTATTACGCAAAAATATTTGCTATTCCATTATCTCTTGTGAAAACATTGAGTGTTCCCTGAAATGTTTTTACAAGTTCCACTCGGGACCCTCCAATTATACTCGTAAGTACATCAAGAATTAAAATGCCCGCACACACGGCGTATTCAAATGTGACTGAACTGAGGCCGTAGGAATATTATGAATACAGCTTATTTCGTTTAAAAAAAGATTTTTGGTCACAAAGTTGTCAGCAAACAATATTTTTTCATAGTGCACCCGATACCATCGGAACAGAAGTTGTTAGATTTATATGAAAGTCCTACTCAGGTAATCTACACTTGTGCTTATACTGGGTAGCAGACCGATTCTGTATCGTACATTTGTGAGTTAGTCACTGAGTTAGTAACTAAAACGGAGGAGTGAGCAACGGAAAGTGCCACTTTTGTATTCACTTGCATACAAAAGTGAGACTTTCCGTTACTCACTCCTCCGTTTAGTTACTAACTCAGTGATTAACTCACAAATGTACGATACAGAATCGGCCAGCGGGACTTCCTTTAGAAAAATAACCAGCCTGTTATAAGTGCTGTTGGTCAATTATTTATAAAATATAAACCTCCTTTAAAATTATGTGGATTCTAATAAATTTTTAATGATTTACAATATTGATAATAACCAACGAACAACTAAACAAATATTTGTTAAATTTTAGTAACGCAGACAAAATTTAATAATAACAAAACATTCTCAAGTTTATACCTACTGTTTTGTTTTTGTTAAATGGCACCCATTTTGAAGCTTTACATTTACACATTCTTTTTATTCTTAAAAGCACGCAGGGCTTAACCTAAATAAAGCTTAATACTTAATTATTTGAGGGTTTTTGTTAAATTAAAATACCGAATTCCGCTAAATGTTAAAAAATACACTCTCGTCCGAGTGTTAAGGGGCTGGGTTACCCTCGAAATTCTCATACAAACGTAATACCAAAATCATTTTGTGATACGAAAATATTTAACATGTTTGAGTTATTTTTCAGCTTAAAATAGTAATTACCTAGGTTCCTGAACAAAAATTAACTTCAAAATATTTACACACTAAAAAATATAAGCGATTATATTTCATAAATTTTTACGCCATTGTCGACATACTTTTCGCACACTTGTTTTATATTAAAAACTCATCGAATCGTAATGTATTTTTCCTGGGACCACAGCTTATATTGTGTAGTTACAGAATGTCTTCAAAAGAATGGCAATATAATAAATTTTCATTCATCATTTTTGGTATTCGTAAACGCAACGAAATTTCTCTATAATTTCCAACATGGTATCGTGCCGATCCGCTCACACGACAGAGCGCGGGGGCGGGACGGGCGGGAGGCCAGGCCGGGCGGCGGAGTGGTGTAACCGATACACGTGACAATAATTCATTCAAGGCATTCATTATCCAAGTACAATATTCCCTCAAGCTCCAAGCGGTCGCATGCGACCGCGCGCGCGATAACAGTAGATTTCCAAGAATCCGCGATCGAGAGAATGTTATTGTTGTTGAATGTTGATTTTGATAGTTTTTTGTGATACTTGAAGACAATTGCTTGAATAAAATAAAATTATTTTGATTTGTGGTGCTTAAACTTTTGATAATAATTAATAATGGATACCGAAAGGTGGGATGTATGATGTATCACACAGTAGTTTAAAATAAATAATAATTATGAATATCATAAATCATAATATTATTATTTTCTTATATACTGTATTTTGTAAATAACGTTTAGGAATATTAGCGATAATCATAATATTATAATATAATTATACAATATACATTGATATTATGTATAATTAATTTCGTTAGTCTCGCTAAAACTCGAGAACTCCTGAACAGACTTGCTAATTTCTGTCTTGAAATAAAGTAAAATATAAAAGTGAACTTGTATTCTAAGTTTGTATACCTATGCTTGTATATTTTATTTTAGTTTGTATTTTTAGTAATTATTTCCTGATGTCAGTTTTATTCAATTAAATAATATAAATACTTTAATAATTAAATAATATTATTATAAAGCGGAAGAGTTTGTTTGTTTGTTTGAACGCGCTAATCTCAGGAACTACTGGTCCGATTTGAAAAATTATTTCAGTGTTAGTCCATTTATCGAGAAAGGCTACAGGCTATATTTTATCACCCTACGATTAATAGAAGCGAAGAAATAGAGGAAAATGTGAAAAAAACGGGGGAAATTATTTGAAAGGGCTTATCTCATGAACTACTAAAGCAATTTTTCTGTTATTTGGGTCAGATAAAAAGTAGACCACGTGAAGGGTTATGGGCAATTTTTTTGGACTAATTTGTCTGTGAAATGTCTAATTTACGTGGGCGAATCCGCGCGGAACGTCAAGTATAGCATATTTTCGACAACGATTATTCCATACTAGCCGTTGCCCGCGACTTCGTCCGCGTTAGCATAGTAGTTCACATCCCAAGTAGGTATTAATATTTATTGTACAAAAATATTCAATGTACAGAATTGACTTTCCTATGATTTTATTATAATATAGCTGTTGCCCGCGACTTCGTTCGCATTATCATAGTAGATCACATCCCAAGTATTATTTTTTGTACAAAAATATTAAATGTACAGAATTGACTTTCCTACGATTTTATTATATATAGATATTCCGCGCGGCTTCGCTTGCGTAATTTAGGAATTTCACGCAACCGTACATTTTTCCGCAAAAAATAGCCTATGTCCCTTCAAGTGGTCTATTTTTATGTTTGCCAAATAACATAAAAATTGCTCCAGTAGATCTTAAGATAATAAGCAATTTCATATAATTTCCCCCGTTTTTCCACATTTTTCTCTATTTCTTCACTCCAATTAATTTTAGCGTTATAAAATATAGCCTATAGCCTTCCTCGACAAATGGGCTATCTAACACTGAACAGCAACAGCTAGTAATTAATAATGCTCTTTTGATTTTTAGGCTTCCGTAGCCAAATGGCAAAAAACAGAACCCTAATAGATTCGTCATGTCTATGTGTCTGTCCGTATGTCACAGCCACTTTTCTCCGAAACTATTAAAAAAAACCTTATAATTTCATAAAAATAAACCTTATTGTTGCTGCGGATTGCGGAACCATTTATGGGCGAGTCCAACTCGCACTTGTCCGATTTTATTATTTTGAATGATAACAATGTGAGGAATATTTGGAGTAGCCTTTTTCTGTTTTTGAAACTTTATTGTTACGTACTGTCTTTTAATAATTTTTAAATAAAAGCGTCGACCTCTGTGGCGCAGTGGTTGAGCGCATGGTAGCTCAAGCCGGGGGTCGCTGGTTCGAAATTCGAATCCCACCGACGGAACAAAACGTTTTCTTGGGTCATGACTCATGACTCATGAGTCATGACTCATGGACGTGTATTAAATATGTGTATAATAATATTGTAAAAACTAGATGACGCCCGCAACTCTGTTGCGCCAAAACTAGTTTATCGCGCGGAAACCGTGCATTTTTTCGGGATAAAAAGTATTATATGTCAAAGGACAAAGACTCGGGACCGCCTCAAAGTATCTCCATGCCAAATTTCAGCAAAATCGGTTCAGCGGTTTGGGCGTGAAGAGGTAATAAGCTAATAACAGACAGACAAACAGACACACTTTTTTATTAATTTTTTACAATTAGTATGGAAGTATGGATCTTAAATAAGTTGAGTATAATAAAAAGGAAATCTATAATCTACATAATAATATATACTTATTATAAAACAAAGTCCCTTTTTTCCCTCATGTCCCTTTGTTCCCTTTAATCTTTAAAACTACGCAACGGATTTTGATGATTCTTTCAGTGTTAGATAGCCCATTTATCGAGGAAGGCTATAGGCTATATTTTATCACGCTAAGACTAATAGGAGCGAAGAAATAGGGGAAAATGTGGAAAAAAACGGGCGAAATTATTTGAAAGGGCTAACTTGAACGCGCTAATCTCAGGAACACTGGTCTGATTTGAAAAATTCTTTCAGTGTTAGATAGCCTATTTATTGAGGAAGGCTATAGAGTATAGGCTATAATTTATCACGCTAAGACTAATAGGAGTATGTGGATAAAACGTTGGAAATTATTTGAAACGGGGGAAAATTATCTCGCGAATTACTGAGCAATTTTTATGTTATTTGGCACAGATAAGAAGTAGATCATAGGCTATTGATTTTAATCATTTTTTCAGTGGCTATATATTTTATACCCGTGCGACGCCGGGGCGGGTCGCTAGTATAAATTATAATATATCCGGTATTATATGTCTGGTACTTGTAAGTTGTAACACAAGTCCTTAGTGTACTTAGCACGGGGCCAGGCTGACGTGGTGTGATTTGTGAAGAGTCCAATGTAGATATTATAGTAAGTATATTATTTTAATATATTATGTAGAATCTGTATTCTGTTCAGTTCAGTGACAATATCGACGACACTACGCCCGCGCCCGTATTCCTACTATTCCAATATATAAAAGAACCACAAAAACAATATTGTTAATGATTCATGAAACAGTAAAATAAAATATTTCGCAAGTTCGCAACAAACGCACGGCTTGAATAACTTGATCAGAGTAAAATAATGAATGACGACGCACGCACACATATAATACGCTGTCTGGGGCACGCGGGGTACGGGGTGGTACCTCGCAATAGCGAGACAGCAACATATAAAACTTGTACTGGCGCGGCATCGAATTTGATTTTCTCGAGCGCGTAACCCGAACTCTTAACAAAATACAACCGGTGTAAAAACAACGTAAGCGTGACATGGCATGTATGAAAATGCTCGCTACTTTTTTAATATAACATTAACATCGTAATACATTTATTATGTTACAGGTAAACGATAGGATAGTTTTATCAAACAAATTGAATTTTTATTTCAGTTATCATTTACAGACATTAAAAGTTTCAACTTAAGATTCATCGCTAAGAGCGTAACGTGTTTGCTTGAAGTTGGGAGTTGGAAGTTAAGTTCTATTTTCAAACTAGTAGTGGCCTGGGAGCCAGGTAAATTTTTGGTCAATGATTTCCTCCCGGGCGAAACTTTGTACGATGCATAAGAGACTTATGTCATGAATACTAGCGACCGTCAGCTGCAACTCCGTGGGTGCGGTGGACACTGGGCAGTGGCAGCCTCCCACCCATGAAGAAAAAAATTTTCAGACATTTCCTCTCATTTGAAAATTAATCAGAGTATAGTTTATGTAGTATTTTGAAAGAAAAACATAGTCAGCTGACCATAACAAGGTGGATTATACGTCAGCTGGCTCGGACTTGAACATGAAAAAAAAATATATATTTTCAATGATTTCCTCTCAGCTAAAAATTTACCTGGTGATCGTTTATATGCTACTATGAATGAAAATTAATGTCAGCTTGCTGTATCTCAGTGGAAAGTTTGTCAGCTTGTACCTTGAAAGGTGTAAGGCAACAGCATCTATACCTACTAAAACTTATCAGCTGACGACTTTTCCACTGACTTACAGCTAGCTGTCTTTTTTCCTTGTTTACCAGAGTATTTTAACAATACTCTGATAAATTTTCAAATGAGAGGAAATGACTGAAAAACATTTTTTTTCTTCATGTTTGGGAGGCTGCCACTGCCCACCCCACCAACGGAGTCGCAGCTGACGGTCGCTAGTATTCATAGTATAAGCCCTTTATTCATTTTACGAAGTTTCGGTTGGGAGGGACTTGGTCATGAAAATCTGTCACTGGCCCCAGGTCTATAGGTATTAATTCTAGCTTGAATCAAGGTACACAAAACTACAACGAAATGTCTTGAATAATAATTTAATTAAATGAAAATGAATTTTAAATTTTGTTAGTCTCGCTAAAACTCAACAGTTGAGTCTTAAAATTTAATGTTCGTGGAAAGCAAAGTTTTCATTAGGATGGAAGTTGTATGAAGTTCACCGGGTCATCTATGAGTGTATCCATCATCTCCCTGCTGAAGCAGACGGTTCTGGATGAGGTACCGGCTTTTGTGGCTAAAGAGCTGCACAAGCTGCCGCCCGTCCCGCTGGACCACGTCGACGTCGTCAGACTACTGAAGGACATCAGGTTCCTGAAGGAAGAGCTGGCCGGAGTTCGAGGTAGATTGCAGGCGTCGGAATCTATCATCAGTGATCTACTGTCGTAGAGGCGCGACGGCGGTCACGTTTAACCCGTCAGCATTATCGGACGGGTCAACGAACACCGCCACTGCCGTCCCCGCCCGTGTTCTCCTCCCGGTTGCGCCGACGCCGAGTTCACAGGCGACTCAGCAAAACAACGCGACTGTTGCTGGTCGCCCCGCGCCTCCCCCGCGGGCGAATAAAAATGGGGTGAATGAGAGCCGTAAGGCTTCGGAGAATCACAAGTCTACGGAGAGCCGCAAGGCTACGAAGAGCTGCAAGGCCAAGTCTTCTCGACCTGGCAAGGACGAGAGCAGGGGGTGCGATGAGGAGGGCTTCATACTGGTGGAGAGGAGGAAGAAGAAGCCCGCCGCCCGCAACCATCGCGGCACCGCGCCCTATGTACCTGAGCTGCCTCTGCGGAGCGAGGTCCCCGCGACGCCCCTGTACATATCCCGCCTGCACTGGTCCATGGAGGTCGAGGACGTCGTGGACTACATCCAGAAGAAGACGACACTGCGCCTGAGGGTCGAGCGTCTGCAGTCTCGTCACAGGGTTAACTTAAGCTCCTTTGTGGTGAGAGTACCGACGAATCTTCTGTCGACTTTCGAGGCGCCGGAGTTCTGGCCGATGGATGTAGTCTACCGGGGGTTCCGGGGGAGACTCCGGAACGAAGCATCGAGTCACGTCGCCGGCAACAATTAGTGACAGTGTTGGTTTATAAGTGAATATAAAATATGTATGTTAGTTTATAAGGTATTTATTATATTACTAGCTGTCCCGGCAAACGTTTCTTTGCCATATTATATTAAGTATATCGCCCGTATTATTTTATTGAATTAGTGACTAAAATATAAGTATGTCACCATGGCAACGTCCATCGCTATCCCGTGACCCGCGTCGCATAAACAATGGTCGCTCTTTATAGACAAATAATTTGCAATAAAATAAAATTGCGACTATAATTTGAGATTTAAACTATCCTATCTCTCTAGTTGGATCGAACTGCACATGGTGTGAGAATTTTATTATAATCGGTTAAGTGGTTTAGGAGTCCATTGAGGACAAACATTGTGACACGAGATTTAATTCATAATTCATAATTCATTTATTGCCAGAATGAAGTACAGGTTGGTCTTAATTATTATACAATTGAATCTTTCATTCTACCCTATTAAAACGGTGTGCAATATAAAATTAAGTCCTAATTAATAATAATAAAATATGAAATTAACAAAAAGTGCATTTTTTAAATAATGAGGCAATAATAGTATATAATTGAAAGAAATCATAATAATACACCATAACAATAATTTATAGATACCTAATAATAAAATTTCACGAGTCAAAATACACATCATTAATAATTAATCAAAATAAAGAACTTAGTCAAAAGTTTAAAATTAAAATTACGTCAAATTTCATTAATAAAAAATATACATATTAATGTGTCATAAATAAAATAAATTAAAATTAAGCCTAAAAATAATTATTCTATCATAATAAATTATATTAACAAGTTTAGTACCATTTTTTACTATGTAGCATGAATTCATTTAAGTCATAAAAACAATTTTCCATAAGCCAAGATGTCAATTCCTTTTTAAATTTACTATTCGAGGATAGTTCCTTAAATTGTTTGGGTATATTATTAAATATGTGTACAGCCTCCACGTATGCGTTATCTCTGTAAACATTCAAATTACACCGAGGACGATAAAGTTTGAATTTATATCTCTCATTTCTCCGACCTTCATCTGAACTGAGTTTAAAGTATTCTGGATGCAACCTAACGAACATACAAAGCTCTCGAATATACATACAGGCTAGCGGTAATAAGCGCAGCTTCTTAAATAGTGGTCTGCAACTTTCCAAATACCAAGAGCCACAAATAGCTCGGACACATTTTTTTTGAACACGGAATGCTTTTTCGATATCCACTGAATTACCCCACAACAATAAGCCGTAAGAAAGGACCGAGGATACGTAGCCATGGTATGGGGTTAGGGCTGCCTCACTACCTGCTGTTTGTCGCAATCTACGCAAGGCATAAACAAATCGATCAAGTCTATTACACACATGTTCGATGTGGACCTTCCAGTTACAGTTCTTGTCGAGCATGAAACCCAAAAATTTTACAGAGTTGACTTCTAAAATGTTTGTATTATCATATTGTATATTCAAATTTGTTTTTTTACTTTTGTAATTTTGAAATTGGATTAGTTGAGTTTTTGTTATATTTAATTTTAAATTATTATTTTTAAGCCAGTTAACTATTTTTAATAAAGTAGAATGTAGTTCCGCTTCAAAAGAGTTCTTGTCCTTGCATTTTACAATGATTGTGGTGTCATCTGCAAATAATATTGTTAGATATTTTGTTATATTTGGTAGGTCGTTTATATACAGTAAAAATAGGAAAGGCCCGATAAGGCTCCCTTGAGGTACACCGAATGTGTTTTTTCGCAACTTAGATCGAGTGGTAACCTTAATTTCATTAATTATTCTACTTATTTCAACACATTGGCATCTGTCAGACAAATAGGATTTTATCCAACTTTTAGCAATACATCTTATGCCATATTTTTCCAATTTATGCAATAAGAGAGCATGATCTACAAGGTCAAACGCTTTACTCATGTCGAGAAATACCGCAGCGACCGGTGTTCTATCATTTAGGGCTTCTGTGACTGCTTTTATAAGATTGAAACACGCTAAGGTAGTGTTACTGTTTTTCCGAAAGCCATATTGATTTTTTGTTAATATATTATGACGGTATACAAAACTCTCAAGACGGTGTAACATAACCTTTTCAAATAATTTAGAGAGGATTGGAATTAATGTTATCGGAAAGTAGTTATTAGGGTTTGTTCTGTCTCCATTTTTATGAAGTGGCTTAACAACCGATGTTTTAAGAATTTCAGGAAAAGAGCCTTCTTGTAGGGACAAATTTATAATGTAGCTTAAAGGTTTAGATAGTAATTTTGATGAGTTTTTCAATATTTTTGTGCTGATGTTATCTATTCCGGCAGAGCTAGTGTTGTTCAAGCCATTAATAATTTTATGTATCTCTGAAGGATCAGTTGGCGTTAAAAATATTGATTCTGAAATATTATTATTTGAAGTCATAGTATCTGATATGTCATGTGCATTAAATTTAAAATCATTTTTATTAGTCATATTTATAAAATAATTATTGAAGAGATTGCTAATGTCAGTAGGAGTTGTATATATTTTATTGTCATGTACTATTTTATCTATACCTAAGTCAGAGTTTGTCTCATTAATATTATCATTTATAATTTGCCATACGGCTTTGCATTTGTTTTTATTTTTTTCGACGTATTTTCTGTTTGTTAGCTGTTTTGATTTAAATATGCATTGCTTTAGTATTTTTGCGTAATGTTTGTAGTTTTTGTCATTCTTCTTTTTCTCAGATCCCATTAGCCTATATTTAAGATAAAGTACCCTTTTTTTAATGCAACATTTCTTGAGTCCCTTAGTCAACCAGGATGTCTGATTTTTTGATTTATTATATTTTTTTACTCTAACAATAGGAAAACACAAGTTAAAAAATAAACACAGTAAGCTATGAAACTCATGAAAGGACTCTTTTAAAGTAGTTTTCTCATATACCTCTGAAAATGTTAGTGCCGAAATACAGTTGAGAAACTTATTAATATTTGAAATGCTATAATCCCTGACATACTCATACCAATGAGTAGGTTTGCTGATTTTTTTACTTTTAATTGTGAGTGTTTGGTCGGTTTCGTGATCAGATAGGTTTAGGTAGTGAATCTTAGCTTGAGCTTGTTTGATATTACTCGCGAATTGATCAAGACATGAATCAATTCGAGTGGGTGCTTTAATATGCAGATCAATGTTAAAGTTTTTTAGAGTAGTCATAAGTTCTAAGCAGGATTTGTTAGGTTTTAAAGTGTTGAGGTTCCAGTCCCCACATAAAATATTTTTTTTGTTACACTTTGATACTTTAAATAACAATTGTTCCATATTTGTTAAGAAAATTTTAGGATCACTGGAGGGAGTTCGATATACACATATGATAATAATATTTTGCGCAGCCAATTCAATCCCACAACATTCAAACACGAGGTCACAAGAGAGGTTTACTGTTAATGCTTTACAGCATATGTCGTTTTTTACTAGAATGCAAGAGCCCCCTCTACGTGATTTACGGCAATAAGTAGATGCTAATTTGTACCCAGGTATTTTGAATAAATTTTCAGTCCCCTTTTTTATGAAAGTTTCGGTCAGGTATATAATATCAATTGCTTTAAAATTTTTGGATAAGTCAGTTAATGTAATGTATATCTCCTCGCTCTTATTAACGGCGCCAGCTATATTTTGATGAAAAATAGTGAGTTGAGATTCTTTAGGATCGAAAAAATGTATTGTTTATTTTTTCATTCGTCTGTTTTTGAAATTAGTAAGGTATGGTGCCTTTTCTGGTAAATGTGAAAGTACGATCGAAAATTTTTGTTGAAGAATTATTTTGCTGTATGTAATTAAACTTATTTTTATTTTCAATTATTTGCTGTTTAAGATCTGATATAAATTTTGACTTATAATCGATACTGTCTATTTCAATATTAATTTTTTCACATATTTCTTTTAAAAACGATTTTTGATATATGCAGTTTCTAATATTAACGGGTGGTTACGCTAGGAAAATTTCTGAAGGTCGATGCTAATCTTGTTTGTATATTATTTAAAATGTAGTACTTACTATTCATGCAATATGGGACGATAAGAACATTGGTATGAGCTAATTTCACGAGCGTGTATGTAATATTCGATATAAATGAGTTTAAGTTCCTTTCGTTAACCCTTGCAGATAAAACAACATAGTCCAACTTTGTAAACCTACTTGCTGATTCAGTAGAAATATTAAACAACTGCGAGTATAGTCTTATATATAGTAAGATATATAGTAGTCTTATATAAATATTAAGATTAATATGTATGTTAGATTTAAGGTATTTGTTATATGGGCCTCCGATGCCCGAAATAAAGAGGATTTGATTTGATATACATTATACATACATATAAAATGGTTGAATTTGAAAGACAAAATAAAACTGGTTAGTTTAGGAGATTGTTAGAGCCAGACAATCCAATTGAAGTTTTACTACCAAAGCAAATGATGATAGCTCAAGTTTCGTCATAAATGTTTTAGTACTGTGGGGCTAATGATTCATATAATATTATTTTAGCTATAACATCTGTCGGTCGGTCTGTGCTCTTTACGCTTAGTAAATATTCACGGGGGTGAGAGTTTGGTAGAGCGAATAATACGATAAATTAAATTTTACGAGTATAGTATTTTAAAATAGACATCATCGCTGGATCGATTTTGATTCAATTTTGCCGATACAGCATATACCCGGACTGATGGGCGCGTCTAGTTACTGAGTGGTTACCGGCTGGACGGCAAAACAGGGGCAGATCTAAGAAAGGGTGACGCGACGAGCTGGATTTCAAGACTAAAGCATTACGGCTGTGAATAATAATAATATCTCCACCGTGGGAGGGACAAGCCATGTTATATTATATTTCCTTCAGGCCAAATATTGTTTAGAAGAAAAACATATTGCGTAGAAAACAAAAACCTACTCATAGTAAAAATGGCGTGATGTGTGTGTGAGTGCGGACGTCCGGCACTCTCGCACAAACGCCAGCTTTATATTCGTATGTTTATTGTGCCCTTTGCTTTATGTTCATGACGCTTGAGGATCGATAAAACTTTTACAGTCGTCTTTAAATAATTACCCCTTGGGGGTAGAATTTCCAAAAACGCTTAAATTCATTTTTAATCAGCAATCCAAAAATAAACTTTCATGTTTCTAACTTAAGAAATGACGGACTTTGATTTAAACTTTCAACCCCTATTTCACCCCGTTGGAGGTAGAATTTCCAAAAACGATTAAATACGTATCCAATCATTTTTAATCAGTAGCCCAAACATAAAATTTCATATTTCTAACTCAAGAAATAACGAACTTTCATTCAAAATTTCAACCCCAATTTCACCCCCTTGGGGGTAGAATTTCCAAAAACGCTTAAATATATTGTGTCCATTTATTTTTAATCAGTAACCTAGAAATAAAGTTTCATGTTTGTAACTCAAGAAATGACTGACTTTCATTCAAATTTTCACCCCCTATTTCACCCCCTTCGGGGTAACATTTTCAATATTCCTTCCTTAGTGGGTGTCTACTTAATAAAATAACCCTACTCACCAAATTTCATGGCTGTAACTTTAAGTTTTTGCTCAGCGATGATGAATCAGTCAGTCAGGACATGTAATTTTATAAGTATAGATTGTAGTTTTATTTAAGTAAGTAACTACGTACTAAGTGATTAAAAAAGATTAATCACTTAGAACAATCTAGATTCTAGTCTAGCCCATGCTGATAATATTATAAAATATGTGAAAGTTTGTCTGTTTGTCTGTTACCTCTTCATGCTTAAAACACTCTGGACCAATTTTGATGAGCATGGACAATGGACATATTATTTTGAGTCTCGGGAAATGTCATACTATACTTTTGATTCAGTAAAAATGTACGGTTCTTGAGCAATAAGCCCGCGCGACGGAGTTGGGGGCATCAACTAGTCATCATAGTATATCCCACAACCTGAGCATTTTGTGCATTGACATAATAAAAGTCTTTGCTTTTGTGGTACACTCAGAAAACTATCACGCCTATAATTATTGATAAGTGCTTTAACGTAGTAATTTTTATTTATATGTTGAACATACTGATTAATATATAAATAAAAATTATGTTATCATTAGTCAGTCAAGGTGTGACGACGCGAGCCCTCACGAAGCTCGACTTTTTGCTAGTTTAATGGAAAAGTCGAATAAGACGTGACAAACTGCCGCACTTAGATATGAATTGTACATCTTATATCTTTAAACGAGCAATTCTTGTGTATATATATATATATATATATATATATATATATATATATATATATATATATATATATATAATTGGAATCTCGGAATCGGCTCCAACGATTTTCATGAAATTATACTAAATTTATTAAGTTATAATTATACTAAATAATTTATATTAGGAGGTTTTGGGGGCGATAAATCGATCTAGCTAGGAATCATTTTCATAAAATGTCATTTTATGTGGGTTTTTTTAATTTTTTGAATACCGAGCGAAGCTCGGTCACATATCTAGTATCTTTTATCTGTAACTAAACGTTGATTTTGACAAGTACCCTGTTAACAATCAAAGTTTGACAAACTTGTTTGATGTAATTTACGTTTTCATCAAACAGCAGCGCAGACGAACAAACATGCATCAAACAAATTTGTCAAACAATTAGGTAAAATCGGTTTGAGATCATAAGATCTTGTTTGACAAATACAGCGGAACACGTTCAAACACGCTTGTCAAACGCTACACCAATCCAAATTTTCTTCAAATAGCTCAAACACGTAAAGCTTGAGAAACAATTTGATCGTTTACAGGGTATCCCGTACATTATATTACTTATGTCAAACTCTGTATAAAACTTAAGTTTAATCATGCATCATTAAAACAAATCTGAGTATGGCTGAAAAAAGCACAATAGGTTAATCATAAATCATAATATTTATCTAATATTAGAGTCCCTTGTAGCTAACTTGTAGCACGATTGTTCAATTTATAACAAATTAATATATTAGTATGTAGGGGAAATCCAAATTATTTTATTGATAAAGATAACACCGGTAAAGATATTCATTATTATATGAACTAAAAAGTATTAAATAATTTTTCCTATCTAATGTGTAGTGCCTTTTCCCGAATTCGGCTAAATCTCAACTATTTCTGTACTCAATCTTCATCATTTTGAAGTCGGTACCAGATATAGCTGAATCTTTATTTCTTTTTTGACAGGTTTCTGGCACCGACTTCAAAATTATAAAGATTGAGTACAGAAATAGTTGAGGTTTAGCCGAAATTCGGGAAAAGGCACTACACATTAGATAGGAAAAATTATTTAATACTTTTTAGTTCATGTTATAAGGATGTTATTAATATTGTTTTTACCTTGGAAGTCGGTTTTAATTTTTTGTTAAAAATAATAATTTCACTCTTTTTAGTTACCTAATACCTAGTAGGTAAACTGTTAGTGCCAATTCAAATTGTATAAAAAAATAGTTTCATATTGTCTTCACTAGATGTCACTGAGGCGCTCCTGTGTTATCACTTATCGCTTGTACGTAGAAGTTTTATATAGGTAGTTGTAACTTGTAACAGATCTTCGTCGTGTTGTTGAAAGTTTGTAAGCAACTGACAACTCAACAGTGAGCTTGGTGTGAGCAGTGAGCATTGAATTGACAACATAAATCATAATATTGAGTGGTAATTGATCTCGTATAATTGTTATTAAGTTGACCTCCGTCATAGTCCGCGAATTTATAAGTGGTCGTCGGTGGTACTGCGTATATTCTACGTATCTTATTACAATTTGTTAAGACTGTTATACGGCATACCCCAAGGCCCAAATATCAGGTAGATAGATAAATTTAAACAATACATTTAAAATAATCTAAGTGAACACGTGCTGCAAATTTTGCAGTGCTAAAAGCCCGCAACGCGGCATGCCGCATGCCCTGACATTTCGGTTAGAACTTGAATACGATGTTTACGCTCGCGCCGCGCGTCGTAGTGATGGGCGTTGAATGAACGAACCGTTTTATTAAACTGTTTATTAGTCATGAACGGGTAAACTAGTTTAGCGTCTACTGATAAACTGGTTTATGCGTGAACGGTTGCCATGCCGGAACGGTGTGTGTGACAGAGACCGTTCGTCGCGACGCGACGACGCGATCGACGGATGGGTGGAAATTAATTAAGTAAATGTAAAATTTTAGTAATTAATCTGCCTGCCTGCCAGTCCTAAGCCTGGAAAAAAGTATGTACTATGTAGGGAAGTGCATTTTCACCGCTCACAGATTAAACCGTTTCGTCGTTAGTCGTCATCACTCGTCGCGTCGAAGTGCAAAACGACAACAAGTTTGTCAAAACAGTTAATGCTGAAAGTCGTTTAGTCAAAAAAACTACTTTGTTTGTCATAGTTTATTGTTTAGTTCAGTGTTCGTCGAAGACGAAAACTAGTTGAAAAAAAAATCTGATTTGTTATTGACTAGTTTACGATGAACGATAAACGGTCTCGTTTCGTTGACCGAAAAAGTGTCGACGACCCACCACACTATATTTCGTTGAAGACGTAAACTAGTCGAAAAATAAACTGTTTTTTCAACTAGTTTACGATGACCCACCATTAGCGGCGCGCGGCGACTCCGTTGCCTCTGCGGCGCCGATCGCCGTGTATATTAAACAGCCTATAACAACTTATGTATATAATAATTATTATTGTATCCATACCTATTAGCTGTTGCGTGTGTACGGTAAATTATACGGCTATTGCTGAACCAAGGATTTCCTTTGGTAGGATTGGTCCTTATGGCCCAAGGATGGATTTAAGATGTGGAGCCACCGCGATTTTTGATGTTAATTTTTTTAAATTTTAGCAGCTTCTGCTCTGGAGAAAAATAGAGTCTCAATCTGTAGAGACATTAATTATGGTAGTATTCCAAGTTCGGTACCATATTCGGATGACTTAAGAATGCTTAATTCATTTTAGGACTCATATTTGCACGATAAAGATGTTAAACAACGTAAAAAGAAGAAGAAGAAGAAGCATTATTTATACGCGCTATCTTATGTATGAGTCAGTAATTACTGGTCCGATTTGAAAAATTCTTTCAGTGTTAGATAGTCCATTTATCAAGGAAGGCTATAGGCTATATTTTACTACGCTAAGACTAATACAAGCGAAGAAATAGAGGAAAATGTGGAAAAAACGGGGGATATTATTTGAAAGGGCTTATTTCACGAACTACTGGAGTAATTTTTCTGTTATTTGGCACAAATAAAAAGTAGGAACGTGAAGGATCATAGGCTATTTATTGTGGACTAATTTGTCTGTGAAATATCTAATTTACGCGGGCGAAGCAGCGCGGAACGTCTAGTAATATTATAAAGCTGAAGAGCTTGTTTGAACGCGCTATTCTCAGGAGCTACTCATCTGATTTGAAAGAATCTTTCAGTGTTTGATAGCCTATTTATCGAGGAAGGCTTTAAGCTATATTTTATCACGCTAAGACCAATAAGAGCAAAGATACATAGGAAAATGTAAAAAAACGGGGAAAGTTATTTGAAAGGGCTAATATCTCACAGACTACTGGAGCAATTTTTATGTTATTTGACACGAATATATAGTAGACTACGTGAGACATGGGTTATTAATTTGTGAAAACTATACGGTTTCCGTGAAATTTCAGATTTACGCGGACGAAGCCGCGCGGAACGTCTAGTATTATTAATATGTTTATTGCTCCATTCATCACCATGTCTTTGGCATGCAGAATAATGCGGCTATCAGCCTCCTTATAATAATTAAGCCCTGTCAATAGCGTTTTCGTTGGTTGAAAATCATATATTCTAAATATCTTATTTTATTTTTACTATCTTTTATCTAAATATTATTCCAAAATTGGCATTTAAACATTCGATTCAATCGAAAATGATACCAAATTCGACTATATACCTAAATTCCACGCAGTTATTGACCTCATACCTTGTTAAAGCTAAAAACCCCCCCTCCCCCACCTGCATGAAATATTCAGGTGGCTCCACATCGTAAACCCATCTTAGGGATATAAAGATCAATCCTACCAAAGGAAATCTTTGGTTCAGCAAAAGCCGTATTCCTCGTTGTCTATATGCCTTGTACTATTATCTATTTTATGCCATGAGACATTGGTGACCTTAACACGACGTGGTAATGATAATGATGACGATGATGATGATGATGAATTTGAATTGCATGGTAGCATATGCTTTCTGTTCTTAAAACAACGCCGAAACTCCCAAACGTGTATCTATAAGGAGTCAGGAGTTCTCTCAGCATCTTCGAAACCATGGTATACCTTGACCCAATATTTGACTTTTTGGTAGCATATTCTTAGTACACTTCACATAAAACCAAAATCAACATTTGTTTCCATATAAATTTCGAGGAGTCCCCTCGATTACTCCTGGATCCCATCATCAAGTCACCATTTTTGTGAACATGCTACTAAATTGGAGTGAAACCTAATACAACAAAACAAAAATTTCGAAAATCGGTTCACAAACGGCGGAGTAATCGTTGAAAAAAAAATATATATCCACAGCCGAACATATAACCTCCTCGTTTTTTGGAAGTCGGTTAAAAATGTTCAGGGACAGGTTAGTCCGAAAATAAACTCAATTTCGCCGCACATAGAGTTTGTTTTGTGTTAACGTGTGTGTTTAGGCCTGGGCCTGACGCTAAATATTTTCCTAAGCATATTAATTAATTAAAAGGTCAAAAGAAACGTTGTATATCACACTAGACGACGCTCGGAATTCCGCGCCAAAATAATTAGTTTATGGCTCCGGTACCGTACATATTTTTTTCGGGATAAAAAGTATATTATGTCCTTTCCGGGGACTCGAGTACCTCCACACCAAATTTCTACAAAATCAGTTCAGCGGTTTGAGCGCGAAGGAGTAACAGACAGAAAGACACACGCATTATAATATTAGTATGGATTATGAATACACATACGACTATAATAATATATTACAGGAGACTCTTATAAATACTCTTTCATTAGAGGTAACTTGATAGCCTATTAATCTATCGCGATACGCTGGTGTTCATGGATTCATGTAATCTGTCATAATGATTATGGCGGATTAACGAATTACCCACACGACATCGCAACGACAAAATGTCATCGAGCAGTGGCTACCCCTGGATTACTAACCTTCGTCGATTCGACGACGCGGTTTAAAAAAATTCGTTCTATCTTTGTCACCAATGTCATGAATTTGCACATACAAAAAATAGTTACTCTTTCAGTCCTGCTATGCATATTTTAATGCATTTTTCGAATAATATTCCTGTTATTTTCTAGTTTATTATGTTATTAGTTATTTTCTGACCAAAATAACTAATATATTATGATAATAGCTATTGTTATCCAAAGGCTATCAACAATTGTAATTTTAACCCAAGTACATAGACCCAAACCCCTAACCTTTCGTAAATATTGTACAAAGGAAGCGTTAAATACGATATTTTCAGGCTACTTCATATACTCGTATAACCCACTGACTCCTGGACTATAATATACTCTAGATCTTTAATGGTCATGTATTAGAGTTTGAATTTGCTTGTATGGTACAGTCGGGAACGGATTACAGAGCAAATAATAATATAGTGTAATATTTTATGTTGACGTCACGAATTCGGCCATTACTAAAATCAACGCTTTCGGTGCTGCTACTTTTACAGCAAACTCTATATAAGAGACACACACTCACAGCTTTTAAGTGTAATTATTATCACTTAGTTTATAGTTACACCTGTACACGGGTGTAACAAAAGTAAGTGATAGTACTTTAGGGTGTGTATGACGTATGTGAACCTTATAATAACTATAGTTCACTGTAAATAGCACCAGCATAGCTAGCACGGCGTTGTCCAGTCGATTCTTCGGAAGAAAGTAATAGTATTTTCTTTCCCATGTCTATACATCTTTTTCCCGAGCATGGCACTCGAGTTTCAGTGGACAAAGACAAGAAACTCTTTCCATAGCAACCAATATAGCAACGGCAATTATTTTTTTTGACATTTAGTTTCTTGATTCTTTTTTTATTATGGCACTTCGGCTATAAAACCATGGCCAGTGTCGAATAAATGGCGGCAAATTCAAAAAAATCGACGTGTAGCAATGTTGTCTATAGTCGGAATTATAGTTTTGATCTACGAACTACGAATAATAAAGTTCCTTAGTTTCTGATTGAGTTTCTATTATTCGTATTTCGTAGATCAAAACTATAATTCCGGCTATAGACAAGGTTGCTACATGTCGATTTTTTGAATTTGCCGCCATTTACTCGACACTGGCCATGGTTTTATAGCCGAAGTGCCATAATAAAAAAAGAAAAGAATCAAGAAACTAAATGTCAAAAGCGGATAAAAATGGTCGTCTGCATGCTTGACATATAGATTTTCAAAAGCGGAAGAAATCGAGATACGAAAGAAACTCCTCCCGTGTTTTTCCGGTAAAACTGTCAAAATTTAGATTCATTAATCTTTCGTTTGTCCGCTGACGGTAAGCATGCATGTTTCTAGGTCCCGTCCATCAAATCCATACTAATATTATATTACCTCTTCAAGCCCAAACTACAGAACCGATTTTGCTGAAATTTGGTATAGAGGTACGTAGAGTCCCGGGAAAGGACATAAGATACTTTTTATCCCGGAAAAATGTACGGTTCCAGCGCGATATACTAATTTTAGTGGAACGATGTTGCGGACGTCATTCAGTATAAGTATTAATAATCTTATATTTTGTTTGAGAATAGGTATAGGATAATAAATATGATGTTTTCTACAATTTTTCCCTTCATCTTTCATTTATTTACATAGATTTATAACATAAATATTTATAATTACTTTGCATTAAAATTTCGTCAGCTCGATACAGCTAAGTGATCTGTGATACACCATAACAAACCCGAAATAATTTTGTTTAAAACTAACAGTAACAAAGTTCGAAGCTGTGTCGAAACTCTCGCGGGATTATAGCTCGTATCATCGGGACTTAAGGTGTTTTTTGGCGTGACAGTGAAATAACGAGGCACGCAATTATTTGGAGAGGCAACAAACATTTGTAAATTGTGTATGAATATGTTGAGTGTGAGTGACACTTGTTGATTGTTCCACTTTCACGGATACATACATCAGGAAACAAACTATAATTATATGCCAACTAGCTGATGAGTGATGACGCCCGCAACTCCGTTGCGCCAAAATTCATTTATCGCGCAGGAACCGTACATTTTTCCAGGCTAAAAAGTATCCTGTGTCCTTTCCCGGGACTCAAAGTATCTCCATGCAAAATTTCAGCAAAATCGGTTCAGCGGCTTGGGCGTGAAGAGGTAATAGACAGACAGACACACTTTCGCATTTATAATATTAGTACTTATGGATAATCCTTATCCTTACTGATATTGTTAATGTTAGGGTCAATTTATACTAGCGCTGAGTCGAAGCGTATCGAAGCGAATTCCCAAAGACTGTTACATAGAAAATTCAACCTTAAGGCTGCTCTTTCGAAAAAAACGTGCAGATAAAACAACTTTTCATCGGCATGAATGCCGATTAAAAGTCGATAAAATTATTTTTAAAAAATAATTAGTAATCTATATGATATGATACGAAATTTGGTTTTGCCATATTTTTTCTATCGGTATCACATAATAAAGAAATAAAAAATAACCTCCAAATCGTTGAATGAAACCACTTTACTCCTTCATTATTTATCAAAAGAACATATAAAAAATATCTACTGCTTTGCAATACATAAGTTAATAATTTGTTTTTTTTTACTTTTTTGAAATATGTATAATAAGAAAGCCTTAGCCTTAGCCTTTTTAAGGCTTAGCCTAAGCCTTAAAAAGGTTTTTTCTCCTATTTCGCCCTATCATGGACGCGGCGAGCGTCGTAACCGCCACCGTACAAGGCGCGCTGTTATGAATGTTATTTTAATGTCATTTACGTCGATATTAACACTGACAGACATTCGACCTGCTAATTTAGGGAGAGAGGGCCCTTAACTCCAGAGTGTAACGCACACATTACTTATGCAAGAACAATCAGCGTTGATCGGGCGAATTCGCGCGGATGTGCACGACGCGCGCGCGACTTTTAAAATTCTCAGATGTGTGATGTGTGCTTTAACGCTTTGGAGTTAAGGTTGAATTTGTTATGTTCATTTTTCCTCATTCGCTTCGAAGCGCTTCGACTCTGTGCTAATATAAATTGACCCTAAAAGTGTGTTTGTCTGTGTGTCAAATGAAAATCAAAGCAATAATTTTTATTTAAAGTATACTATATACTCGTTTTGAACATCAGAACTATGGTGCCTACCACCGGTTCGGGAACTAACCCGGCTAGAAGAACCGGCGTAAGAAACTCGCACGGGGCCACCTTGTTTCCCCACCTTTAAAAAATATTTTTAACCGACTTCCAAAAAGGAGAAGGTTATATATTCGTCTGTATATATATTTTTTGTATGTTCAACCATAACTTCGCCGTTCGTGGACCGATTTTCATTATTCTTTTGTCGTTATACAGGGTTGAATCCGAATTTGATACCATGTTCACAAAAGTGGGGATCTGATGATGGGATTCATGAGGAATCGAGGGGACTCCTTGAAATTTGTATGGAAACATATAGGGATTTTGATTTTTTCAGAAGCGTACGAGGTAGATGCTACCAAAAAGAAATACTTTGCACCAGGTTATACCCTGGATCCGAAGGTACCGAACAGAACTTTTGAATCCTTATAGATACAGGTTCGGGGATTTCGGCGTTATTTAAACAACTGAAAGCATAAGTCAACACATCAATTTGATTGATCATCATCATCACAACCATAATTATACTATGGGTGTTAAATATGTGCTTGAGGTCAATGAAACACGCTACGCAATTTTTCAGACTGTTTATTCCCGTAGCCTGGCAACATGACATTCTATCATAGACTAAGCACAGACTACGCATATCCAACATTTCTCCCCCCATAAAAGTAAGGAAAATAAGAGAACACTATAATAGTACAAATAACAGATAATTATAAACATAATATAATAATTAATTACAAATATCTCCTATAATCTACTCGAGGAATGTCTCGTAACAATCGGTTCTGATTCCTCGAAGTTGAAGGGCCGCTGACAGTGTCCGGAGATGACGGAACCTGACGATCATTATCAACATTCTGATGACTCTCGTCTCCCCCCGTCGACTCCTCAGGTTCTGAATTCCGGGCATTGTCTACAAATGCAGGCCATATTCTTTTCGAAAACAACACTATCTGATTTTTATGTTTTTTAACATGAGATGACGATTGATGATCAAAAATTAAATATACAACCTTCCCTATTTTGTCTACGATAGTTCCACGTTCCCACACAAACTTATTACTACTCAAATGCTTTTTGTACAGTACCTCATCACCTGGCTCAAAACTCGCATCTCTTTTATGTCCTTCTTTACTACTTTGCGAACACAGCATTTTATTAAGAAGGGATGATGACGATGCCGAGGGTGAGCTAGACTTTATTAAATCCAAACGACATTTTAAATTTCGACCGTACACCATTTGAGCCGGTGACAAACCCGTGGCAGAATGTACCGAATTCCTATAGTCAAACAAATATTTTAACAAAATTATTTTTTGACGTTCGGCGTTATCCGTTACAAACAAAGCTGATTTGATTCCCTTTTTTACAATTTTTACAAAACTCTCTGCTTGTCCATTGCTCGCGGGGTGATATGCCGGCGACGTAACGTGAGCTATACCATTACTTCGGCAAAAATTTTGAAATTCGTACGATGTAAACCCCGTTCCGTTGTCACTCACTATAGTACTCGGTAACCCAAAACGTGACATGTACTCGTACATTTTGTCCATTACCTCGCTAGAACCAGTGTTCCTGCATTGATGTACCTCTACCCATTTCGTATGAGCATCAACTATAACTAAGTACGTACGTCCATGAATTGGTCCTAAAAAGTCTAAATGGACTCTTTCAAAAGCATGTTTTGGATACGACCACGGTGCAGGCGAAACGCGCGGCGGTGATGGTCGTAACTGTGTACAAATCGCGCATGTCCTGATCATGGTCTCTATCGCACCGTCTATACCGGGAAACCATAAACGTGCCCGAGCCTCAGCCTTAGTTTTAACCATTCCTAGATGAGAGCGGTGTAGCTCCTTTAGAACTTCCGCTTTTAACGTCTCGGGTATGACTACCTTATGCCCTCGCATTATACATCCATTTTCGTAGGACAGCTGGGCTCTACATAAAACGTAAGGTTTAATTTGGTTGTCGTCATTTCCCTTAGGCCAGCCTTTCAATATACAAGTTTTTACTTTTTGTAACACTGAATCTTTTAGTGTTTCATCGCGAACTCTACTTATAGTTACTGGCATGTCCCCGTTTACTATAAAATTAATATAGGATGCCTTATCGACATCGTCCTCTATGCCTGTCGCGTCTGCCGGCTCTGGCGCGAGCGGCTGGACGTTCGGCAAACTGGCCCGAGAGAGATAGTCGGCGCAATTATTGGCACTCCTAACATACTCAATACTGTAATTGTATGCACTTAAAAACATCGCATACCTTTGAAGCCGATTAGCAGAAACTTCCGGAATACCTCTGTAGGGCCCAAAAATAGAAATTAAGGGCTTGTGATCTGTCCGCAAAATGAACGGACTCGCTCTTCCATACAAATATTGATGGAAACGCCTTACACCAAAAATTATTGCCGTCGCCTCCTTTTGAATTTGCGAGTATCGCTTCTCGGCAGAATTGAGCGTACGAGACGCAAAAGAGATAGGGCGCTCCGCCCCCGTCTCGTCCACCTGCGATAACACCGCACCGAGGCCGCTCGGCGACGCGTCCACCGTCAAAATTAGCTTCGCGCTAGGGTTATAATGTGTTAACACCCGATCCGATGATAGACGCTTCTTAATTTCGATAAAAGCATGCTCGTGCTCCTGCGACCAAGTCCATTTAGTCCCCTTCTTCAGTAACTCGTACAAAGGGGCGAGCAACGACGAAGCTCCATGAACGAAACTTCTATAATAGTTAACTAACCCTAAAAACGACTGTAACCTATGTACATTATCGGGCCTAGGCGCATTGACAATAGCCTTAACCTTGTCCGG
Organism: Lysandra bellargus; assembly: GCA_905333045.1. Classification (NCBI taxonomy): domain Eukaryota; kingdom Metazoa; phylum Arthropoda; class Insecta; order Lepidoptera; family Lycaenidae; genus Lysandra; species Lysandra bellargus. The sequence continues at coordinate 7,307,419 of HG995363.1, read as the reverse complement.
TGACTTTTTTAACCCGTCTTTATTAATAATATACCCTAAGTGTAATATACCCTAAGTATTTCGTCCTTAAAACACTCACATTTGCTTCTCTGTAAGGTTAGCCCCGCGTCCTGCAGTCTCTTGAGGACCTCATGAATCCTCCGCAGGTGCTCATCTCTGTTGGAAGCGGTTATTAATATGTCATCGAGCTGACACAACACACCGTCCATGCCCGCGAGCACGCTCTCCATCGCGCGCTGAAAAATAGACGGCGCGCTTGTCAGCCCGAATGACATACGCGTATATTTAAATAATCCGCGATGCGTATTTATGCAGGTGAGCTCCTGACTGTCTTCGTCCAGTACGAACTGGTTGTACGCACTCGATAAATCCAGCTTCGTAAACTCCTGCCCTCCGTGCAACCGCGAAAACAACTCGTGCACCGTAGGCAGCGGATAGTGCTCGACGACTAGCAACTTATTTATTGAAACGGAGTAGTCCACGCACAACCGCACCGAGCCGTCCCGTTTCAGCACCGGCACCACGGGCGACGCGAACCTGGAGTGCTCGACGGGCTTCAAAATGCCGAGCCCGACAAGCCGTTCTAGCTCTTCGCCTATTTTGTCGCGTAACGAGAAAGCCAACGGACGCGCTTTAAAAAAAACGGGCTTAGCGTCATCCCGGAGCCTCAGTTTAATCTTGTACTTATTAAACGTTCCTAACTTACTAGAAAAGACCTCCGGATACTGCCTTTCTAAATCCTGTACACTATAACTATTTACACTATTTACAAAATGACAGGTTGTCAAATGTAAATTAAAAATCGAAATGAAATCTCGACCTAGGAGCGGCGGCCCTCCGCCCCGCACCACGTACACGTCGAGCTCGCGGGTGTTCCGCTCGTACGTCACCGCCAACCGTACCTTACCTATACAGCCAATCTTAGCCCCGGTGTACGTAAACAAACGCTTATTCGTTTCTAACAACGGCTTTTTGCTAAAATATTGCTGATAAGTAGCCTCAGAAATTACGGTGACAGCCGACCCGCTATCTATTTCAAATTTAATGTTAACGTTATCTACACTTACAAACTCTGCCATAGGTTCGCCACGCTCGGAACGTATGATGAACAACTCACCGTCGTCATCATCGTCGTTCCCGTTCATCTCCTCGGTCCCTATGTAATTTAGTTTCCTACACATCTTTTGCAAGTGCCCTTGTCTATTACATTTCTTACATTTTAATTTTTTGAAACGACATCGAGATGAGGCGTGGTTCTTCCGGCCGCACACGGAGCACTTCCCCGCGTCGCTGCCGCTGAGTCTGTCCTGCTGCACGCTGTTGACCTGATCGGCGTCGCCACTGTTAAATATGTGCTTGAGGTCAATGAAACACGCTACGCAATTTTTCAGACTGTTTATTCCCGTAGCCTGGCAACATGACATTCTATCATAGACTAAGCACAGACTACGCATATCCAACAATGGGTCATCACATTATGACCCAATTATTGGTACTTTTCGTGATATTTTGCATCGAAGCAGATGTTTTTGATGATTATTTCGCTGTTGTGGACCGATTTTAAAAATTCTTATGTTTTTGTATTCCTATACAAAAATATCTTAATTTGGTAGGTATAACAATTATAAAAGTGGTGAACTAATGATGGGATCTATGAGCAATCGAGGGAAATCCTTGAAATTTATCAAAACACTCATAGTGGATAAAATATTGTTTCTAGAAACTTAAACATATGTCACGAATAAGAGAAATTTCATACGAAGGTGTCTCTTGGTCCAAAGGCACTGAACAGAACTCCTGAACCTTTAAAGATAAAAGTTTTGAAATTGCAGCATCGCTTAGATAACTGCAAGCATTTACCACAATTTCGATTACAGTAATTTAATATGGATAGTAGTTAATATTTGTATTGGTTATCTACGCATAAAGCCTTCTCTTGAATATAACTAAAAAGAGTGAAATTATTATTTTTTAACAAAAATTGAACCCGACTTCCAAGGTAAAAACAATATTCTTAAAATGATCTAAAAATTATAAAATAATTCTTATTCTAGATTAATAGTGCCTTTTTCTAAATTCGACTAAATGTCAACGAATTCTGTACTCAATTTTCATTCTTTTGAAGTCGGTACTGGCTAAGTTTGACGTCAAGTATCTCAGTTCTAGGCTGGTACCGACTTCAAACGAATGAAAATTTAGTACAGAATTCGTTGAGATTTAGTCGACTTTAGAAAAAGGTACTATTAATCTAGAATATGAATTATTTTATACTTTTTAGATCATTTTAATAATATTGTTTTTACCTTGGAAGTCGGGTTCAATTTTTGTTAAAAAATAATTAAATGTCTGTTGCCTTTTTACGTTTAAACGGCTGAAGAATAATATTAAGATAAAAGGCATGACGAAATATTTCTTTTCTTGTTGGTAAGTGAAGAACCTTTAAAAAATAGAAATATTAGTGAAAAAATGACTCTGGTAACGTAAAAACTCTCGAAGACATCACAATTCAAAACTCACTTAAAATAGACCTTCTCAAAACGCTCCCTACAAAATGTTAGCTAACTGTGACGTCACGCCTAGGTAGTTTGTTCGATAGCTATGTTAAATATTGACTTTATGAAAGTGGTTTCATAAGAAAAAAATGTTATAAATTGCATAACTTATCGAATGGTATACAAAAATTAAGGAATTTTATAAAAAAATCGACTTGACTTAACTTGACGAAAAAACTTTGAAGGCTCAAAACAAAAAAAAAAAATACGTAAGTTACGAAGCTGAAATTTTGGGAATACCTATTTTTCATCACTATGTCATTATTTTATTTGAAAAATCTGCTAATCTTTGACCTTGTCGTCATCCCTATTATTAGTTTTAGGCACTTTTGCAGTTGTAACGCGTAAGGCTGCGTTTCTATTGGTTCTCAAAAACACATTGCTCGCATCGCAGCTCTGGTGAAAACTCACGCTGTGGTATGGACCGTATGGCAGGTTATTAAAAATGAAAAGTAATAATAAGCTGTACACTGTTTCATGTAGTTTTTATAATGTTTACTGTCACCACTCTTTACAATCTAGTTGTTATCTCTAATTTTGTTTATTATCACGATAAAACGATTTGTCAACACTTTATATCGTGTCAAACCACGATAAATGATAATGTATAAAAAGCTCTTTCTATATCAAACCGACTACAACGAATCAAAACTCAAAAGTGATACACTTTTACATACACCATGAACATACGTATATGTCGCAGGGAAAAGAGGATATCAGGGATTTCACGATATCCCTAGGGATATCACGAACTCCCGGTAGATGCCGAATATTCTTGTTTGTTACGTCTTCTTACTAAAAATATCTAGTGATATGTCATTTCACTAAACTAAATCTAGTGAAATGTCAGAAACGCGGATACCGCCGAATAAAAATCGAACCACTCATTTCTCTCGCTCGCTCTAGTTCCCACACGTGACACGGGCACTAGTGGGAGTGAAACAAATGCGTCGCTCGAGCTGGCGCGGCTCGTCTAGCCTGGAGACAGACAGACAGACTAACCCTTTAGGTACGAAACCGTAAAAACTAGGATAATCGAAAAGCTGGAGTACCTGTAGTACCTGTGCCTGTACAAGAGCCTACCCAAACTAGAGATCGACATGCCACCTTTGCAAAAAATATTCAAATTGGTCGGCCGCTTCATTTGACATCAAAAATCAAAGGTCTGAAGTATCTAATGAAGAACCCTCAGTTGGTTTCAACTGTATGATTCAGAGATATAATGATGCCCTCTCAGATCTGCTATAGTTGCATTACACGTGTGATGATAATAATAATAACTCCCACTCTGGTTTTGGTGACGGTGGCCGGTTTCATTGAAACCAGGCCAAAAGTAATTTTTATAGTGCCCAAGTGTGTGAGCAGTACACAAGAGCAATCTCTACATTCCTTTACTCGCATAACCCGGTGGGACGGAAGACTGACACGACCGGCGAGAGATCAGGTGCAGGACCGACTTTCAACATGCCCATCCGACGAATGGATCATCTAACATTTTACTTGTCAAATTCAGATGTTAGATGATCAAAGTACCCGTGTGTATACTATAGAGCAAGCGAGAGAAATGCGTGGCTTGATTTTTATTCGGCGGTGTCCGCTTTTCTGACGTTTCACTAGATTTCGTTTAGTGAAATGACATATCACTAGATATTTTTAGTAAGAAGACGTAACAAACAAGAATATTCGGCATCTACCGGGAGTTCGTGATATCCCTAGGGATATCGTGAAATCCCTGATATTCTCTTTTCCCTGCGACATATATATTTTGTTGGAATGGAGCTACGTTCTTCTAAGTCCAGGGATGTAGGGTAGTCACACATATATTTAAGATTTTCTATTAAATCATACACGATAAACATTCAATGCACGTCGATGACCAATTAATATTGAAAACTTTTCATTCCGTCGACAGGATTCGAACCCGCGAGTCGCGACCCCCGACTTGAGCTGCCACACACTTAACCAACGAGCCACAGAGGTCGTCAATCTGTGAGTTGAGTGCGCAAAGGAAACAGACATTTTGCTTTCCCAGCTACTGGGGATCTAGATTATATTTAATTAAATGTCGGAGTTAGCAACTCAAACACGTACAACATCAGCTGTAAATCAAAATGGAAATGGAAAACGTTTTTCACTCATTTCTCGTTTTTTTATACTCTGGAAATACAAAAGTGTTTTGCAGGTATTTTTATTTACTTACCTATTTCTGTATGGTACATACAGAAATAAATTACATACAAAAAGGAGTATACAAAAATGTTTACACGTTTATAATATAATATTTTACTACTTATAAACTAAATCAACAATAAAAATGTTCTTAAGAATCCCTCATGTCACGTTGGCGTTGGCCAATGATGGAAAACCATGATTTTCACCATGATGCGCAATCGATGTCCATGACAAGCAATCAGAGACGAATATGTACGGTCTTTTAAACATACGTAATCGTCTGAATCGATTCATATAGGCCAACTTGGAGAGTTTGAATAAGAAGTGAACGAATGAACCCTCCTTCTCGGACAGTTGGCTAAAACAAGCAAACTTGTCGACTTGAAAAACATAACTTTGTCAGTAATTTACAACACAATTACAAGTTGCAGCGGAAACAATGACAGCTGTAATTTATAGCTAAGTGTACCTTTCGTACGCGTACATTACGACGGGACGGACTGCTCTTGACCATACATATTTTTCATGCCAAATGTATTTACTTATACGAAAAATAAAAACTATTTTATATTATTTGTAGTCTAAGGGTCAATTCAGACCGCAACGCGAAGCGTAGATGCATTTCTAAAGTATGAATTCGCCAGTTTTGCATGACGTCTCACGCGAATGAAATCTGTCAAATCGATACAAATTTAGAAATGCATCTACGCGTAAAACGTAACGCGCGCATAAAGGGCCCGTTATTCCATATTCACGTTTCTAGAATGAGTAATTTTTAAAGAAAGCGTCATTAAAAAAATGAAAAATATATACATGTATAGATTAAATCTTTTAACTAGTGACTTTTTTGGTTAGAACCACAACACAGATAATTTTACTCGATAAAAAAAATTCCGAAACAACCTCGATTTTAAAAACATTTTAAATTTTATAGGACTTACAGGGACTCAATCAAAAAATAATTTGGACAGTTCGATTACTATTAAAATTTTACAGGGAAATGATTGGATACCTACATGTTTAGTTATAATATTTTTTATCTAAGTAAAAAGGTTTTTTTTCCTATTTCGCCCTATCATGGACGCGGCGAGCGTCGCCACTGTGCAAGGCGTGCTGATGTGATTGTTATTTTAATGTCATTTACGTCGATATTCGCACTAACAGACATCGACCTGCTAATTTAGGAATAATCTGCCCTTAACGTGTAAAAGAGGCGGACGCAAAGCTGCCCCATCATAATAGTGAAAGTGCACTGTGCACATAGACGATTTATTTGTGCAATGTTTTGTCCTTATCTGCTAAGTAAGAAAAGTTTGCTTCAAATATATAAATATAAATTTGAAGCAAATTATTATCAAACTTTAACGTATGTTTAACAAAAACTTTTTATCAGTAAGAGGCAAATAATAAAATTCAGCCAGGCCTCCCGCCTCGGAAACAGCTTGGGAACTATAAAAGTACAATTTCTTGAATTTATTATTCATAGTAGAAGTTTCAAAGTGTTTTTTAATGCGACTTGTGTACTTAACATGTCTGCACGCGCGATAAAAATGACACATTAGTGAAACCAAATATTTTGTTTTTATGTCATCGCGTTACAGGCTGCACTTTATTTTTAGGGGTTCGTACCCAAAGGGTAAAAGCGGGACCCTAATTAAGACTTCGGTTTCCATCTATCCGTCTATTGCTTCTTCACGACCAAACTGCTGAACCGATTTTGCTAAACTTTGGAGATACTTTGACTCCCTTAAAAGGAGATAGGATATATTGTTTATCTTGGAAAAATGTACGGTGGAAAAGTGACTTGGCGTAATAGAGTTTTAATAATAAAAACTATATCATTCACGTTCCATACCTACATAAAATATAGTAATATTTTAGTCATTACAGTCATGGTTCCGGCATAGCATACGACGAGCATACAAGCTGGTCGGAGATCAGGGTATGTATTATTCCCTGCCTCGTCATTGTACCTCGCATCACCCCAGGCGACTCAGATATCTAGAATATTCGATAACCGATCCAGAACTAAGCGAAACTTACCCAATAAGTTAGTGATGAAATCATTATACAAGAATTTAATATTGTCTCTAAGAAGACTGGCAATTCACCTGCAGCTCTTTTGATGTTGTGAGCGACGGTAGTTACTTTCCATCAGGCGACCCGTTTGCTCATTTGTCCCCTAATTTTATATAAAAAAACATCATCACATCGGTGTCACTAAACTTCAGAGATTGTAGTGACGCGTTGTTTGTTACCAAACTCCTCCGAAACGGTTGGGTTGATTTTGTTAGTCTTGCTTATCGGGATTTGGTGAACATATTCTGTCGATACTATAATAATTATAAATGCGAAAGTGTGTCTGTCTGTCTATTACCCCTTCACACCCAAACCACAGGACCTATTAAACAAGGTGTAACAAAACTATGCATAGGTTGTATATGTGTTCCTTATATAGGGTTCGTTGTGAAAGTAGCAGCGCTGAAAGAAATTTTTTTCTGTGATTTGTACGAGCAAGCGCCCGCGCGTAATGAATTTTTTCATACTAAGTTGAAAAAAACTCTTTTAGCGCTGCTAGTTTTACAGCGAACTCTATGTAGGGGACCTATCTATACACACCCTAAAGTATTATCACTTAGTTTTGTTATACCCTGTATAGGTGTAAATATTTCGTAGCACCTCTACGAGCCGTAGAACTTTCGGCTACAACCTGTCGTAGCACTGCTACGAACAACGAACAACAAAATAACAAAGTGTGTCCATTTGTTTGTTACCTCTCAACGTCCAAACTGAACCGATTTTATTGAAAGGTATGAAAATACTTTGATTCTCGGGAAAGGATAAAGGATACTTTTTATCCTGAAAAATGTTACGATTTCCGCGCAATAAAATAATTTTAACGCAACAGAGTTGCGGGCGTCATCTAGTTCACAATATCGCACATTGCTATATTTAATCATTTACAATTCAGTCGATACATAATATACAACTGTATTCAACAAACAAGCCATGGTTTATTTTGTATTGTATCGAGCACTGAATAACTATTTATAATAGTAATGTATTGTTCTGCTAACATGTTTAACGCGAACACTGTTTTGTAACTGGAGTTGTGGAGTGTTGTGATTAATTATAATAATAATCTTTGTTATACATTTACCATTGTGGTAACTGGTAATAAAAAGACCGACTCTCCCCCACTTTATAGTAAGGATATTATAGGTGCGCGCTCAAGGTGTAACAAAACTAAGTGTTAATACTTTACTTACAATGTGTGTCCCTTATTGAGTTCACTGTGAAAGTAGCAGCGCTGAAAAATACACACCCTAAAGTATTATCACCTTATTTGGTTACATCCTGTATAAGTACAAATCACGTTATCAAAATATAATATTGTTTCGTTTTAAACTTGTTACGAAAATAATTCCGAAATTCTCGAGTTCTCCAATACGATCAAAACAAGGGAACAACTAAAAGTTAGTTGGTGTATTGTTCGCAGACAAATCCGTCTGTGGACAGCTGATCGTAACAGTATTGAAGTTCGGAGTTAGATCTTTGTTGAATAGTTTTAGATTGGTAATACTGTGAACAATAAGCTGAGGAATTTGTTTGTTATAAATTATAATACAGCTGTGAAATCTACTGGAAATTAGCTACTGAAGCTATAAGCTACTGCGAACTTTTACGGTCGTATGAATAAAAACTTAGCCGCTTACTTTGTCACTTAAGCAAATAGTACATTACGCACCTAGGGCAGGAAAATAAGAAATGTCTCAGATCACAATATGTAATTGTTGGCCGAGGCGAAGCAGAATCTGAGGCTTTCTTATTTACTGTCCATGGTGCGTATACTATTTTTCTCATCGACGGAGGCGGAAAGCGGCAATATCAAAATCAAAGAAAGCACTCCCATTATATAGGCAATGAAAGATTTTTTCCTCTAGTATGACAATGATTTTTCTACCTAAACGACTATTTAAGCAGTTGATAAATTTTAATATGCCTAAAGTAGTACCGTATTGATACAAATGGTGATGTACTATCAGAGAAGTTGATTCCTAGGTAGATGGGGGACCTACGTAGTTTGGTTGCGTTATGTCAAACCCAGGCGACAGATCACAATTAACATTGAATTGACATGATCAGACCAAATGACGTTGATCTCTCAACTGCCTAGGAATCAATTTACTCGATGGTACAATTAATATTATAAAAGCAAAAATTTTAGACGCCATATTAATATGCGGGCAGCCAGACAAGGGCGGTGGTTGTAAGACCTTTGCCGTGAAGCTCGCGATAAGCGGTGCGGCTAGCGAAAGCGGCAACCGTAACCGCTAATCGCTTGCGTCATTGCTATTTATAGATATTACTAGCTGACCCAGCAAACGTTGTTTGCCATATAAACTATTTGTAGTAAGTAATTGTAAAGTATTTTACATTTATTATTTTAATGAAGTGACTATATAAGTATGGCACCATGGCAACGTCCATCGCTATCTCGTTGCACAAACAATGGTCGCCGTCAGTCTCGAGTTGCAATAATTTACTATTATTTATTCAACAAATGCACTTATGGACATAAAAAATAAAAAGTACCCAGTAGCCGATTCTCAGACTTACTGAATATGCATATAAAATTTGGGAAAAATCACTATAGCCGTTTCGGAAGAGTACTTTATTTATTTTATTAGTTACGAGAATTTTATATATATATATATATATATATATATATATATATATATATATATATATATATATATAATTCTCGTGTCACAACGTTAGTTTCCGTACTGCGCACACACTTGGGCACTATAAAATTACTCTTGGCCTGATTTCAATGAAACCGGTCACCGTCACCAAAACCAGAGTTATTATTATTATCACACGTGTAATGCAACTATAGCAGATCTGAGGGGGCATCACCATATCTCTGAATCATACAGTTGAAACCAACTGAGGGTTCTTCATCAGATATTTCAGACCTTTGATTTTTGACGTCAAATGAAGCGGCCGACCAAGTTGAATATTTTTTGTAAAGGTGACATGTCGATCTCTAGTTTGGTTAGGCTCTTGTACAGGCACAGGTACTACAGGTACTCCAGCTCTTCGATTATCCTAGTTTTTACGGTTCCGTACCCAAAGGTTTAGTCTGTCTGTCTGTCTCCAGGCTAAACGAGTCGCGCCAGCTCGAGCGACGCATTTGTTTCACAACCACTAGTGCCCGTGTCACGTGTGGGAACTAGAGCGAGCGAGAGAAATAAGTGGCTCGATTTTTATTCGGCGGTATCCGCGTTTCTGACATTTCACTAGATTTAGTTTAGTGAAATGACATATCACTAGATATTTTTAGTAAGAAGTCGTAACAAACAAGAATATTCGGCATCTACCGGGAGTTCGTGATATCCCTAGGAATATCGTGAAATCCCTGATATCCTCTTTTCACTGAAGATATGAAGGAAGATTACAGCGATGAAAAAAACAAAAAAATTCTAGAATTAATGTTAAATACTGAATAGATTGCAATTACTGTTCTAGATTCTTTGGCTAGAGACGTAGGACGTTGTAAATGAATTACTGCACTCAGAAATAAAACATTTTTAATAAACTTTATAATCGTCAGTACCGCGTTGCCGACCGCCCGCGCCATGCCTCTTGCCGCGAAGTTAGAGGCAGAGGCCTTATTAGTGTAGCTTCGCCCACAGCTACCTTGTTTCGCTAATGAGCGTTAATGTTTTGTACTGGTTATATCTCATATACCATGTACGAGCACCTGTTGGTATGTTTAGTGGAAAATCCATACTAATTACTTTACTAATATTAAAGCCGTCTTTTCACTAGGGGACATGTCGCGGAGACAAGTCGTCCGACATTTACGTAGTTTGTCCCTGCAACACTTAACTAGTTTGTCCCCTGCAACTTTGTTCCTCGATATATAACTTGTTCACACTAGTCAGTATCCTTATATATAAGCTGTTACTCTATGCTAGTCAGTCAAGAGGTGAACAGTATGTCGCCAGCGACAAGTCTCGCAACCCGTAAATGTCGCTGCGACGTCGGGCGACATATCGCGGGACACGTATTTATTTCGTGTCGCGCGACTAGTTCGCGAGACAAATGTCCCCTAGTAAAAATGCGGCTTATAAATGGCAAAGTGTGTCTGTCTGTCTGTTACCTCTTCACGCCCAAACCGCTGAAATGATTTTGTTGAAATTTGATATGGAGGTACTTTGAGTCCCGGGAAAGGACATAGGATACTTTTTATCCCAAAAAATGTACGGGTCCCGCGCGATAAACGACATTTGGCGCAACGGAGTTGCGCGGGCGTCATCTAGTACTAGCATAAGTAATAATAAAGATACTCAGCTGTACCTATAACTCGTAATAATAATTGTTATTTAAAGAAGTAGATACACCTCAGACAACTTTAGAAATTAAATATTTTTAAGTGCGTATGTTTTAAAACCCATTTTCATGGCGTTAAGGTGACGCCTTGATAATTAGGCTGTAGCGATATCGATTTCTCTCAGCAATAACTAAAGCTAAAAAATTAAAGTTCATTGTCAGTATTCATCATGTCTTTCTTTGAATTACCCATAGCATAACACGATTGGTCATCTTTTATATAACACAGAATAACTAATCAAAAAGACCTCTGTAAAAAAGGGATTCCTATTTTGCCAACAGTTGTGTTAAAATTTTCATTAATTATAATATGTATGTACATTGTACAGTTAAGTAATTAAAATATTACGTGTCTGCAGAGTACGACAGAAGTTTTAAATTGTTATAATCATAATATTATTTTGAAATTTCTCTCACATTTTGTTGTCACCAAAACGAAATGGCAGAAAGAATTGAAATGAAATTAAAACGGGAGCTACAAAAAGGAAGCCAAGTGCATTTGGACCCGTGCCAACTATTCCTAGGATTTAGGAGCTGAAAAATGAGAGGGAAATAGATCTGGACTGTAATACAGTTATCCGTCTGTAGTCAAAACCAACCTTCAATCAATCTACCGAAGCCAATTTTCTAGGAATTATTTCCAGACATGTAAAAATAGAGTCGAAATGACGAGAAATGCCAATCCAACAATACTAATATATTTTCGGTGAATTAAATGTATTGTAACATGTTATGTAACAGATTTGTAGTATAACATATCAGAACTATAGAGGTAGTTGCTTTTCTTTAAAAAAATCTGTTATGAAGTAGCACATAGTTTCATGTAGAGATCAACTACGATAACATGGCGTGCCCCTCCAAATGACTGTTTCAATATGTGTAGTCACATCCTTATGAAAGAGTTTGTATGTAGTAAGTATTCAACCAATCACAGTACACGTAATATTTCAGTTAATGTCACTTATTACCAAGAATTGTTGGTCAACTAATCATAACTAGCCTACCGCGCAAGACAACGCACTTCAAACGTTTTGACAACGCACTTCAAACGTTTTGAATTTTGGAGGGGCGCGCCATGGTATCGTAGTTGATAATTATTATTCTGACATCTTATATTGTATGTGATGTCACTTTACCATTAACCAATTAATTTTGACTGGTAGTCTACGTCTCTTTATAAAACCTAAATTTTTTAAATCTTTGTATAATTTCTTTTTTTAATTTCTAAATTTTACAGCAAATAGGTACTTTCAATCGTGTTGGTAAACCACCTCCACGCCGGTATGCAAAAGTAAATCGCTATCATCACGGCTGCACGATTTTAAATAATATTTGGCGTAAATATTATGAAGCAAACGACAAGAATCTTTAATCATTTCTTATTTATTATATTCAATACAATTTTGCATGAAAATATACACAAAAATAAAGACGATGGTTAATTCAGAACAGATTGTATCAAACAAAGCGTGATTTGTGAATTATTTTTAGCAAAAGTCAACAAACAGGGCTTACACTGTGAATAGAAATCGTTCACTTTTCCGAGTAAATCACATTGTTTATTTTTAATCAGCCGATTTTTACATTTCTATGAACAAAGGCCATACTGGGGTGTCAGAGCTTGGGGTGACAAAATGACAATATCTCATCATCTTGTGATACATTTTTTGTAATTTCCGCCAGTCAATCTAAATCATGTTTTGTGTGAACACATTTTATGTAGATTACCAAAGATTTGCCTTTGTTGAGTCTTTGTGGAGTGTTACTTGATACTTCTAAAAATAAGCATTTATTCAATAGCAGTAACTTTCTTAATTAACAAAATCACCTGTTTTATTGAGAAGTTAATTGAATAATTTATTGCCCTGTACTTAAATAGCAATTAACTTGCAAAAAATTACTTTTTTAATATAACAAATAACACAAATAATAATAATTTAACACTATGGGCCTGTTTCACCGCTTTCTGATAAGGCTATCCACCACTTTACTTAACACATAGAGTATGGAGAATCTGTCAAATAAGCATATCTGGCACCTTATCAGGAAGTGGTGAAACAGGCCCTTAAACTTGGATAAACTGGACAGGCAGCAGTGTGAAGTGTCCCTTAGCAAAAAGCGCCACGACCAAACCTTTTTTTAAGCAGTTATTGTTTATTTTTCAATCCTATCCAACATACTTTTTTTAATTAATTATTACCTTCTTTTATATCAAAATATCTTTACCATGAGATACTTGAGCCTACTTATGAGTCAACGCGCGACGTGTAGTAGTGTCAGTAGTGAATACGTTAACGAAGGCAACTCGCGCTTGACTCTCGAGTTCGACTCTCCAATTAACTGAACCAATGAGGGCCTCTCAAAGACCGTAATAATTAAGTGTACATCATAGGCGTTCATGGGACGAAGTTTCAGACAGAATTTTAATTTTACAAAATGTTACAGGATAGTCGGAAATGAGCTTGCATGGTTTTATTTTATTTTGTACTTTTTGGTATGGGGAAAAATATTAAACTCGCATCGGGACATTTAGCCTAATTGCAAATTAGTAAGATGGAGAAAGAGTAAGCCGCCGGCTTGGCGTAGAAGAGGAAGTAACAATTATTAACATCATCCTGTCTTCAAACTGCTCGGCGAAAATTTTTGCCTGCCTACTTTTTCTTTCTTATTTGTTTTAGTTTATTTTCACTTTTTCCAACACTTGTGGTTTGCGACTCGTTGCTATTTTATGTTATGTGCCAAAATTATCTTTTCATTCAAATTTAAACATTTTTACATCACCAAAAAGTGCACATGGCCACTAAAGAAAACTTCAAAACCATTCTAAAGCAGTTCAGAAACACAATAATATTATTATGCAATATAATATTATTATACAATGGTTTTATAAAATACCGCCAAAGATGAAATTATAAATGGCCAATATTAGCAGAGCGTTCATTAGGATTAGCCTCCGAATTCATAAAACGTTGAGAGCTACTTATATTTCACTCTCCCTAATTCCGTGATAACAGATTAGATAAATGGGAACGATAAGCGACATCAATCATTAGGTTTACCGAAAATTGACAATGCTCCAATTTTATATCAGTTAACTGCAGATAGTTGAAAATAGATAGGCATGTGCTACCATCGATATGTAACGAAAAGTATCTCTCATTAGGCCCACGATACGATGGCCCAGTGCAGTTTGCAGGCTACGGCATTGCGCGCCACGCCTGGAAATCATCCGCCATCATACACCATTACTGCGTCTACACAATTGCGATGGCTTGTAGCGGGTGTCCATGGGATTACAATCGTCCTGCAATCCGACCGACCAAAAAATTCGATCAGATTCAATCGGCCTCCCAGTACAGGAGGGCCTTTAGTCATGGCAACAGTCATAATATTACTTAGCGTGGATATTATCTTGTAGGCTGTATGATGTATCCCATATACATCGAACCCTAATGGCATTATATCTACAGCAACATGTTACATGTCTGAGAACAGCTTATATTAAATCTCATCAGTACGCCGACGCGACGTCGACAATATTAGAATATTTGATTTTTTATAATGGTTATTGGTTTTCTAAAGAGGCTTACAAGAGCAACAACATCGGTGACATTTTTAACCTATTCGTAATAAATAATAATACTACAATATAAGCAATATGTTACATATTCTTGTATTCTTGTAATGGTGTTCCCTCACCGGGAGCATTCGCTTGTAATGTAACGTTACAGGGTCGAGCAGTACCTACATCAGTGAGTGAGGAAAGCCGAGCATTACAATGAGCACCTATTCATGATACAGTGTGTCATATCTTGATTCTTGACACAACTTGTAACATCAATCTGACTATTACTGACTATTACTACTGACACAATTAGCTATGGAATCTCAAAGTCGATGGTTACATTACATTCGAATGCTCGTCAGTCATTTTTGTAATGTAATGCTGAAAAACGAATTTATATAAATCTTACATTACACGTGAATGCTCCCGCTGATGCTCCTTAATCTTTAGTTTACGTCACAAGAATTCAAAAACTCAAAATTATTTTGAATAAAGAATTTACATTTTTTGAATTATTTTGACGTTGGCACTGATGAACTACCATTATTGCCACCACGATTTCAAAGAGCTGTAGTATGTACAATAGAATAAATTACTGCACTGTTTTCACGCTAGAGGCAGCACCAGCATAGATAGTTTAGTTCGACGTTTGACAACGTTTTTTTTAAACGGGCAAAAGCCCAGTGAGGCCCACCACACATTCCCACCACTGCAACTCCTGTGTCGCGGCTGTCGCCAGGATCAACAGTGGCAATCAACCACGAAAACCCTTTGATATGATCTCAGGGATGCCCGAGGGACAAGCTAAATCTGTCTCGGGACCCGCAACGAAATTAATCAGAAGAAATGTAGGAGTAGGAGATATCCAATTTCCCTCCCCAAGAAAAGCGGGAGGCAGCCAAATTGTAATGACATTGATGTCACAACGTTTCTGTCAATATTCTGATATGCGCGTGCAACATACCGGATTTCGGTCAGATTAAATATTTCACTGTATGTAGGGCCCTCTGCTCGGACTACGATTCCCTATTGACAAAGATTATTATTATTACAGGCAAGTAAAAACGAGTGCCTCTACATGTACACAATTAGCCCGGTCTAATTAGACGCAAAAAAATCGTTATCTCGGAATAATTCGTATAGAGCTGAAAATCGGTAGAGACGTTAAATACACCATTACAAATAAAACCTCAAAAGTCCCCGGTGATCCTCCTTGTGCCAAAAAAAATATTCAAGGTCAAAGGTATGAAAAAGAGGTTTTTCCTGTTTTTTTTCGAGGTTTTTCCTGTTTTTATTCGAGGTTTTTCATGTATTTTTTTTCAAACTGTACATTTTATCACAAAAATATGTACGGCAAGAGTGTAGATCATAAAATTCTCTACAAAAAATATTCAGACACTTTTTTCATACGACTTAACATCCCATATAAATGGCGGGCCTAAAGTTTGGGAAAATTATATCTAATACTTATATTATAAAGCTAGAGAATTTGTGGAGCTACTGCTTTGAATTGAAAAGTTGGTTTTTTGTTGGATAGTCTTGTTTATCGAGGAAGACTTGACCATATAACATCACGTTGGCACCAATAAGAGCAAAGAAACAGAGGAAAATGGGGAAAAACGGGGAAAATTATTTGAAAGAGCTTATCTCACAAACGGCTGAAGCATTTTTTTATGTTATTTGGCACAGATATAAAGTAGATCACGAGGAAGGACATAGGCTATTTTGTTTCTCGGGAAAATGTACGGTTTCCGTGAAATACATACTTAACAGGGTGGAGCGGAACTTCTTGTACTACAGCATACGAGGGCTGTTCACAGCCAAACATACCTACTTCCGTTACCAAACCTTAACTTTTCGAGTAGCGAGCAACAGCACGCTTGCAAGTCATTCAGAAGTATGTCAGGCCGAGAACATTTCAATTTTTTCAAACAACCTTAGTATGTAGTACTAGATTATAAGTGTGCCTCCGCCCAGCCGCGTTTATTATAAATTTCACGCAAACCGTAAATTTTCCTGAAAAACAAAATAGATAGGCTATTTCCCTCCTCGTGGCCTATTCTATATTTGTGCCAAATAACATAAAAATTGCTTCAGTCGTTTGTGAGATAAGCTCCTTCAAATAATTTTCCCCGTTTTTCCCCATTTTCCTCTGTTTCTTTGCCCCTATTAGTGGCAACGTGATGTTATATAGCTCAAGTCTTCCTCGATAAATAAGACTATTCAACTAAAAACGAATTCTTCAATTCTAAGCAGTAGTTCCACGAATGCGAATTATACCGAGGTCGAATGTTTAATTTTTCTGGGCTAAATATATACTTAGTAGCTTATAACTACAATATGTATGTTACGTGGAAAGTTTTTTGACTAAAAAATAGTGAAAAATGACATCTCGAATCCCGCGCTTTTTTGGCGGGACAAATTACTCTGGCGCGGGCGGCTTCTGATTGGCATTTTTTTTCATATTCGCATCGAATGACGTTGACATAGACCCAAAAAGCCCTTGAGTGATGGCATTGAAAGTGTATTTTACGAAAAAATATAAAGACTTTACGTTTTATAAACGATAAAAGTATTATGGCTAAATAGGATTTGGAAAAATAAAATTTTCTTTTGAATTGTCAAATCCAAATTAGACACTAATATTACCTTCAGCTTTTATTCAAACTCAATAAAATTATTTTCATTTGACGAATTTATATTTTGTTTGTATTCTTAGATCACTAATGCCCGGTTTCTGAGGAACTTTTAACGGCCGTTTATCTATTCAATAGCGTTATTAGTTCGATAAACTATGAAAGTGCGTTTCTGACCATCGCAATGTAAGATAAAGTCCGTTTATACTAAGGTTAACTTAACTGACCAACGTGTGCCGTTTATCGATTTCATAACTTTATTTGACGCTTTGCTTTAAGCAAATTACATGAACTTTTAGGCTTTAGCTTGTTATTATTAAATTGTCAGTGAAAGCTTAGTATTAAAATTAACGTGATGAATACGAGCAGCCCATCAGAGTCTGATTTGGAAGTATTGGAGTTTATTTCTAATATTTGAGTACCTACTTACATAGAAACTTACGGCCGTTTTCAAAAACGTACGGTCTATCTACAGATAAAAAAAATATTAAATTCGATAGTGAAATTTTGGCTGACGCGATTCGAGTGCCAAGGAACGTGAGATATCAAAACCCAAAAAAGTGCATTGTTTGGCCTAAACAAAGCAATAAGTGTTGCTGTGTTACAACAAAATAAAAGAGCAGGTAGTCTGGTCTTTACAAACATGAAAGATATGTTGATTTGGTTCTCCGTTAGTATCTATAATTAATTATAATATTATGTATTGTGTTCTGTAATGTGGACTGTGGTTGTATTAAAACTACATAGTAGGTAAATGATTTTCAAATTGCAGCATTTTTATTCAGTGTCCATCTCATGAAAACCGGTTCAACGGTTTTATAAGAAAAGATAAAACACAAACGATACTAATCATGAACATGGCAATGGAATGGAAACTAGACGAAACTTTTTTTAACAACAATGAGTTTGACGTTTATTAAAAAAAAATGACTACGATCGCTCATTCATCCGCTGATAAATAGCGAATTTTAATAATTTATAACTAAAACAATGCTTATTTACTTTTTTACTCTTGAATAAAATATTCATATTATTCGCTTATTCGTAAATATTCGTATTCGTTAATAAAACTAGTAATAATCCTGAATTAAAAATGGCGAATATTAAAAGATCCATCTAACGACAGATTGTGGAACTGCTTCACTATTTGATAGTTATTGAACGGTACATTGCGTACTCAGAAACCCAGTGACAGTTAACCGACGTTTATCCTATAGATAACTTTATTGAATCAACAGCTAATGAGAGTATAACTGGGAACTTCAGAAACCGGGCATAAATCGTTATTCTTTTCATTCGTGGTTATTTTATATTAGAAAACACGAAAAAAATTCTTTATTTAAAAAGGTATTAGTAAAATACATAATTTTAAAGTGTTTTGGCTCTGACCGTCAAGTATATTTTGGCTTTTAAATGTCATTATTCAGTGGCAAGTTCTATAGAACAAGGATAGTGCCTAAATTATATGAGGCTCATAATGATAAGCAGTATAATTATAATAACACTGGCTGTCCCGGCAAATGTTATTTTGCCGTAGATTTTCGCCCATATTATATTATTAAAGTGACTACATAAGAATGTCACCATGGCAATGTCCATCGCTATCCCGTCACACATACAATGGTCGCCGTCAGTCTCTAGTTGTAATAATTTACTATTATTTATTCAACAAATTCACTTATCAATATAAAAAGTTGTCCAATTCTCAACCCTAACCGATATGCACGTTAAGATTAACGAAAATCGGTCAAGCCGTTTCAGAGTTGTTCAACTACGCATCCCGTGACATGAGAATTTTATATATTAGATGATAATATACAGTTTCTCTAGATACGGAATTAAAAGTCTTCCACACGCCCCCATCAGAAGTTGCGATGCGGGCGAGGGTGCTGATAACACCGAAGTTGTGAATAGCCGCGAAGTTCAACAGTATCTGAATCGCAAACAAAGCGCTCTCACGACCATTCAAGCTGCACTAGCTTTTCAAGCGAAACACGACATAAATGGTGTGCAAAATATTGCAAGAGGTACAGATTTGATACAGTTTTTGAATGATAATCCATACTAATACATGCGAAAGTGTGTATGTCTGTTACCTCTTCACGCCCAACCCACTGAACCGATTTTGCTGCAATTTTGTATGGAGATATTTTACGTCCCGGGAAAGAACATAAGATTTGTATACCGGGATTTTGGATTATTTACTGTATGTACCAGTAGCGTCCTCTGCTTCGATTTTTGCTTATTATTCCCTATTGTATATTTTTCAGAGTCGTCCTCAGTACGATTAACTTATGTAGAAGCTTAGAAAACTAAAATGCACTTTTTATAAAATGCATTTTAGTTTTCTTCGCTTTGCAATTGAGCTAAAATTAAAATGTTAAGCTCCACGTTTATAATTTTAATAAACCATTTACTTAAGTCCAGCTGAATGAATCCGATATGCAACAACTGAATTTATTCAGACAAAAATACTTTATGTATTGGAAATTTTAATAGGCTTTTAACTAAGAGATAATAAACGCGATTAAACTTTCTGAATGCTTTTAAAATATTCGTTTGGTAATTGGTATAATTCTGGTATAATGATGGAATGTTCAATATTATATACGTTTGGTATATAATGATGAAATGTTCAATATTATATAGACTGCATACAGTTGTGACAATTTTGGTTTGGAGGCCAATAATTTTGTTAATTTTATAGCTAGCTAGGAAAATTTTACCACAAACCGTAGTTTATTTATTTGTCTACATAAAAATACTATTATATCATGCTAAATGCAATGTATTAGTCATGGAATCAAATTTAAAAGAAAGAGGGAAATTGACAACCTTGTGGTCAGGACGGTTGTGACAGTGGTTGGGGTCAGTACTGACATCTACATAACTGTATTTTAAAAAGATAAAACCGACTTCAAAATTGTACGTAATTGAGAATTAAAACTCCCTATCTCCAAAACTACTGAACCAATTTTGATAAAACTTGCACTGTTCCCTAAGTTGAACAATACCTAGTAAAACAAAAAAAGAATCACTTAAATCGGACTTGTAGTTACGGAGATATGCGTGCACAAACATAAAAACATACATACATACATACATACATACACTTTCAAAATTTGGCACATTTGTTCAAAAACTGCTATAGATCAACATGTACAAAAACTGGACAGTTCTGAAAATATTACATACATACGCGTCGAATTGATAACCTCCTTTTTTTGAAGTCGGTTAAAAAAAATGTTTTATATGATTTATATTTCAATAAAATGTACCATAAAACATCATATTCTAATTCCAAACAAATTCATCTAGCGTATTAAAACATAGTCTATTTCTAAACATATTTATCGACCAAAACAACAACATCCGATTCATTTGATGAATTTCTCCGTTCTTTGTAAATAAGTCCTACATTTGATTTCTTCGTAAGTATTTTCGTATTGACTGATAGTATCCTGTGCTCGTTTGATCCTCTGGACAGTGTTGCCAGTGATGTATGTTCGAAAGTTACCTAATGTCATGCGAAAAGTAACATTTTGAGGGGAAAAGTAACATTTCGTATTATTTTCAATGACGGGGGGGGGGGGTTATCCATAATGCACTGTGATTTTTTAGGGTTCCGTACCCTTTTTTAAATTTCACAAAATCATTAATAAAATAAAAATATTAAAATCAAATAATAAACTAAGGATTATAGAGCCCTTAAAACCACTATTGGCTTACTTTTGCTCTATCACGGTACGGAAAGGCATTTTATTTTGTTTAACTCCAAGTCTACAAACATGACGGTATAAAGTATAAACTAAAACTAAAACCAACGAATACTATACTCACAAGGAGACAAAACTTAGTGCGTTTCGTTTCCACATTTTTGGTTTCAAACATCTTTTTTTTTCAATTACCAAAAGTAACGTAAAAGTAACATCTGTAGTCATATCACATGAATGTAACATGCAAGGGTCAAAAGTAACGTAAAATGTTACAAAAGTAACATTCTGGCAACACTGCCTCTGGAAGCGTTTTTAGGACATCTAAGAAAAAATATGGGATAAATGTATGTCACAACCGTACCCATAAGATTTGTCACAACCGTACCCAATATAGAATTTCAATTATCAAACAAGCGCCACAAACTGTCTAAACCATTTACGTAAAAAATAATCACTAATGATCAACTTATAACAAGAAAATAAACGTCATAGGTTATTTGTATACAAAAAAAATAGTAAACATTGGAATAAATCAAGCAAGAAAACCTACTTTTGACTGTTAAAAAACAATGAAGGCCCCTGATAACATTATCGTCAAGTGCTGGCGGAAGCATTGCCAGGAGAAGTATTCAGACTTGCAAGACGCATCTTTCTCTCTTAGCACCCATCCCCATATTCCGTATAGTTTCGCTGTTATGACGACTGTCACAACCGTATTCTGGCACAATCGTACCCAGTCTCCCCTACCAGTTTGTTATAATGATGAAAATATGTTCAATGTTATATTATGTGTTTGGTATAATAATGGAATGTCTAATATATTATACGTTCGGTATTTCCATCTCATTCAACTCCGTTCGGGTGTGAACTGTGAATGTTAACTCAAAATAACGTTCATAACAATAGTTTAAAAACCCTTTATTGTAAGGAAGCGTTCATGAATAACGCGAAGCGGTTAGCGCTGATGTTTCATACATTTCGGTGTCCGCGCCGACGATCAGCGAGTGATTAGCGCGACAGTAACAGCGTACCGTTCCGATCAACGCGGCAAGCGACCGCGCCGACAAAATTTCTAACAACATTTCACTTTTAGACGCTGTAGATTTAATTTTCTACCAAGACCAGAAAGTCACCATAAAATGGGTCTAATGCCCGGGACACACGAGGCTAGGTTTTCAAGCTAGGATAGCAAGCTAGTTTTTTACCAAACTGTCCTGGCTTGCTGACCTAGCTTGGAGCATGCTAGTTCTGTTTTACAAATGAAGATAGTTTTGTATACACGAAGCCAGAAGTACTAGCTAGCTAACTTACAAACAATAGCTTGCTATCCTAGCTTGAAAAACTAGTCTCGTGTGTCCCGGGCATTACGGCCGCACTTAAAGACTTTTAACGAAGATAAAACTTCAATTTAATTATGAGTATGACAAATAAATCAGTTATGTGATTAATATTCCGCAATTGGCGCATTCAGAGACGATGAATAATTATTGCCTTTGAATGAGGCAATAAAGGTACAAGTTGGAAGCCGGCTACATAAAGTTGCAGCAGACGACGTGTCGTCGCGACACTACTGGTTTCTACGTGCGTACGTCTATGAATAAGTGTCTAAACACACTAGGCTGAATTACGCCGGCGTAATTTAAGTTGCCGAAATTACGTTCAGCCGCTTACGTCTGATGCGACACACTATAAAATTTATAAATTACGCGAAGAGCCGTAATTTCCGTTGCGGAACGCGCGCGTAAGTGAGTATTTAAAATTCTCAGATGTAATGTGTTCGTTAATGCTTTGGAGATAAGGTTGGATTTCCTATGTTCGGTTTTGATAATTCCGTCGCGTATAGTGTGTTGCTATACAAAACATTACCGCCGAATCGCTGCCGAACTTTACGCTCGACTCAGCTCGACGGAAATTCGGCTTGCGACGTAATTTCGGCATAGTGTGTCGTCTGTCGCGTTCCGCCCATATTTTGTATGGATTTGAAACGCGGCGTAAACGCGGCGGAATTTACGTCGGCGTAATTCAGCCTATTGTGTGTAGACCCTAAGTGTCGCTAGCTTCGTGTCGCTAGCTGCGCAGGGTGCGGTTGCTTCATGTTGCCCGCTGCCAACCGGCACCTTAAGTCAGCTTTATTTTCCGCATACTAGACGTTGAAATAAATTGATACAATACAGTTTTATGGAGTAGGTCGATCTAATTTAGTTTAGCGACACCGCCGTCGATGCTATAGGCGATTCGGTAAAGATTATAAAATTAATGCAAAAATACTTAGGGCGAGGTCACCTAGCAAATTGTGGGCGACCGATAAGAGGATCATCCCCATTGTGCTAAAATCCGGACCTGTAGTTTAATCTCAAGATAAGGAACGTTAATCCGGTCCTCTTAGTCTATTTTGTTTGCTATGGCGCTTGACGTAATGAAAAATAATAATAAAAAATACAATAATTATAGTAGGATTTAAATACTTAGAACATAATTTTTAAATTAATCCTTCGTTCGGGGATTCTCGGAAATGCTATTGTATTCTATTGTTGTCGCGATCACCAGTGCTCGTTCGGGACTTGATGAATTAATTAAATTGGCAGTATTGAAATTTTACTCACGCGTTTGAGAAGTATAGCTCTAACCGGTGTTGCCTGAAAAGAAGAAAGATATTAATTAGAAAAGTATTATATGTATTAATATAACTTTTATAAAGTGTAGGTACAAGGAGATAAAAATGTTATTTTTCTTAGGGCCCCATTCCACCGCGGCGCACGGAGAGACTACGCACGTGCGTCAATCTTCGCTTTGTAAGAAAATATATGTGACTGTGTCCACTGCAACCCACGGACACGTTACGCGCGAATTGTGTCAAGTCAAAGAAATAAATCCATGCACGTCACGCGTGTGCGTGGCCGTGCACAGCGTGCGCAGCGGTGGAATGAAGCCTTTATGTCAATGGTCAAATCAGACCGCAATGCGATGCCAGGCGATGCGAAGAATGCATTTCTAAATTTGTATGGATTTGACAGATATGCGAAAAGTCTCACGCAGTTGAAATCCGTCAAATCCATACAAATTTGGAAAATTAAGAAATTTAGAAATGCATCTACGCGTCACGTTGCCGTCTGAATTGATTCTCAAATTTATTCTATTGAAAGCTTACTATAGGTCTACCAGAATCTGATGGCAAATTTGACAGCAAATTTTCAAAAAATATCCTAAATCATTGGATAAATTTTTATATTTGCATGCTTAATACACAGATTAGCTGCTAAAAGAAAAGGATCAAAATGTTTTATTTTAATTACCCCGGTATTGCTAGAGACTAGAGTCAATTTATTTTCTCACTTTTTGCCATCAGATTGTGGTACACCTATAATATTTACACACTATTTAATTGTAATGGTGCACTTATATGGGCAACTAAAATTGCTCCAGTCAATTCTCGTCATCTTTGACGTCACGACTACATCAAGCAATTTGCGGCAACAAGCAACAATATTGCGGAATATATTGAGTGATGTGGCCATCGAATATTTGAGCGATATGAAATAAATTGCTCCATATTGCTCCACTAATTGCTCCAGATCGCTCCATTCGTGTCGCCGTGCAATTATTGCCGTAATTATTGCCTGTGTAAGCGCTTCTTAATAATTTATATTGTGTACACAATGATTTTAGTTTGATTTTAAAACACGTATGCTTGTTGCAACTTGCAGTACTATAAAAATAGACTATTACATGTTTCTTTGTATATGTTTAGAGATCAACTACGATAACATGACACGCCCCTCCAAAATTCAAAACGTTTGAAGTGCGTTGTCAAAACGTTTGAAGTGCATTGTCTTGCGCGGTAGGCTAGTAATTATGATTAGTTGACCAACAAATCTTGGTAATAAGTGACATTAAGTAAAATATTTCGTGCACTGTGATTGATTGAATACTTACTACATACAAACTCTTTCATATGGATGTGACTACACACATTGAAACAGTCATTTGGAGGGGCGCGCCATGTTATCGTAGTTGATCTCTACTCTGCGGCGATACTTAATAGCTCTACGTCTTCGGGATGTAAAGCGTACTTTTGTTCGCTCCACTTTACATAATTTGCTTTTGAATCGAGAATTTTGCTGCCACAGATTGTAGTTTGCATAATAATTCACTGGAAAATATAATTTGGTATAAAATATAAACTATCCTCCATTGTTGGACTCCAGAAGCTTCTGCAGGCAATTTTCTGGATAGCAAGATAATTTTATTGTAGTCTTTACAATAGATAATGATGCTACGTAGTTTGCTTTTTCTAGGTTTCTTCTTTGATTTTTGTTTGTTTCTTCTTTCTGATCATGAAACTGGACAAACATTGACACTTAAATCTGCACAAATTAATGACAAAAATTCACAACACTGGAAACAATTTTACTTTGTTGAAAGACGAGATTATTCAAAAAACAACATAAGAAAATTTCATGAATGCCTTAACTCACTCTCATTTAGTGAAGTGTATGCACAAAACGACACAAATACAGCATTTAATATATTTCACGAGGATTTGACTCTATTTTACAATTTATGTTTCCCAATAGTTATGGTCAAAATAACGCTAAAAAAGAAAAACAACCAGTGGATTACAAAAGGATTAAAAAAATCATGTATCACAAAAAGAAAACTTTATATAAAATATCTAAATGAAAAAGCAAATAAAAAAATTAACAAAAAACACTATGTAAAATATACTAAGGTTTTAAAAAAATGTATAGCAGCATCTAGGTCAAATGGTAACACCAAATTTATAAATCAAGCGAAAAATAAAACTAGGGCATGGCAAATCATTAATTCATTTCTAAGAGAGCCTGATGTAAAAGATGACATTGAATCAATCAAAATAAATAATCGAATAAATAATAATGCAGATGACATAGCTGACAAATTTAATGAACATTTCATATCAATTAACAAAAATAACAATTTATTAAAAAGAAATCAAATAAAACACTATGAAAAAATTAATAACAATTTAAAAACTTTATTTTTGACACCTGTTACACCAGAAGAAATTATAAAAACAATAAAATCTCTTAATAACACAAACTCAACTGGTTTTGATGATATTAGAACAGACATATTAAAATCAATTGCAAATATCGTAAGTTTACCATTAGAGCATATAATAAACCTATCGCTTACTGAAGGAATTTTCCCAAATATGCTTAAAAACGAGATTGTAAAACCGTTGTATAAAAAAGGCGACAAAAACGATATTAATAATTATCGACCAGTGAGCTTAGTATCTAACATTTCTAAAATATTTGGAAAAATCATGTATTCGAGATTAAACACATTTATAACAACGCAAAATATACTAAGCCCAAAACAATACGGATTTAGAAAAGAATCAAGTACAGGTTTGGCGTGTTTTTCACTTACTAAAATTATTACAGAGAAACTAAATCAAGGCGACAAAGTGATTGGATTGTTTCTAGACATGACTAAGGCCTTCGATTTAATATGTCATAAAACTTTGCTAGCTAAGCTTGAAAGGTACGGAATAAGAGGTAAAGCTTTAGAATGGATAGCAAGTTACCTTAAAGATCGGAAACAAACTGTACACATTACAAAAACACTAAAAAATAAAAAAAGAATAATTATAAAAGCTAAATATAAAAACAATAATCCGTATGGCGTTCTGCAAGGTAGTGACTTAGGACCTTTACTATTTTTGTTGTATATTAATGACTTCCCTGACTATGTAGATGACGAAACTGTAATGTACGTAGATGATATAACAATTATTATAGCACATAAAAATAAAATGACGTTAGAAGAAGTTGTAAACATATGTTTAAAACAGATTAATGATTGGATGGAAGCTTATAATTTACTAATAAATACAAATAAGACTATGCTAATTAACTTCAAAATGAAACAAACTAATGAAATTAATCTTAATATTACAATTCAAGGGAACAAAATTAATGTAGTTAACAATACAAACTTCTTAGGTATAAACATTGACAGCATATGCTCGTGGAAATATCATACAGAACATATAAGCAACAAACTAGATAGGTTTACGTATGTGCTTAGAACACTATATCACAATGTCAACAATAAATCAGCTTTAATAGCCTATCATGGATGCGTTGAATCTATACTAAGATACGGCATAATAATGTGGGGCAATTCGGTAACTGCCAACCAAATTTTTATCAAACAAAAGTATACGAGCAATGAGTGGTGCTTGGAGATTAGATAGCTGCAAGCCACTTTTTCAAAAGTATGGTATCCTACCTCTACCATGCCTTTATATTATATTTGAAATGTTAAAATTTGTAAAGAAACATTACCATCTATTTGAGAACAATTTATCGAGCCAAATAAACTACTGGTCCCTACTCAGAAAAAGAATATATTCTCTAATAGTGCATACTGTATGGCAATAAAATTATATAATAAGTTACCTGAGGAATTTAAAGATAAAAGTTGTACACTATTTAATAAAATGACATTTAAATTACTCATTAAAAAATGCTATTACACAATCAATGAATACTTTAATGATAAAGAAATGAATTATAGTACCTAATAAAATTATTGTAAAGTTATTAAATTGGTATTTTTGTAAAGACTTATTAATAAATTAATTAAATAAATACTTAAATGAAATTGATGTAATGATGACTATAATAATTATGATTACTATTATTATTAATAACTATTGACATTGACTTTGAACCCATAATTATGATGTAAATGCTAATTAATTATTTATTATTATTGACATATTTATATCTATTAGAATATAATAACAATAATCACACCGAAATAAAATAAGATGATGTAATTCATGACATAAATATTATTCATGGACTAAAATTATTAAAAATTTTATATGCTAGAAAAAATATTAAATTGACCATTGATAAATTGACATAATATTGTATTAAGTTTTTTATAATAATTGTTTATTAAAATAGGATAATTGGAAGTATAATAATAAAAAAGTATAGGAATAAGATAAAAGGATAAATAATTATAGTAATATTAGTTTAAGTAGATAAATCATAATTTGAAACACTGTATAAAATTTGCACGCCAGACAAAGGCAAAATAAGAGAGATTGATCACTTATCTTAACATCATATTGTACCTTATTTAATCAAATAAATGATTTATATTTCTATTTCTATTTCTATTTGAATTCTTGAAATGCAGTTACAGAAATTGCAGAAGCTCGTTACAAATTCTTTATTGAGTTAAAAATATAAACCACAATAATACATATAATAACTATAACTTATTTAAAACTGTCTCCCTATTTTTCTTGGTTGCGGAATCACGCGTAAACTGCTGGACCAATTTTGACGATATTTTATTTAGACAGAGTAGATTGGGACATACGGTACTTTTTACACCGGAACAATGCACAGCTCTTGCAAAATTTTACTTATCGCTTAGGTACAAGAGCAAAGCTAGCTATTAAAATATAATAACCCTCCCGCCACATTTCGACTTATTATGTCTTCTATTATATAAATAGAATAAAATGAAACCTCATCGTACATTACAAGAAATATTTTCTTTCGTCGAATATTCGTCGTGGAAATAATACGGGATGGAAATATATGTGTCTGACGAGTGACGACATGTGAAACCTCGCAGACAATACTTAAGGGTGTATTGGCCCAAAATATATTTGCACTGGATCGAACATCGAACGAAAAACAAAGAATGGTATTTGGAGGAACTGGATCGAACAAGGAAGGAAGGACGAAGAAAAGGAGTGTACAATACAATCTATATATCTAAATATATAAAACTCAAAGGTGACTGACTGACATGGTGATCTATCAATGCACAGCCCAAACCACTGGACGGATCGGGCTGAAATTTGGCATGCAGGTAGATGTTATGACGTAGGCATGCGCTAAGAAAGGATTTTGATAAATTCCAACCCCAAGGGGTTAAAATAGAGGATGAAAGTTTGTATATAATTATACTTCCTAACGCGAGCGAAGCCGCGGGCAAAAGCTCGTAGGAAATATAACGCAAAGGTCAGTGAAGAGGGCGCTACTAGCACATGTAGTTTTTTATTATTTTTTTTTATTTTAAATTGATACACCAACAACTTATTGCTACAAGATTACATTATTTCTTTACAGGTATACTTATTCTAAAGCAAAAGTTAATTACAGGTGTACACAGCATTCACAATTAATATAGTCCTCCGTGCAGTAATTATCAGAAATACTTATTAGCAAGACGCAATTTATATGATTCACATTAACATTAAATATAAAATTACATTAATATCATTTACAATTGATGAATTATAGTTTATTAAAAGTATTATTTTTAACCGACTTCCAAAAAACGAGGAGGTTATATGTTCGGCTGTGGATTGTTTTTTTTTTTTTGTATGTTCAACGATTACTTGTTGAGCCTGAGATAAGTTTTCCGCAGATTTGAATATGTAGAAACGTTTAGCATCTCTACACATTCTATTGCATGTGTTACGCAGATTCTTATAGATTTTAATGTTCGACTCAGTAGGAGAACATTTGCACTTAGTCTTGGCTTTATTGCGTTTGGACATCAGGTTCTTTAATTCAGATGCTATCCAGGGTGCTGGTAATCGTTTAACGCGAATTGGTCTAAGAGGAGCATGTCTGTCAAAGATTCTTGTTATTGTCGAGTTAAGAATATCTACTTTACTGTCCACAGAATATGCTTCATAGAGAGGAATCCAGTCGACTGGGCTGAAGTCTTGTCTTAATGAGTTGATATCAATTCTGGAAATGCTTCGTTGCATGACTGTTTTGGCTCTATTTTTAGGACGACGTAACTTATAAGACATATATAGGAGATCGTGATATGAAAAGGGAGCAGTTAATTGACCATAGGAAACCACTTTGGGAGATCAACATGAGGTCAAAGAGAGATGGATCGGAGTTGACAGGAAAATGTATAGGAGATAGGGGTAAAATATGCATGTTGAAAGAACCAATCAAATCTTGGAGTTTAAGAGCTCTGTGGTCATTTTTCAATAAACATGTGTTGAAATCGCCCATGAAAATTACATGCTCATAATACGGGTAATAACAGCTAATTAACTCATCAAGACCCTCAAAATAGTTGACCGCAGAGGAAGGACTGTACATTACACTAAAAGTACTTTGCTGTGGGAGACCACAATCTCGAGCAAAATATATTCTAGCTGACCACGATAAATATTAGGAGATTGGGAAACTATTTTGCACGAGATGTCCTTCCTAACATAAATGCGTACACCCCCGCCTCTACCATCGCGTCGATCGTTGCGTATTAACGTAAAGTCTTGAAGAGGATACAGTGTCGACGGGAGAGAGGGTTTGAGCCACGATTCAGATACCAGAATACAATCCACCGAAACGCCTTCAAAAGTTGTAATAAGGTCGGAATAATGAGCCGGTATACTCTGCGCATTTATATGCACTAGGCTTAAGGAGGAAGGCTATTGGTAAAAATATCATTTAAACGTTTGTCCAATGGTAATGATTCAATGTAATTTGAACCACTGCTGAGGCTAAGAAACTCGGTAGATGAAGAGCACGAATGAAAACTATTTTCAAGATCATAATAATCACTATTATCCATTATAAATAAAATAATTTTAAATATAAGAATAAATATAATAATAATATTATAATAAATAACTTATTAAATTTCAATATATTATCAATTACTTTTTATTTACTTAAATAATAATATTGTGTACTTATGATGTGCAATACACCTTTTTCACTTTGGCAAAAGTTGTGACTATAGAAAGTATTGCTACATTTGCAAACTAAGTAACTTAATCAGATTTTTTAAATATATACCTACAAAAGTTACAACTTAAAAACAACTAATGCACAATAATTTAAATACTTATTAAAATATAAATATGTAACACTAGATACTAAAAGTTTTAGTTTTTCATCAATCACAGGGTATAATAATATCATGTAAAACAAAAAATCTTTGCCCAATCATATTCTGCGTTGAGGTTACTCTACCGATTCTTTGAGATCATTTAATTTCTTAAGCTCGGATTTAATTTGATTAAACTCTTTGGAAAAAAATGAGTCCATAGCTGACTTTAACGAGTCCTTAATAGCACTTTGTATTTCTTGTTTTATTTTTTGTAATAGGGTTGGATCCAAGTCAGATTTTAATGCAGGATCATTGTTACTGGATGTTTTGGTCCGAAAGGTGATGTTAGAGGACTGATCCTTACTCTCGCTGTCGGAGATTGGAGAATTATGCACAGGATTGTTGAGTGGGCGAATTGGTGTATTGCTATTACCAGATTTTGGCTGCTTGCAGCGACATATTTGACAAATCCAGGTTTTTTTTGTTCTTCGTTCATGCCTTTGTAATTTTTCTCGCTTACGTTGGCGCATAGTAAATCAAAATTTAGGTTACATGTAAAGCATGAAAGAAAATCTCGGTCCTTTATATTGTTAGCACAGCCTGAACACTTTTTATTTGACATGGTTATAATATTTTAGGGGTAGTTGCGCCCTCTGCCGGTGATCTATCAGAGTTTAGCTTAAGAATCGATCGTAGTGAACGAGCTTGTATCGTAGTTCCGTTGTAGTAAATAATCCGACCAAAATTCGACATGTCGCATGTCCATAAGTAGTTCAAGATACTACGGACAGTTTTAGATGTTATTTGAAACATTACACAGTTTCAGTTTCATTAAAAGTTTCAATGATTTGTCAATATTTTTACGTTTAGTTATCCAATGAAAAACGCCATTAAAAAGATAAACTATAGTCGAAAACCTCAAAAGCTGGGTATTAGTAAGTCGTTACCTACCTACAGTTTTATGAAAAGCGTATTTTATCGTGTAACCTAAGCCATATTTAAATTACATTCTTTGCCACAGCACGTTTAAATCCTATTATTTTAACAATAAGGTTTATAATGCAGTAACAGCTGACCATGTAGCGTGCGATCAAACTGCTCATTACTGTAATATAACTCATACGGAAGAAATAATTGACCATGTTTATAAACGATTATAATGGAACGAGTTCAAAAACAAAATGGCGCCCATTTTGCATGACCTTAGTTATTAAATATTTTTTTTAAAAATTAACTCTTTTGTGATTTACATAGCAAATATATAAAGTCTGCTTGTCTGGCAATATAGAAAAGATAAAGACAGCGAATCTCGAATATTTATATTATGAATTGCGATCATATTTTTATTAGTAGGGGAAGTTTGTGATACGAAACCGTTCTCTGTTAATCCATCTGTTCCAAGGACAAAACCATGAAACTAAACGTTTAGCTTCCCATCAGCTTTAATCGAATAATTAATTATATTATTAAGAGTTGTAACTCATAATAATAACATAGTAATAACGACTGTTTCGGTACAATTTGGAGCAGTTAAAAATAACAAGCTTAATTAAGCTTTTCCGGTTTATCTGACATTAACACCAAAACGACAGTTGATTTCGTAGGTGTAAACGGACGAACAGAGCGATATTACGTGTATGTGGTATACAAGGAGGCAATATGCGTATGACAATAAAATTAGGAAGGATTTTTCATAATACCTTTTTCGGGGACCAAAGCATCACTATTATACATCATTTCGTACAAATAAAGGCTTAAAACTTACGACGTAGACTAACGCAAAAAACCAACACTGTCCTTCTCTCTTCTCACTTATGCCCGTCTCTCATAAGCTAAGTGAAAAGGGACGACGCGGATTCATCGCCAAATTAGTTTTTTCTCAATAACTCGATAGATAAACAACCTTTTTAAATTCGCTAGGTCAGATTTTTAATGATACAATTTAATACAATGTGTTAAAATATTAACTTAGTTTAATGCACGATTACGGCAATATGTGAAAAATTCGTGAAAATTAGATGCATCTTTGTGATTTTTTTTTTTTGTATAGAAAAAATTTTAAGATATCGTGTTTTCGCTAGGTCGGATCCTCGGAAATATAATGTACCTAGTATCTATGTTTAGAAAATGAAATAATTCGGGTCTTATTTTCAAAATAATATTACCTATATAAAAATGAATTACTTACAAAATCGACAATTTAGGGTTTGTCGCCCCCTTAAATGCAAATAGATACAACAGACAGACCAACATATTATTCACATTTATTAGTATAGACTTCTGTACCGCTTTCCCCACTGAGGAGATAATAACCACGTTAACAACGTACTCATACAACTCTATAATGATCTGACAGTTCTCCGGCTTAGTTAAATATTAACTCGCGCTTAATTATGTTTAAATAAGGCCCTTTACACACGGCGTGACACGTGTTTGGACTACGGGGTATTGAAAAGTTCAGGGGCCCGATTCTCAAGTTTCGAAAGACGCAGGCCATCTCGCTCGCTCTTCAGAGCATGTACGCACGCAGGCCAGTCAACGCCTCCGTGGTCCAGTGGCTTAGAGCGTGGCTCTTATCGTGGAGGTCATGGGTTCGATTCTCGCGTTGAAAACCTGTCTCCAAGTTTGGTTGGACAATGCAGGCTGATCATCTAATTATCTGACAAGAATGATGATCCATGCGTCTGATGGGCATGTAAAAAGTCGGCCTTGCGCCTGATCTCTGTCACTCGTGTCGGTCGTCCGTCCCACTGGGTTCTGAAAGTAAAGAAATAGAGAGTGCTCTTGTGTACTGCGCACACACTTGGGCGTTATAAGATTATACTCCTGCGTAACTCAGCTGTCAATGAATCCGGCCATCGTTACTGTAACCGGTGTGAGGATATTACGCGAGTGAGATAGCTTGCGATCGAAACGACATTCGACGCTTGAGAATCGAGCCCCAGCTGTTTACCTTACCTGTTTACTCGAGGAAAAGTGTAGGCTTAACGCACTTGTAACTTCCAGGGTCTTACACGTGTCCGTGTGGATGGCATTACATTTGTTTTTTTCATTTTTAGCCGACTTCAAAAAAGGAGGTCATCAATTCGACGCGTATGTATGTAATATTTCCAGAACTGCTCAGTTTTCGTATGTATAAGTTATAATATGTATATCAGCGTCTGAACAAATGTGCCGAATTTCGACTTGTTCGGATTATACCTAACTAGATGACGCCCGCAACTCCGTTGCGCCAAAATTCGTTTATCGCGCGGGAACCGTACCTTTTTCCGGGATAAAAACTACCCTATGTCTTTTCTCGGGACTCAAAGTATCTCCATGCCAAATTTCAGCAAAATCGGTTCAGCGGTTCGAGCGTGAAGAGGTAACAGACAGACAGACAGACAGACAGACGGAAAGACAGACAGACACACTTTCGCATTTATAATATTAATAATAAATAATATAAAAATATGGATATGGATTAAAATATGGATATAGATATGGATGTAATATGAATAATATTCGTGATTAAATTGATAATTTAAATTTATTGGACATTAGATAGATAACATGTGGATAAAAGAAAGAAGATTTTGTTTGCATCAAATAGGCTTGGAAACCAATACTTGTTTTCAATGAAATTCTTATAGATAGAGATTAGACACGGGAATGTGTGTCGTACAATAAAAAATAATAATAGGGAATCAGAGTACAGATGCAACACAAAATCAAATATAGTTCCTACGATATGCTTAATGAAATTTTCAGGCGGACTGATAAACCGTTTCAACTTTTCATTGCATTGAGAGTTCAATTAATATTATGAGCAATAAAATCTACTGCACTGTACTCTGTAGCAGATATAATATGTTAATAAAGGAAGCGATTTAATAGTAGATACTTAATATTTAATTCGTGAGTCAGTAAAAGAGATATTTATTGTGGTACTCCCTCAATAGCGGGTCCATTTCATCCTCGAATGGCCAAAACCTTTCTCAAAATATCATAAAATAGCTGTCCCGGCAAACGTAGTTTTGCCCATATTATTTTATTGAATTGACTAAAATATAAGTATGGTGTCCATAGTCGTCCGACCTGGCTCTCTTAGGCATTTTCAAATATTTAAGAAAATAATTGAATGCGCCAATACGACAGTTGAATGAAAGAAGATGACGAAAATTGAAGATGAAAGTGCACAGTTTGGAGTGTGGACACTGGACATAGCTATATAGATCTAAACTCCCCTCTCGGCTCTCACACGCGCACCCCCGCCTTGATGATGCCCACTTCGCAACCGCGGGCCGTGCAGTAGAAATCGTAATGTTTTTATTTCGCCATAACTTCAAAACCAAACGTCCAATTTTAGTCATTCAAGACCAAATATTATCTACATAAACTGTACTTATTGACAAAATAATTTATTTTGATAAGGTTTAATAGCATGAGTAAAATAAACGCGTTTAAATGTACTCCGAAAAAAATCAAATTTTTTTAAATAAAAAAATTGTTGGTGTGCCTCACTCGACATAGATAGGTATAGTGTGTCGCGGACTTTTTTGTAGATATTTATAAGATCTACAACTAATTGGGACATTTTATGGTTCTATCTTTTATAGTTTAGGCAGCGTACGCAAAATAAGTAACTTTTTAATATTTTTTTCCGAAAAACTTAAATATCTTACGAAAACCAATTTTTTTCCAAAACATGTAGCCTATGTTACTCGTGGATAATGTAGCTTTCGAATGGTGAAAGAATTTTTAAAATCGGTCCAGTAGTTTTTGAGCCTATTCATTACAATTATACAAACAAAGTTTATCTCTTTATAATATTTATCATAAATAATTATGTACAACATATTATCTTGCGATGGAATTATTCCTTGTAAAATTGAGAGAAAGGCTATTTCATTAAATATAACGTGTTGGAACTAGAGGTATAGGAAGCAGCATATTATGCCGAGTAAATAATAGTGTACACTTCGGATAAGCGACTTGAGTTTGCAGCATCTTCTCTATTGTACGATATCTAGTTCGCGTATTTAATGCAAAGAATAAACTCGAAAGCTCTCAGCAAAAGGCGTTATCAAACTGCTAAATATTCAAATTTCTCGACTGTACAATATAGTATATACATGCATGTTATCAATATAGTGGTAATAAATCTAGTAGGCTTCGGCGCTGACTTACCGCCCGTAGTATTAAGAGCCCGGGCTACCCTCGAAATTCTCATACATACGTAATACCAAAATCATTTTTTCATACGAAAATATTTAACATGTTTGAGTTATTTTTCAGCATAAAATAGTAATTACCTAGGTTCCTGTACAAAAATAAACTTCAAAATATTTAAACAGTAAAAAAAAAATTTTGTGTAAGTATAAATTTTTTTACTAAATTTACTACTAAATATTTAAACACTAAAAAATAAAGTAAAACACTAAAAAATATATAAATAAATAGTAAATTTACTACAAAATATTTAAATACTAAAAAATATTTTTTAGAGTTGAAATATTTTGTAGTAAATTTACTATTTATTTATATATTTTTTGTGTTTTACTCTATTTTTTAGTGTTTAAATATTTAGTAGTAAATTAAGTAAAAAAAAATTATACACATTTTTTTTAGTGTTTATTATATTTTGAAGTTTATTTTTGTACAGGAACCTAAGTAATTACTATTTAAAGCTGAAAAATAACTCAAACATGTTAAATATTTTCGTATGACAAAATGATTTTGGTATTACGTATGTATGAGAATTTCGAGGGTAGCCCGGCCCCTTAACAACACCCTGTCACCTCCTGATTTACTCTCTTGGTTCATGTCATGTAGTTAAATAATTAAGGCGTCATGATGCATTAAGGCGTCAAATATTAAGGCGTCATGATGCATTAAGGCGTCATGATGCATTAAGGCGTCAAATATTAAGGCGTCATGATGCATTAAGGCGTCATGATGCATTAAGGCGTCAAATATTAAGGCGTCATGATGCATTAAGGCGTCATGATGCATTAAGGCGTCAAATATTAAGGCGTCATGATGCATTAAGGCGTCAAATATTAAGGCGTCATGATGCATTAAGGCGTCAAATATTAAGACGTCATGATGCATTTTTAAATGACCAATTCAAAATTCGAGCAAGCAGCCTGAAATCGTGAAATTCTGTCAATTGAATGATTATCGTCTTAGAAAATAATTATAGGAATGCTAGTTATTACCATAACAAAGATAACATTCGTTTTGTATACTCTGTAGTCTGTAAATACTTTTAACCCACAGTTGTCGAATGGAACTGGACACCAACGCTAAGGAAGTTTTCACTTCAAAACAGGTACAGTACTCCAAAAGTAATAATGCGCATAGAAGTTTTCGAAATTTGTCGGTAACGGTCGTATTTCCCGAGCGACGGTAGACGATATTGCATTTTCTATTAGCATTGCGTTTAAGATACATGTATCAGTCAAAGTTCGTCGTGATATTCCTGTAGCTTTTGTAACACGGTCATTATTCACGGTCACTCATGCGCATTATTAATTTTGGAGTACTGTATACAGGGACGAACCAGCGCTTACAGACGAACCAGCAGTCTACGGCTACCGTCGACAAGTGCCGTTCGTTTGTAAAAAGCCTTACCACTAAAATATCCATTTTATAATACCGACCTGAACAAAACCATAAGAGAAAGGCTTTATTATTTATGCTGTTGAATAATAGTATAATACGTTATACGTTATAATATAACGTATAACATATAACGGTTATATGTTACGGGTCGTAAAGTCGTGGAACATAAAAGTATTTTATATGTGACAGAGCTTTTCGCTTTAAAATATCTACTGCGTTTCAGTAGTTACTTCTACGGATAGGTTGTTAGGTATGGGACGGCACTCAAATAATCTATTAGTTTTTATTGGTAGACTAGATGACGCCCGCAACTCCGTTGCGCCCACAGACCTCTAGATCATTCTAGATCTTATTTCTGTGGTTGCGCCAAAAGTCGTTTATCGCGTTTTGTGGCCCGCGTGATGTTAAACCATTTTGAAATTCACGCCCACCGGCAAAATAACGTTAAGTTTACGTGATAGTCCTTAAACTTTTTCCACTTTTAAATCGTTAATTTTGAAGAATGTTATTTTTAACCCTAAATTTTTTTTTTGCGGCCCGCGACACCAAGACCAAATCATGTTTGCATGTAAAAAAGGTTGGGGACCACTGCTTTAATCGGTACCCATTTGAATTTAATCATCCTTGGTGACAGAATAATGATAAAACGTCCCAAAACAGTATCATAATCTCAGAGCATCTTGCGAGCTGGCCTACTTCCATAATCCGGATAATATATTCGATGCTGGTAATGTAAGACCCTAAATCCTTGTACAAATTTGCAATTCCGCGAAGGAAAGCCTAAATTATGATGAACAGACAAACAGATGTTTTGTACGATTGTGCTACATTTTTAACCCCCGACGAAAACAAAGGCACAATAGACAGAACTAACCAGTAGGATGACTTTAAACAAACTGACGAATACCGCTGCTGTCCTCTGTAATAACTCTCACACCGGTTTCGGTAACGGTGTCCGGATTCATAGAACCAGGCCAGTTACGCAGGAGTAATTTTATAGTGCCCAAGAGCACTCTCTATTCCCTTTACTCTCATAACCCAGTGGGACGGACGGCCGACACGACTGGCGAGAGATCAGGCGCAGGACCGACTTTTTACATGCCCATCCGACACATGGATCATCTTACTTGTCAGACAATCAGGTGATCAGCCTGCATTGTCCTAACCAAACTTGGAAATAACATGTTGCCAACGCGGGAATGGAACCCACGACCTCCGAGTCAAGAGCCACGCTCTGAACCACTGGACCACGGAGTAAGCATGCTACGAACGGCTGAGCAACCAGTGTCTCGGCGCGCGCCGATTGATATGACAATATAATGTACTACGTCTAAAGTCTTAATTTCGAGAACTATTCTAAGTCGGCCCTACTGATTCGTTCTGTCTATTGTGACAGAGGCTTGTTTTAATTTATCATTATCATGCCTTAGAAATCAAATAGGTATCGAAAAGAGCGTGTTCCCTCTTAAAAGGCCGGCAATCACGCACCTGCAACTCTTCTGATGTTGCGAGTGTCAACAGCGATGTTTTCTCTTTAATTTGCGTTTTTCGTTGCTTATATTACATAAAAACACTTATAGTCTGAGCGATAAGTTGAGAATGGCGAAAAATAGAGATGAGGGTCATAAAAATACATGCGATAGCTCATTAGATTCGGGAAGACATCTAGAAAAATGTGTCAGAAGCGTGTATTAGCACACAAAAATTGCAAAAGTTATAAGTAAGCAAATTAGGTTGCAAAAAAGGTAATTTGTAAAAAAAGGTTTTTTGTTAAAAACTCCGGAACTATTAACTTTTAAGAAATTAAAAAAAAAGGTTCTTAAAGAAGAGGAAATTTTCATAAAGAAACCCCCAACTTCCGGAATTCTATCTCTATTATTTATAATTTTAATTTGACGCTGAAAGTAAGACTCCGCGCGGCATTTTTAGGTAGCGCGCGCGGCTTCAAAACCGAGCACGTCACACTAATAATTTTTTTAAAGGTATTAAATATTAATTTAAAAATTTCAAAAACTTATGGTGTATTCCAAACACTTCAAATAATTTTCTACCGTTTGAAATTTAACTTAAAGTTAATTTTTAACAAATTAGACAAATGTTAACTAACGAGATTTTTTTCGAACTTCCGTCCTCATTGTACTTAAAAAAAAGTTTAAATAATTTTCGTAAAAATTTTTCACTTCCTGGAGCCCTTGATATAAACATACTTAACAAGATCACTCCATAAAAGTTTAAAAAATTTAATACTTTGTTTAAAATCATTTTTTAACTTGAACAAAAAACTAGAAATCCAAATAATACCGTCAAAAAAAAAAGATGGCCGCCTACATATTATCATGGTGGGGGCTAGGAAAATATGGCCGCTAGACGTGAGAGCTATCGTCCACTTCTTCACCAGCTGCTGCCGGGAGTAGAGTGTTCAGTGATACAGCATTATGTGTTTAATTTACTCTTCCTACAAGATTAAACAAATTGTACAGGCCACTTTAGTTTTGCCGCCCCAATGTACGGACTCTGCCGCCATCCTAAGATGCTGCCGCCCATAGGCCATGGCCTATAATGCCTATAACATAAATCCAGAGCTGTCTATAGCACAAAATAGCAAAATGTTCAGTTTACGCTGTAGATGTTGCCACATCGAAAATAGATTTCCATTAACTTTGCCGTGGAACGGCTTCTATTCGCAGATTGTTAATCTTCAAAGGAACTCCCACAGATGCTTCGTACAAGGGGTTTTTTCTGAATAATAGCATAATGTATCAATACAAGTAACCTTTGAGGCTTATCAATCAATACTAATATTATAGAAACTTTACTACCGTATGCCGTATACCGTATGGTATACCTACCATACACGTCATATTATAAATACGAAATTGTGTCTGTCCTTCTGTTTGTCTGTTACCTCTTCACGTACAAACTGCTGAACCAATTATGCTGATATTTGGTATGGAGATACTCTACGATATAGGATACTTTTTAATCTAGAAAAATGTACGGTTCCCGAGCGATAAACAAATTTGAGCGCAACGGAGTTGCGGGCGTCATCTCGTAGGTACAAGTACAACACACATATTTTAACATATCCATGACCCAGGAAAATCGTAAATTTTTGTTGCGGGATTCGAGCCCGCGACTTGAGCTACCACGTGCTCAACCACTGAGCCACAGAGGTCGTCGAACGCAATTATGCAACGTCTGAAATGACAATAGTCTTCGGCCTGATGAAGCATACCACCTCACTCGATCGGAAGAATAGGCTTCGGCCTGATCGAGCATACGTCCTCGGAAGATCTGCCTTTGAGACTCTCAGGCATATTCCGACATCGTATATTATGCAAAACAACGTTTGTCAGGTCAGGCTTTGGAGTGTTAAAATCAAATATACTTAATACACGCTCATACATAAAGAGAATCGTCTTTAAGAATCACCACTTTTTCAAGTTCTCGTATGCAATACGAGAACTTGAAAAAATGAGTGGGTGAAGTAGATAACTTACATTTTATAACATACTAGAATCTAGATGTCCCGGTGAACTTCGTGTCATTTATAAACCTTCCCTGAACTTCCACGACCATTTTAAGACTAAAATTAGCCAAATCGGTCCAGCCG
Organism: Lysandra bellargus; assembly: GCA_905333045.1. Taxonomy (NCBI): domain Eukaryota; kingdom Metazoa; phylum Arthropoda; class Insecta; order Lepidoptera; family Lycaenidae; genus Lysandra; species Lysandra bellargus. Next base: position 7,266,272 of record HG995363.1, on the reverse strand, counting down.
TTATCGAGTTATAGCGTTACTAACACAATTGAAAATCCATATTTTCCTTTCTTTATAATTTGAATAAACCCCGTAACTTATCTACCTCATCATCTGGCTATTATATCTACATACATAGGATCCACATTTATTTATTTCATATAATTTTCCCGGTCCTAAAGCCACGATTAATGCAAGAAAGCGACAGTTTTCAAATAGTCAGTTACCCACTTCTTCCACTCATGTCTTCTATTATAGAATCGGGTCAGCTGACTGTTGAGCTCAATATTTATCAGTATGCGGACTCGGTGCAGTCCCGATTTCAACTCTACTTTTAAAGCTGGTATTTGTTCAACCTTTTCAGCAAGAGTCCATTAAATTATTTTATTGGAATCGATATCAAGATTCATTTGATTCGAGACATTCTGAGGGGATGTAGAAACAAAGGAAGGAAGATTTTACTTAAAATTGTATAACTCAGAATGGAGGATAGGTACCTTTTAGCAATATTTAGTGTAACCTGCAAACTTATGTTCAACTACGATACCATGGCGCGCCCCTCCAAAATTCAAAACCTTTGAAGTGCGTTATCAAAACGTTTGAAGTGCGTTGTCTTGCGCGGTAGGCTAATTATGATTAGTTGACCAACAACTCTTGGTAATAAGTGACATTTACTGAAATATTACGTGTACTGTGATTGGTTGAATACTTACTACATACTCGAAACTCTTTCATAAGGATGTAACTACACACATTGAAACAGTAATTTGGAGGGGCGTGCCATGTATCGTAATTGATCTCTACTGCAACCTGTGTCACTTCACTAAATCGCACTTTGTATAAAATGAGGTCAATATAACCGATGTCGCCTCGAATCAACGCGTGTACTATAGTGCATTCCACTCTATTGGTTTTAATTTTGATTTTTTAGATATTCCACTCAAACCTTAAAGTATTTCTATGAATATAATATATTATAATATAATATATATTTTAGATAAACTTTCGTAAATAGAAGCTGATTAAGCTCCGGTGCTCCGCAGAGTTTTCACAGTGCGGAGTGTTTGTACGAACTTGTTTAATTTGTTCCAGCTCGATATTAGTTCTGCGTTCTACACATGGAAATGTCATTTTATAAATAGCTTTTAATATAAGGATCAACCAATTTTAAAAAGTATAGCTAAGTTAGCGGCCGCATGAAAGAAAACGCAATTTGCAGGCATCCGGAGCTAAAAACAACGTGTGGTTGGTGGGAGTGGATCATTTAGGGTAAAGCCAAACGAATACGCCAGGGTGGTCGCACTAAGGTTCGATCTTCAAACCTTTTGGATTTCAGCTAATCATGACCTCCCCTAAACATTGGCGCAAAATGTGCGTATGCAGTACGACGTCACGCCACGCGCTTGTTCACAGACACTACACAAGCGCAATGCTTAAATGTGTTGATCGTGCCAGCTCTTGTTAACTGACCTGTATCGTGTATGGTTAATATTTTCTGACTATAAGTAATTACAGGCTTAACCTGGAATTAATCTACCCCGACTGTGGTACACGTACCCCGGCCGATTAAACCTCAATTCGCCAGACGTTAGGGCCAAGCCACGACACTGCGTTGCGGCGTCGCATCGTATAAATCTACGATGCCGCAGAACGCATTGTGAACATTTCCGATGTAAAGGTGCGCTATATGAAATTTTTGCGTTGTGACATCGCATCTCATTTATGTGCGATGTTGTTTTTGCGATACGATTCCTCAACGCCGTGTATTTTGTGGTCTGCCCCATAAGCTTTTCGCTGTGTACAAAAAGCCTGATGATGATGTTGTGGTGTACCGTGTAATTTGACAGGCGACACAGGGTATCGGCGGCGGCGGTAATCCAGAGATATTGCCGTAATAAGCGCGATATGAGCTGCATCAATCATCGCTGATCCAATCGCGAGTTTAATAACTTGGGAGCGAGAGAGCGAACCGGATTCAAAGTGGAATACTATTGATTCAAACAATTTCAGTCATTAACCATCAAGTTACATCAAATTTAAAAATGTTTGAAATAGTAGTTGTATTGTCGAACTGAAAGTAAAAAAAGATCTTTTTAAATTGGTTTTTTTTATGAAATAAGGGGGCAATCGAGCAAACGGGTCACCTGATGGAAAGCAACTTCCGTCGCCCATGGACAGTCGCAGCATCAGAAGAGCTGTAGGTGTGTTGCCGGCTTTTTTAGAGGGAATAGGGTAATAGGGGAGGGTAGGGAAGGAAATAGGGGAAAGTAGGGAAGGGAAAAAGGTAGGGGATTGGGCCTCCGGTAAACTTACTCACTCGGCGAAACACAGCGCAAGCGCTGTTTCACGCCGGTTTTCTGTGAGCCCGTGGTATTTCTCCGGTTATGACTCTCCCACGTCAAACTCTTTTAGAATGGTCTTACATGAATTCCACTTTGCATTATGAGTCTTAATACAAGGTCGTATAGATCAGTTTCTATACGACCAATAGATGCAATTTCATACAGTATGTTTAAAAATATAATATGTTTGCATCATGATAAAAATTATCGTATAATCTGCGTACGATAATAATATGCATACGGTACGTACGCACAAAATTATCGGCCGCGCGCCGATCACACGTTACCGATTTGTAACATCACGCTGTATTTATAAACAGTAGCATAAGAAAAACAATGACTGTCCCCTTCACGCTTATAAGATAGACCGCGCGCGAGAGAGAATGGCAGACTTTTTATGATGCGTATGCAGTACGACGTCACGCCACGCGCTTATTCACAGACACTACACAAGCGCAATGTTTAAATGTGTTGATCGTGCCAGCTCTTGTTAACTGACCTGTATCATGTATGGTTAATTATACATATAATAAGTCCTAAGACTGCAATATCTTATGCAGCCGAAAAATGAAAAAACCATTTGAAAATAAGGAAAGTAAAGTGTATGTACTAAAGTATATTTTAGCCAGGAATTTCCAAAAGTATCAACTATCAAGTCCTTTAGCTAAGATTATTACGTGACTAAACGACCATGTCGCGGATAGTGCAGAGGAAGCGGGGTGGAATAAGGGTATATCGGGTGTATATCGCACAATCGCACACCACATCACTGAACTTGAATGCTTGTTATACTTCCGAGTCCTACGTACATAATATTATATATATATATATATATATATATATATATATATATATATATATATAGCTAGCAACTAACATAATGTTAGTTGCTAGCCTTTGATTGGCGTCAAAAATTAATCAAACAACGACGCTATACTGTACTCGGCGAAACATGGCGGTAGCGGTCATCAACTCCGTCAAAAACTCGTCATCTATACTTATTATAAAAAAAAGTCACTTTTTTTTCCTCATGTCCCTTTGTTCCCTTTAATCTTCAAAACTTCGCAACGGATTTTGATGATTATTTCAGTGTTAGATAGCCTATTTATCGAGGAAGGTTATAGGCTATATTTTATCACGCTAAGACTAATAGGCGCAAAGAAATAGAGGAAAATGTGGAAAAAACGGGGAAAATTATTTGAAAGGGATAACTTGAACGTGCTAATCTCAGGAACTACTGATCCGATTTGAAAAATTATTTCAGTGTTAGATAGCCCATTTATTGAGGAAGGCTATAGGCTATATTTTATCACACTTAGACTAATAGGAGAATGTGGAAAAAACCGGCCAAGTGCGAGTCGGACTCGCGCACCGAGGGTTCCGTACAAACCTGCAAGGTTTACAAAGTTCGTCATAGAAGTTTGATTTTGTTACAGCTTAAAGGTATTATAGACCTGAGTATTTGGTATGAATTTCAATTTAATACCTCTACGCGCTTATGAGGAAATGGGTAGTAAGTTTAAAATTATTAAAAAAATATATATTATGTGATGTAACTAAAAATTTATGGTTTTCGTAATTTTTCCTTTATCTATGCTATAAGACGTTGCTTCGTACCAAATTTCAAGATTCTGAGTTCACGGGAAGCACCCTGTAGGTTTTGATTCCCTTGCAAGTGTCGAAAATTTGCGGCATAAACGGCTGTATCTTTTGATTGCGTTGGTTTAGAAGTTTGATTTTTTCACAGCTTCAAGGGACAGTAGACCTGAGTAATTGATATAAATTTCAGCTTCATACCTCCACGCGTTCCTGAGAAAAAGGGTCTTGACAGACGGACGGACGGACAGACGGACAACAAAGTGATCTTATAAGGGTTCCGTTTTTTCCTTTTGAGGTACGGAACCCTAAAAACGAGAAAAATTACTCGCGAGCTACTGGAGCAATTTTCATATTATTATTTGGCACAGATAAGAAATAGACCACGTGAAGGATCATAGACTATCGATTTTAATCATTTTTTCAGTGGCTATATATCTTATACCCGTGCGACGCCGGGGCGGGTCGCTAGTTTTCTATATAAACCGCTATTGACAATGAAGTATCAGATGTTGTCAATCGCGGCTTTGTATAGAAAATGACAAGTTTTTGATAGGGAGTCAATAACCGCTACCGCCATGATTCGCCGAACAGTATAGTGAAAAGATAAACTCCTGTCAAAATATCTAGCACTTCATAAAATATTCCATAACGGAAAATCAGCCACGGAAATCCCGTAGCGTAACTTCACTATGCTTATAATAGTACCCTCACCGGTTTCGGTGACGGTGGCCGGTTCATTGAAACCAGGCCAGCTACGCAGGAGTAATTTTATAGTGCCCAAGTGTCTGCGCAGTACACAAGAGCACTCTCTATTCCTTTACTATTATTACCCAGTGGGACGGAAGACCGACACGACCGGCGAGAGATCAGGCGCAGGACCGACTTTTTACATGCCCATCCGACGCATGGATCATCTTACTTGTCAGACAATCGGGTGATCAGCCTGAATTGTCCTAACCAAACTTGGAAATAACATGTTTCCAACGCAGGAATCGAACCCACGACCTCCTAGTCAAGAGCCGCGCTCTATACCACTAAACCACGGAGGCGTTACTATGTTTATATACCTACTAAGTGACGTAGGCCATCAATAGGCAATCGAAGTCGTGGGTGTTGACGCCGTTTGTTTGCCTGTCGCTCCCGATTTAACTCCGAAACTCATCGCGCTGTTGCCTAAACAATTGATGATGTGACTATGATTTTTTAAATAATATTATATAATAATAATATCTATGGACGCTTCACACCACGTCAGTCCGGCCCCGTGCTAAGTATCTGAAGGATTTGTGTTACAGGTGCCAGACAATGGAAATATATTTAATACTTTTATACTATACATATATTTAAGATTTTTATTATATCACACACATTTTTAACACACATCCAGACCCGGGAACATTGAAAACTTTTTGTTCCGTCGGCGGGATTCGAACCCGCGACCCCCGGCTTGAGCTGCCACACACTCAACTAATTGAGGCACACAGGTAAAACATATTGTTAAAACGGGTTTTTTTGGCCGCTCGTAATGGTTATGTTTTTTTTAAAAATCGCAATAATAAACTATAATTATCATCGTTTCTGAATTCCAAGGGTCTTGGTACCAAGACCCTGATGTTTCTGAATCCCAAGGTTTCTCTGACACCTTGTCATATTGCAATATGAACTGTCATTTATGGCAAAAAAACAATGCGATGCGATGCGGCGACTTTGAAAATGAGCCGTACAAAACTAAACTTTATTAGAGACCTTGTGGAGGTGGGCTACCCTATTTTTTCGGCTCATTATAAATGCATCGCATCGTTTCGTCACGTTACAGTATGAATTGATTCTAACCCGATGGGAAGAACATATCAAAATCATAATTCCTATAAGAATAGACCCAGACTTTATAATCCCAGAAACGAAAAAATCAAATCCTATTTAGAACAAAATCAAAGCATCTCACATTTCCTATCAATAACAATCTGTCATCAGTACGGTCAACAAGTTGGCAATACGCTGGCAATACGTCAATACAACGCTAATTGTCGGGACTGTCCTGCGACGCCATACATCATTGTCACCCCAGCGATGACGTCACACTTGCAAATAGACGTTTACGGTGTATTAGCGATTGGAGAGTGATAAACAGAGAGTTCAATGATTGGAAATAATTAACACTTAAATAATAATAACGCTTATTACGCTGCGTATAAAAATAAATATCAATTGATAGCCAGTTTAATCCTTCAGGCCCCGCGCGAGCACCGGTGATCGCGACAACAATAGAATACAATAGCAATTCCTGGAAATTCCGACTGAAGTATTAACACAATTAGAACTATATTGTGTTACAATACAAACATGTATTGCATAGTAGTGTAACTCAGTAAAAAAACTAACATTTGACGACCTCCGTGGCGCAGTGGTGAGCGCGTTGGTAGCTCAAGCCGGAGGTCGCGGGTTCGAGTCCCGCCGACGGAACAAAAAGTTTATAAAGTTCCTGGGTCATGGATGTGTATTAAATATGTGTATCATATAATAAAAATCTTAAATATATGTATAGTATAAAAAGTATTAAATATATTTCCGTTGTCTGGTACCTGTAACACAAGTCCTTCAGGTACTTAGCACGGGGCCAGACTGACGTGGTGTGAAGCGTCCATAGATATTATTATTATTATTATTTAAATTCGTCCAACACAGATAGAAGAAAATGAACGACTTTTGACAAACGACGTATCATAAAATGTTTTAGAGTTTATTATATAAGTAATACCAATGACATAAGAAACAAGGTACATATAATTATTATAAACATGAGATTACAAAAATATATTTTGGTTTAGAGTGAAGATAGTTCAATACAATAGGCTACTTGACTTACTTTTCTTCTTCATGCTAATCGCTTCTTAATCATTCATTTTCACCCAAAAAAACTAATATTTTAATATTTTACACAGTAGAAACCCATAAAAATATTGATTGAAAAATATGCCCTTTAAATGGCGCCGAAAACAGCGGACAGCGCCATAGTGTGATGTCATATTTTTTGTGTTTTATACTCTCTTTATTGAAAACCTTTTTTATGTGCTAAACGTTATACGAGACTAACAATGCCAAAAAATTAGAAAAGAATTTAGAAATCATTTGCAATTTTCCCAACTACAATAAATTGAGATAATATATTATAAAACTGATGTTTTATTTGAATTATTCAAGAAAATATATTTTACAAATCTTTCTAGTCTGATTCTTATTATTTATGTACAAATAAATTTACATATAACGAGCGCGATAGTTAAAATATTTATTATTAAATTACTATTGTCAGTACAAATTAAAAATATAAAATCATATTTTCAAATCGACTTTATTTATCAATCATAAGCTTTTATTTGATGAAATACGGTTGAAATACGGTCCCTAGGCCAAGTTCTACTAGAAATATGCATTTGTTAAATGAAATTGAATATAGGTCAAGTAGCCTATTACGTATATGTATCTTAAATTACTGATTTAAATTGATCTCTCTAGAACTTTAAATTAATGTACCTATCATGTAAGTGTTCTAAAAATATATTTTATAGCACGCGCGACGTTGTGCTACATTTTTCTGCTGTCTGTTATCTGAAACGCATATGCATTGGGTCTCTGATGTCAAACATGAAGATGCTCTTCTGTATATGATTTATAGTGTGACAGTTTGAGTACATTAATCACGTGGACATGGTCGAGTCAATAGTGCGGGACAGTAATTGCCACAATTAACGGAGTATTACAGTAGCATCAATCATTGTCACCCCAACAAGATGGCCAACGATAGTGTCAAACAATCTAATTAATTAATTAATTATGAAAGTTAGTTTTAGTCCAAGTATTTTGACGATCGATTTTGACGTGACGATATGTAGTTGGAAATAACCCATAAGGTACACCGTATATTGTGAGCAGAGCTGGTTGCTTTTTTCACACAATTTTTTGGTACACACACACACATCCTAAAGTATTGTGTGGCGGTACCCACAATTCGCCTAACATTCCTGCATCGCGCTATCGAAGTTTTCTAAGCGCGTCGGTATATATACGACAACTGAAATGTATCACGCGGGCTTCGGCCTGACCGGGCATACCACCTCGCTCGGTCGGAAGATCTTCCTTTGGCCACCACATTATTCCCACATTGGTGACCCTCGACAGAACACGCCTCCTTCATCATCATCACTCCCCGCCCCTCCGCACCGCGCCAGCCAGCATCGCCTCATCGGGTACCTCGTCCACTAGCCGCAATGTACCGCGGCCTGGGCGACTCCGCATCGGCATTAACGGGCTTTCTCACTACACCGACCGGTCAGCAAGCAGAGCACATCTCTCCTGGTCAGCACGTAGCATCGGCCCCGCACGGCAGCTATCCGACTCACTAGATCCCGTGCAGCAGCTTACAGTTCCGACTCACTGGGACTCACTGCAACAGTTCCGACTCACTGGAACTCACTGGCACTGGCGACTCAAGCGACATGACTTCAAGATTCGACCTCCGGTCTTCGGGGGGGAGTGATGTGGCGGTACCTACAATTCGCCTAACATTCCTGCATCGCGCTATCGAAGTTTTCTAAGCGCGTCGGTATATATACGACAGCTGAAATGTATCACGCCTGACCGAGCATACCACCTCGCTCGGTCGGAAGATCTTCCTTTGGCCTCCACACATTATTCCCACAATTGGTTTTGCTACACCCTGTAAATATATTATACATGGAAATGTTGAACGTTCTTTTCCTGTAACTGTAAAACGTACACTATACTCTAACACGTCGTATTAAAGACATCTTTAGCCTTTTACGTCTCTACGTCAAATAGCGAAGTTAAATAAGAATGTCACAGCATTACTTCGCGCCCTTTCGCTACAAAGTACTCCAGTGTCGAACGCTTCAAATAGTTTCTATATTCGCTTCAGGGTTCAGTGATAACGGGAAAAATGTGTAAGATATTTATGTGAAAGGTATTCAAGTAATGCGTAAAGAAATGAAAGTAATGTTCTCAATCAGTTTTTAGGGTTCCGTAGTCAACAAGGAACCCTTATAGTTTCGGTCTGTCCGTCCGTCTGTCTGTCCGTCTGTCCGTCTATCTGTCTGTCCGCGGTTTTGCTCAGAGACTATAGGACCTACAAATCTGTTTAGCATGAATGCACATATTAATGATGGCAACAAAATGGCACAAGAAATCTTTAAAAAAAATTTATGGTGCCTTCCATACACATCAAGCGGGGATGAAATTTTTTTTTCGCGTCCACCCCATCGTGTGGGGTGTCGTTGGATAGGTTTTTTAAAACTATTATGAGTATTTATATATTATTTTCCGATTTAGGGATCCGTTTGTGAAATATTAAGTTTTAAAGTGGAAAAAATCTTTAAGAGTCCAGTGTCCCCCTTCTAGCAGCTAAACGGTTGCTTTTGGAAATGTGAAAAAATTCACGGGAGTAGGAAATATGCTGAATTTAAAAGAAAAATTATCACGGCTAAGAAGACTTCATAAGTTATTGAGTAATACTCGATAAACTAAAAAAAATGTTTTCGGCGAACTATAACGGAACTTTTCGTTCAAATTCCTTTGAAAGTAACTAAGATGATGTTGTTAGTAGTGTAAAACACGTTATAAATGTATTTTACACATTCATTGACCACACGAAAATTAAAAAAAAAACTAGTGGTATTACGGAACCCTATATTGCGTGTGGCCCGACACGCACTTGGCCGGTTTTTATTAACACGTTTTTATTAGCTTCACTTGTAACTATATATCAAAGTTAAGTATGTAAGAAAATCTTGGAATCATAATTTGACCCACTTCCTGGTCTGAGTTCTGATGACAATACATGACTAGCTAAGGAAACGTCATTACAAATCTAATATGGCGGCCTCCCCAAGATGGCGGACAGGATATTTGAAATGCACCCCCATGATATTATGGGGGTTATAATATACGAAAAAATAGTTGCGTGACTTAAATCCAACATGGTGGACATTCAAGATGGCTAAAGCGTGTTTTTTAGTTTTTAACCCATCAAGCCCCATAGCGTATGGGGTGAGCGAGACACAATAGAATACCAATAGATTTCCAAGAATCCACGATCGAAGGATTAAACTATTATATTTTCTACTGCTAATTTGATAGATATTCAGATAATAAGATTTAAAAAATCAGAGATAATAACCGAAATGACGTAGACGTATTAGCACAGTTGAGTTGGCGTCAAGTCGGTGTAAAGAGGGATGAAGTTTAGGCAGCTTACATTCGAAGATAATTGCATCAACCTAGAAATCAAAAATGTACGGGAATTGACAACGCTTGCGATGCCTTATATCAAATCCCAGGCATTAATAATTATCGTTACAGTTTATCTAAATCAGATTCATAACTCAATACTTTAGAACAAAGTTAAATGCAAACTCCATTACAAACTCCTTAATTAATAGATACGAATCGGTCCCTTTACTATACTATGTCTCATTAATCGATAGTTAATTCCCTTATCATGTCCACCTGATCAGCCGTGGTGAAGGTGGGCGGAGATTTACCCCAGAGACAAATGTTACCCAATAGACAAGAACGGAGAACTAGAGAAACTTCATATTGTAGAACTTTGCCATGAAGCAATTTTAATATTCAAACACTTATGGTTTTACCATAAAAGATTTAAACATCTGTTGAACAGTTGATTAGAGAAGAATTCAGTGCATAATGGTCTCAAAACTATTCAAAAGTTTCTAGATTTTTTGTGGTGAGACTGTTATTGTTTGTTAGGCTTGCAGTAACTACTTTCTTTAAATTTTACCGGAAAAATTCAAAGGAAATAGGTCTCGAGTACAATTTGGACTCACGTAAGAACACATTTTTGTAAAATTATATGTCTGAGATACAAATTAGTATACTTATTATAAAACAAAGTCGTATTTTTCCCTCATGTCCCTTTGTTCCCTTTAATATTTAAAACTACGCAAAAGATTTTGATGATTCTTTCAGTGTTAGGTAGCCCATTTATCGAGAATGGTTATAGGCTATATTTTATCACGCTAAGACTAATAGAAGCGAAGAAATTGAGGAAAATGTGGAAATACGGGGAAAATTATTTGAAAGGGCTAACTTGAACGCGCTAATCTCAGGAACTACTGGTCAGATTTGTAAAATTATTTCAGTGTTAGATAGCCCATTTATCGATCGGCTATATTTTATCACGCTAAGACTAATATAATAAATATAATATAATAGAATAGAGTGAACTTCTTAATATTAATTGGTACCTCCTCGTTCGCACGACAGCTTAAAAGCGTCGCATGAAAACCTGAAGTTGGCGCTTATATTTAAAGGGAAATACGTACAAAATTGCATGTACGGACAAAATGACATAGTGCCCTTATTTCAAAATTGGGGGGTTTTAGACACATTTCCGCGATTGTATCACGTCACGGTAGTCATATTAACAATCCTGCCAGACTTTCAGTGCCATTCTCACAGTTGCGCCGAATTAAGCAGATCAAACGTGTTTCTCGCCTTCAAAAGTTTATTTATTAAATGGTTTTCTCCTGTTTTCTGGCGAGTTAGTTGCTGTCATTTGTTGTAATTTGTATTAAAATCGAAGAACTATGCTAGTAGCCAGTGATTTATATGAACTTTATTGCAAGCATTAAATTATTTGATGGAATTTTGATATTTATTTGTTTTTGGTTACATTTGGACAAAATGAAATACAAACAATATGGACAAAATGACATACCATGTTACATGTACAGTGTTTCTGATAGTTAACATTTATTATTTTGTTACGGGGGTCGGGGATATGCCGCGAAACTACGAAAGAAAAACTAATCGGCAGTCTTGGAGCCAAGAATCCATGAGTATGGCCATAGTATGGATATTGAAGCATGGAAGGAAAAAATGGGATGGGAATTGGCAGCAAAAACATTAATTGGTTTCTCAGGCGACGCTTAGAAGATAATTATGCACTCAGTATGAACAAAATCTTGAATTGTAACTCTAAGGATTAGAAAGAATCTCAAACGATTAAATTATTGTGGTTATTTAAAATGTGTATGTCATTTTGTCCATACTATATGGACAAAATGGTTTTTGTGATTAGTCATATTTTTTCTTTTTGTATGTTTTATTATAGTTCCTACTTAATTAAAATACTGTATTACTGATAGTCAATGAACCTAAGATAACGTTAAACCGTTGAGACTACTTATAATGTCATTAAATTAAAAAATATGATTGAAAAACAAAACCCCCTGTCATTTTGTCCGTACTTCCCCTACATAGTAACTATTAAACATAGTACAGTTGGATGGTAGATTTTCAAAAAATATCCTTGATCATTGGATAAATTTTTGTATTTGCATGTTTCACACACATAATCAGCCGCTATAAGGAAAAAAGGATCAAAATGTTTTATTCCAATTACCCTGGTTTGCTAGAGTCAATTTATTTTCTCACTTTTTGCCATCAGACTTATAACTATTTAGTAATCTGTGTAAATTTAACGCCTAACGCCAATGTTCCACGTCGAAAATCGTAACGTTTTCTTGTCAATACCATGAGTATTATTTGTGTCATTTCAAGGTTTTTAACGCCCGTTACAAAAGCAATCATGCGAAGGAGGGCTTACAAACGACAAGTAATGTATGGTTAAAGACAGATCCGCTAAGCATTTTAGTACCAAAACACCAAGTAATAAGATCGAAAAGTTGTCTATCTTCGACTGTACATCGATTTATTTTTATTCCAGTTTTATTACGCAATCTGTTCCTAGAGTTATACAATGTCTTATTGCCCTGAACGAGTCATTACTCGGAGAAGCGTATTGAAAGTGTTATACGGACGGTCCACGTACACTCACTTATAAAACTTTGCTCGTATATTGTTCTGGACTCATCACTGACCTCCATACAAGTACGCTGGACTAATGATACCCTTTGAAATGACAGCTATTTTTTGTGCCTATTTGAAGCGGAATCAGCGCCCCCAATGCGGGGGAAGAGAACTAAATCTGACGTAAAAATGACGTTTGAAAGCCGCCATATTGGCGCTGATAGCAGGTAGTGAGAGTACTTGGAAGTTGGAACTTATACTAGTGATGACAACTGTTGTTATTGGTTGTGGTTACGTCAAATTTAGTTCTCTTCCCCCGCGTTGGGGGCGCTGATTCCGCTTCAAATAGGCACAAAAAGCAGGTGGGTATCATAAGTCCAGCGTACTTGTATAATGAAGGTCAGTGGGATTCATCCACGTTATCCCACGACTACCGTAAATTATATTTTGCGATGATAAAAAGTAGCAATTTTTATGGATGAAGTAGTTCCAAAGCTTATTCAATAAAAAATAATTTTTCTTTTTCTCGTTATAAAAATCATCGAAAAAATACTCAACATCTATTTTTGTTACTGTATAATTTATGGTAAAACAACAACAACTGGATGAGTTAATCCATAATAATATTATAAATGCGAAAGTGTGTCTGCCTGTCTGGTACCTTTTCACACTTAAACTGCTAAACAGTTTTTGCTGGGTAGGTATGGAGATCCTATATGTACTCAAAGTGAGTCCCGGAATAAGATACTTTTTATCGCGAAAAAATTAGCGGTCCTCACACGATTAACGAATTTTGTCGTTAATAAAAATTCGTAATCTAGTATTAAAATAAGTTGACACTATATTTTTTATTATTTCATGAATTTACCCATTAAGTCCCATACGAGCACCGGTGATCGCGACAACAATAGAATACAATAGCATTTCCAAGAGTCCCCGATTGAAGGATTAATAATATATTTAAATAATCCCCGTTAAGTGCCATTTTCAAACTTTAATCTACTTATCAAGGCGCGGCGTTTCAAAATGGCGTTCCTCCTCATTTATTTTTCACGATCGGAGAATTTATCTTCCAATACTCTTAAGTGAATTAAAGCAGCTGAGTTAAGATCGTGAAAAAAGGTAATATTGTTCGATGGAGCGGGGCGTTCCCGAAATGATTCCTAATTCAATGAGAACTGAATTATAAAGGAAGGTAATGGGATTGGTCCATTGCTCATTACCGGATTAGCTTTTTTAACATCATAAAAAGCTATAATATCATTACAATTGTAGACGTAAGCAATCCAGTAAAGTAAAAAATCCAGTTACTTATCCACTTCATCAGAAGTGGATAAGTAACTCTTTTTTTTCATAAAGGCTTTAGGACCGGAAAAATCATTTGAAATTAAAAAATGTGGATTTCATAATATATAGCCACGTCATGATCTAGTAGGTAAGTTACGACGGTTCTTCAAATTGTTATTAGGGAAAAAAATGTGTCATGTTATAAATGTTATCTAGTTATCCACTTCACCCGCCTACGTCTTCAATTATATTGTAGCGAAATTAATTTTCTTTTCCAATTCTGCAGATATTATTTATAATCTTATATAATATCACAGTGTAATAAATAGATATCTATTTATTACACTGTATTAATAATATTATGAAATTCTCGTCTAATCTTCTTAAACTTATAAAAAATTCTCGTGTCACTATGTTAGTTCCGTACTCCACCTAAACGGCTTTGCTGATTTTTACCTATATGCATATTCAGTAGGTCTGAGAATCAGCTACTGGCTACTTCTTATATTTGCATTTGTTGAATAAATAATAGTAAATTATTACAACCTGAGACTGACGGCGACCATTGTTTGTGCGACGGGATAGCGATGGACGTTGCCATGGTAACATACTTATTTAGCCACTTCAATAAAATAATATGGGCAATATTGAAAGATTTTATTAAAGAAATTGTTTACTACACACAGGGAATATTGTATCTCTAAAACTTGTATCTCTAAAACAATACATAATTGCACGTCCATTTTGTGTTAAATACCAGCTGAAATTGGCTGTCGGGGCACAAATTGGCGCGGTTTTCTTTTCGATCGACGGCGAAACCGCTCGAAAATACTTGAAGCACTAAACAGAGATAGGGTTGACAGTCAAATGTTTTTATTCATGGCGAATTTATTTTTGAGTTAACCAAAAATAATCTTACCACGTTATTGCGACGCCTACTTACGACTTTTTAGCGAGTTTTTTCCATCTTACGATCATGAATTACGCACCTAGGACAGGAAAATATTCGCCTCGGCCAACAAACATAATATTATTGTGATCTGAGGCTTTCTTATTTACTGCCCATGGTGCGTTGGTATACCATTTTTCTCCTCGACGGAGGCGGAAAACGGCAACATCGGTAAGCGCAGCGGGATGAAAGTTAATGTTTTCCGCCCGGAGGTGAGAAAATAATATTGTGTCCCTAACTCGACTTTACCTAACTTACTTATACTATTTGTAAGTTTGGCGCGAACATCAAAAAAGATCGCAAAGCCGCTCTGTCTGTCTGACTGCGCCTGTCAAAAGTTTCTAATATAACTAAATACACAACTATAAAGTAGCTTTCTATCAAAGAAAAGGAAGAATAGACAGTGAGTCATTCTCACAGAACATTTTTAAATTAGTCCCTAAAATACAATAATTAAAAATTTCTTGCGTTTCAACCCTTACTGACTGCAATAGAAAATATTTCGACACCCCTATTTGAGATCTCTACCCCCTTCGCCAAGCACGTACCGCTAGCGCAAAGCCACATTGTTTCGTTGCGTAGCGTCGTCTTCGAAACGCAATAACTGAATGACATCTGCGGGGACTTGCGACAACTCATACAAAACCGTGTCAACGTAGTTTATCAGTTTCACATCATACCGTCTGTGGTTCCTCAAAAAATATGGCATTTAACGTCTTTTAAAATAACTAAAAAGTATTAAGTAAACCTATTTGACTATGATAGTTTGTTAACCTATTTTTGTCTCAAAAGTTGTGTATTACACACAACTTTTGAGCCAAAAACTTGAACTTCACAAGTCATGTAACGTATCTAACTTATGATGTTCACACCACATGCGGAAAAGGTTATTCAAAAATAGTGGATCAATATAATTGCTTAATACACACAAACGAGGGTGGGTAAAAACTAATCGTAGAATAAGTTGGTAACGTCGCATCAAAGCTGCGGCATCGCAATGCAACTAAACAAAGTGGCCCCACTCAACTGCAATATTAAAACTCAACAGTTTATTTCGTTGCTCTTTGCTTAGCAAAATATTTTGAACAAGTGCAATGTTTTATTAATTCTAATAACCCGCAGTTACGGAAACGTAACTTGAAGTTAAAATGCTACTAAAATATTTTTCGAAGCATGTTATTTCAATGAAAATATTAAAGTGACTATTACTTATTTACCTTGTAATTTTTATATTCGTGTAGGTAACACAAAAGAAACTAACCCACGACAAGATATATATTTGAACCGTACATTTTGCCACCATAAGAAGTAGCCGTTGTCCAATATCTCTCATATATCAAAATCTGTCCCTATATGTTGGAACATACTCAATACAAACATAAGAATAATAATTTTTCATACTGGTAATGCATTTTGTATTAGTAGGGTATGTAAATCAATGTACACTATTGCGGAAAACGTTGCCAGCTGAACAATGAAGAGGGAAATGTACATTTTCATGGGTACTGAAAAGGGCAGGGGATAACCTATCTACTAACATCTCCCCACAGTTGAGTACAGTCAAAAACGATTACTTTATACTGTGGGAATAAGCGTGGTGGCCTCAAAGGAAGATCTTCCGACCGAGCGAGGTGGTATGCCCGGTCAGGCCGAAGCCAACTGACGTCATTTCAGACGTTGTATAATATTATAATATCTTGCCGGTCTCTGAAACTTCGATAGCGCGATGCAGGGTAGTTAGGCGAATTGTGGGTACCGCCACAATACCATTCTTACCGTCAAATGGGAACAAATTGTGGTACACCGGCACGCAGGTGCAACACAATAGAGAATATATTATAATGTATTTTAATGTAAGTACTAGCGACCCGCCCCGGCGTCGCACGGCTATAAAATATACAGCCACTAAAAAATTATTAAAATCGATAGCCTATGATCCTTCACGTGGTCTGATTCTTATCTGTGCCAAATAACATAAAAATTGCTCCAGTAGTTCGCGAGATAAGCCCTTTCAAATAATTTCCCCCGTTTTTTCCACATTCTCCTATTAGTCTTAGCGTGATAAAATATAGCCTATAGCCTTCGTCAATAAATGGTATAATTAACACTGAAATAATTTTTCAGATCGGACCAGTAGTTCCTGAGATTAGCACTTTCAAGTTAGCCGTTTCAAATAATTTTCCCTGTTTTTTTTCCACATTTTCCTCTATTTCTTCGCTCCTATTAGTCATAGCGTGATAAAATATAGCCTATAGCCTTTCTCAATAAATGGGCTATCTAAAACTGAAAGAAGTTTTAAAACCGGACCAATAGTTCCTGAGATTAGCGCGTTCAAGTTAGCCGTTTCAAATAATTTTCCCTGTTTTTTTCCACATTTTCCTCTATTTCTTTGCTCCTATTAGTCTTAGCGTGATAAAATATAGTCTATAGCCTTTTTCAATAAATGGGTTATCTAACACTGAAATAATTTTTCAGATCGGACCAGTAGTTCCTGAGATTAGCACGTTCAAGTTAGCCGTTTCAAATAATTTTCCTTGTTTTTCCACATTTTCCTCTATTTCTTAGCATAGTTCATCGATTTTAATACAAATTACAACAAATGACAGCAACTAACTCGCCAGAAAACAGGAGAAAACCATTTGATAAATAAACTTTTGAAGGCGAGAAACACGTTTGATCTGCTTAATTCGGCGCAACTGTGAGAATGACACTGAAAGTCAGGCAGGATTGTTAATATGACTACCGTCACGTGATACAATCGCGGAAATGTGTCTAAAAGCCCCCAATTTTGAAATAAGGGCACTAAGTCATTTTGTCCGTACATGCCATTTTGTACGTATTTCCCTTTAAATATAAGCGCCAACTTCAGGTTTTCATGCGACGCTTTTAAGCTGTCGTGCGAACGAGGAGGTACCAATTAATATTAAGAAGTTCACTCTATTATTTTTAGCTTATTTATAGCATTCCAAGCAAACCTCTAAGCCGATTTATATGAACACTAGCGACCCGCCCCGGCGTCGCACGGGTATAAAATATATAGCCACTGAAAAAATGATCAAAATCGATATCCTATGATCCTTCACGTGGTCTACTTCTTATCTGTGCCAAATAACATAAAAATTGCTCCAGTAGTTCGCGAGTTCTGTTACTGTTCGTTCTCGAGCCTTGTGTAGTGCAGACGTGTTTACAGTCTTGTTCCGACATCGTCATACAAAATTAAACCGTATATCGTTTATCATAAGGCACAATTTAACAATTTTCTCCCCGACGTGTATCGGTCAAAGAGTAACATTGAGACAGAAGCGCACAATGTTTCGATCACCGGACGAAGAGGATAAATACGCTTCTAATCCCGAAATAAGAAAATCTCTGGAAGAGTGGAATGTGACCTTACGTTCAAAGCGGAAGCACGATGATGAATTGACTTCATCAATTGAAGGCATCACATCCAAAGTTATGGCTACTATGGAGGTCTGGAAAGCTGAGTTTAAAAAAAGTTTGTTAAATATAACAACTGAGCTCAACACTTCAATAACAGCAGATATAGAAAAACTCGGTGCGTCTCTCAATACTTCTCTTGCTGAAATCAAATCGGACATAAGCAATATGCATCAGGAATATAGAGAAATAAAAAAACAAGTCCAGTCTTTAGAGCTGAAACAAAAGGGCACTGTAACTCAGGTAGCAGCTATCGAGAAGTCTATACAGTTTCACAGCGATCAGTACGATACCCTTAACAAAAAGATGGATTCAATGGCAGTTGGGAAAAGGACTATCGAGACACTAGAATCCAAAATAAATATGCTATCAAATGAAAATAATCGCTTGCAGTTGGAATTGAACGCTAATAATCAAAGAGAAAGGCTCTTAAATTTAGAAATTGTGGGAGTTCCAGAACAAAGAGACGAAAATTTAATTGACATCTTTTATAACATAACAAAACACTCTGAAGTAAATATCTCGCGGGATGATGTTCTCGAGATTAACCGTATAACGCCGAGACAGAAACAACAAGGACGTCCAAGAAATATTATTGTAAAACTGAAATCCCGTCTTATAAAAGATAATATTATATCTGGCATACGTAAGAACCGCCTCTCCGCCAACGTCTTGGGTTTTAAAGGCAATGAGTCACCAATATACGTAAACGAACATCTTACACCACTGAACAAGTTGCTGCTGAAAAAGTGCAGAGAGGCTGCGAAACAAAAAAACTATCAGTACGTGTGGACAAAACATGGCAGAATTTTCGTGAGGAAAAACGATACATCTCGAGCACTTCAAATTATACAAGAAGCAGATGTACTGAAGATGGTTTAGTCGGCGTTCATCCCATTAAAATCATCAATTTTTTCAGTAACGTATTATTGCATGTTACACAAAAAATACTCATTTCACAATTTGCACATTTAATGTCATTAATATTATATCCACACTGTAGAAACCTGATCATTTTTGGTGATGTGAATTATGTAAAAGTAACTCTCAGTACAATAATTAAAAACTTATGCATTGGTTCCTCTAGTACAATACTTACTTACTCATTGACATCTTTAAAAACAGGCACTAATATTTTTTCTCAATCTACCCACACAATAGGTCACACGCTAAACAAGGGTGCAACACTTTATTATAATCATGGTATGAACAATATGTTTAAGGCTTATGCTATATTCTCATTTATATTTACCTATAATAAACTTCTTATGATAGCATTAACAAGTGTCAATTATAACAAACAATTTTGTACTACGATTCTGGTCACCTTATTACTAAATATACAAAAAAATACTAAAAAAATAATATTTACGAATCTTAAAATTCTTTCAGACATACAAATGATGTTAGGGCGCTTGCAAACTACCATAAACCGAAAGTTGTGTAAACTTCCCATTCTTAGTCTTTCACGTGTAAAGCGCGCACTATTGTTGATCGCATGTAATGTATTTGCAGTCATTAGTGGACCGGTTTGTTCGATGTGGTACTCAGCTGTTGTTATCGCCCAGCCCGCTCGGCGCCCGCGCCTAGTGATTTTTATTCTAACTATGAACCGCTGGATAACAGTTATAACGTCAACTCTTTTAAATGTTACTCGCAACATGTTTGTTTTTTGCAATTACAGCATTTATGTTAATCCACATCACAGGTATTTACGTAAATTACTGGTGATTTTATACCTCACGCCTAAACTTATAACACTTGACATAATATTTAAATGTTCTCTGTTGATAAGTCTTTATTCGCTTGTCTCCACTTGATAAGTCTTTATTCGCTTGTCTCCACAACATTATTTTACTATTTTGGTACTATTAAAAAACCGTTTCGATTAATATACTATTATATAATTATAGTCGTCGTTTCTAATGATTGTGATGCGACTTGCTACTACTTATATTCTTTGATAAGACGACACACACTAGTATATAGCCTCGAACGTTTTATTTTCTGTTTCTTATACATTTTAGAGCATTCTTATATAACTTTTTAACAATTATTTTTTTTTTAAACATGGAAACTAACGAATTAAACGTCTACTACCAAAACGTTCGAGGCTTAAGAACAAAGTGCGAAGATCTGAGACTTAGTATTCTAAATAATGATTACGACGTAATAATATTAACTGAGACGTGGTTACACGACGGCGTATTCGACGGCGAGGTGTGCGACGACAGGTACGACGTGTTCCGCGCGGACCGCGACCCGGTCGCCAGCGGCAAGCGCATGGGCGGCGGCGTCGCCGTGCTGGTGCGCCGCGCGCTGGCGGCCGTGCCGCGCGCCCGCGACTGTTCCACTGTTGAGACGCTGTGGGTTACTATACCTTCGAGAACTTGTTCCTCGACTTCGGACCTGCACTTCTGTGCAGTTTACATTCCACCTAATCCGAGACGTCTGCCTAGCGAACTAGAAGTAGTCGGTAAAGCGGTTATCGATATGGTGGAAGTCTGCCCGAACGATAATTTTATTATAATTGGGGATTTCAATCTTTCTTGTTTCCATTGGGACGAGTACGGTAGCTCTCTGATTAGGAAAGGATCGGTGGAGATCCAAACTTCAGGTGCGAAATTATTGGATCTTTTTTCTTTTAGAGGCCTCCACCAATACAATCTACTTAAAAATCATTGTAATAACACTCTTGATCTAGCTTTTTCAAATCTCCCATTGAATTTAACCCGTGTCTCTGTACCCCTTCTCAGCGAGGATCGTGCTCACCCCTCTTTTTCGTTTACCGTACTGGATTTAAACATCACACCCTTACGCGAGGCCGATGTCCAGAAGTTTAATTTTAGAAAGGCGCCTTATACATCTATAAATGATCACTTCAAAGACTTCGATTGGTCTGTCCTATCTACGGGCACCTTGGATGAAGCGGTAGACTTTATGTACGATATTATTAATCGCTGTGTCAAGTTACACGTACCCATCAGCCGAATCTCGGGCAAACGATCATACCCAAAGTGGTACTCGCCCGCACTTATAAATATTATTAAAGAAAAAGCTAAGGCGCACTCCCGTTGGAAAAAATTTGGCAACAAATTAGATTATGACGAGTTTTCTTTATTGAGGTCGAGAGAGCATCGGATTAAAAAGGATTGTCTTCGTGACTATACCTCAAACTGTGAGCGTAATATAAAAAACCACCCGAAGTTATTTTGGACTTATATCAAAACGCTGCGGGGTGGCTCAGCTTATCCCAAAAAACTAAGATTAAATGGAACGGAGTACACAGACGGCCAAAAAATGTGTGACGCTTTTAGTTCTTTTTTTCAAAGCGTATTCGGTACACCTTCCAGGCCTCAAACTTTTTCGCAATTAACACATTCATGCACTGACATAGTTTCTAATATTCAAACTACGAAATCTGCAGTCATGAAAATTTTAAAATCTCTTGATACCAACAAGGGAGCAGGCAGCGATGGTCTACCTGCCTTATTTTGGTCCCGTTGCTCCGATTCGCTCTCTCTTCCCCTAACAATATTATATAATCGATCTTTAAAAGAGGGAATCTTTCCTCGCAAGTGGAAAGCTGCCCAAATAGTACCCATACATAAAAAGGGTTCGCGCATGGACATAAAAAATTACAGAGGCATCTCTATATTGAATGTACCGGCAAAAGTTCTCGAAAAAATTGTCTACAATTATATATATACCATCTTACATCGTTCCATACCTAATGAACAGCATGGCTTCTTAAAAGGTCGTTCCACTACTACTAACCTGGCTTGTTTCTCTAACTACATCTTAGAAAATATGGAAGGTGGTGGTCAAATCGACGTAATATACACGGATTTTGAGAAAGCCTTCGATCGTGTAGACCACAATATTCTTCTTCAGAAGTTACAAGCTCTCGGCATTCATGGAGACTTGTTACGATGGATGAAATCCTATCTGTCAAACCGATCTCAAGCTGTGGTCATGGGTGGCTATCGCTCGGATTTCATTATTGTTCCCACTGGCGTCCCCCAGGGCTCTCATTTAGGTCCACTCCTTTACAATGCGTACCTATATGATATAGGATCTTACATAAAAAACTCAAAGTATCTAATGTACGCAGACGATAAGAAGGTTTTTCTTAAAATTAGAACACATAAGGACTGTATTCTACTTCAAAACGATTTAGACAATTTACTTTCATATTATGCTTTGAACAACATCACAGTAAACTCGGGTAAATGTGAGTGTATCACCTTTACTCGAAAACCTAATCCTGTTACTAATCACTACAACTTTGATGGAATCGTTATTAAAAGAAAACGAAGTATCAGGGATTTGGGTGTCTTTTTAGACGGCAAATTCATGTTCTCGGACCACATTGAAAATATTGTCTCCAAAGCTCACAAAAACCTTGGATTTATTCTGCGTAGCTGTAAATCTTTTTCAAATCCTACAGCTCTTATGTCAATCTACTCAGCTTATGTCAGGAGTATACTGGAATATAGTTGTCCTATTTGGACTCCAAACTACATTATTTACAAAAGCAGATTAGAGAGAATACAAAAGATGTTTATTAATCACCTGAACTATAAAAGCCGCAAATTCTTTGATACCTATGAAGATGCCTGTGATGGACATAATCTGTTAACTTTAGAGCAGAGGCGCATTGTTCTAGATATGGGATTTCTCTACGATATTTTAAATAATAGGATAGATTGTCCACACCTTGTCTCTAAAATCTCATTTCGAACCCCAAAATCCCGAACCCGTAAGACCCCGCTACTGCATGTTCCATTACATCAAACCAATTACGCACAAAATTCTGTCCTAACTCGTATCACTCATATATATAATAAACATTTTAATGATATTGACTTATTCACTCATTCTAAAGCTAAATTTAGAAGTCAAGTAATAAAATCGGTAAAAAGCCTGAAACATTGACTAAAGGAATATTACTGCTTGTTAAAATTAATATTTATTAAAAATTATATAAATAATAAGGCTATATTTTTATGAGTAGTATACTGAGAGTTATTTTATTTTATTTTACTTTATTATTTTATCTAGCTATTAATCTTAACATTTAATTAACTACAATAATTACAATGTACACATTGAGTCTTCTCGATCAGTGTCTTCTTTAGTGATTTTTTGTAATAATGTGCTTTTGTTATTTTAGTTATTATTATTTTTTTTTAGTTTGTACTGCACTATTATGATATATGGGAAACCTGTTATTGGCTTTACTGTATGTAAAACGCTCTTTGTTAATTTTATAAGTATATAAGCTGTTGGTTTTCAAAATAAATAAAATAAAAATAAAAATAAAAAATAAGATAAGCCCTTTCAAATAATTTCCCCGTTTTTTCCACATTCATTTATTAGTCTTAGCGTGATAAAATATAGCCTATAGCCTTCCTCGATAAATGGGCTATCTCACACTGAAAGAAACATTAAAATCCGTTGAGTAGTTTTAAAGATTAAAGAGAACAAAGGGGCAAAAGTTTTTATAATAAGACGTATAGTTAATGTTATTTATGCAGAGAGTTAAATATTTTTAAACTAAAAATAATCATGAATTTATTTACTAACTCTCCGCGTCAACCACAAGTTAAAACTAACTAATCAGTTATGCGCGATCCGGTGACCTGTAAAAACTACTACTTCATGAATAAAATTACAAGTTTGCGCTAATAATTCGCACTGGTGCAGAGTATTAATTAATCAAGAAACTCCGTTATATCGTTTCTTTGAGAACACTAGACGTGCTCTTAATTTTAAGACAACGCTCCAGAATAATTTTAGTGCAAAATTTTCATCGAATGATAATATTGTTTCAGTCCACAATGTATAATTAATTATAGACGTTAGAACTTATACATCATAATTAAGTTAATTACTACTCACACTGAGTGTAACAAAACTAAGTGATAATACTTTAGGGTGTGTACGTGTTCCTTGTAGTTCACTGTGAAAATGACAGCACTGAAATACCAATATTTTTTTGTGATTTTAGGGGCAAGCGTGTCTCGAGTTTTTCTATACAAAAGTAACAAAAAAATTGCTCTTTCATCGCTGATACTTTTACAGTGAACTCTGCATACGGGCACAGAATATAATAATATATTAGTAGATACGGGTCTCATACACATTTTTTGCGTGAATATCAAACAAACTTTTGCATATTTTATGTAGTTTTAATGATATTTGTTTAAAAAGTAAATGGAAATTAGCGGTTGCAACTTCATGTTAGTCTTTAGTCGGCAACTTCACGGAGCACGTGAACGTTAAACGAAGAATTCCCCAAAGATAAGAACAATTTTCATTCGGAAGAGAATTTATGTTCGAACTATCGCGAGTTGAGCAAAAGTTGAAGTAATTATATCAGAACTAGGTAAATTTTGTGTTTTATAAGTGGTGTAATGGATGTGCTTAGAGAATGATAAATTGGTTTTATGTCAAGAAATATCATACATGAGTTAAAGGCTATAAGAGTTGTACTGATACGTAACAAAAAATAAATTTGATGGCTGAATTTTGATACAGCTTAGCGCAGATAAATATTATAAAGAAAGGAAAAGATGTGCGCAACAAACTCAAAATACTCGAGGCCAAATGAAACTCACTCAATATCGCGATATGTTGTTACAATAGGGTAGGGGATAAAAATTGACAAAAATGTCTCAGGCGTATAATATTACACAAATTTCAGAACCTCTGTTCTGGGCGCTACTAGCACATACAGTAAAAACTCGACCAAAATCCGACATGTAGCACACGTTACAGAATATTGACAGAAACTTTGCCGGTTCTGCTTTTAACGTGAAAACATTGCGCTGCTATATCCTATTTAATAATAATAGCTCCCACACCGGTTTCGGTGACAGTGGCCGGTCTCATTGAAACCGTGCCAGCTACGCAGGAGAATTTTGTAGTTCCCAAGTGTGTGCGCAGTACACAAGAGCACTCTCTATTCCTTTACTCTCATAACCCAGTGGGACGGAAGACCGACACGACCGGCGAGAGATCAGGCGCAGGACCGACATTTTACATGCCCATCCGACGCATGGATCATCTTACTTGTCAAACAATCAGGTGATCAGCCTGCATTGTCGTAACCAAACTTGGAAATAACATGTTTCCAACGCGGGAATCGAACCCATGACCTCCGAGTCAAGAGCCGCGCTCTATGGTATAAACCACGATCCTATTTATGGTTACCGCGTAAGTAT
This sequence comes from Lysandra bellargus, assembly GCA_905333045.1. Classification (NCBI taxonomy): domain Eukaryota; kingdom Metazoa; phylum Arthropoda; class Insecta; order Lepidoptera; family Lycaenidae; genus Lysandra; species Lysandra bellargus. The sequence continues at coordinate 7,240,602 of HG995363.1, read as the reverse complement.
AATATTTAACGTTTTAATTTGCGGCGGCGACAGTCTGCTGCGTCACTTCCGTCAGCCTCAATCATCGCACCAGTCTAGCGAACCGGAAAATGTAGGATACAGCATCATCATCGATTTCTAGCTAAATCCATACTAATATACTATACTAATACTATACTTCCATACTAATTTATAAATGCGAAAGTGTGTCTGTCTGTTACCTCTTCACGCTCGAACCGCTGAACCGATTTCGCTGAAATTTGGCATGGAGATACTTTGAATCCCGAGAAAGGACATAGGATACTTTTTATTCCGAAAAAATGTACGGTTCCCGCGCGATAAACGAATGTTGGCGCAACGGAGTTGCGGGCGTCATCTAGTAATATTATAAATGCGAAAGTGTATCTATCTGCCTGTCTGTCTGTTACCTCTTCACGCCTAAACGGCTAAACCGATTGGGCTGAAATTTGGTACAGAGATACTTTGAGTCCCCGGAAAGGACATAGGATACTTTTTATCCCGAAAAAATGTACGGTTCCTACGCGATAAACTAATTTTGGCGCAACAGCGTTGCGGGCGTCATCTAGTTATCTATATGCATGGTCCAAACTTTAACAGAATAGGAGTTAGTAGCATAACAACTTGCAAATTCTGCGAGGAGGAGGACGAGACACCTTTTTTTTAACGGGCTTTGGCCCACCACACATACCCACCACTGTATCTCCTGTGTCGCCAGGACCGACAGCGGTATCCAACCACGAAAACCCTTTGATATGATCTCAGGGAGCCCGAGGGACATGCTAAATCTGTCTTGGGACCCGCAACGAAATTAATCAGAAGAAAATAGGAGGAGTAGGAAGATTCCGATTTCCCTCCCCATAAAAGCGGGAGACAGCACAAAGTTGCAATGACCGAAAGTCAAAGAACTTAAGGGGGAGCACCACGGAAATAAGGTTAATAATTGTGACTCCTAAGCTAACGCTAAGTTAATATCGGAGTTTATTGTGTTTGACTGTTGCCAATAATAATTGTGACGAAAACGCTTAAAGGCACGGAAGTTCCTAGCGCTGTCCACGAGATCACCATAGTATGCGACTCCAGATGTACAGAATAGGTTGTTTAGCATAGTAGTTCTTTCGTCCTGCCAGAGACTGCACTCCCAGAGAACATGATGAGCGGTTTGTTCAAACATGTTGCCTTCGGTCGAGCACTCGCACATGGGTGAAGCTACTAGTTTAAATCCGTAAAGTTTGGCGTCAAAATTTCACCGACGAGACACCTATTCACCTTCTCCTGGACTGTCCTGCTCTACTAGAGAAGAGAAAAAACAGACACCTCATCCACAGAGGAAATTCGTGGCACCAACCCCAACCTCATCGTCCAATTTATGAGCAGCATTTGGTTGGGGACGGTACCCTGGTGTGAAGGAGCCACAATCCTCAAGGGTCACAGTGACGTCTACATCCACAATGACCTACCTTCAGCGCAAAAAAGGTCAAAACAGCAAGGTCATACATACATTGAATACTAACAATATCTTTGGATGCTATGCATCACGTCAGTCTGGACTTGCGGTAAGTTCTCTAGGACTTGTGTTACGGATACCCCTGACACAAGTACAGAAAACGGAAATTATATTATGCTAAATGATGCCCGCAACTCCGTTGCGCCAAAACTCGTTTATCGCGCGGGGACCGTACATTTTTTGGGAACAAAATTTATCCTATGTCCTTTCCCGGGACTGAAAGTGTCTCCTTGCCAAATTTCAGCTAAATTAGTTTAGCGGTTTGGGCGTGAAGAGGTAACAGACAGACAGACAGACACACTTTCGTATTTATAATATTAGTATGGATACAGTTAATGGCTTTATTCTATTCATATTGATAAACATAATTGCCACTTTGTTTGTGAAGCAGCAGGAATCATTGGCAGCTTTACACTTTCGTTATCACTTGTATTGGACCATCATGCGCCATCGTGGAGAGGCTGTTAACTAACTAAACTAACTAACTCCGCTGGCTCAGCGACCCAAAGTGGATCTTGGCCTACGAAATGAGCTTCCGCCATTGAGCCCTGTCCCGCGCTACCTCCTGCCAGTTACTGACTTGAAGGCCCTTCACCTTCAAGAAAGGCTGTTACGAGATGAAATTCTCCGATGACACTTATGACGTCATAATCTGGTAATACCATTGATCAAGAAATGGCGAGATAAACACTCACTGCAAATTTCAACTCTACGCTATTACCCCAAAGTCCAATTTAGGTCGTAAACTGGGCATAACCTACAAAGTTTTCCCGGAAACTTCGAAAAATACTTAAATTTACAAATTTTACATTCCCGTATCTTTGTAAGTTGCATTTGAGATAAAATGTCTTTATTAAAAGTCTCTCTGAATTTGTACTGAAGATAGATTAATAATATTATTGTGATGATATTACAACAATAAATTTATGGTTTAAACTTTAAAGTTTGTATGTGTGCGTTTATCTCAACAAAAAAAAATCAAATAAAAAACCTACATCATGCCAATAACTAGCCAAGGATTTACTAATAACCTAATTAATTAAAAATTAAAAATGATTTGTTATGGTTCTTGTTGTTAAATAAAAGTTTAGTTACTGATGAAACTGTTTTATTTTAGACAAAATATCACAAAGCTAGTTCACTTATCCGACGCAGACGCCATAGAGACATAGACAACACAGATAACAGTAAACCAAAGACAATAGTGTGCCAAACCTTAAAAACTAAATGCATTTACATTGCACTAATGACTACAACACCCCTCCTCAATGTAAATACATTTTAAAACAAAATAAAGTAACTTAATATACTTAATATATTATATCTAAAGCTGCGTTGACAATATCACACTTCTTTAAATGTCTGGCAATTAATTCCTTACTCAAAGCCTTTGTTAAAATATCAGCTGGCTATTCACTACTATTAATATAATTAATACAAATTTGTTTACTTTTAATCAGATCTTTAATAAAATGGTAGCGAATGTCCACATGTTTTAATCTTTTAATATTATCTGTTTTTGCATTTACTATAGCCGACTGATTATCAGAATATATATTTATAGGAGACACAATTTCAACACTAAATTCAGTTAACAATTTCATTAGCCAAATAGCATCGCTTGCAGCCATAATCATCGAAACATACTCAGCTTCTGTAGAAGAAAGACTAACAGAAGTTTGTTTTCGTGAACTCCATGTAACTAAGCAATTAAAAATTAAAAATAAATATCCCGATGTGGACTTTCTGTCCTTTAAATCCCCACCCCAGTCAGCATCACAATAGCCTTCCAAGACCCCTTCACACTTATAAATTAATTTGTAATTTAAGCTAAATTTTACATACCTTAATACTCTTTTAAATGCACTTAACAGTTCAGTATTTGCACTCGCTTGATATCTACTTAGCAAGGAAACAGGAAAACATAAATCAGGTCTAGAACCCATTGCAGCATACATTAGACAGCCTATAATTTGGCCACATAACTTTTCTATTGCCTTATTTTCAGGCTTGTTACAATTTTCAAATTTTTTAATATTCACATTCGGGTCCATAGGAGTTAACATATCCTTACAATTTTCCATAACAAACCTCTTGAGAATACTTTTTAAATAACTACTTTGATCAAGTTCAGTAATACCAGATTCAATATTTTGCTTTACATTTATTCCTAGAAAATTGGAAATTAATCCCATGTCTTTAATTTTAAATTCTCTGTTCAAAGTAATTTTAAGTTGCGAAATATCACTTTCATTTGAATCAAAACACAATATATCGTCGACATACAGTAAAACATAAGTTTTATCCTTACCAAAAGATTTTATATACAAACACGAATAATTTATCTCGACCCGCCGATGGATTCTTCTTCCATGGGACCACAGGTGTCACCATGTATTATTTGACACGTTCTAGTGCTTTTTGTTACACTATTCTTAAAAGACAACCGATGTATTTTTCCTTTTAAACAACTTTCACATTGAGGTCATGCACCTCAATGTGAAAGTTGTGTAGGAAAAATACATCGGTTTGCTTAACTTCAATGTTATTTTTCTTCAACACCTTTTTCACATAATCGAAATTTTTGTGGGCCTTTTTTTTATGCCATTCATTAAAATCGTTTTTCACTACGTTTGCAACGCCTGCAATTTCACATTTGAAACGTAGATCCATGTAATACGAGTTTTCAATTCTGTTAGCAATTGCACAAATGACTCCATTTTTGAAAAATTTGCAAGAGCTGACATCTGTCATTATAGTGTATAGCTCAGTTAACTAAAGCTGGCACGTTCACAGTGCTCACACTTATGCAATTTCACTATACAGTATGTTTAAAAATATAATATGTTTGCATCATGATAAAAATTATGGTATAATCTGCGTACGATAATAATATGCTATCGCACATCGGTACGTACGAAAAAAATTATCGTATTTGTACGATAATTATCGTGCGGTTCCGAACGCTGGCCGCGCGCCGATCACACGTTAGTCGTTACCGATTTGTAACGCTGTATTTATAAACAGTAGCATAAGAAAAACAATAAGTGTCCCCTTCTCGTTCATAAGATAGACCGCGCGCGAGAGAGACGGGCAGACTTTTTATGATGCGTATGCAGTACGACGTCACGCCACGCGCTTATTCACAGACACTACACAAGCGCAATGTTTAAATGTCAACATCGTGCCAGCTCTTGTTAACTGACCTGTATCCGCGGTCGGCGATGCGATTCATAGACAACAAATTAGTTTTTAATTCTGGAACGAACAACACATTATCTATTGTCGTATCAATCCATTCGCTTCCGTTGTTGACTTGTACCGCCATATTTCCGTGTCCTAATACACTAATGATATTGCCGTTTCCAACGACTACGGATTTTTGCGACTCGCTTACAAATGTCGAGAATAATGACCGATCTCGGCACATATGCTCACTTGCTCCAGAGTTAACCAACCACTTTGTCTCTTCGTATTGTTTACTCTCCGAATTAGTTATCATGAACGCATTGTTCATTTTCTTGCCTTCTTTGAACTTTCTGAATCGACAATGCGCCTTATAATGTCCGATTTTACCACAGAAATAGCATTTATTATCGTTCACCTTCTTTGCACTATCTTTATTACTCTTACATTCGGTTTGAATATGTCCAGATATTCCACACTTATTTTATGTCACGTTTCTTTTAGCCACTAAAGCCGATGACAAAGTATCTTGCTTTCATCAGTTTTAACGTTCAATCTGTCCTCTTCGACCAACAATCGCGCCACTAAATTGTCGAATGTTTGTTTTTCGTCCGGGGCAGACTCCCACGCAGATATAAAATGTTTATATTCGTCTGGCAAGCTCATCAATACTTTGGTTATTATAAATTTATCAGAAATTTCTTCGCCCATTTGTTTTAGTTGACTTTGCATTTGATAAAAACGTTGACATTTCAATACCTCTCTCGAATTTATATTGAAAGAATTTTTGTTACAGAACTCAAAAGTTTTCTCCACATATCTGCCGAGGTTTAGCACGTTATAAGGTGTAACATAACATCTTCCGACATCCTGGTGACCAATAATGTCTATGCCTTCGCGTCTTTGGACTCCCAGGTGGCCCGTGCAGCTGCATCTTCAGGTTTTAACGACCGTCCTTCCACGATTTCAAGCCATCCCTGTCCTCGTAGTAACACCATCGTTTGGAACTTCCAAATGTTCCAATTTCTGGTTCCTTCCAGTTTCATCGCATTATTAATGTTGCTAATAGTTCCTACCATCTTGCTTTTCCGCCTCGCTATATTCCACAGCAAGTATTCCTTCTCGACGATGACGATGTAAGTTTCTCGTTCCTTACCTTACTTTTCGCCGATATTCACTTCGCACGATGTTATTACTTATTTTCACTTTTACTTTAATTACTGAATTTACGAACAGGTAGGCGTTCTGGGCCCATAACCTGTTGTTAAATAAAAGTTTAATTACTGATGAAACTGTTTTACACAAAGCTAGTTCACTTATCCGACGCAGACGCCATAGAGACATAGACAACACAGATAACAGTAAACCAAAGACAATAGTGTGGCAAACCTAAAAAACTAAATGCATTTACATTGCACTAATGACTATAACAGTTCTTTTAACAAATACGCTATAATATTTACTATTATACGATTTTTTATGTTGAAGATGACTCAAAGAAAAGCGCTATATAATTCATTGCACCTGAACAAAGCCGGGAGAGTGGCTTTACAAAATTAACAATTTCTTACTTGGTAACAAAAAATAAAACCATTAGCAAGAGCAAGGTAAACATTCTAAAACATTACAGAATGAATTGTAACATCCACTTAATTTTGCCCCGAATTAGACTTGTAATTGTATTTTCTTAAAAACTTTTTAGGCAATAATTAATGTTCTAAGTTAATTACCATGGATTTTAGGACCCTATTTCAGTCATATAATTAACGTTTTTATTTAAATAAATGATAGAAGCACTCATAATGTTATTTTAATTGTAAATGTTAGTTGCTTTAAAAAAATATAAATTCTGACTAGACGCTGCCTTGACGAAATGAAAAAATGTTTTATTAATTGGTTAAAAATAGCTCTTTTGGAAAAGACTACGATGCCTACCATCTAAATAAATTAATTGATTCAGTTAAGAAAAAAATTACTCCTGATTAATATGCATGCTGACGCTCATAAAATTAAGTGTACGTAAGAATTAAAAATTTTTGTAGTAAACACTTCTCTAGCGGTGTCTTGCGGTTTTGATTTGAATGGCTAATTATGGGTTGACCGTGTTAATCTTGCATCAAAACATATTATCAGCGCCCGTAGCTTGGCTACAGTAGAACAGGCTACGAATAATAAAACCTAAGGAAACGTAACTCCCATGCTAATACAGTTTTAAAGGGGTTTGGGTAATATTGGCGTCATTTTCAAATCCCGCGGCCACTAACCAAACCCGCGGCATATTATGAAAGAACATATCAAGGGGAGTAAACTTTATTATGGGGGACATATTATAGGTAAACTATATCGGAGCCGAGATATAAGACATTTTATGTTCGTATTTTCAACTAAACGTAAACTCAATAATTATAGCATGAATATTCAGGAAAATATAAAAAACGGCATTATTTATTAGCTTTCAGCCTTTCTCAATACATGGGCTATCCAACACAAAAATATTTTTTCAAATCAAACAAGTAATTCCTGAGATTGGCACTTTCAAACACACAAACACTTGAGCTTCATAATATTAGTACACAGGGTATAACAAAACTAAGTGATAATACTTTAGGGCGTGTACTGTGCATGAGTCCCGTCTATAAAGTTTACTGTAAAAGTAGTAGCGCCGATAGAACTATTTTTTTCATTTTTATATGGGGAAATTCTTTACGCCAGGGCGTTTAAGCGTTTGTCCATTCAAATCACAAAAAAATAATTGGTCTCACAGCGCTGCCCTTTCACAGTGTTCAACTCTATATAAGGGACACATCCTCCTCCTCCAGCCGTGTTCCTCATGTCTGAGGGTCGTGACCTCCCCCTTCCATGACCTTTCTTCTAATGGTCTTACGCCAGTCGTACCTATCTCCGTCACTCGAAGAGCGTCGTAAACGGTGGACTCAAGTGTGGTGCGGATTTGATCGGACCAATGCATGGGACTGCGACCTCGTGGTCTTTTTCCCTCAATCTTGCCAGTTACCATAAGTTTTTCAAGATTGTCTCCTTTTTTTCTGGCTATGTGTCCGAAATATTCTAAAATGCGTTTGAGGTAGATGGTAGAGAGCCTTGTTTTTATGTTAAGTTGAGCCAGAATGGATGCGTTGGTTCTGAATGCAATCCATGGGATTCGGAGCATTTTTCTCCAGCACCACATCCCGAAGGCGTCGATACGTCTGCGGCCTGCAGACTTCAGAGTCGATGTCTCGGATCCACAAAGAAAGATGGAAAATATGAGCGTGTGCACAAGTTTCGTCTTGGTTTTTATTAGCGAAATCTTTCTGTTACGCCAGGTTTTACGTATTTGAGACATGGCACTCTTAGCCATCCCAATTCCCCTACGAATGTTTGGTTCGCAGGAGCCGTTGTTCGTGATAGTGGACCCAAGGTATACGAATTCGCTAACCACTCCTAGTTTCAGAGCGTCAGTCAATGGTAGTGTGTTTTCTCTATCTATGACAATTATTTTGGTTTTCCCTTTGTTAATTGAGAGGCCGAGGGTATTGCTGATTTGCTCCATTCTCTCCCACAATTCTTGCATCTCGACTTCATTTGCAGCCAAGAGAGTAGTGTTATCAGCATATCGAGATTATTCAACTTTTTTCCATCTATGCGGACGCCTCCCCTCCATTGGTCACTGATTTTCCGCATAATGTATTCGCCATATGCGTTAAATAAAATTGGTGAGAGAATACAGCCCTGTCGTACTTCTTTGCCAAACTTAAAGAGATGGGACGTAATATCCACACCTATTGCAATAGAGAGACTGGATGAGATATATTAGATGATCCGGAACCCCAAGTTCTTTTAGTACCTGCTACAAGGAATTCCAGTTGACGCAGTCGAAGGCGTTGCTATAGTCGACAAAGCACATTATTACAGGTGTGTTATACCTTCCCTTATCAAAGCCTGCCTGTTCCTTATGAATTAGCTAGTCCAAGTAATGCCGAATGCGTCTATTAATGATATGGAGTTGGATTTAACTTGCATGTGATATAAGGGCCAGATGCGGTAGTTCTCACATTCCTTTGTAGAGCCTTTCTTATGTAAAGGTAGCACAGTTGACTCGGTCCAATCTTTTGACCGCATTGGTCCAGATCTTATCGGATCGATGTAGACGAGTAGTGCATGAGGATTGCATGCACTACTCGTCTACACCGATCTCGCCTAGTAATCTTAGATCTTCTGCGATTATTCCATCAGGACCTGGAGCCTTCTTTAATTTAAGGGAGTTTATCGCAGTCAGCATCTCGGAACGTAGGATGCTTGGCTCCAAACTTATATTGTTCCAGTTCAGTACAAGCTTAGGTTGTTGTTAAGGGCCTCTTTAAAGAGTCGTTGAGAAGAGTTTTTAGTTGATTCCAGGATGTGTCAGCCGAGCTCAAGTCCAAGCACAAAGACCGCAACCTGTCTTCCATGGTCTGCAAAAGCGTTTCTTTCAGCTTCATTCAATTGGTGACGTTTGTTGACAATGCGTTTTCTAGGTGTTTTAAGGCGCAGATTAAAGCAAACCACAGGGTTATGATCAGAACCGCTTTCAGCTCCTGGAAACGTCTTAACATTGCTCACAGATGATTTCCATCGCGAATTGATAAGGATATAGTCAATTTAATTTCTGTATCTATCACCTGGTGATTTCCATGTATACAACCTTCTAGGATGGTGCTGAAAGCAGGTGTTTAATATGACAAGATGTCGGCTGATGCAAAAACTGATTAGTCTGTCGCCTCTCTCATTTCTAGAACCAAGTCTATGACGCCCCATAACCTCTTGTAGGTCGTCTTTGGTAGTTTTGCCGACCTTTGCATTCCAGGCCCAAGTATGAAAGTTATTTCTCGGTTTGGTATAGAGTCTAGCGTTTCTTCTAACTTTCCGTAAAACTGTTCTATCTCTTCCTCCAATGACTGTGAGGTGGGAGCATATATTGATATGATGTGTTAAGCGCAGGGGTTAGTATTTAATTTCATCGTCATAATTCGATCTGATATTGGGTTGTAACCAAGAACATAGCGGTTTAGTTTATCGGGTATTAAGATACCTACCTCTTTCAAGCTGGAGTCGTCCGATCCAGAGAAATAAAACGTGTTCCCAGAAGGTGTTTTAAAATGTCCATTGTTTCGCATGTGGGTCTCACTTACAGCCAGTACCTATGTCGATTTTGTTGGTGTCCATTTCCTTCTCTACGATGCTCAGTTTGCCTGGTTTGAGTAATCCTCTAACCTTCCAGGCTGCTATACGATGACGTTTACGTATTGATGTTTTTAAATGTTTAGAGGTGGTAGATACGCTGATAAATCCTCCAAGTGGAGCTTCGATAGCATATTTCACACCATCCGGCCCGGGTACCGAATGGCGCCGTGTGTTAGTCGGGTCGTCCAACAAATCGCTCTCATTGTTCTCAGTACTCATGGTGGGGGAGGGGGGGGGGGGGTGTACTCATGGTGGACAAGAGACACATAATAATATATATTATTATTTATGTATGTAATTTTTTGTGTAAGTACGTATATTTACGTACACAAAAAATTCATACTGCAGCTATTATATTATGGGAACAACACTCTACTCTCTAGAGTCACTTTACCCACAACGCATTAATACATAAGAACAATAATTATAATTGCGTAATATTGCATTCGGCTCTTTGAAAACCACTGTCTAATGAAATATAGTCTCAAGTCTGGCTATATTTTAGTCGGCTGAGAGTTAAACCCAGTGTGAAAATATGTATGAAAAATTATTCATATTTGACGCGGACGAAGTCGTGAGCAATAGCTAGAGAGAAATATATATCCAACAGATTAAATATACCCTTTCTACACCTGTTTGTTAAGGATAACTCCATAAAGTAACGTTAATTACTATTGATTTTGTGAACATAAGGTGCAAAAATAAATAAACTAAAATAATCGTAGCTCAGCTCCGATATTACTTAAAGCAATTTTTATTACTAATATATTATGTTGCTCTAATATAGCGCTACAGAATAGTAATGGTTTTATCCCTGGCCGCTGGAAAAAAAAATGACGCCACAGGTCCATACAAAGTTACCCAATGCCCTTTGGACCCATTCGAACTGTCATGTAACGTCAGCCTTTATACCGCTCAAGGTCGCCTAAAAATTGCAAATGTACGAAAAGTGAACCTAAGGTACACTTTTTTGACAAGTATTTTGGAGAATGTTTTTTGACGGAGTTACTCTTCCTTAGTTTTTATTATTCGTAGAGAACAGGCTACAAACAGCGGAGATAAATTGAAGCAAACTGAAGGTGCCGTTCCGATCATTACCGCGGCTAGCCGCGATCAACAAAAATTCAATTAAAATGCCACTTTATGACATAGAATATAGTCAACGTCATAAAGTAGGACTTTATTTGAATTTATATAATAGGACTATAGTCTACTAGATGACGCCCGCAACTCCGTTTTAACTGTAAACTGTACATTTTTCCGGGATAAAAAGTATCTTATGACCTTTCTCGGGTCTCAAAGTATCCCCATACCCCCATAGCAAAATCGGTTCAGGGGTTTGGGCGTGAAGAGGTGAGAACAGACAGACAGACAGACAGACAGACAGACAGACAGACAGACAGGCGGATAGACAGACACACTTTCGCATTTACAATATAAGTATGGATGTCATAAAGTGGCGTTATATTTGATTTGTTGTCGATCGCGGCTAGCCGCGGTAAAGATCAAAAAGGCACCTTCAGTTTATCTACGCTGTGTGTATATACTTTCATGTTTCTACTGTAACCGTGTTACGAGTGCTGCTCTAAAATTTGTAAGACAGAGTATACCCACACCTGTTTTCGTTTTCTACCGGCACTTTCGGGGTGCAACCCTTTTTTAACCGACTTCCAAAAAGGAGGAGGTTATAATTATGTTCGTCTGTTTATATATATATATATATATATATATATATATATATATATATATATATATATATATATATATATATATATATATATATATATATATATATATATATATATTTTTTTTTTTTTTTTTGTATGTTCAACCATAACTTCACCGTTTATGGACCGATTTTCATGATTCTTTTGTTGTTGTACAGGGTTGTATCCGAGGTTGGTACCATGTTCACAAAAGTGGTGATCTGATGATGAAATCCATGAGTAATCGAGAGGACTCCTTGAAATTTATACGGGAACATATGGTGATTTCGATTTTTTCTGAAGTATTTTAGGCATATACTACCAAAACGTAAGATTTTGCACTAGGATATACCCTGGTTCTGAAGGTACCCAACAGAATTTTTGAATCCTTATAGATACAAGTTTGAGGATTTTGGATTTATTTAAACTACTCCAAGCAAATGCCAATGAATCCTACATTATTTCTGCTGAACTTAGGCAAAATTTTATTTTGGAAAAAAAATAGGGTTTTGTAAGATATTTGGGTTTTTCGGACGCCAGGTGAAAAAATCAACCAGAAAAGTTACTTATTTTGCGTACGCTGCCGAAACTATAAAAGATAGGACCATAAAATGTTCTAAGTAATTATAGATCTTATAAATATGTACAAAAAAGTCCGGGACACACTATACTTATCTATGGCGAGTGAGACACAATAACCATTTTTTTATTTAAAAATCTTGAATTTTTTTGGACTACATTCATGCTATTAATCATTATCAAAATAAATTATTTCATCACTAAGTACAGCTTTAGTCCATTAAAATGTTACAATTTTAGGACCGAATATTGCATTTATTAGAGGACGCAATTTTATTTTTGGAATATGTTGGGGCGCTCAATAGAAGCTTAACCTCAAGTTTGTGGGGTCGCCGCCTTTGTCCCCCGGCCGCCATCTTGAAAAAAGGGGTGACAACACTATTTTCGTGATATTTGGGAAACTATAAGTCTTACAGAAAATTAAGAACATAATTTGTTGCAAATTATTTTGCCTACAAATATGTTTATATAATTTTTTACCCTAAATTAAAAATTTAAAAAGTTATAAGCAAAAAAGTGATAATTTTTTTAAAGGTTTATTATCGCTCTTTAACTTTGTTTAATACATTTTACAAAAAAATTACCTTAGAACAACCTTGTTAATGATCTTTTGAGAAAAAAATCCCCCAATCCCCCCGATCTCATGAAATTAATTTTCTGCAGATGCAAAGGAAACTGTGAAGGCATGCGTGCCTGCAGAAAAGCAGACCCAAAATGCTCTACAGTATGCCTACTATTCTGTAAAGCTTTTCAGACCTGCTTTTCTGCAGCCACAGTCTGCAGTATGCCTACTACACTACATAAATATATGCAAATTGCAAACTATATCATAGTATGCCTACTATACTAGTCTGCACATGCCTACTATACTATAAAGCATTTCAGGCCTGCTTTTCTGCAGCCATACATGGTTCCACAGTTTCCTTTGTTTCTGCAGAAAATTAATTTCATGGGACCGGGGGATCTTTTTCTCAAAAGATCATCTACAAGGTTGGTCTAAGGTATTTTTTTTTTTTGTAAAATGTGTTAAACAAAGTTAAAAATTGATAAAAAACCTTCTAAAAAAAATTCACTTTTTTGCTTATAACTTTTTAAATTTTTAATTTAGGGTAAAAAGTTATATAAATATATTTGTAGGCAAAATAATTTGCAACAAATTATGTTCCTACAAATTTCTTGTAAAACGTATAGATTCTGAGATATCACGAAAATAGTGTTGTCACCCCTTTTTTCAAGATGGCGGCCGGGGGACAAGAGTGGCAACCCCACAAACTTGAGGTTAAGCTTCTATTGAGCCTCCCAACATATTCCAAAAATAAAATTGCGTCCTCTAATTAATGCAAAGCAAATGTAACATTTCAATGGACTACTTATGCAGATAATATTTGGTCTTTGAATTATTAAAATTGGACGTTTGGTTTTGAAATTATGGAGAAATTAAAATATTACGATTATGGGCGTCACCAAGCGGGGGTGCGCGTGCGGGAGGAAGACAATCTGTGCAGTGTGCACTGTGCACTGTGTGCACCCTTCGGATAGTGACTGCGTCTGCGTCTTCGATGTCAGTGTCTGAGTCTGTGAATTGACCTGGGAATCATTTTGCTGACCGAGTCTTTCCTGGGTAGGCTTTTTGCAGCCGTATTGCATAACCACGCGGGCGGAGCCGCGGGCGACCGCTAGTAATATGTACAACTCTAAGACAACAAGCTATAATATGGCCTTGTCGTCTCATATGTAACTAAAAAGGGTAAAATTATTATTTTTTAACAAAAAATTAAAACCGACTTCCAAGGTACTAAAAACAAAAGTAATACTATACGAAGTAGTAATACGAAGATTGAGTACAGAAATAGTTGAGGTTTAGGCGAAGCCTGAATACGCCACTATAATAAGGAATAAGAATTATTTGATTCTTTTTAGATTATGAACAAGTATTACTTTTGTACCTTGGAAGTCGGTTTTAAATTTTTGTTAAAAAATAATTACTTGAATACTTCTAAGTCATTACCTAGCGCACTGATCTCTAACTGGATTGTCCGCGATACTATAGTCCGCCATTTTTACATTTGAAGCGCTGCCAGCGCCCCGTTACTGAGGGAGTAACTAAATTGTAACTTACTGTGCATGCGTGATCACTACTATAGGTGACTAGCTGTTGCCCGCGACTCCGTCCGCGTGGACTTTGGAACAGACAGACAGAGATACTTTCGCATTTATAATTTTTCTCTTGAAGTTTTTTCTGAATAAATTTTTGTTCGTAATTATTAAGAATTAAAATTCCCTATCTCAAAAACTACCCAACCGACTTTGATGAGACTTGCAGTATTCCCTAAGTTGAACTCTATCGGTTGTATCACGGGGAGTGCTCTGAGGAATTGTTCGGAATCATACCACCTGCAACTTTTCGCCATCGTTCCACGCGAAAAACATACCATCCTCATCACCTTGATGAGTGGCAGTCTTCCACAGTGCGTTTTTCGCGTAACTTTCTGCCGCGCACTGTAAAACTCTGGAATGAACTGTCACCAGCAGTTTTTCCGGACCTATACGACCTACAAACCATCAAGAAAAGAGCGTATTCCCTCTTAAAAGGCCGGCAACGCACCTGCAGCTCTTCTGATGTTGCGAGTGTCCATGGGCGACGGTAGTTGCTTACCATCAGGTGACCCGTTTGCTCGTTTGCCCCCTTATTTAATAAAAAAAATAATACCTAGTACATAAAAAATCGGACTTGTGATTCCGGAGATATGCGTGCACAAACATAAAAACATACATACATACATACATACATACATACACTTTTGAAATTCGGCACATTTGTTCAGAAGCTGTTATAAATTAACATAGACAACAAAAACTGGGCAGTTCTGGAAATATTACATACATACGCGTCGAATTGATGACCTCCTTTTTTGAAGTCGGTTAAAAACAATAGAAGGACATTAAAATTATCAAGAACATTTTAATATAAGTCTTACCAAATTGGCAATTTAGTTTCTTTCTCAACTAGCGGCGCTGACTCCTCCATCAGCTACTGAGACTCCCACCAGTTCTAGGTCCATATATTTTACAAACCTTTTCCATAAATCAACTATCCAATCAACCAACAATCAACCAAGCAGGATGTGTGCTCGGTCGGACCTAATATCATAGTAACCGCACCCTGCAATTAGTAGTTCCGTGACTTGTGCTGAGGTTACAGTGCTCTAACTGGTTCACGTGTGGACTGCTCGATTTATATACGTCCGCTCTCAGGCGCGGTTTGGCGGCTACATCGTGACATCACCGTCGCTACATGATATTTAACTTACATAAACCGTTAGGCCGCGTTTCTATACTGACGCGGAGCTGGGCGGAGAGGAGTGGTGAAGAGCGGTGAAAAGGTGTTAATATTTCCACTGAAGCGGAGCGGAGCGGAGTGGAATGGAGCTGACCGAAGCGGAGCATACTTTTGGAATTGATTGAATGATTAACTGAGGCACTGCGCGCGAGTCACACACCGCCCCGCTCCGCACCGCTGTCCTCCGCTCTGTACCCCAATGCTCGCTGTCCGCACCGCATCGCCTCGCTGTATTTTAATAATGAATTTCCGCTCAGCTCTGCTCTATGACTCTGCTCCACTCCGCTCGCGCTGTTTCTATTGAGGCGGAGTGGAGATTTCGAGCATAATGATTGGTCAATTCGGGCACCGCTAAACTCCTCTCCGCCCAACTCCGCGTCAGTGGGAACGCAGCCTAACATACCGTATTGGCTTGTGATCTCGCGGTGTAGCGGCAAAATCCGCGTTTTCGCGTCGTCACATATAAATCCAGCCAGCGTTTCCAACAGAGATGTTTTGCGAGTGATATGTTTTTGTGATCCAATAGCATCGTCGCGCTGAGCGATATCATGGCAAAGTCACGTAACTGAAGCGATTCTATTGGTTCTCAAAAAGACATCCCTCGCAACACATCTCTGGCGGAAACGCAGCCTTATTGTTAAGGTATATTGAAGATGGACCGGCTCAGGAAAATTTGCGGACCTCCGTAATTTGGTCAAGTTGTGTTGTCAAACATATTATATTAAGTCACCGGAACCGTACATTATTCCGGAATTAAAAGTTTCTTATGCCCTTTTCCGGGACTCTAAAGTATCTCCAGCAGAAGCGGTTCAGCGGTTTGACCGTGAAAAAGTAATAGACAGACAGATAGACGCACTTTTACGTGTAAATAATGTTATTGTAAATAAATCAACCTATTTATTATATCATGTAGATGTTTTAGTACGTAAATATTTGCGTCATATTATAGCGACCTTAGAGTAGATACTGGAAATAGTTTTAAACGCAAACTGGAGTAGGCACATCGACACCCACGTAGGAACGTGCTCCACTCGCAAACAGTTTCTGAAATAACTTCAGAAACACATACAGGAATGCGAAGTTGCTGAAATGATTGGACGATGAGTGCCACAATAGAAATATATACAGTATACCAATACTGTCTGAAACGGTGCTCATGATTTTAGATAACTCAGAATCAGTCACACCGAAACGAAATGTCACTTGGCTAATGCACAAAAGAGATACAAAACTAAAAGAGATACAAGTATAAACACACTCTGCCGAAGTTACGCGACGTTTTTCGTTCAGAATATTCGGCGGATATGATATAATATGATAATAATAAGAATGCGTGATTTCAGAATTGTCACAACCAATAATTGAAATAGCATTAAGGCTCGTCCACGTTTGTATCATTTGCGCGATCAGATCTCCGTCGCGATCATCGCGCCGTATCAAGTGTGCGTATCATAGTGTGGACGCCTATTAGATCATTCTGCCGATCATGCGCGTTTTTGATACGACACGTATCAGATACGCGGTTAATAGCGATCGGGGCGTATCATGATACGCGTATCATTTTGATACGCTTCGATGATACGCGACGGAGATCTGATCGCGCAAATGATACAAATGTACACGAAGCCTTACAGGCGTAATCATGTCGAGTTTCATTTTTAACACCCATCTAATCAGGGCGAGCGAAGCGAGCCCTAGTTATGTCCCAAAATCTGTACATTTTGTAATACACTTTACGGAAAAAATATCACTCCTGTTGATGTGTGATTTACCATAGTAATTTTTATGACCTCTGTGGCTCAGTTGGTGGGCTGTTGGTAGCTTAAGCCGGGGGTCGCGGGTTCGAATCCCGCCGACGGAACAAAAAATTTAAAGAAATTGTTTACTACCCACAGGGAATATTGTATCTCTAAAACTTGTATCTCTAAAACAATACATAATTGCACGTCCATTTTGTGTTAAATACCAGCTGAAATTGGCTGTCGGGGCACAAATTGGCGCGGTTTTCTTTTCGATCGACGGCGAAACCGCTCGAAAATACTTGAAGCACTAAACAGAGATAGGGTTGACAGTCAAATGTTTTTTTTCATGGTGAATTTAATTTTGAGTTAACCAAAAATAATCTTACCACGTTATTGCCACGCCTACTTACGACTTTTTTAGCGAGTTTTTTCCATCTTACGATCATGAATTACGCACCTAGGACAGGAAAATATTCGCCTCGGCCAACAAACATAATATTATTGTGATCTGAGGCTTTCTTATTTACTGCCCATGGTGCGTTGGTATACCATTTTTCTCCTCGACGGAGGCGGAAAACGGCAACATCGGTAAGCGCAGCGGGATGAAAGTTAATGTTTTCCGCCCGGAGGTGAGAAAATAATATTGTGTCCCCAACTCGACTTTACCTAACTTACTTATACTATTTGTAAGTTTGGCGCGAACATCAAAAAAGATCGCAAAGCCGCTCTGTCTGTCTGACTGCGCCTGTCAAAAGTTTTCAATATAACTAAATACACAACTATAAAGTAGCCTTCTATCAAAGAAAAGGAAGAATAGACAGTGAGCCATTCTCACAGAACATTTTTAAATTAGTCCCTAAAGTACAATAATTAAAAATTTCTTGCGTTTCAACCCTTACTGACTGCAATAGAAAATATTTCGACACCCCTATTTGAGATCTCTACCCCCTTCGCCAAGCACGTACCGCTAGCGCAAAGCCACATTGTTTCGTTGCGTAGCGTCGTCTTCGAAACGCAATAACTGAATGACATCTGCGGGGACTTGCGACAACTCATATAAAACCGTGTCAACGTAGTTTATCAGTTTCACATCATACCGTCTGTGGTTCCTCAAAAAATATGGCATTTAACATCTTTTAAAATAACTAAAAAGTATTAAGTAAACCTATTTGACTATGATAGTTTGTTAAGCTATTTTTGTCTCAAAAGTTGTGTATTACACACAACTTTTGAGCCAAAAACTTGAACTTCACAAGTCATGTAACGTATCTAACTTATGATGTTCACACCACATGCGGAAAAGATTATTCAAAAATAGTGGATCAATATAATTGCTTAATACACACAAACGAGGGTGGGTAAAAACTAATCGTAGAATAAGTTGGTAACGTCGCATCAAAGCTGCGGCATCGCAATGCAACAAGACAATGTGGCCCCACTCGACTGCAATATTAAAACTCAACAGTTTATTTCGTTGCTCTTTGCTTAGCAAAATATTTTGAACAAGTGCAATGTTTTATTAATTCTAATAACCCGCAGTTTCGGAAACGTAACTTGAAGTTAAAATGCTACTAAAATATTTTTCGAAGCATGTTATTTCAATGAAAATATTAAAGTGTATCAGACTATTACTTATTTACCTTGTAATTTTTATATTAGTGTAGGTAACACAAAAGAAACTAACCCACGACAAGATATATATTTGAACCGTACATTTTGCCACCATAAGAAGTAGCCGTTGTCCAATATCTCTCATCTATCAAAATCTGTCCCTATATGTTGGAACATACTCAATACAAACATAAGAATAATAATTTTTCATACTGGTAATGCATTTTGTATTAGTAGGGTATGTAAATCAATGTACACTATTGCGGAAAACATTGCCAGCTGAACAATGAAGAGGGAAATGTACATTTTCATGGGTACTGAAAAGGGCAGGGGATAACCTATCTACTAACATGTCCCCACCGGTGAGGACAGTCAAAAACGATTACTTTATACTGTGGGAATAAGCGTGGTGGCCTCAAAGGAAGATCTTCCGGCCGAGCGAGGTGGTATGCCCGGTCAGGCCGAAGCCAACTGACGTCATTTCAGACGTTGTATAATATTATAATCTTGCCGTTCTCTGAAACTTCGATAGCGCGATGCAGGGTAGTTGGCGAATTGTGGGTACCGCCACAATACCATTCTTACCGTCAAATGGGAACAAATTGTGGTACACCGGCACGCAGGTGCAACACAATAGAGAATATATTCTAATGTATCTAATGTATTTTAATGTAAGTACTAGCGACCCGCCCCGGCGTCGCACGGCTATAAAATATACAGCCACTAAAAAAATGATTAAAATCGATAGCCTATGATCCTTCACGTGGTCTAATTCTTATATGTGCCAAATAACATAAAAATTTCTCGAGTAGTTCGCGAGATAAGCCCTTTCAAATAATTTCCCCCGTTTTTTCCACATTCTCCTATTAGTCTTAGGGTGATAAAATATAGCCTATATCCTTCTTCAATAAATGGGATAATTAACACTGCAATAATTTTTCAGATCGGACCAGTAGTTCCTGAGATTAGCACTTTTAAGTTAGCCGTTTCAAATAATTTTCCCTGATTTTTTTTCCACCTTTTCCTTTATTTCTTCGCTCCTATTAGTCTTAGCGTGATAAAATATAGCCAATAGCCTTCCTCGATAAATGGGCTATCTAATACTGAAAGAAGTTTTAAAACCGGACCAGTAGTTCCTGAGATTAGCGCGTTCAAGTTAGCCGTTTCAAATAATTTTCCCTGTTTTTTTCCACATTTTCCTCTATTTCTTCGCTCCTATTAGGTTTAGCGTGATAAACTATAGCCAATAGCCTTTTTAAATAAATGAGCTATCTAACACTGAAATAATTTTTCAGATCGGACCTACAGTTCCTGAGATTAGCACGTTCAAGTTAGCCGTTTCAAATAATTTTCCCTGTTTTTTCCACATTTTCCTCTATTTCTTCGCTCCTATTAGTCGTAGCGTGATAAAATATAGCCTATAGCTTTTCTCAATAAATGGGCTATCTAACACTGAAAGAAGTTTTAAAACCGGACCAATAGTTCCTGAGATTAGCGCGTTCAAGTTAGCCGTTTCAAATAATTTTCCCTGTTTTTTTTTCCACATTTTCCTCTATTTCTTCGCTCCTATTAGTCTTAGCGTGATAAAATATAGCCTATAGCCTTCCTCGATAAATGGGCTATCTAACACTGAAAGAAACATTAAAATCCGTTGAGTAGTTTTACAGATTAAAGGGAACAAAGGGACAAAAGGGAAAGAAAGCGACATTTGTTTTATAATAAGACGTATAGTTAATGCTATTTATGCAGAGAGTTAAATATTTTTTAACTAAAAATAATCATAAATTTATTTACTAACTCTCCGCGTTAACCACAAAGTAAAACTAACTAATCAGTTATGCGCGATCCGGTGACCTGTAAAAACTACTACTTCATGAATAAAATTACAAGTTTGCGCTAATAATTCGCACTGGTGCAGAGTATTAATTAATCAAGAAACTCCGTTACATCGTTTCTTTGAGAACACTAGGCGTGCTCTTAATTTTAAGACAACGCTCCAGAATAATTTTAGTGCAAAATTTTCATCGAATGATAATATTGTTTCAGTCCACAATGTATAATATATTAATTATGGACGTTAGAACTTATACATCATAATTAAGTTAATTACTACTCACACAGAGTGTAACAAAACTAAATGATAATACTTTAGGGTGTGTACGTGTTCCTTGTAGTTCACTGTGAAAATGACAGCACTGAAATACCAATATTTTTTTGTGATTTTAGGGGCAAGCGTGTCTCGAGTTTTTCCATACAAAAGTAACAAAAAAAATGCTCTTTCATCGCTGATACTTTTACAGTGAACTCTACATACGGGCACAGAATATAATAATATATTAGTAGATATATTATTATATTCTGTGCCCGTATGTGTCTCATACACATTTTTTGCGTGAATATCAAACAAACTTTTGCATATTTTATGTAGTTTTAATGATATTTGTTTAAAAAGTAAATGGAAATTAGCGGTTGCAACTTCATGTTAGTCTTTAGTCGGCAACTTCACGGAGCACGTGAACGTTAAACGAAGAATTCCCCAAAGATAAGAACAATTTTCATTCGGAAGAGAATTTATGTTCGAACTATCGCGAGTTGAGCAAAAGTTGAAGTAATTATATCAGAACTAGGTAAATTTTGTGTTTTATAAGTGGTGTAATGGATGTGCTTAGAGAATGATAAATTGGTTTTATGTCAAGAAATATCATACATGAGTTAAAGGCTATAAGAGTTGTACTGATACGTAACAAAAAATAAATTTGATGGCTGAATTTTGATACAGCTTAGCGCAGATAAATATTATAAAGAAAGGAAAAGATGTGCGCAACAAACTCAAAATACTCGAGGCCAAATGAAACTCACTCAATATCGCGATATGTTGTTACAATAGGGTAGGGGATAAAAATTGACAAAAATGTCTCAGGCGTATAATATTACACAAATTTCAGAACCTCTGTTCTGGGCGCTACTAGCACATACAGTAAAAACTCGACCAAAATCCGACATGTAGCACACGTTACAGAATATTGACAGAAACTTTGCCGGTTCTGCTTTTAACGTGAAAACATTGCGCTGCTATATCCTATTTAATAATAATAGCTCCCACACCGGTTTCGGTGACAGTGGCCGGTCTCATTGAAACCGTGCCAGCTACGCAGGAGAATTTTGTAGTTCCCAAGTGTGTGCGCAGTACACAAGAGCACTCTCTATTCCTTTACTCTCATAACCCAGTGGGACGGAAGACCGACACGACCGGCGAGAGATCAGGCGCAGGACCGACATTTTACATGCCCATCCGACGCATGGATCATCTTACTTGTCAAACAATCAGGTGATCAGCCTGCATTGTCGTAACCAAACTTGGAAATAACATGTTTCCAACGCGGGAATCGAACCCATGACCTCCGAGTCAAGAGCCGCGCTCTATGGTATAAACCACGATCCTATTTATGGTTACCGCGTAAGTATAATATTTAACGTTTTAATTTGCGGCGGCGACAGTCTGCTGCGTCACTTCCGTCAGCCTCAATCATCGCACCAGTCTAGCGAACCGGAAAATGTAGGATACAGCATCATCATCGATTTCTAGCTAAATCCATACTAATATACTATACTAATACTATACTTCCATACTAATTTATAAATGCGAAAGTGTGTCTGTCTGTTACCTCCTCACGCTCGAACCGCTGAACCGATTTCGCTGAAATTTGGCATGGAGATACTTTGAATCCCGAGAAAGGACATAGGATACTTTTTATTCCGAAAAAATGTACGGTTCCCGCGCGATAAACGAATGTTGGCGCAACGGAGTTGCGGGCGTCATCTAGTAATATTATAAATGCGAAAGTGTATCTATCTGCCTGTCTGTCTGTTACCTCTTCACGCCTAAACGGCTAAACCGATTGGGCTGAAATTTGGTACAGAGACACTTTGAGTCCCCGGAAAGGACATAGGATACTTTTATCCCGAAAAAATGTACGGTTCCTACGCGATAAACTAATTTTGGCGCAACAGCGTTGCGGGCGTCATCTAGTTATCTATATGCATGGTCCAAACCTTAACAGAATAGGAGTTAGTAGCATAACAACTTGCAAATTCTGCGAGGAGGAGGACGAGACACATATTCACCTTCTCCTGGACTGTCCTGCTCTACTAGAGAAGAGAAAAAACAGACACCACATCCACAGAGGAAATTCGTGGCACCAACCCCAACCTCATCGTCCAATTTATGAGCAGCATTTGGTTGGGGACGGTACCCTGGTGTGAAGGAGTCTCAATCCTCAAGGGTCACAGTGACGTCTACATCTACAATGACCTACCTTCAGCGCAAAAAAGGTCCAAACAGCAAGGCCATAGATACATTTAATACTAACAATATCTTTGGATGCTATGCATCACGTCAGTCTGGACTTGCGGTAAGTTCTCTAGGACTTGTGTTACGGATAAACCTAACACAAGTACAGAAAACGGAAATTATATTATACTAGATGATGCCCGCAACTCCGTTGCGCCAAAACTCGTTTATCGCGCGGGGACCGTACATTTTTTGGGAACAAAATTTATCCTATGTCCTTTCCCGGGACTCAAAGTGTCTCCTTGCCAAATTTCAGCAAAATTAGTTTAGCGGTTTGGGCGTGAAGAGGTAACAGACAGACAGACAGACACACTTTCGTATTTATAATATTAGTATGGATACAGTTAATGGCTTCTATTCATATTGATAAACATAATTGCCACCTTGTTTGTGAAGCAGCAGGAATCATTGGCAGCTTTACACTTTCGTTATCACTTGTATTGGACCATCATGCGCCATCGTGGAGAGGCTGTTAACTAACTAAACTAACTAACTCCGCTGGCTCAGCGACCCAAAGTGGATCTTGGCCTACGAAATGAGCTTCCGCCATTGAGCCCTGTCCCGCGCTACCTCCTGCCAGTTACTGACTTGAAGGTCCTTCACCTTCAAGAAAGGCTGTTACGAGATGAAATTCTCCGATGACACTTATGACGTCATAATCTGGTAATACCATTGATCAAGAAATGGCGAGATAAACACTCACTGCAAATTTCAACTCTACGCTATTACCCCAAAGTCCAATTTAGGTCGTAAACTGGGCATAACCTACAAAGTTTTCCCGGAAACTCCGAAAAATACTTAAATTTACAAATTTTACATTCCCGTAACTTTGTAAGTTGCATTTGAGATGAAATGTCTTTATTGTTTCTTACGCAAACAGCAAAAATAAAACGCTTTCTCCAGTCCCTCTGAATTTGTACTGAAGATAGATTAATAATATTATTGTGATGATATTACAACTATAAATTTATGGTTTAAACTTTAAAGTTTGTATGTGTGCGTTTATCTCAACAAAAAAAAATCAAATAAAAACCTACATCATGCCAATAACTAGCCAAGGATTTACTAATAACCTAATTAATTAAAAATTAAAAATGATTTGTTATGGTACTTGTTGTTAAATAAAAGTTTAATTACTGATGAAACTGTTTTATTTTAGACAAAGTATCACAAAGCTAGTTCACTTATCCGACGCAGACGCCATAGAGATATAGACAACACAGATAACAGTAAACCAAAGACAATAGTGTGGCAAACCTAAAAAACTAAATGCATTTACATTGCACTAATGACTACAACACCCCTCCTCAATGTAAATACATTTTAAAACAAAATAAAGTAACTTAATATACTTAATATATTATATCTAAAGCTGCGTTGACAATATCACACTTCTTTAAATGTCTGGCAATTAATTCCTTACTCAAAGCCTTTGTTAAAATATCAGCTGGCTATTCACTACTATTAATATAATTAATACAAATTTGTTTACTTTTAATCAGATCTTTAATAAAATGGTAGCGAATGTCCACATGTTTTAATCTTTTAATATTATCTGTTTTTGCATTTACTATAGCCGACTGATTATCAGAATATATATTTATAGGAGACACAATTTCAACACTAAATTCAGTTAACAATTTCATTAGCCAAATAGCATCGCTTGCAGCCATAATCATCGAAACATACTCAGCTTCTGTAGAAGAAAGACTAACAGAAGTTTGTTTTCGTGAACTCCATGTAACTAAGCAATTAAAAATTAAAAATAAATATCCCGATGTGGACTTTCTGTCCTTTAAATCCCCACCCCAGTCAGCATCACAATAGCCTTCCAAGACCCCTTCACACTTATAAATTAATTTGTAATTTAAGCTAAATTTTACATACCTTAATACTCTTTTAAATGCACTTAACAGTTCAGTATTTGCACTCGCTTGATATCTACTTAGCAAGGAAACAGGAAAACATAAATCAGGTCTAGAACCCATTGCAGCATACATTAGACAGCCTATAATTTGGCCACATAACTTTTCTATTGCCTTATTTTCAGGCTTGTTACAATTTTCAAATTTTTTAATATTCACATTCGGGTCCATAGGAGTTAACATATCCTTACAATTTTCCATAACAAACCTCTTGAGAATACTTTTTAAATAACTACTTTGATCAAGTTCAGTAATACCAGATTCAATATTTTGCTTTACATTTATTCCTAGAAAATTGGAAATTAATCCCATGTCTTTAATTTTAAATTCTCTGTTCAAAGTAATTTTAAGTTGCGAAATATCACTTTCATTTGAATCAAAACACAATATATCGTCGACATACAGTAAAACATAAGTTTTATCCTTACCAAAAGATTTTATATACAAACACGAATAATTTATCTCGACCCGCCGATGGATTCTTCTTCCATGGGACCACAGGTGTCACCATGTATTATTTGACACGTTCTAGTGCTTTTTGTTACACTATTCTTAAAAGACAACCGATGTATTTTTCCTTTTAAACAACTTTCACATTGAGGTCATGCACCTCAATGTGAAAGTTGTGTAGGAAAAATACATCGGTTTGCTTAACTTCAATGTTATTTTTCTTCAACACCTTTTTCACATAATCGAAATTTTTGTGGGCCTTTTTTTTATGCCATTCATTAAAATCGTTTTTCACTACGTTTGCAACGCCTGCAATTTCACATTTGAAACGTAGATCCATGTAATACGAGTTTTCAATTCTGTTAGCAATTGCACAAATGACTCCATTTTTGAAAAATTTGCAAGAGCTGACATCTGTCATTATAGTGTATAGCTCAGTTAACTAAAGCTGGCACGTTCACAGTGCTCACACTTATGCAATTTCACTATACAGTATGTTTAAAAATATAATATGTTTGCATCATGATAAAAATTATGGTATAATCTGCGTACGATAATAATATGCTATCGCACATCGGTACGTACGAAAAAAATTATCGTATTTGTACGATAATTATCGTGCGGTTCCGAACGCTGGCCGCACGCCGATCACACGTTAGTCGTTACCGATTTGTAACGCTGTATTTATAAACAGTAGCATAAGAAAAACAATAAGTGTCCCCTTCTCGTTCATAAGATAGACCGCGCGCGAGAGAGACGGGCAGACTTTTTATGATGCGTATGCAGTACGACGTCACGCCACGCGCTTATTCACAGACACTACACAAGCGCAATGTTTAAATGTCAACATCGTGCCAGCTCTTGTTAACTGACCTGTATCCGCGGTCGGCGATGCGATTCATAGACAACAAATTAGTTTTTAATTCTGGAACGAACAACACATTATCTATTGTCGTATCAATCCATTCGCTTCCGTTGTTGACTTGTACCGCCATATTTCCGTGTCCTAATACACTAATGATATTGCCGTTTCCAACGACTACGGATTTTTGCGACTCGCTTACAAATGTCGAGAATAATGACCGATCTCGGCACATATGCTCACTTGCTCCAGAGTTAACCAACCACTTTGTCTCTTCGTATTGTTTACTCTCCGAATTAGTTATCATGAACGCATTGTTCATTTTCTTGCCTTCTTTGAACTTTCTGAATCGACAATGCGCCTTATAATGTCCGATTTTACCACAGAAATAGCATTTATTATCGTTCACCTTCTTTGCACTATCTTTATTACTCTTACATTCGGTTTGAATATGTCCAGATATTCCACACTTATTTTATGTCACGTTTCTTTTAGCCACTAAAGCCGATGACAAAGTATCTTGCTTTCATCAGTTTTAACGTTCAATCTGTCCTCTTCGACCAACAATCGCGCCACTAAATTGTCGAATGTTTGTTTTTCGTCCGGGGCAGACTCCCACGCAGATATAAAATGTTTATATTCGTCTGGCAAGCTCATCAATACTTTGGTTATTATAAATTTATCAGAAATTTCTTCGCCCATTTGTTTTAGTTGACTTTGCATTTGATAAAAACGTTGACATTTCAATACCTCTCTCGAATTTATATTGAAAGAATTTTTGTTACAGAACTCAAAAGTTTTCTCCACATATCTGCCGAGGTTTAGCACGTTATAAGGTGTAACATAACATCTTCCGACATCCTGGTGACCAATAATGTCTATGCCTTCGCGTCTTTGGACTCCCAGGTGGCCCGTGCAGCTGCATCTTCAGGTTTTAACGACCGTCCTTCCACGATTTCAAGCCATCCCTGTCCTCGTAGTAACACCATCGTTTGGAACTTCCAAATGTTCCAATTTCTGGTTCCTTCCAGTTTCATCGCATTATTAATGTTGCTAATAGTTCCTACCATCTTGCTTTTCCGCCTCGCTATATTCCACAGCAAGTATTCCTTCTCGACGATGACGATGTAAGTTTCTCGTTCCTTACCTTACTTTTCGCCGATATTCACTTCGCACGATGTTATTACTTATTTTCACTTTTACTTTAATTACTGAATTTACGAACAGGTAGGCGTTCTGGGCCCATAACCTGTTGTTAAATAAAAGTTTAATTACTGATGAAACTGTTTTACACAAAGCTAGTTCACTTATCCGACGCAGACGCCATAGAGACATAGACAACACAGATAACAGTAAACCAAAGACAATAGTGTGGCAAACCTAAAAAACTAAATGCATTTACATTGCACTAATGACTATAACAGTTCTTTTAACAAATACGCTATAATATTTACTATTATACGATTTTTTATGTTGAAGATGACTCAAAGAAAAGCGCTATATAATTCATTGCACCTGAACAAAGCCGGGAGAGTGGCTTTACAAAATTAACAATTTCTTACTTGGTAACAAAAAATAAAACCATTAGCAAGAGCAAGGTAAACATTCTAAAACATTACAGAATGAATTGTAACATCCACTTAATTTTGCCCCGAATTAGACTTGTAATTGTATTTTCTTAAAAACTTTTTAGGCAATAATTAATGTTCTAAGTTAATTACCATGGATTTTAGGACCCTATTTCAGTCATATAATTAACGTTTTTATTTAAATAAATGATAGAAGCACTCATAATGTTATTTTAATTGTAAATGTTAGTTGCTTTAAAAAAATATAAATTCTGACTAGACGCTGCCTTGACGAAATGAAAAAATGTTTTATTAATTGGTTAAAAATAGCTCTTTTGGAAAAGACTACGATGCCTACCATCTAAATAAATTAATTGATTCAGTTAAGAAAAAAATTACTCCTGATTAATATGCATGCTGACGCTCATAAAATTAAGTGTACGTAAGAATTAAAAATTTTTGTAGTAAACACTTCTCTAGCGGTGTCTTGCGGTTTTGATTTGAATGGCTAATTATGGGTTGACCGTGTTAATCTTGCATCAAAACATATTATCAGCGCCCGTAGCTTGGCTACAGTAGAACAGGCTACGAATAATAAAACCTAAGGAAACGTAACTCCCATGCTAATACAGTTTTAAAGGGGTTTGGGTAATATTGGCGTCATTTTCAAATCCCGCGGCCACTAACCAAACCCGCGGCATATTATGAAAGAACATATCAAGGGGAGTAAACTTTATTATGGGGGACATATTATAGGTAAACTATATCGGAGCCGAGATATAAGACATTTTATGTTCGTATTTTCAACTAAACGTAAACTCAATAATTATAGCATGAATATTCAGGAAAATATAAAAAACGGCATTATTTATTAGCTTTCAGCCTTTCTCAATACATGGGCTATCCAACACAAAAATAATTTTTCAAATCAAACAAGTAATTCCTGAGATTGGCACTTTCAAACACACAAACACTTGAGCTTCATAATATTAGTACACAGGGTATAACAAAACTAAGTGATAATACTTTAGGGCGTGTACTGTGCATGAGTCCCGTCTATAAAGTTTACTGTAAAAGTAGTAGCGCCGATAGAACTATTTTTTTCATTTTTATATGGGGAAATTCTTTACGCCAGGGCGTTTAAGCGTTTGTCCATTCAAATCACAAAAAAATAATTGGTCTCACAGCGCTGCCCTTTCACAGTGTTCAACTCTATATAAGGGACACATCCTCCTCCTCCAGCCGTGTTCCTCATGTCTGAGGGTCGTGACCTCCCCCTTCCATGACCTTTCTTCTAATGGTCTTACGCCAGTCGTACCTATCTCCGTCACTCGAAGAGCGTCGTAAACGGTGGACTCAAGTGTGGTGCGGATTTGATCGGACCAATGCATGGGACTGCGACCTCGTGGTCTTTTTCCCTCAATCTTGCCAGTTACCATAAGTTTTTCAAGATTGTCTCCTTTTTTTCTGGCTATGTGTCCGAAATATTCTAAAATGCGTTTGAGGTAGATGGTAGAGAGCCTTGTTTTTATGTTAAGTTGAGCCAGAATGGATGCGTTGGTTCTGAATGCAATCCATGGGATTCGGAGCATTTTTCTCCAGCACCACATCCCGAAGGCGTCGATACGTCTGCGGCCTGCAGACTTCAGAGTCGATGTCTCGGATCCACAAAGAAAGATGGAAAATATGAGCGTGTGCACAAGTTTCGTCTTGGTTTTTATTAGCGAAATCTTTCTGTTACGCCAGGTTTTACGTATTTGAGACATGGCACTCTTAGCCATCCCAATTCCCCTACGAATGTTTGGTTCGCAGGAGCCGTTGTTCGTGATAGTGGACCCAAGGTATACGAATTCGCTAACCACTCCTAGTTTCAGAGCGTCAGTCAATGGTAGTGTGTTTTCTCTATCTATGACAATTATTTTGGTTTTCCCTTTGTTAATTGAGAGGCCGAGGGTATTGCTGATTTGCTCCATTCTCTCCCACAATTCTTGCATCTCGACTTCATTTGCAGCCAAGAGAGTAGTGTTATCAGCATATCGAGATTATTCAACTTTTTTCCATCTATGCGGACGCCTCCCCTCCATTGGTCACTGATTTTCCGCATAATGTATTCGCCATATGCGTTAAATAAAATTGGTGAGAGAATACAGCCCTGTCGTACTTCTTTGCCAAACTTAAAGAGATGGGACGTAATATCCACACCTATTGCAATAGAGAGACTGGATGAGATATATTAGATGATCCGGAACCCCAAGTTCTTTTAGTACCTGCTACAAGGAATTCCAGTTGACGCAGTCGAAGGCGTTGCTATAGTCGACAAAGCACATTATTACAGGTGTGTTATACCTTCCCTTATCAAAGCCTGCCTGTTCCTTATGAATTAGCTAGTCCAAGTAATGCCGAATGCGTCTATTAATGATATGGAGTTGGATTTAACTTGCATGTGATATAAGGGCCAGATGCGGTAGTTCTCACATTCCTTTGTAGAGCCTTTCTTATGTAAAGGTAGCACAGTTGACTCGGTCCAATCTTTTGACCGCATTGGTCCAGATCTTATCGGATCGATGTAGACGAGTAGTGCATGAGGATTGCATGCACTACTCGTCTACACCGATCTCGCCTAGTAATCTTAGATCTTCTGCGATTATTCCATCAGGACCTGGAGCCTTCTTTAATTTAAGGGAGTTTATCGCAGTCAGCATCTCGGAACGTAGGATGCTTGGCTCCAAACTTATATTGTTCCAGTTCAGTACAAGCTTAGGTTGTTGTTAAGGGCCTCTTTAAAGAGTCGTTGAGAAGAGTTTTTAGTTGATTCCAGGATGTGTCAGCCGAGCTCAAGTCCAAGCACAAAGACCTCAACCTGTCTTCCATGGTCTGCAAAAGCGTTTCTTTCAGCTTCATTCAATTGGTGACGTTTGTTGACAATGCGTTTTCTAGGTGTTTTAAGGCGCAGATTAAAGCAAACCACAGGGTTATGATCAGAACCGCTTTCAGCTCCTGGAAACGTCTTAACATTGCTCACAGATGATTTCCATCGCGAATTGATAAGGATATAGTCAATTTAATTTCTGTATCTATCACCTGGTGATTTCCATGTATACAACCTTCTAGGATGGTGCTGAAAGCAGGTGTTTAATATGACAAGATGTCGGCTGATGCAAAAACTGATTAGTCTGTCGCCTCTCTCATTTCTAGAACCAAGTCTATGACGCCCCATAACCTCTTGTAGGTCGTCTTTGGTAGTTTTGCCGACCTTTGCATTCCAGGCCCAAGTATGAAAGTTATTTCTCGGTTTGGTATAGAGTCTAGCGTTTCTTCTAACTTTCCGTAAAACTGTTCTATCTCTTCCTCCAATGACTGTGAGGTGGGAGCATATATTGATATGATGTGTTAAGCGCAGGGGTTAGTATTTAATTTCATCGTCATAATTCGATCTGATATTGGGTTGTAACCAAGAACATAGCGGTTTAGTTTATCGGGTATTAAGATACCTACCTCTTTCAAGCTGGAGTCGTCCGATCCAGAGAAATAAAACGTGTTCCCAGAAGGTGTTTTAAAATGTCCATTGTTTCGCATGTGGGTCTCACTTACAGCCAGTACCTATGTCGATTTTGTTGGTGTCCATTTCCTTCTCTACGATGCTCAGTTTGCCTGGTTTGAGTAATCCTCTAACCTTCCAGGCTGCTATACGATGACGTTTACGTATTGATGTTTTTAAATGTTTAGAGGTGGTAGATACGCTGATAAATCCTCCAAGTGGAGCTTCGATAGCATATTTCACACCATCCGGCCCGGGTACCGAATGGCGCCGTGTGTTAGTCGGGTCGTCCAACAAATCGCTCTCATTGTTCTCAGTACTCATGGTGGGGGAGGGGGGGGGGGGGGGGTGTACTCATGGTGGACAAGAGACACATAATAATATATATTATTATTTATGTATGTAATTTTTTGTGTAAGTACGTATATTTACGTACACAAAAAATTCATACTGCAGCTATACTTCTATAATGAGCCGGGAAGTAGATTAAAAGCAAGACTGAAAATTCTGCCGAAAGGTGGCGTCCAGCGTCATACTGCACAGTGGCCAAAATTCGCTAAATAGTGGAAATAATCGACATTATAATATTATGGGAACAACACTCTACTCTCTAGAGTCACTTTACCCACAACGCATTAATACATAAGAACAATAATTATAATTGCGTAATATTGCATTCGGCTCTTTGAAAACCACTGTCTAATGAAATATAGTCTCAAGTCTGGCTATATTTTAGTCGGCTGAGAGTTAAACCCAGTGTGAAAATATGTATGAAAAATTATTCATATTTGACGCGGACGAAGTCGTGAGCAATAGCTAGAGAGAAATATATATCCAACAGATTAAATATACCCTTTCTACACCTGTTTGTTAAGGATAACTCCATAAAGTAACGTTAATTACTATTGATTTTGTGAACATAAGGTGCAAAAATAAATAAACTAAAATAATCGTAGCTCAGCTCCGATATTACTTAAAGCAATTTTTATTACTAATATATTATGTTGCTCTAATATAGCGCTACAGAATAGTAATGGTTTTATCCCTGGCCGCTGGAAAAAAAATGACGCCACAGGTCCATACAAAGTTACCCAATGCCCTTTGGACCCATTCGAACTGTCATGTAACGTCAGCCTTTATACCGCTCAAGGTCGCCTAAAAATTGCAAATGTACGAAAAGTGAACCTAAGGTACACTTTTTTGACAAGTATTTTGGAGAATGTTTTTTGACGGAGTTACTCTTCCTTAGTTTTTATTATTCGTAGAGAACAGGCTACAAACAGCGGAGATAAATTGAAGCAAACTGAAGGTGCCGTTCCGATCATTACCGCGGCTAGCCGCGATCAACAAAAATTCAATTAAAATGCCACTTTATGACATAGAATATAGTCAACGTCATAAAGTAGGACTTTATTTGAATTTATATAATAGGACTATAGTCTACTAGATGACGCCCGCAACTCCGTTTTAACTGTAAACTGTACATTTTTCCGGGATAAAAAGTATCTTATGACCTTTCTCGGGTCTCAAAGTATCCCCATACCCCCATAGCAAAATCGGTTCAGGGGTTTGGGCGTGAAGAGGTGAGAACAGACAGACAGACAGACAGACAGACAGACAGACAGACAGACAGGCGGATAGACAGACACACTTTCGCATTTACAATATAAGTATGGATGTCATAAAGTGGCGTTATATTTGATTTGTTGTCGATCGCGGCTAGCCGCGGTAAAGATCAAAAAGGCACCTTCAGTTTATCTACGCTGTGTGTATATACTTTCATGTTTCTACTGTAACCGTGTTACGAGTGCTGCTCTAAAATTTGTAAGACAGAGTATACCCACACCTGTTTTCGTTTTCTACCGGCACTTTCGGGGTGCAACCCTTTTTTAACCGACTTCCAAAAAGGAGGAGGTTATAATTATGTTCGTCTGTTTATATATATATATATATATATATTTTTTTTGTATGTTCAACCATAACTTCACCGTTTATGGACCGATTTTCATGATTCTTTTGTTGTTGTACAGGGTTGTATCCGAGGTTGGTACCATGTTCACAAAAGTGGTGATCTGATGATGAAATCCATGAGTAATCGAGAGGACTCCTTGAAATTTATACGGGAACATATGGTGATTTCGATTTTTTCTGAAGTATTTTAGGCATATACTACCAAAACGTAAGATTTTGCACTAGGATATACCCTGGTTCTGAAGGTACCCAACAGAATTTTTGAATCCTTATAGATACAAGTTTGAGGATTTTGGATTTATTTAAACTACTCCAAGCAAATGCCAATGAATCCTACATTATTTCTGCTGAACTTAGGCAAAATTTTATTTTGGAAAAAAAATAGGGTTTTGTAAGATATTTGGGTTTTTCGGACGCCAGGTGAAAAAATCAACCAGAAAAGTTACTTATTTTGCGTACGCTGCCGAAACTATAAAAGATAGGACCATAAAATGTTCTAAGTAATTATAGATCTTATAAATATGTACAAAAAAGTCCGGGACACACTATACTTATCTATGGCGAGTGAGACACAATAACCATTTTTTTATTTAAAAATCTTGAATTTTTTTGGACTACATTCATGCTATTAATCATTATCAAAATAAATTATTTCATCACTAAGTACAGCTTTAGTCCATTAAAATGTTACAATTTTAGGACCGAATATTGCATTTATTAGAGGACGCAATTTTATTTTTGGAATATGTTGGGGCGCTCAATAGAAGCTTAACCTCAAGTTTGTGGGGTCGCCGCCTTTGTCCCCCGGCCGCCATCTTGAAAAAAGGGGTGACAACACTATTTTCGTGATATTTGGGAAACTATAAGTCTTACAGAAAATTAAGAACATAATTTGTTGCAAATTATTTTGCCTACAAATATGTTTATATAATTTTTTACCCTAAATTAAAAATTTAAAAAGTTATAAGCAAAAAAGTGATAATTTTTTTAAAGGTTTATTATCGCTCTTTAACTTTGTTTAATACATTTTACAAAAAAATTACCTTAGAACAACCTTGTTAATGATCTTTTGAGAAAAAAATCCCCCAATCCCCCCGATCTCATGAAATTAATTTTCTGCAGATGCAAAGGAAACTGTGAAGGCATGCGTGCCTGCAGAAAAGCAGACCCAAAATGCTCTACAGTATGCCTACTATTCTGTAAAGCTTTTCAGACCTGCTTTTCTGCAGCCACAGTCTGCAGTATGCCTACTACACTACATAAATATATGCAAATTGCAAACTATATCATAGTATGCCTACTATACTAGTCTGCACATGCCTACTATACTATAAAGCATTTCAGGCCTGCTTTTCTGCAGCCACACACGGTTCCACAGTTTCCTTTGTTTCTGCAGAAAATTAATTTCATGGGACCGGGGGATCTTTTTCTCAAAAGATCATCTACAAGGTTGGTCTAAGGTATTTTTTTTGTAAAATGTGTTAAACAAAGTCAAAAAGTGATAAAAAACCTTCTAAAAAAAATCACCTTTTTGCTTATAACTTTTTAAATTTTTAATTTAGGGTAAAAAGTTATATAAACATATTTGTAGGCAAAATAATTTGCAATAAATTATGTTCTCACAAATTTTTTGTAAGACGTATAGATTCTGAGATATCACGAAAATAGTGTTGTCACCCCTTTTTCAAGATGACAGCCGGGGGACAAGAGTGGCAACCCCACAAACTTGAGGTTAAGCTTCTATTGAGCCTCCCAACATATTCCAAAAATAAAATTGCGTCCTCTAATAAATGCAAAGCAAATGTAACATTTCAATGGACTACTTATGCAGATAACATTTGGTCTTTGAATGATTAAAATTGGACGTTTGGTTTTGAAATTATGGCGAAATTAAAATATTACGATTATGGGCGTCACCAAGCGGGGGTGCGCGTGCGGGAGGAAGACAATCTGTGCAGTGTGCACTGTGCACTGTGTGCACCCTTCGGATAGTGACTGCGTCCGCGTCGTGGATGTCAGTGTCGGAGTCTGTGAATTGACCTGGGAATCATTTTGCTGACCGAGTCTTTCCTGGGTAGGCTTTTTGCAGCCGTATTGCATAACCACGCGGGCGGGCGGGCGACCGCTAGTAATATGTACAACTCTAAGACAACAAGCTATAATATGGCCTTGTCGTCTCATATGTAACTAAAAAGGGTAAAATTATGATTTTTTTTAACAAAAAATTAAAACCGACTTCCAAGATACTGTTACGTGCTAGGGTTCGAGGATTCGGAGAGAAAGACCTGGTGACTCTCTTGAAGACTTTATTCACAAACACTAGCTCACACAAATCACTAAGTCCAAACACTAAGCACTAAATCCAAATCACTGAGCACTATCACTGTCCTAGGTCGTAGCCGAGTCGTTAGTTCACTATCACAATCACTCACTATTGATCACTTGTTTTCACTTTTGAAGTCGCCTTGATGATCGCTCGGATCGAACTGCCCCGACTGCCGGCTTGTTTACCTTTTATATGGCCCACTTCGCCTTCTGGAACGTTTTATTCTGGGTTGTTTACGTAAACACGCAATTCAAATAAACAATGGTCGGGCTTTTCTAGAAGGTACGCGCAACTGTCGCGCGCAGGTAAACAACTGCCCGTATCCGTAACACAATTCACATAAACAAGGGTCGGGCTTTTCTAGAAGGTACGCGCAACTGTCGCGCGCAGGTAAACAACTGCCCGTATCCGTAACACTACTCCCCTCTTAGAGATGCTCGTCCCGAGCATCGTTGTTACTGCCATGATAGCGCGCCAAACGGTCTATGTGTACCACTTTGAATGTGCCTCTTGGTGGCTTTTGAATCCTGTA
This sequence comes from Lysandra bellargus, assembly GCA_905333045.1. Taxonomy (NCBI): domain Eukaryota; kingdom Metazoa; phylum Arthropoda; class Insecta; order Lepidoptera; family Lycaenidae; genus Lysandra; species Lysandra bellargus. The sequence goes on along the minus strand of HG995363.1, from coordinate 7,204,191 downwards.
AGTCACATCATTCAATCGGGTAACCACTTTATATGGGCCGTCCCACTTGGTCTGCAACTTTGGAGATTTCCCTTTTCGGCGAGTTGGGTTATGCAGCCATACCAGTGACCCTTCTTCGAAGCCGCTCGTGTTCGATCTCCGGTCGTATCTGGTCTTCATGTTCTCACTTGACTGTAACCCATTTTCCCGAACCATGGCGTGTATGTAGTGCATCTTTTCCCTTAAATCACAGACATAGTCTTGTACGGTCTTTGGTTCCCCCGGTGACGCTCCTGTCAAGAGGTCTATTGGTATTCGTAGTTCTCTACCGTAATTGACATAAGCCGGGGTAGCTTTTATGCTCTCGTGCTCGGCGGTACGGTACGAGAGAAGGAAGAGTGGTATATACTTGTCCCAATCCTTTTGTCTGTCATCTACCAATTTCGCCAAATGCCTCTCTAGAGTCTGGTTAAATCTCTCAACCATTCCATCAGACTGTGGATGGTACGCGGTGGTCCTCGTCTTATGCATTCCCAAAATTCTGCACACTTCCTGGAAGACCTGCGATTCGAAGTTCCTGCCCTGATCGGAATGGATTTCGAGAGGCACACCAAAGCGAGATATTACTTCTTCGACTAGCTTAGAAGCAACCGTTGTAGCTTCTTGGTTTGGTATGGCGAACACTTCGGGCCATTTGGTGAAATAGTCCATGACGACCATAAAGTACTTGTTTCCCGATTCCGTCACGGGAAATGGCCCAGCTACGTCAACTGCAATTCGTTCCCACGGTGCCCCAACGTTATACAACCGCAGGTTCCCACGGCTCCTGGTCTGTGGTCCCTTCACTGCAGCGCAAGTAGTGCATTTGCGGCACCAATCCTGTACATCATCTCGACAATGCAACCAGTAGAATCGTTCTCGCACTTTTGTTAACGTCCTCTTAACACCTAGATGACCTCCTGATACGCCATCGTGTATTTCACGGAGAACATCCGGTACTCTCGTTCTTGGGACAACTATCTGAAGATGGAACTCTCTGCCGTTAGTCTTCTCCCATTTTCGGTAAAGTATTCCATTTTGAAGTATCAGACTGTCCCATTGCGCCCAGTACGCCTTAGTGACAGCGCCAGTGGGTGCAACCTCACTCCAGATTGGTTTTTCGTCACCTCGTTTCTTCCATGTGATGATGTGCCGTAGGTCGTCATCTGTTTCTTGAGCCTTCCTCATAGCATCATTCTCCCATGGACCCAAAGGACTTGTTTTCGTTAACTTTAATGTCACTTCATTAGATTCCAGCTTAACACAGTGTTTGCAGTCTTCTGAACACGGCCTTCGTGAAAGTGCGTCGGCGTTCCCATGCGCCTTTCCGCTGCGGTGTTCCGTCTTGAAGTCGTACTCCTAGAGTTGTTCAATCCATCGAGCTACTTGGCCTTCTGGGTTCTTGAATTGCAGTAGCCACTTCAAGGCTGCGTGATCAGTTCGCAGTAAAAACTGTCTGCCGATGAGATATTTGCTGAAATGTTGTAGCGTCTTTATGACAGCCAAGAGTTCTCTTCTTGTCACACAGTAGTTTCTCTCTGGCTTAGATAAAGATTTGCTGAAATATGCAATTACAACTTCTCTTTCACCCTGTTTTTGAGATAACACCCCTCCAATGGCCGTGTTGCTTGCGTCCGTGTCGACTATAAACTGACCTTCAGGTTGTGGATACCCCAGGATTGGTGTTTCACACAGATGTTTCTTCAGTTTCTGAAAGGAATCTTCAGAAGTCTCGTCCCAAATAAACTGTCGTTTATCCTCTGTCAGCCGATGTAATGGCTTGGCTATCTCCGAGAATCCCTTAACAAAACGCCTGTAGTAGGAGCATAGGCCGAGAAATGCCCGCACTTCGGTTTTGTTCTTAGGGGTTGGCCAATTTTGAACTGCTTCCAGTTTCTCCGGGTCCGTCTGGATTCCATCACTGGAGATAACATGGCCGAGATAGTTGACCTTACTCCTGAATAAGCGACACTTTTTCGGATTCAGCTTTAACTTGGCCCCCTCTATTTTGGCGAAAACTCGTTCTAAGTTTCGCAAATGGTCCTCGAAGTCGCGGCCAACAATGATGACGTCGTCCAAGTAGACTAAGCAAGCCTCTCCAACTAAGCCTGCCAGTACACACTCCATGAGTCGCTCAAATGTGGCAGGTGCGTTGCACAATCCAAAGGGCATGACGTTAAACTGCCATAAACCTTTACCGGTGGAGAAAGCTGTCTTCTCCTTGTCTTTGGGATGAATTTCCACCTGCCAGTATCCAGATTTCAGGTCCAAGGTCGAGAACCATTTCATGCCACTCAAGGTATCCAGAGTATCGTCGATTCGAGGTAATGGATAGCTGTCCTTCTTAGTGACATCATTGAGACGCCTGTAGTCCACACAAAATCTTGTGCTGCCATCTTTCTTCTTCACCAACACAACAGGTGAGCACCACGGACTTGCAGACGGTTCAATAATCTTATGCCTTCTCATGTCCTCCAAAAGGTCTTCAACTTCTTTTTCCTTTGCAATGGGTATCCGTCTTGCTCGTTGACGAATTGGGTTCTCACTTCCGGTATCTATTCTGTGCTGAACCATCGACGTTCTTCCAAGGTCGCCTTCCTGACTGGAGAAGATATTCGCGTGGCGCTGTAAAAACTTCTTAGCTTTCATGCTCTGCGAATAAGTCAGATTACTCTTGCAGTCGTCGAGTAGTTCAGTCACTAATCCGTAGTTGCTGCTTGCTTGGGAGACAACAGTTATTGGGGCTTCCTCCGCATCAGCCAGTACACGCCTCTTAGTCCTGGCTGAAGCTCCCTGCTTCTTCAGCTCCTCTACTTGTTGCTCGAGCCTTTTCATCCTTGACATCTGGGTCTCCTTCTGCGGGCAGTTGAGCTGAAGATGGCCCCTCTTCCCGCACTTATAGCACATGGCTTCAAATATTTTCCTTGTAGGAGCCTTTACTTCGGAGACCTTGCGGATCTTATGGGTCTGCTGTATCTCATGGCGAACAGCCTCGACCTCCAAAGCATGCGCCAACGCTTCCTTTAACGAGGTGTGGTGACATAGCCTCACTGCAGCTCTGACCTCCAGATCCCTGATTCCGTCGACAAATGCTTGCACAATATTCGTGTCGACCATCTTGGAATCGGCTCCTGGGTGTGCCTTCTTGACCAGTTTTTCAATTTCCAACGCCCATTGCTGTAGTCCCTCTCCTGAGCGTTGGACTCTGTCACGAAGTTGAGCACGGAACACGTGCTCCAGGTGTCGCTCCCCGTATCTGGATTCAAGGGCCTCCATCAGGTCTTGGAACCCCTTCCCTGTATGTACTTCTAGGACCGACAAAGCTTGCCCTCTGAGCGCAACAGTGAGAGCGGTCAGGCATTGTTCGTCAGTCCATCCGTTGGCAGAAGCAACCGTCTGGAATTGCTGACGATAAGCGTTCCATGAAGTAGTACCGTCGTATGGTGGCACTTTAACTCTTGGTCCTTGTACCACTTGCACCACTCCGGTAGTTCCACTAGACACCGCCACTCCTGTGGTTTCCAGGCGCACTACTTTCTTCTGAAGTTCAGTGAGGCCGGTTTTCACATTTTCTACATCCAATCCTAACCCCGTAACTCGTTCGTCCATTACGTCGACATCTTTACGAAGCTTTGTCACCGTGTCACTGACATCCTTTATAGCCAGAAGCGCCTTTTCTTGAAGGTCCTTTTGTTGCTCTTGTGACTCTTGCATAGCGCCGAGCTTGCGGTCTTGTGACTCTTGCAAAGCGCCCAGCTTGCGGTCTTGTGACTCTTGCAAAGCGCCCAGCTTGCGGTCCTGTGCCTCCATCATTGCCCTTTGAGAATCTTGCATAGCGCCGAGCTTGCGGTCTTGTGCCTCCATCATTGCCCTTTGAGAATCTTGCAAAGCCTGAATTAACTCAATTATGCTTTCCAATTGAGGGGCCGTAGAGACTACGGGCGTGGCAGGATGGATGTAGCTAGTCGACGGGGCCTGAGTGGGCGTGGCCTGGTGGGCGGAGCCAGTGGGCGTGGCCATGTCCAGAGTGGGCGGGGCCTGAGGGGCGTGGTCAGTGGGCGGGCCCTGGTGGGCGGAGCCAGTGGGCGTAGCTTCACCCGAAGTGGGTGGAGCCTGGGGGGCGTGGTCAGTGGGCGGAGCCTGGTGGGCGGGGCCAGCGGGTGGGGCCTGCCCCGCAGTGGGCGGAGCTTGGTCCCCAGTGGGTGTGGCCTCCGCAGCCCCACCTCCAACCCCTCTCTCGAAGTCGATGGCAGCAGCTCGCTGTGCCCTTGTCCTGACACTCCCCTTGAAGTCGTCTCTCGGAGTCAATGGCATCTCCAAATCCCACTTCTGACACCAGTTGTTACGTGCTAGGGTTCGAGGATTCGGAGAGAAAGACCTGGTGACTCTCTTGAAGACTTTATTCACAAACACTAGCTCACACAAATCACTAAGTCCAAACACTAAGCACTAAATCCAAATCACTGAGCACTATCACTGTCCTAGGTCGTAGCCGAGTCGTTAGTTCACTATCACAATCACTCACTATTGATCACTTGTTTTCACTTTTGAAGTCGCCTTGATGATCGCTCGGATCGAACTGCCCCGACTGCCGGCTTGTTTACCTTTTATATGGCCCACTTCGCCTTCTGGAACGTTCTATTCTGGGTTGTTTACGTAAACACGCAATTCACATAAACAATGGTCGGGCTTTTCTAGAAGGTACGCGCAACTGTCGCGCGCAGGTAAACAACTGCCCGTATCCGTAACACAATTCACATAAACAAGGGTCGGGCTTTTCTAGAAGGTACGCGCAACTGTCGCGCGCAGGTAAACAACTGCCCGTATCCGTAACAATACTAAAAACAAAAGTAATACTATACGAAGTAGTAATACGAAGATTGAGTACAGAAATAGTTGAGGTTTAGGCGAAGTCTAAAGACGCCACTATAATAAGAAATAAGAATTATTTGATTCTTTTTAGATTATGAACAAGTATTACTTTTGTTTTTAGTACCTTGGAAGTCGGTTTTAATTTTTTGTTAAAAAATAATTACTTGAATACTTCTAAGTCATTACCTAGCGCACTGATCTCTAACTGGATTGTCCGCGATACTATAGTCCGCCATTTTTACATTTGAAGCGCTGCCAGCGCCCCGTTACTGAGGGAGTAACTAAATTGTAGCTTACTGTGCATGCGTGATCACTACTATAGGTGACTAGCTATTGCCCGCGACTCCGTCCGCGTGGACTTTGGAACAGACAGACAGAGATACTTTCGCATTTATAATTTTTCTCTTGAAGTTTTTTCTGAATAAATTTTTGTTCGTAATTAAGAATTAAAATTCCCTATCTCAAAAACTACCCAACCGACTTTGATGAGACTTGCAGTATTCCCTAAGTTGAACTCTATCGGTTGTATCACGGGGAGTGCTCTGAGGAATAGTTCGGAATCATACCACCTGCAACTTTTCGCCATCGTCCCACGCGAAAAACATACCATTCTCATCACCTTGATGAGTGGCAGTCTTCCACAGTGCGTTTTTCGCGTAACTTTCTGCCGCACACTGTAAAACTCTGGAATGAACTGTCACCAGCAGTATTTCCGGACCTATACGACCTACAAACCTTCAAGAAAAGAGCGTATTCCCTCTTAAAAGGCCGGCAACGCACCTGCAGCTCTTCTGATGTTGCGAGTGTCCATGGGCGACGGTAGTTGCTTACCATCAGGTGACCCGTTTTCTCGTTTGCCCCCTTATTTAATAAAAAAAAATAATACCTAGTACAATAAAAAAAGAATCACTAAAATCGGACTTGTGGTTCCGGAGATATGCGTGCACAAACATAAAAACATGCATACATACATACACACATACATACATACACTTTTGAAATTCGGCACATTTGTTCAGAAGCTGTTATAAATTAACATAGACAACAAAAACTGAGCAGTTCTGGAAATATTACATACAAACGCGTCGAATTGATGACCTCCTTTTTTGAAGTCGGTTAAAAACAATAGAAGAACAATAAAATTATCAAGAACATTTTAATATAAGTCTTACCAAATTGGCAATTTAGTTTCTTTCTCAACTAGCGGCGCTGACTCCTCCATCAGCTACTGAGACTCCCACCAGTTCAAGGTCCATATATTTTACAAACCTTTTCCATAAATCAACTATCCAATCAACCAACAATCAACCAAGCAGGATGTGTGCTCGGTCGGACCTAATATCATAGTAACCGCACCTGCAATTAGTGGTTCCGTGACTTGTGCTGAGGTTACAGCGCTCTAACTGGTTCACGTGTGGACTGCTCGATTTATATACGTCCGCTCTCACGCGCGGTTCGGCGGCTACATCGTGACATCACCGTCTCTACATGATATTTAACTTACATAAACCGTTGGGCCGCGTTTCTATACTGATGCGGAGCTGGGCGGAGAGGAGTGGTGAAGAGCGCTTCAGTGGAAATATACTAATATATATTTCCACTGAAGCGGAGCGGAGTGGAATGGAGCTGACCGAAGCGGAGCATACTTTTGGAATTGATTGAATGATTAACTGAGGCACTGCGCGCGAGTCACACACCGCCCCGCTCCGCACCGCTGTCCTCCGCTCTGTACCCCAATGCTCGCTGTCCGCACCGCATCGCCTCGCTGTATTTTAATAATGAATTTCCGCTCAGCTCTGCTCTATGACTCTGCTCCACTCCACTCGTGCTGTTTCTATTGAGGCGGAGTGGAGATTTCGAGCATAATGATTGGTCAATTCGGGCACCGCTAAGCTCCTCTCCGCCCAGCTCCGCGTCAGTGGGAACGCAGCCTAACATACCGTATTGGCTTGTGATCTCGCGGTGTAGCGGCAAAATCCGCGTTTTTGCGTCGTCGCATATAAATCCAGCCAGCGTTTCCACCGGAGATGTTTTGCGAGTGATATGTTTTTGAGATCCAATAGCATCGTCGCGCTGAGCGATATCATGGCAAAGTCACGTCACTGAAGCGATTCTATTGGTTCTCAAAAATACATTCTTCGCAACACATCTCAGGTGGAAACGCAGCCTTATTGTTAAGGTATATTGAAGATGGACCGGCTCAGGAAAATTTGCGGACCTCCGTAATTTGGTCAAGTTGTGTTGTCAAACATATTATATTATGTCACCGGAACCGTACATTATTCCGGAATTAAAAGTTTCTTATGCCCTTTTCCGGGACTCTAAAGTATCTCCAGCAGAAGCGGTTCAGCGGTTTGGCCGTGAAAAAGTAATAGACAGGCAGATAGACGCACTTTTACGTGTAAATAATGTTATTGTAAATAAATCAACCTATTTATTATATCATGTAGATGTTTTAGTACGTAAATATTTGCGTCATATTATAGCGACCTTAGAGTAGATACTGGAAATAGTTTTAAACGCAAACTGGAGTAGGCACATCGACACCCACGTTGGAACGTGCTCCACTCGCAAACAGTTTCTGAAATAACTTCAGAAACACATACAGGAATGCGAAGTTGCTGAAATGATTGGACGATGAGTGCCACAATAGAAATATATACAGTATACCAATACTGTCTGAAACGGTGCTCATGATTTTAGATAACTCAGAATCAGTCACACCGAAACGAAATGTCACTTGGCTAATGCACAAAAGAGATACAAAACTAAAAGAGATACAAGTATAAACACACTCTGCCGAAGTTACGCGACGGAAGTTCCGTAGCTCATTTTTCGTTCAGAATATTCGGCGGATATGATATAATATGATAATAATAAGAATGCGTGATTTCAGAATTGTCACAACCAATAATTGAAATAGCATTAAGTCTCGTCCACGTTTGTATCATTTGCGCGATCAGATCTCCGTCGCGATCATCGCGCCGTATCAAGTGTGCGTATCATAGTGTGGACGCCTATTAGATCATTCTGCCGATCATGCGCGTTTTTGATACGACACGTATCAGATACGCGGTTAATAGCGATCAGGGCGTATCATGATTAGTGGTGGTTAATATAACGTATAGCTGAAAAAAGTAGCGCGCTATTTCTTCGCAACGAATAGCGCGCGCTATAAAACTATGCACAAGACGCTACATTATAACGTATCGCGCGGTCACTGACCTAGCGCGGCACTGCTCGCGCTGCCGATCGCGCGCGAGTCGCGACTTTCGTTGGTTCGTTGCCGTATCGTTCGGGCCCAAATCGGGTGAATTCGGCTGTCATAATTTTTTCAGTGTTGCGTTGCGTGCATAGGTAAATTATAATGTTTTATAATCCCTGTTCATAAGAGCACTGTACTGTAATATAATGGTAACTTCCGTTCCATGTGAATGTATTTTTTCTAAATCTGGATACGTTATTATATTTTTAAATGTAAGTAAATAAAATGTTAAAAAAGATCTAAAAATAATTTAAGTATATTACCAAAAAATAAAAAAAATAAAAAAAAAACCATTTAAATAAGTTATAAAAAAAAGATTTGTACTTATATAAAGCGATTCCTTTCAATTTCAATATAATATTATTATACAATTATATTGTATCATTTTAATTTAAATATTTCAAACGTAATAAAATTAACCAAATAAGTAATAATGCCTTCAAACGATTATATTATTCTAAGTTATCTAACAAACACGCTATATTATATTAACTCACCCACCGCGTTATAATTATTATTAGCGAAAGAATTCAATAACGTCGGTAACTTTACAACGTGTCCAATCGATCGTTATAACGTATCATTCGTTATAACGTAGCGTCAAAACTAGCGCGCTTGAAAGAATCGAGATTTCATTCGTTTTAACTGTTATAAGTTATAACGTAGCGTCAAAACTAGCGCGCTTGAACGAATCGAGATTTTATTCGTTATAACGTAGCGTCAAAAATAGCGCGTTTGAAAAATGTAGCGTCTAGCATCTAGCAAACTATGAAAATATAGCCGTTAGGAACACCACTGATCATGATACGCGTATCATTTTGATACGCTTCGATGATACGCGACGGAGATCTGATCGCGCAAATGATACAAATGTACACGAAGCCTTACAGGCGTAATCATGTCGAGTTTCATTTTTAACACCTATCTAATCAGGGCGAGCGAAGCGAGCCCTAGTTATGTCCCACAATCTGTACATTTTGTAATACACTTTACGGAAAAACTTTCACTCCTGTTGATGTGTGATTTACCATAGTAATTTTTATGACCTCTGTGGCTCAGTTGGTGGGCTGTTGGTAGCTTAAGCCGGGGGTCGCGGGTTCGAATCCCGCCGACGGAACAAAAAATTTTCATAGTTCCTGGGTCATGGATGTGTATTAAATATGTGTATTATGTAATAAAAATCTTAAATATATGTATAGTGTAAAAGTATTAAATATATTTCCGTTGTCTGTTAACCGTAACACAAGTCCATCAGGTACTTACCACGGGGCCAGACTGACATGGTGTGAAGCGTCCATAGATAATATTATTATCAATATTATTATTATTTATATGTAGATGCGTTATCATCAGGGGAGTTTAAAAAAATTATACAACAGCCATTTTGGCATGTCCTTCATTTTAATATTTATTTTATTAAAAACTTTGACCATTATTGGTATTTATTTATAAAGTAACTGAAAGAGTGTCTATTTGTACTTTATTTTGGATAATTAAAAACTTAATTCAAATGGAAAGAAATAATAAATTATGGTGATATAATTTATCAATCCCCTCTTTTTCCAGCGTCCCCAGTAACTATTTAAAACTTCGACTGAATTAAATTAAAATTTTCTGGAAATACTTGACACATTCAATTGTTTTTTTGGTTAAATGAACCATGTTCTTTACTTTTAAGGCTCAATTTAAAGCGTAGGACTACTTTAATCCATTTAAATTTGCAGTCTGTTGTCCCCGGAATATGCTATTTCCGGACATTCCAGTTTTGTTACCATAATTTTTTCATGATAACATTCTACTAAAATGTATTTTTTTGTGTTCTGTTTATGGCGAAACTAATATTCAGTACGATGGGCCATTTTAATACGACTTGGCTGAGTATTTTTTTTTGGTAGTGCAAAGAAATGTATAATCAGTTGGAATGGACCAAAATTGATAGCCAGGTATGTTACGACTGTTTGATACTTTTTACTATCTTTATTTGTAACATAATAGTTTGTAAAGATAGACTGATTTTTGAGCTAAAAGTAAGTGTGTGTAATTTGATTCAGCGTAAAACAGAAAAAGTTTTACATGTCTTTAAGTGTAAGGTAGACGCATAATGTCACTTCGGTTTTGTTACTGCTTACAGGGTAACATATAGACGGACCGGCAAAGTAACAAAACCGAAAGCACAAAGCTAGTCATACACTGTGGATTTGCATGGTGATAAATTATCTATGAAGTTTCAATTAAATACAATTTTTGTAAAATTATTTATAAATTTTTGTAATATACTATTATAACTAAAATCGTAAAACCGACTCATGTGAAAGTTGTTATTTTTGGCCGATTTTTGTCTGTTGTAGTATTTTTTTGAAACTCCCCATATTAGTCAGTCAAGGTTTTTATATGTAGATGTGTTATAACCAGTCAGTGAAGGTGTGTCGAGTTGACGACGCGTCACGCGACCCCTTACACAGCTCGGCTTTTAGCTATAGTTTACTCTACTGTTTAAATGCGTTTTATACTGTGGTATTACAGTGTTAACTATTAACACAAAATATGTAACGTATTGTTTTAAATGAATAAAACCATGTTATTTATTTTATTTATTTTACACGTGGGAGAGCCATGCTTCGGCACGAATAGGCCGGCTCGACCGGAGAAATACCATGTCCTCATACAAAACCGGCGTGAAACAGCGCTTGCGCTGCGTTTCGCCGAGTGAGTGAGTTTACCGGAGGCCCAATCCCCTACCCTTTTCCCTTCCCTACCCTTCCCTATTTCCTTCCCTACCCTCCCCTATTACCCCTTAAAGGCCGGCAACGCACCTGCAGCTCTTCTGATGCTGCGGGTGTCCATGGACGACGGAAGTTGCTTTCCATCGGGTGAACCCGTTTGCTCGTTTGCATATTTTTGCATATGTTATTGCATAAAAAAAAACATCACACGAAAGGACAAAGGCTATTTTTTGCGGCACAATGCACGGTTCCCGTGAAGTACCTTATTAACGCGTGCAGAGTCGCGCAGTACGTCCAAGTTAGCTATAATAGTAAACAGGGAAATGCAAGCTCAATGCTGCCGGTGTCACTTTCCAGGCTAATGCAGATGACAGGAAAGATATTGAACATCTTGTGAAGGAAAAATGTTTTATTGCATAACGGGGACAAGACGCAGAAATATAAATGTAAATAGATGTTTCCAGCAACTTTTGCCTTATATTGTCTTGCCTAAGGGTTGATTCAGACCGCAACGCGACGAACGCGACCGTCACGTATAATCAATGAATTCAATACTTATGTTTCAAACTCTTTATTATTCTATATTACGTACTAAATGCTCTTAATATTTCATAATCATGCATTCAAGACTTTTGTGTTTCTTGAAGATTGATTTCAGCCTGCCATCTTTTCAATACGTCAACGGCATCAGCCTTCATTTTCCCCGACCGGATGTATTCTATACAATTGTATCACTAGAATCAATCTCCCGGAAATCAAAACATCTACCATTATATTTTACATTTTGTAATCACGGAATATTTATTGATACCGAGATAATTAAACATGTAAATAAGGTTTAACGTAAATTATTATATCTAAACATAAAGCTTACACACGCATTTGAACTGTCCAATCCATACAAATTTATGCCGCGCCGCGCCTCACCTCGCCTCGTCGCGTTGCGATCTGAATTGACCTTTACATGTTGTATTATATTTCGATTTATATAATAATTTAACAATCATCACTTTAATAGTCTCGAAGCACGTTTATAGTCATAAAACAAAACTTGCATAAACATAAAATGGTTTAACCCTAGATAGCTTACCTTCTGGGAGACCTACGAATAACAAAACTACGTTCACTGTTTAAGCTAATCATCCGTCGAAACGACGGATATTAAAATGAGTATTTTTATTGAGATTTTACCACTTTCTGGACCTGGATTTTTTTACAGATATATGATGAGCTTAGCAATAAAACAACACTTTGCATATTTACATTTTTTATTTACTTTTGAAACTAAAATTTTTTTCTTAGACCTCTAAAAAAATCGGAACATTTTCAATCTAACTTTTCTTAAACAAAATAAAATAATACTCAAAGCAAAACAATCAGTTTTTTGGTATTATATGGCACATAGGAATATAAAACGTATTAAAAAATAAAATAAACTACTTTTCTTTAGCACATGTGATACAAAAATTTATTTTTTGTTTACCTCATATTGCTACCTTACAATTGTAGCAAAATATACTTTTGGTCATGCGCTTTTCTTGTAGTAGCATTTCCCACGTGTTTTTCTTTTCCGTTTTTGTCTTGAAGAATTTTGAAAAGACTCTTCTTCGTTCTCTATTCCCTCCAAAGAAGCTTGACCCGACGACAACTGTTCTGCACACTATAGTCGAAGGCTGTTTAGAAAGAACGCTTCTAAATATTTATTTTACTAAGCTCTTGGTTTAATAAATTATTTATAGCATCTCAAATTAAAGAAAACATGGTAAAAATCTAAAAAAAAAAAATACAGTTTACGTCAAAAATAAATACACGCATTTCAGTAGAAAAACTAACGGTAAAGCTAACCACCCGTCGAAACGACGGGCAAAGTCTGCATATACCGAAAACTGTGGCACTTACCTGTACGACGAGTGTGCCACTGTAACGACCTTACCGGCAAATGAGTTAAATAGACGAAACAAAGTATTCGGTCGCGACATAAAAAAAAATATGGCGATATTAGTTTGCGCCGCCGCGCCCGTCGATTCGACGGAGGTTAGCTATCTAGGGTTAAAACAAAATATAGTTTCGAGATCGGTTTTCCACCATGCCAATAAACAATTTAACAATAATTAACAAACCCTTCTTCTGTATTGTAAAAAGGAAGGTAACAAGAGGATTAGATATATATAAGACATACGTATATATATAAGACTTCTGAGTACCCTCTGCACCGCTATAATAGTAGAGGAGGGGAATAGGGGATTTTGGGAGTAGCTCGAGCGTGTCAGATTAAGCTTGTATAGGCTTCCGACATGTGTCTAGTTATCATGGTACAGAAATCAAATTTCTCATGTGGTGGGTTAAACAAAATTTTTTTTGAGTATTGAACTTTCATCTAATCTGTCAGATTAAGATAAGGGATGTTTAGTATACCCCAAAGAAGCTTCTATAAAAAGCACTGACGATTCAAAGCTTAGGTAAACCTGTAGGGACATTTTAAAATATAAAAATATAAAGCTTCATATTTTCCTAACTAAGCTTCGCAGATATTTTATTTCGCACTAAACTAAATGATTTAGTCCTTGTTGTCTAAAATATAATAATAACTGACCGAAATAAGCAATTTTCTGAATATATTTTCTTTTTCAAAACTTTAAAATGGCCGCAGTTTCACCGCTAAAATAAAAAACGCTCTTATTTTTTTTTATCAGTTTTACCTTATGTAAAAAACGTATTAGGTCGCCATAACTCTTGAGTGACTACAAAATAAGCATCTTCGCCTCCCCTATATAACCTTTTTATAGATATGAATATAAAAAAAAGATTATGAAAATTATAAAATAAGTTTGTATACAAATAATATACTCATTGATAGCACGTTCAACGATTCTTTATAGTAAACGAATATTTAATTTTTATGTAGCTATGAATAATTTTACATTCATAGCTAATGCTGCATCCATACTAACATTATAAATGCGAATGTGTGTCGGTCTGTCTGTTACCTCTTAGAGAAACTTAGAGTTTCGGGAAAGGACATATTAATTATTATAGTAGTTTTTGTTACGAAAACTGTACGATTGCTGCGTGATAAATGAATTTTGGCGCAACAGAGTTACGGAGTTAGGATCTGCGGAGCTAAAATTGTCGCTGAGGAGAAACATATTATGAATCATAATAACATGATTCTTTTTTGTAATCGCAAAATGGTCACTCTCCTTGCAATTCATGTCTATTTAGTAATTCGTACTAATTTGACATTCGTCAGTTTGACAGTTTTGACAATTCATTTGCGGTGTGGCGATACCCACAATTCGCCTAACATTCCTGCATCGCGCTATCGAAGTTTTCTAAGCGCGTCGGTATATATACGACAGCTGAAATGTATCACGTGGGCTTCGGCCTGACCGGGCATAACACCTCGCTCGGTCGGAAGATCTTCCTTTAGCGTCGCCACGCATTTATATCCCACATTGGTGACCCTCGACAGAACACGCCTCCCTTCATCATCATCACTCCCCGACCCTTCGCACCGCGCCAGCCAGCATCGCCTCATCGGGTACCTCGTCCACTAGGCGCAATGTACCGCGGCCTGGGCGACTTCGCATCGGCATCATCGGGCTTTCTCACTACACCGGTCAGCAAGCAGAGCACATCTCTCCTGGTCAGCACGTAGCATCGGCCCCGCACGGCAGCTTATCCGACTCACTGGATCCCGTGCAAGCAGCTTATAGTTCCGACTCACTGGGACTCACTGCAACAGTTCCGACTCACTGGAACTCTCTGGCACTGGCGACTCAAGCGACAAGACTTCAAGATTCGACCTCCGGTCTTCGGGGGGGAGTGATGTGGCGATACCCACAATTCGCCTAACATTCCTGCATCGCGCTATCGAAGTTTTCTAAGCGCGTCGGTATATATACGACAGCTGAAATGTATCACGTGGGCTTCGGCCTGACCGGGCATAACACCTCGCTCGGTCGGAAGATCTTCCTTTGGCCGCCACGCATTTATATCCCACAGCGGAATTGATTGGGAGGAATTGCTAAATGTGACCATTTAATTGCCATTTAAGCCCCGCAGGTGATCAGCCTGCATTGTCCTAACCAAACTTGGTAGTAACACGTTTCCAACGCGGAAATCGTGCCCATGACCTCCTAGTCAAGAGCCACGCTCTAAGCCAAGGGACCACGGATGCGTTTTGTGACACTATGTCCAATGACCATCTAAATGATATTACCTTACTAAGGGTTGAATGGCACTAAGGGCGACGCGTAGATGCATTTCTAATTTGTACTGAACTAGCGACCCGCCCCGGCGTCGCACGGGTATAAAATATATAGCCACTGAAAAAATGATTAAAATCGATAGCCTATGATCCTTCACGATTCTACTTTTTATCTGTGCCAAATAACAGAAAAATTACTCCAATAGTTCGTGAAATAAGCCCTTTCAAATAATTTCCCCCGTTTTTTCCACATTTTCCTCTATTTATCCGCTTATATTATTCTTAGCGTAATAAAATATAACCTATAGTCTTCCTTGATAAATGGGCTATCTAACACTGAGAGAATTTTTCAAATCGGACGAGTAATTACTGACTCATACTAAGATTAGCGCGTTTAAATAATGCTTCTTCTTCTTCTTCTTTTTACGTTGTTTAACATCTTTATCGTGCAAATATGAGTCCTAAAATGAATAAAGCATTTTTAAGTCATCCGAATATGGTACCGAACTTGGAATATTACCATAATTAATGCATCTATACAGATTGACTCTATTTTCCTCCAGAGCAGAAGCTGCTAAAATAAAAAAAAAATATCAAAAATCGCGGAGGCTCCACATCTTAAATCCATCCGTGGGCCATATAGCCTAATAAACGAATGATTCTGCTTGGAAAAGTCGAAAGCAGAAATGTTGACTTTGGTACTTTGTTAAGACTAGTTAGGAGATAAACATACTAAAAGTCCTGACCCCTCCAAGGTGCGCTCGAGGGAGGGGGGGCAAAGAAGGTCCCGTTTTTTGTTTTTTTGCTTACTCATCAAAAACGGTGCTTCGTAGGATTTTTTTTGTATTACATAATAAAAGCTAAATAAATTCTCTACAACTTTGTCCTTTACACTTTGTATCTATCTCCAATCATTGCCTCGCTATGAGCTTCTAAAATTGGCCGAGGCTCATAGCGAGGCAATTATTGGAGATAGATACAAAGTGTAAAGGACGAAGTTGTAGAGAATTTAATTAGCTTTTTTTATGTAGTAGAAGAGAATTTCGTACAAATTTCGGGCTAACACCAAAAGATTTTTTTCAAATCGGACCAGTAGTTCCTGAGATTAGCGCGTTCAAGTTAGCCCTTTCAAATAATTTTCCCCGTTTTTTCCACATTTTCCTCTATTTCTTCGCTCCTATTAGTCTTAGCGTGATAAAATATAGCCTATAGCCATCCTCGATAAATCGGCTATCCTATCTAACACTGAAAGAATCATCAAAATCCGTTGCGTAGTTTTAAAGATTAAAGGGAACAAAGGGACGTGAGTCGTCTTGCAAATCTGTCAAATCCATACTTTAGAAATGCATCTACGCTAGGGTTGCCAACTGTCCTGTTTTCCCAGGACATGTCCTGGTTTTTGTGGTGTCCTGGGACGTCCTGAATAGTTTTTCAGCAGCGTCCTGGGTTGTCAAGGGTTTTTTTAATTTTAAAATTCGCGCGCCTCTTTTCAAATTTTTACGCTACGAGCGTGAAATATGATTATTTTAATTACTTGAATTCCATTTCATCTGTTTTCACTAGAAACAAGGGAAGGCGCCGTGCGGCGTCGTACGACGTCGTGCCGTAGAAACTCACATAGAAATTCAAGATGAGTTTCTACGGCACGACGTCGTACGACGTCGCACGGCGCCGTGCTGTAGTTTTTTACGACGCGCGCCGTGAATTCTCACGGCGCGGCACCGTACGGCGCCGTGCCGTGTTTTTGTGTCCCGACCTTTAGTAACACGTCAGAGTAAGAATCGTAATTCGGTATGAATTACGATTATTAGCTCTTGAGTTTATGGTGTAGTGTTACGTGCTGAAAGATACGTCAATAATTAATATTTTATGCTCATCGTAAAAATCTTCGGCGCCTCCGCACGAGGGACGTGTTGTTGCATTTACAACCGTAAGTTCTGAGTATCAGAATATGTTTCTGAGTAAATCTGTCGATTTAATATGATCATACGAGCATCTATCGGACAACGATTATTATCTGTGGAGTAAAATACAATGACTCGTTACCTTTTATATAGCCCGTCTTTCCAACTATAATATGAATAACATTATGTCTCATAGATCGCTGCAAGTGCAACTCTTGGTTTTACTCGACTATGTCAGGACGGTTATAATATTATGAAAGTTAATCATCATTATCAGCTTGTTGCCACCCACTGCTGAACGTAAGCCTCTTCCAACTAGCTCGCAGCAATCTTCGCCAGCCCAGCCTGCTGGCCATCCACTGGCTACCTTCTTTAAATCTTCTGTCCATTGAGCATCAATAATGTTAATTAGATTGTCAGAATTTACTTTAATTCCTGGCAAAACCGCGGTACCGATTTTGCTGAAATTTGGTATAAAGATACTGTCAGTTCCGGAAAAAGGATGTAAGGTACTTCCTATCTCGTAAAAATGTACGGTTTCCGTCCTTTTATGCAAGATGGCGATGCGGGCATCGACTACAGTATGAGATAAGACTAAAACTAGTCGTAAATCAAATAGTTAAATCTTACTGAGTTTAGTTTTAACAGTAATTTCAAAACATCCCGTTTGAAATTACTGTTAAAACTAAAACAAGTACGGGGTCCTAAACAGTTATTGCGTTTCGGTGAAAGTTTTCCTCAATAAATCAGGGGGGTGTGCCAAAATGTTTTCGTTTTCGCTTCGTTATAGAATCGCCGATGAAAATGTATGGAATTGACATAAGTGTTTGTTAATATGACGTTGACATTCGACTCGTCTTATGTCAATTCCATACATTTTGACTAGAAAGCCGAACTTTGTGGGGGCTCGTATCGTTTTTCTGCGTGGTAAAACTCTTTAAATCAGTTTTTTTTTTTTCATCTTGACGTGATAACGTCTTATAATTCGATATGGGGTGCGCGCACGAAAACGTTACCTCGCTCTGAGGCGTTCCATTTAAGGCTTGAAGTGCAAGCGAGAGCGCGGAACGAGCGACAAAGAGGCACGTTGTCTCTCAACAACCGTAAGACTCTCAGTCTCGAAACAAAGAGCGCGGCCCAGGTGGGCGGCGCTCTTTGATTATATTACGCATTTCAATGACTTTTGTATGAAGAAGTTTGGTTAGTTATGATTATGTAGATATGTTGATACATTGACCACACTCTGAATGAAAAATAAATAAACAATCTGTGAGCTATTAGTATTATTTCGGCTATTCAAAATTGTGCTCTATTTCCTACGTGTCAATGTATGACTTGTGCTTTGTTCGAAGATTTTACTGGATTTCACGAATGTATACAGTAGCGTTTTGTATTGCGAATAGTTTATTTTACTCATTATAAATATTTTTAGACAATCATTTGAAAGAAATACATCGAAATAACTTTAGGTTACACTCGAAAAAGTTTGTTTCTATTTATAGAGATTCGGAAGCGAGGGTTAAGGGGTTAAGGATAGTTGAACGTGACAACGTCATACGTTGTCACGTTCAACTATCGTCAGTAAACCGACTTTACAGACAACCGATTATTTAATACCAACCAAACCTTGACTGACCGATGATAACACATTTACTTAAAAATTATAAATTCAAAAGCACAAATCAGGCGTGATAGTTTTTCCGTAAAGTGTACCACAAAAGTGGTCAGGTTGCGGGAACAGCCGCGTACTGACCAAGCGAGCAGCCTCGCGGGGCAAATCCTCGGTCGGTCGGCGCTGCCTCGCCCGACGACGTCCCGCGGCTCGAGCCGAGCGTTGTCAATTTTTGTCGACGCTCAAAGGCGCCTCGGTACGTTTGCCGGGCTCACTCAAGAGGTGTTTTGCCTCGCTCGCGCTTATTCGTGTTGTGCGTTTCAAGTCAAACTGAGCGTCGAAGCTAGGTAAAAAAAATGCTCGAGGCTCCCTCGCGAGGCTGCTCGCTTGGCCAGTACGCGGCTAGACTAGGGCTCGCATCTCTCGCCCTTATTACTACAGATGACTCGGTGAACATCATAACTCTTCCCGTCTAATATAAACATTCAAAGGAAGTCGAGGTTCCATGGATATTTCAAGACTAAAAATTGTCAAATCGCCTTAGCAATTCTCAAGTTTTAGCGAGATTAACTTAAAAAAATATTGCTATTAATATAGATTGTTTTACCTTTACCTCGCGTGAAGTTAAATCACGGAATACGGAAACAAAATAAGTCCAGTCAGATCAGCCTGCGATCATTCCGAACCGATCGTCGTCGTATATAGAGGTCCCTTCAGAAGGTTTTAGGAAGTTATTTCGCCCTAAAAACTTTACCGCTTTAAAACTTTTAATGGACTTTACCACCAGTTTTAATGAAATCGTCACAAGTACCTAATGCTGATCATCTCGATATCAATTTTAATGGGAAAATAGATCTATCTTACTTGTATACCCTGCATACTGAAAAATAGCTCTTTCTACGTGTATGCACTTCAAATTTAGAAAAGTCCATTTGATACTTAAATATTTTTGTACCTTACATAACTGTAGTCTGTAATTAAATGATGATTTTGACATAAATTTATAGATTGCCCTTCACTTATTTATTATTTTCATCTTTTCGTACTATTGGCACCTTTTGTTTCTGGATACCTGAAGGTTGATTGGTAGAGAATGCCATCTGGCATTAAGTCCGCCTATGTACCAACATTGTGCAAAAAGCATAAATAAATACACAAATAAATAAAAGTCCAGCTCTTCATTTCATTACAATTATTGGGTAATCAATATTCGTTTCTAAATGCGGCAATTAAGGAAGTAAAAGTACAACAAGTGTAAACTAAAAGACAAAAGTAATGATCGCATGATAACTGCCCCCCTAGACAAGTGGCAAACGATTATCGTTAACGCTAACGCCACGAAATGTATGGGATTTGACATTAGTATTCGCTAGCGAAGCGATGACTTATGTCAAATCGCATACATTTTGTAGCGTTAGCGTTAGCGTTTACGATAATCATTTGCCACTTGTTTAGGGGAGCTGGACCCGTTTTGTTAATTTCCGTGTTTACACTTGTAATAAATAGGTACGGTTTATTAACTTTTTTGAGTGTATAATATTTAGTGGCACCCATTTGTTTAAGCGTACCACTCAATATGGGTATTGACTATTGGGTAACAAATCTCAACTAACCTGCACCCTTAGACAAAGTATATTTCGTTAAAAACGATGACGAAATTCGTTATCAAAATGTATGGGATTTGACATTAGTCTTCGCAAGCGAAATGTCATTTAGCGATGTCTTATTTCAAATGGCATACATTTTGATAACGAATTTCGTCATCGTTTTCAACGAAAGATACTTCGTCTAAGAATTCGTTTTTAACGAAAGATACTTCCTCTAAGGGGCCTGTATTGTATTCTTGAAATAAAATTAAATGGCCAGCCGGCCTAAGATGCGCAAACGAGAAAATGTCGAGATATCTCACTCTCGTGTGTAGTTATATTGTCGATAACGACATAATGTCAAAATCATTTTTTGACATTATGTCGATAGATTTTAACGACAGATCTTCACGACAAAAAATGTATGCCCATCCGGCCTAAGATGCGCAAACGAGAAAATCTCGAGATAATTTACTCTCGTGTGTAGTTATATAGTCGATAATGACATAATGTCAAAACCATTTTTTGACATTATGTCGATAGATTTTGACGACAGATCTACACAAGAAAAAAATTATGTCATATTATGATCAATAGAGATGAAGAGAAACGCCATCAAACATCGAGAAAACGTGTAGACAAAATTTTCTCGTTGGCGTATGCTAGAGGGGCTGGTGAAATTTGTATCACTTCTCCATAAATATTCCCTGGGCTTCCACGAATATTTCAAGACTAAAATTAGTCAAATCGACTAATTTCAACACAACAAAAAACTCGAGTTTTTGCGAGACTAAAAAAATTCATTATTATTATTCCTATACAGGTGTATTTTCTACACATTGAATTTTATTACTAAGTTTTACTTTGATTAGCCCAAATCTTCGATTTTACTACTACTACAAAGTCAATAAAGTTAATACAAAGCGAACTACAAAGTCAACAGCTATTTTTCAAACTTGGCAAATTTCCAACCGGTCCACATTATAAGTTACAAAGTCAATATTTCTAAGAAACTCGAACAGTCGAAGGTAATTCTACTTGGTGTGATATTGGCTTACCGACTTTATGCAAAGTGGTGGGTGGGTTATAAAACTACAGAATAAAGTTATAAATCTTTTATATGAGATGAAATATTATAATTTTATTCTGGAAATAGACGAGCGGCACTAAAATTAAAGGTGATTTCACATCAGTAAATCGATTCTTCATAATAAGTTTTGAGATGTTTCAAAAAGCTTATGATTTCAAGAAACTCAATAAAATTCGTACCTATATTATGATTCATAAAAGAAATACAACAAATAAGCTGTTGATAGCGCGATGAACTAGACAAATACGAGCCAGGCTAGCCTCCAGCTGCGTTGGATCGAGAGAATTGGAAGAAGGGAGGCCTTTGCCCAGCAGTGGGACAGACATAAAAAAATAGTCTAAGTTAAATACGAGTACGAGAATAAGGTTTAATTAGTATCATTTACCAAATATTTATCGCGACAAAATACACTTTCCTTTGATGTAAAATACGGGCAAAACACACTTTCCGCCAGTACAAAAGAAAATACATTTTTTATTCCACTTATTTTGATGAAAATACATTTTATTTATAAAATATCCAATCAGGCGATTTATGAATGCCGACAAATTGTGATAACGCCAAATTGGCTCCATAACGAAGTCGGAGATAAAAGAATTAATATTATCCATAGAAATTAATTTCGGAGCCGTAATGCCGATCGTAATTTTAATAAAATATGCCGTGTCGGGACCAAGTCGAATTAATTGATAAAACCAGATGGCTAAACAGTAAACAACCTAAGGGTTGGACCTCATCTGGCAGCACGGAATCGCCTTTTTCCGTCGCCCTTTCTCTTTCTGTCGCTTAGAACTGCCATGTGCTAGACCGAGACAGAAAGCATAATGCGATAGCGGCGGAATCCTCGAGGCGATCGGCATCACGGACAAAATGCAAAGGTCGGCAGGGAGACTCCGGAACGCTGAAGCGCGCGATAGCATGCTAACCTACATGCTAACGCATCCTTTCACCTTCGCATCCGATCGCCTTTTTTGTCCGCGTAATGCGACAGCGCGCATTCGCATGAGGCAGCACACTGCAGCACGTGGTAGCACAGGCGGAACAAATGCGATTCCGTGCTGCCAGATGAGGTCCAACCCTAAATCAGTCGTACCCAACCTTTTCTATATGAGCAGCTAAAACGTTTTGGTCTTGGTGTCGTGGGTCCCAAAAAATATTTTTCAAGGTCAAGCAAAAATACGTTCTTCGAAATTAGCGATTTAAAACGGGAAAATTTTTCACAACTTTCACGACGACTGCACTATTTTTCCGCTAGGTAAGAGTTTAAAAATGGTTTTTAATTTCACGCGGACCACCGATAAAGTCCCAGCGGACCGCAGGTTGAGTATAGCCGCTCTAAATTATACAAAATTTCGTCGACTGTCGCTACTTTGACCTCCTTTTGACTAAGATTCGTTTTCATTTTTATGACCTGGAATAAAATTTGATTTTACAACGTTATATAAAAACAGATGACGCCCGCAACCGCGCCGCAATTCTTTTATCGACAACTTCCAGGATAAAAAGTAAAGTACATCCCTTCCCTGGATTCCAGGTATCTCCATGTAGTATATTGATAAATAAAGATGGCCGCACTACCTATGAGTGGGGGCTTGGAGAATATGGCTGCCAGACGTCAGAGCTGTCGTCCACTTCTTACCGAGCCACCGCCGACTGTAGAGCGTTCAGTGATACAGTATTCTGTGTTTAATTTACTCGCCCTACAACAGCACACGAATTCTACACTCCATATCAAATTTCAGCAAAATTAGTTCAGTGGTTTGGGCGTGAAAATGTAACAGACAGACAGACACGACATAGGGCCAGGCCACAACACTGCGTTGCAGCGTCGTATGAGTATCGCAAAAACAACATCGCACATAAATGAGATGCGATGTCGCAACGCAAAAATTTCATATAGCGCACTCTTTACATCAGAAATTTTCACGATGCGTTCTGCGGCGTCGTAGATTTATACGATGCGAATCCGCAACGCAGTTATTTTGAAGTCATTAAACACGGTTCGTTGTTTGTAGCAGTGCTACGGGAGGATGTAGCCCAAAGTTCTACGACTCGTAGAGGTGCTACGGAATAGTTTACACCCGCTATCCCCAACCCGCGGCCCGCGGGCCGCATGCGGCCCGCCGGGACTCTATTTGTGGCCCGCGTGATGTTAAACAATTTTGAAATTCACGCCCACCGACAAAATAACGTAAAGTCTACGTGATAGTCGTTAAATTTTTTCCATTTTTAAATACTTAATTTTGAAGAATGTTATATTTTAACCCTAAAAAATTTTGTTGCGGCCCGCGACACCAAGACCAAATTATGTTTGTGGCCCGCATGAAAAAAGGTTGGGGACCACTGGTTTAGACCGTTGTTCAGCTTCGGAAAACTTAAGGTACAATTCCGTGCATCGCGACAGTCGTAAGCCGCGCGCGGCCTATTGTACCTTTATTAAGGTGACGCCGCGTTAAAGTAAAAAACCGTGTTGGATATGTTTTAGATTGCTTGCCTTCTATGAGAGGCCGGCCTGGCCTTAAACAAGCAATGGAACAGCAAGAAATAGAAAGGCCGTAAGCGACAAAATGGTTTTTGTCGCGTAATTTAAAAACCATAAATACATTTCATACAGGGTGCAATTAAACCTTCCTGCCAAATTTTTTCCAGGGCTTAGGTATCATTAGGAGAATCCATTTAACCAAAAAAAAATTGGGTGTTATTTTTTTGTTAATGACATATTTTATCCCATTTAAAATCGTTGCAGAATGCTCACTCACGGCGGTGGGTATGATCGGGGGTGACGCGGGGCGAGGCGCGCGCGCGGGGGCACGTCACGCGCGGGCGACGCGTAGTGTCCATTAATTGTAGTGTTTTTTAGGATAACTTTCGGAGGCTATTTCTTAACATTTTAGTACTGAGTGACTATAAAAGAAAAAATACGTGTATTTTCATTTTCATCAAGGATCAATATTTCAAAATTTGGTAGGAAGGTTTAATTGCACCCTGTATAAGCTATGGTCTTATTAAAATGTATGCTTGAACCAATCTGCGTACAAATTTTGGAAACTTAAATCACTCTCCTCTGTTGGCAAAATTAGAATCGCTTTTTTTACAGAGGTCTTTTTGATAGATTTTTCTGTGTTATAAAAGTAGACCAATCGTGTTATGCTATAGGTAATTCAAAGACAAAGACATGATGTTCATACTGACAATGAACTTTAATTTTATAGCTTTAGTCATTGCTGAGAAAAATCGATATCACTACAGCCAAGTTATCAAGGCGTCGCCTTAAATTAAGCTAGATGGCCCGGTGAACTTCGTATCACCTCCCTCATAATAATATAAACCTGACGACCTCTGTGGCTCAGTTGGTGGGCGAGTTGGTAGCTCAAGCCGAGCGACCCTCGGCTTGAGCTACCAACTCGCCCACCAACTGAGCGAGATCGAATCCCGCCGACGGAACAAAAAGTTTTTAATGTTCCTGGGTCTTGCATGCGTATTAAATATGTGTATAATAATATAATAAAAATCTTAAATATATGTATAGTATAAAAGTATTAAATATGTTTCCCGTAACACAAGTCCTTCAGGTAGGTACTTACCACGAGACGGACTGACGTGGTGTGTCGCGTCCATAGATATTATTATTATTTTTATTATTAAACCTTCCCTGGACCTCCACATATATTTCAAGATTAAAATTCTAATATTATATGTAATATCTAATCTTTTGAGAAATAAAGAATCTTTAAATCTTAATCCTTAGGTATATTTAAATAAGGGTATGCATTTCAAAGCACACAAGCAATCTCGAAAAGAGGTTACTTATTTTAAAATAATATTATTATGCGAATACACCAATCAAATAAAGTCAAATAAATCCCATTTTATAAACTGTCTATTCCAAAACAATTTATTCATATCCAATAATATTATCGTATCCAATTCTCATAAAATATATTGTAGATTGTGGAAGTTGCAGACGTAAACTTCTATTATTCAAACACAGGATACCTAGACTAAATCTAGATTATCTAGGTTTGAGTGGAAACGTACGGGGAATAATATAACCTAGGCATCAGCGACTATATTCAGGTTATTTATTAGTTGCAAATACCTATAGGCTATAACTATAGGTCTACCTTTTAATTTTTGACAGAAGATTTTCAAAAAATATCCTTGATCATTGGATAAATTTATATATTTGCATGTTTCACACACATAATCAGGCGCGGAAAGAAAAAAAAAGGATCAAAATGTTTTATTTCAATTACCCCGGTATTGCTAGAGTCAATTTATTTTCCCACTTTTTGCCATCAGATTCTGGTACACCTATACTATAGTATATAATAAATATACATACTTTCATGCTAATACATGTTGCTAATGCGAAAGTTTGTTTGTCTGTTACCTTTTCACGCTCAAACTACTGAACCGATTTAACTGGATATTATGGTGATACTTTAAGTCGTGGCGAAGGAAAAAATTACTTTTATACTGAAAAAACATACGGTTCACTCATGATAAACCAATTTTGGTTTAACTGAGTTGCAGGCGCGGCGTCATAATTTTGATATTTTCTTGTATTTTTGATACTTATTGTGGACAATATTCTATGGTCCAACTTAGAATATCTATACCTATCACAATATTTGCCTAGAAATAGGTTTATGTCGTGCGAACCGTACATTGTTGGTGGCGATTTTTACGGTGAAGAAGGTGAGAAAATGGTAAAGAACATTTAACTTGCTAATATTAATTAACGCTTACTAATAATTCTTAAAAACTATATAAAATGCTTTTATTATTAACAGTAGCAGCCTTTATTGGCTTTTTAAAGTTTTGTTTATTTTGCTGTAGTTATTGGTCAAGTTATTTTTTCAAAATACCACACTGATAGCAACTTTTTACAAGTTATCCGATAAGCAAATATTTTTATTAGAAAGTAATGATATATAATTACTGAGAACACAAATTAGGTTTCTATGCTTATTGGTTACCATTGTGTGCAGCATTCACTACCTTCTTGATAAAAAGACGCATAAGATCGGTTTATATGCGTCCGCGCGAATGAGCGGCTTGGCTGCTACACCGCAAGATCACAAACAATAATTGTTTGTGATCTTCCATCCATTCCATTCCATACAATTATTGTATGGAAATAGCAGAATCGTGCCGCTATTTAAATAAATCATTACATACAATGAGGCCGTATTCAAACCAAACTGACTGTCAGCCGCCGAATGTGAGCAGGCTCACTGTGAGCCCCGGTGTGAACGTGGAAATAAACGGTATCGAATGTCCGCGCCTAAGCCTTGCGTAATAACGTATTGTCGGTTAGGTGTGAACGAAACGGTGAATATGTACGGAAATACAATAAACTGCGTAACGTTCTCTCACATTCGGCGGCTGACAGTCAGTTTGGTTTGAACACGGCCTGATTGCTCTCTTGTGGTGTAGCAGCCGAGCCGCTCGTTCGCGCGGACGCATAATATCTAATATATAAAATTCTCGTGTCACAGTTTTCGCTGCCATACTCCTCCGAAACGGCTTGACCGATTCTCATGAAATTTTGTGAGCATATTGAGTAGGTCTGAGAATCGGCCAACATCTATTTTTCATACCAAAAAACCGGCCAAGTGCGAGTCGGACTCGCGCACCGAGGGTTCCGTACAAACCTGCAAGGTTTACAAAGTTCGTTCATTACGACAATCGAGTCATAACTATGGTATTTTTATTGCAAAATGAAATTCATAACATTACAATGGGGAAAGATGGAGGAGCATAAATTTAAGACAAAGATCTCTTTATCGTTTATATATTTTGTAATGTAACTAAAAATTTAAGGTTTTCGGAATTTTTCCTTTATGTGTGCTATAAAACGTTGCTTCATGCCAAATTTCAAGATTCTAGGTCGACTGGAAGTGCCCTTTAGGTTTTGATTCCCTTGCGAGTACTTGCGAGTTTCAAAATATGCAGCTTAAATTGCTGTTTCTTTTGATTGCGTTGACATAGAAGTTTGATTTTGTTACAGCTTAAAGGTATTATAGACCTGAGTATTTGGTATGAATTTCAATTTAATACCTCTACGCGTTTATGAGGAAATGGGTAGTAAGTTTAAAATTATTAAAAAAATATATATTATGTGATGTAACTAAAAATTTATGGTTTTCGTAATTTTTCCTTTATCTATGCTATAAGACGTTGCTTCGTACCAAATTTCAAGATTCTGAGTTCACGGGAAGCACCCTGTAGGTTTTGATTCCCTTGCAAGTGTCGAAAATTTGCGGCATAAACGGCTGTATCTTTTGATTGCGTTGGCTTAGAAGTTTGATTTTTTCACAGCTTCAAGGGACAGTAGACCTGAGTAATTGATTTAAATTTCAGCTTCATACCTCCACGCGTTCCTGAGAAAAAGGGTCTTGACAGACGGACGGACGGACAGACTGACAACAAAGTGATCCTATAAGGGTTCCGTTTTTTTCCTTTTGAGGTACGGAACCCTAAAAATTATTTATATCGCGAAACAACGCTTGCCGGGACAGCTAGTATTATATAAATGCAGCTATATTTTCAACCACTTCCAATAATATATGCCAATGAAGCATGCCAGCTCCACTCGGGCTAGCTTGTCGCTAGGGTCATTGACTTCCTGTCAAAAACTTGTCATTTTCCATATAAAACTACGATTGACAATATCTGACACTTCATTGTCAATCGCGGTTTATATGGAAAATGACAAGTTTTTGACAGGGAGTCAATGACCGCTAGCGACAAGCTAGCCCGAGTGGAGTATAAACTAGTAGCTACCTACTGTTAGTACTGTCTTCATTGTTGTCCAATTGGTTAGAATTCGGACTTTGTACAGTCTCCTAAACAAATCAATCTTCATTATGTCACCATAGAATACATTGATTGTGAAATTATATAATCTCTATAATATTATTAAAAGACTTTAAGCCGCAGAACTGATTTTGATGTTTGGTTTAGAGATGTGTGAGCCCCTCGAAAGACGATAATTATATTATCCTTCTTCAATTATACAGCTGGAGTTTGAAAAGAAATGTGTAAACTTTTTGTCAAAACTTTCACTTTGTAAATTCTTAGGTAATGGTGGCTACACACCATCCTTCCCATAAAGTTAATATACCTAGCGGAATAGAGAAACAAAGGCCTGAGCAAGAGAGATGTCACTATCAGTAACACTGCGTGGTAAAAAGAGACGTGTGATACATGACAGCAGCACCATGGGCGCCGGCAGGGGGGTGCCAGGGGTGCACTTGCACCCCTTGGGAATCTCGGGATCAACAGGAATTATTGAAATAAAAAGCATTTTGTAACTCTATCACCATGCCGTACAAGGATAGTTCGTAATGTTTCGGCAGTAAATGCATTCTATTGACGTAAATATATAGTCACAGCTGTTGTTCGTAAAAAGTAAAAAGAAAAGAAAAGAAAGAAAACTAAAATCTGCACCCCTTGGAAATTATTTCTGCCGGCGCCCATGAGCAGCACTCTTTTGTTTTGACGTCCAGTCGGCACGTGCCGCACGTTGACAATTTGATCTCATAGAATTCATGTTCAATCATGCTTGTGTAAGTGTATACGTACACATATTTTTACACACAGATAAAACCAATTTCGGTTTCGTTTGACAGCTCGAGATTGTTGCTCTATTCCGCTAGGTATATTAACTTTATGATCCTTCCTATCGTCCAATCAGCCGGCATGTTAGCCAATCCACTCCCACACATGGTCAGTTCTAACTGATCCAATCGGTAGCGTCATGCCGATTATACGATAGGAAGGATGGTGTATGACCACCATAAGGCACATTTCCTGTCATATTTGAAGAGGTAACAAACAGACAGACAGATAGACTTTCGCATTTAAAATTTAGTATGCATTAGTTCATAAGATAGTCTAGATACGTCTTATTGTAAGATTGTAATATTTATTTAAATAGGTCACAATAATAATTTTATTTGATAGCGGTAATGCATTTTCTTAAGAAAATACAAAAGGGCCATCGTTATTTTTACGTTGAAGACGTTAATAATAAGATTTAAGAAATGAAAATGACGGATATGCCCAGGAGACGCCAGTATCACAATATAAATTATATACAGTACGCTATCAACATACTACATCGCTTTATTCGGCCGTAAGGGCCAATTCACACCGGAATGGCAGCGGCCGGCAGCGGCGCGAAGAGCACTTTTAGTGTGAAATAATTGTAAGCTTTATCTACATACTTATAACTACTGGTTTCGCTTGAAAACTTCAAAAAGGGCTCGAGGCGCCGCGGGCGGCCGCGCGTCCGTCGGCGGAAGCTGCTCGCGGCTGCCAGCGTCCGCGCGCGTCGCCGCGAGGCGCCTCAAGCCCTTTTTGTAGTTTTCAAGCGATACTAGTAGATAAAATATTACTTCTTCTTCGGCAATAAGTGCAATAATAATCAATTCCATCATGTTGCTGCAAACACACGACACGAGTTTCCTTGCCGAATGTAGAATCTAAACTGAAAGGCACGCGTGCTCTGGAGGTAGCGCGCGGCCGCCAGCGGCCACGAGCGTCCACAAGCGGCCGCGAGCGTCCGCCCGCGGCGACACGAGCCACCTCTGCCGGCCTCGCCGCGCCTCGCCGCGCCTCTGCCGGCCGCTGCCGACCTCTGCCATTCCGGTGTGAATCGGCCCCAAGAGTGTACAAAGAAGGTGCCGCATTGTAGCGTCACAAAAAATTTTAGATGTTATTTACTAACATGTGATTTTGATTTCTAAAACGATTGAAGTACCAAAACTAATAAGTTTTGGTACTTCAGTACTTGGTGCTGCTGTTCCCTTTAAAAATATTGATTCCCGTGGAAACTCACTCTAACTGCAGCACTCAGAGACGTTAATATGTTAATAACTTAACTGTAATTTAATCAAGATTTTGGCATGAGCCCCATAATACATAAAAATTGTATCTGGCGATTTTTGTAAAAATACGGGCTAGGCCGTATCTTGATTAGTAATGATCCCTGGGCTGGATTACCGTATGATGTTTATACTGTGGTTGTATTATTGAGCCTAAAGAAATGTCAAGATTTAGGACAAGGGTCTCTTTGCCGAGACGTCGGTTATTCTGAGATGGAAATAATTACGGGTATCACACCTTCGTCTCTTTAATTTCATCATTATCGACATACTGTCTACGTATTGGGATCTGGGACATGCTACTATGTAAGCTTCTGAGGTAGTTCGAGGGGAGACATGTGCCTGAACCTAGGCAAATTTCCACCTGAACAAAATATTATGTTACCACACTTCTTTCAGAAGCAAGAGGTCTGAGTGCTCAGCCATATTGGATGCGTTGCGATCCGTTGCGTAGTTTTAAAGATTAAAGGGAACAAAAGGACATGAGGGAAAAAAGCGACTTTGTTTTATAATAAACTAGCGACCCGCCCCGGCGTCGCACGGGTATAAAATATATAGCCACTGAAAAAATGATCAAAATCGATATCCTATGATCCTTCGCGTGGTCTACTTCTTATCTGTGCCAAATAACATAAAAATTGCTCCAGTAGTTCGCGAGATAAGCCCTTTCAAGTAATTTTCCCCGTTTTTTCCACATTCTCCTATTAGTTTTAGCGTGATAAAATATAGCCTATAGCCTTCCTCGATAAATGGGCTATCTAACACTGAAATAATTTTACAAATCGGACCAGTAGTTCCTGAGATTAGCGCGTTCAAGTTAGCCCTTTCAAATAATTTTCCCCGTTTTTTCCACATTTTCCTCAATTTCTTCGCTTCTATTAGTCTTAGCGTGATAAAATATAGCCTATAACCATCCTCGATAAATGGGCTATCTAACACTGAAAAAATCATCAAAATCTGGTGCATAGTTTTAAAGATTAAAGGGAACAAAGGGACAAGAGGGAAAAAAGCGACTTTGTTTTATAATAAGTATAGATGTATATGTATATTGT
Source organism: Lysandra bellargus (assembly GCA_905333045.1). Lineage (NCBI taxonomy): Eukaryota > Metazoa > Arthropoda > Insecta > Lepidoptera > Lycaenidae > Lysandra > Lysandra bellargus. The sequence continues at coordinate 7,172,962 of HG995363.1, read as the reverse complement.
ATATTATGTATATGTATATAATATATATAATTAATAATTATAGATGCAACAGTAGCAACCATGTAGCAACTAAATAGCTTTATGGATCCTAGGGGTTTTATTTGATTGTGCCTTAATTTTAGTAAAAGTCTAACATACTCCTTATGCTATGAAACCCCACTTAAAAGAATAATGTACTCCAGTCCGTAGAATTCTTGCCATTTACTTTTACTTTGATAGTTATTTATTTACAAAAAGGAAGTTCGGGGTTTTTCTCTAATTCTACAAAATTATTAAATTAAAAATATTTCATACTGCCGCCACTTTTTAAAGTTCACTGCAGTATAGAGTTAAAAAAATTATGTCAATTATCATAATACTTTAGGGTGTGTAACAATATTGAGATGTCTCTAGTATTTTCTAAACCCTATAAACATCATACGAGCTAAAAATCAGGTGACCTGATGAAAAGCAACTACCGTCGACCACGTACACTCGCAACACCAGAAGATTTGTAGGTGCGTTGCCGGCCTTAATTGTTATTAGTTACTGTAAAAGTAGCAACTTTTCAATTTTTCTATTTGCAAATTCACGATTTTGGGGCAATTCTGTACGACTACGACGGCTTATTAAATTACTAAGCCAATGGAAATAACTAGGTATTACTTGACTAACATACAAGGATGATACTAGCTTAAACCTATTCAAAGTTCTCGTCTTTGTCAGTGATGTGACTTTTCAAATGTTGTAGACAGACAAAAAACTCTTAAATATATTTTCTCCGTATAGATGTGTTAGTAAGAGGGTAGATAAATAAAATATTAGCGTATATTTTCAAATTCACTGGTGTTGTTCTTAAAAAATAAAATAAGAAATCCCAGATCTTTTGGCGTTGATGTAGAGTGTAGAGTGTAGACCACCGAGGGATTATAACTGGGTGAAAATCTCTGCATATCCCCAGTTATTTTTATAGTTTTCCAAAAAAGTACTTATAAAAAAAATCCCCACGAAAAAATATTAAAATCTTTCCCATCCTTGTAATATTGTAACTTTGTAATATTGCTGTCAATAGTAATTAAATGCTTATATAATCGTTTTTATTTATAAATAACTAGAACTTACCTTCACATTATTTCTAAAACTGGTGCAAGTTCTGTAAAAAATTCTCACAATTTAATTTCAGGTTCCGAACAACTCCGAAACGTCTGAACACTTCCACTGTTAAAGTACTGTCAAATTAAAATTAAACTCACAAGAGGTAAAAAAAACAAAAACTATTTTTTATTTAAGAGAAAAATAATAATGCTTTGGAGTTTGGGCTAGTATGAATAATGAATATCAATAAAAAGTATGACTGTCAACGCGTTCGAATTTCGAATCGCAATGGCGTGCGAACTTTTGCCGCGCAATGGCGTCGACCGCTCTCGCCGGGGACTCTGGATGGACTGGCCTCGCATTGGCGGGCAATCTCAGGGACTAGGGAGGTATCCAGGAGAGATCATTTATTGCCATTGTCACTGTCAATCTGTTTTCAACCAAGGATCCAATGATGGACACAGGCCACAGCTTTGCAGAATTTGTCGTAGACTTCTACGCCAAATTGGTAACTATTTTTAATGTTTTAATATTTAATAGCAAAACGTAAAATAACATTTGCTGTAGATAAAAACAAAATGCTTTTACAATCTATATCAATAAGCTGCTTTTTCAGAGCGTCAAAATTGATTACATTCAGTTAATTAAAAAAGTAATTAGGTAAGTAAAGAAACCAACGAAACTCCTTTATCCGTGAACCGAGAACGTTACCCCGAGCAATTTATTATTAGTTCCCAACAGGATAACACGAAAAAATTGCTTTTTGGTTCAATCGTGTTTAAGCCCCGATAGACTTACGGCCGATAGAAAGTCGGTGATGTAATTCAGCGTGAACAATTAAGGAGGGACACATACAAACCCTAAATTCTAAAGTATTTTAGTTTTGTTTTAACCTGTAAGTACTTATAGCTATATTTTCAATTGTTTTTAACCGACTTCCAAAAAACGAGGAGGTTATATGTTCGGCTGTGGTTTTTTTTTTTTTTTGTATTTTCAACGATTACTCCGCCGTTTGTGAACCGATTTTCGAAATTTTTGCATTGTTGTATTAGGTTTCACTCCAATTTGGTACCATGTTCACAAAAGTGGTGACCTGATAATGGGATCCAGGAGTAATCGAGGGAACTCCTCGAAATTTATATGGAAACATATGGTGATTTTGGTTTTATGTGAAGTGTACTAAGAATATGCTACCAAAAAGTCAAATATTGGGTCAAGGTATACCATGGTTTCGAAGATGCTGAGAGAACTCCTGACTCTTTATAGATACACGTTCGGGAGTTTCGGCGTTGTTTTAAGAACAGAAAGCATATGCTACCATGCAATTCAAATTCATCATCATCATCATCGTCATTATCATCATCGTCATCATCATCATTACCACGTCGTGTTAAGGTCACCAATCGATGGGTCCTACGTATACTGGCGTAAGTGAAAAAAATAGATTTTACAGGAGAGCCAATTAAGTTGTCAGAACCATATTTTTGGGTCATATCTTGTGACCTATTTAAGCGAATTTAGTGAATTTTTGCATGCAGCCTTATCATATAATGCTTTTCTTATTGCTGGTAGCAAATTTTATGCATATTCAATATTTTTTGCGATTTTACACATCGGCCCTTTTACGTCGTCATATTTCTATAATGCTATGCTTATTGTTCAACGTAAACAGATTTAAATGATCATTCGCCCTTTTACTAGGCTCAACGTAAATATAATATTTTAAAAGATTCCAGTTTTTTTTAGCACGTAATTATTTAACTGTTATCACGTTTTATTGTCTACAATGAATCAGTTAGAAAGTATTGCTCATTGTGCAGTTATTTCAGTTTAACGCAGATGCGCCCATATACTGTGCTATACATTAAAATGTTTAACAGGCCGGGTGCCATCGAAATTCTCATACACACGTAATACCAAAATCTTTTTCTCATACGAAAATATTTAACATGTTTGAGTTATTTTTCAGCTTAAAATAGTAATTACCTAGGTTCCTGCACAATTTTTTTTCACAAAATATTAAAACACAAAATTTAGTGTTTAAATATTTTGTAGTAAATTTACTACTAAATATTGAATGAATTGAATTTCGATGGCACCCGGCACCTTAAGGTAAGTATTTCAACTTAAAGTGTGTAAATTTACAAATAAAACAATCTGCTTAATTTTTCATGCTTTTATTTAAGATAAATTGTTTGTAGGCGGCAATATAATGAAGTAGGTTAATAAACTAAAAATTTCTTCAAGAAATCAAATGACAATTTAGAATTCAATCAAGTACCTACAACAAAATATGATATTATATAATATTATTGAATATAAAAATATAAATATGACAACTTCTAACCTTTTGTTGACAGTTATATGATGTAAGATAATATTAAAATAAAATGAGAACACTTCTAATTCTTCTGCAAAATCAACTTTTAAAAAGTAAGAGGAACAACATGATAATCTAATCACAACTTTTACTATAGCCTGAGAAAATTAAGGAATTCAAACCGAATAATTCGTGTAGTTTTGAAGTTGGTACAGTTGCTCCTAAAGATGTCCAGATGAATATGCTAAAAGCCCCCGAGGGTGGGACAAGAGCCGGCGGTGGGGAGGGGGGAAAGGTCTCTTTTTCAAAGTTTTTGCTTGTGACTCGAAAAGTATTTATAATATCTCTTTAGTGAGTTCTACATTAACTATCTACATTAAATTTCCTTTAAATTACGTCCAAACATTTTTACTGTACGATCATTACTTTAGAAAATACAGTGTATTAAAAGAGTACGCTCGCACTGTTTTTTCATACAATCGAATTCCCCAATTTACTCCCTGGACAATGCGCTTAGACAAATGATTTTTATACAATATTATGATCTGTTAAAGCTACGTTCGATTTTATCTAAATTTACTAATAAATAAAAAATATGACCCTTAGAAATTACAAAAAAATTAATGCCCCGTACCCCGCCAATCGACCGACCATAAAATAAATTTGAAAGATGTTTACGATACAATAAAAACGTAGTGGTATAGACTCATTCTTCCTGTAGATATTTAAAAAGAATATATTTAGATAGGATCAACTCTGAAGGAGGAATCACGGGAATACGTTACCTCGATTTACTGTATCTAGAGACAGATACAGTAAATCAGCGTAGCGTAGTCCTCTGATTCCTCCTTCAAAATAGAGTCTATCTAATTTTATTTATTTTTTAATATTTTCAAGAAGAGTGAGTCTATAACTCTACGTTTTTATTCAAATTTATAGTCGGTCGATTGGTGGGGTACGGGGCACTCATTTTTTGTGATTTTTAAGGATCATATTTTTTATTTATTAGTAAATTTAGATAAAATCGAACGTAGCTTTAACAGATCATGATATTGTATAAAAATCATTTGTCTAAGCGCATTGTCCAGGGAGTAAATTGGGGAATACGTTTGTATGGAAAAACAGTGCGAGCGTACCCTTTTAATACTTTGTATTTCATAAAGTAATGGAGTGTTTGGACGTAGTTTATAGGAAACTTTCAAAACTACACGAATTATTCGGTTTAATCGTCGATTTTGAAACTAATTTTCTTAGACTACTAGTAGAGTATCTCTCAAAGAGCAAACATAACAAAAAATAAAATATTATTAAGCCTTTTCTGTACCCACTTAATTTGAATCTGGGTGCACAATAGTGCACCCGCAGAGACGAGCCAAGCGAAGCGCAAGGGCACTACCTACCTTTTCTCGAAGTGTTTCGCCGTTTTTTTTTTTTTAACCTTCATAGAATTGGTTTCCGTTGTAGCAGATAGTTCATATTTTCAGGATATAATGTCATCAATAGACTTATTAAGCATACAAATTCTCAATTGAATAGCTTTTATACTTTAGATTTTATTGATATCCAAAATACACCGATTTCGTCACTGACACACTGATGGTCATCAAAATGTTTGGCTACTTCCTGAAGTGCTAGAAAGCTGAAATTTGATATGCAATCATAGTTTAGTGTACAACCAACAAAAAAATTCATAAACTTGTGATTTTCGTCCCTCATCCCCTAAAATAGGGGTGAGTGGAAGTTGACCCTCGTAGAGTTGGTTTCCGATGTGCCAGATAGTTTATATTCTCAGGATTAGATAGATATTAGACTTATTGAACATACAAAGTCTCAAATGAATAGGTTTAATACTTTATATTTTATTAATATCAGAAATACGCTGAAATTTGGTTATACGCCGTAAAATAAGTTTAGTAGGGGGGTAATGGAAGTTTAAATAATACTTTTATCAATGTTATGAATAACTAGCTGTCCCGGTGAACTTCGTGTCACTTTAAAACCTTCCCAGGACTTCCACGAATATTTTAGGACTAAAATCAGCCCAATCCGTTCAGCCGTTTTCGAGTTTTAGCGCGACTAACACATTTGAAAATCCATTTTTATATAAGTACTAGCTGTCCCGGTGAACTTCGTGTCACTTTAAAACCTTCCCAGGACTTCTACGAATATTTTAGGACTAAAATCAGCCCAATCCGTTCAGCCGTTTTCGAGTTTTAGCACGACTAACACATTTGAAAATCCATATATATATATATATATATATATATATATATATATATATATATATATATATATATATATATATATATATATATATAGATATAAGAAGAGGACATGAAAGTTTACACGGGATGGACATTAACTAAAAACCTCTTAATAAAAAATAATAAAAAAACACTAAAAAGACTGCCTAGCAAGTAGCAACTCACAAAAAAGACTGAAATCCCACCAAAAACATTACCACATGTAAAAGTTACCTCGACGACCACAAAAGGTTTGCCCTGTGAAAAAGACATCAGATCTAAATATGTAGAGCCAAGCTTCTGAATCGACGCGGCCTAACTCTATCGATTCTAACTACAACAAATTCTACATATCAGTAAGTATGTATGACTGGTATTGCTGTCATTAATACGAGATGCCTCTACGTAATCATTAGCGCTTGTTAGTTGTAAGTCTGTATTAGTAAGAAAATCAAAAGACAAATCTTCAACTGCATATTCCGCATCAGAAGGAAGAGGAGAAACTGCAATCAAAGAAAATTTATCAATACTTTAAAACCATCTATCAACTAATCTATACTAGTATTATAAATGTGAAAGTGTCTCTGTATGTCTGTCTGTCTGTCTCGCTTTCACGCCAAAACTACTGAACCGATTGTAATGAAATTTTGTACATAGATAGTCTAAAGCCTGAGAAAGGACATAGGCTACTTTTTAACCGGAAAAGGGGGTTTTAAGGGGGTGAAAATGCGTAAATTTGTTCAAATTAAGTTAGTTCCAAAAAATCATAATAGATGGCGCCGTGCGTCTCCTTCATCGCGTTATCGCTTGCTCATGCATCTTTCTATAAGATGTGGTACCAAGTTGAACGACGTTTTTCGATTCTTGCGATTGTTATGCACATCGATAACGAATAACTCACTACTCAGTACTTTATCTACGCAGTGATGAGTGACGAAACCTTAAACCTGCCAATGCTAAATAGTAAATAGTTTATGGGTAAAGCTAAAGTTGTGTAATAGGGGGCTAAATAAGCTTTAGGTTTAATTAAAAAAATGAAAAATTATGTGCGCACTGCACAGCTGTTTTTGGGTATTTTGATTTAATGGGTACCAGGGTTTTAAAAATCTTAAAGACACCAATTTTGTTGACACCGCGCGCTATAAACTGAAGTCCACGCGGACGAAGTCGCGGGCAACAGCTACTAACCAATAAATATTTATTTGCACTGATATCAAGAAATAGGCATACGAATATAGATTTAGAAAAAAACCCTTATAAATAATCCGCCAAGTGCGAGTCGGACTCGCGCATGAAGGGTCCGTACCATTATAGAGCAAAACAGGCTAAAAAAAATGTTTATTGTATGGAAGCCCCCCTTAAATATTAATATTACATATTTTGTTTTTAGTATTTGTTATTATAGCGTCAACAGTTATAATACACAATCTGTGAAAATTGCAGAAGTCTAACCATAGCGGTTCTTGAAATACAGCCTGGCGATAGACAGACAGACAGACAGACAGACTGACAGGCAGACAGACAGACAGACAGACAGACAGACAGACGGACGGACGGACGGACGGACGGACAGACAGACAACGAAGTCTTAGTAATAGGGTCCCGTTTTTCCCCTTTGGGCACAGAACCCTAAAACCGTACACAAATGAAATAATTTATTTACTTAATACAAGATAGACTTCTGTACATACGCACTTACGCCACTGTATGTTTTAATGACTTTTAATAATCACGTAATAATTTGCTTACTTTAGGATAAAAGGTGATAAATAATCATTCAAAAAAAAAACCATGTTGCGTTTCATTAGATGCCAAAAATACAATTTTTAAATCAAAGGCGTAAGTGATTACCCTAAAAATTGAACTACGTAAATGGGCGAAAGCGAGTTCACGCCTTTTTACGAAGTATACCATTAAATTACTACTAAATGTTAATATTTTGCAACAGTGACATGTAAATATCACTTCACTAGACTAAATAACAACAAAAAAATGGTTGACTCATCTTACCTGGACAATCAGTTTCATTATTTTCGTCTTCGGTGTTTAAATCACTACTGTATTTTCTTTGGCCAATAATTTTATATAAGATTTTTTGAGCCCTTGTGATTGGCATTCTTTTTGCTGGCGGCATTTTTGTTAAAATACTTATTATTATATTATAAAAAAAAAAAAACATTATACTGCGCTGAAATCGAGCGAGCATACCAAAGGTAACGGACGTCGCCGCGACACAGTACGGCCTAAGCGGCACCTCCGCCCGCGCGCCGCTCCCCTGACGCTTGTCTTTGGCTATGTAGATGGGCGAACCGTCTGATTGGGCTTTATACGTGACGTAGATTTACATTTACGCCTTTGACTAAAATTTTATTTTAAAAATAATCAACAGAAATAAAAAATTCTTCACGATATTATAGATTAGAGCAAAGTGAAATCATTGGTCATATAATTGGAAAAAGGCGCAAGCGGCAGTTTCGCCTCTATACGTAGGACCCATCGCAATGTCTCATGGCACAAAATAGATAATAGTACAAGGCATATGTATGGATGCAATAATAATAATTATGTACATAACAACACCAATTATTATAGGTTGTTTAATATACACGGCGGTCGGCGTCGCCGCGCGGCGCGTGCGTAAACATCGTATTCAAGTTCTAACCGGAATGTCAGGGCATGCGGCATGCCGCGCTGCGAGCTTTTAGCATTGCAAAATTTGCAGCACGTGTTCACTTAGATTATTTTAAATGTATTGTTTCAATTTATCTATCTACCTGATATTTGGACCTTGGGGTATGTCGTATAACAGTCTTAACAAATTGTAATAAGATACGTAGAATATACGCAGTACCACCGACGACCACTTATAAATTCGCGGACTATGACGGAGGTCAACTTAATAACAATTATACGAGATCAATTACCACTCAATATTATGATTTATGTTGTCAATTCAATGCTCACTGCTCACACCAAGCTCACTGTTGAGTTGTCAGTTGCTTACAACAAACTTTCAACAATACAACAGAAATCTGCTACAAGTTACAACTACCTATATAAAACTTCTACGTACAAGCGATAGCGTACAGGAGCGCCTCAGTGACATCTAGTGAAGACAATATGAAACTATTTTTTTTATACAATTTGAATTGGCACTAACAGATTACCTACTAGGTAACTAAAAAGAGTGAAATTATTATTTTTAACAAAAAATTAAAACCGACTTCCAAGGTAAAAACAATAATAATAGCATCCTTATGATATGAACTAAAAAGTATTAATAGTTGAGGTTTAGCCGAATTCGGGAAAAGGCACTACATATTAGATAGGAAAAATTATTTAATACTTTTTAGTTCATATCATAAGAATGCTATTATTATTGTTTTTACATTGGAAGTCGGTTTTAATTTTTTGTTAAAATAATAATTCAAATTAGTAGCCATAGTTATTTTGATCATTAATGGAAGTATCACGTATAAATCGTAGGTTTTTTATTCTTAACTTTTAAATACGTACTTATTTACATATAATTTAAAATGGAATTTTCTATCAGTCCACTAAATTATTTCTTAATAAATGGTTTCCTAAAATATTTATCAGCAAGTATGTTGTTTTATTCGAAACCAACGACCAATTTTGATCATTATCACTATCGACCAAGTCAATAAAATAAAAATAGTTTATCAGAGAAAGATTTGGATTGACCTCCGTGAACTTTGCTTAAGTGCGAGTCGAATTCTACAGTTACGAGTTCCGTACACGAATTCTGGCATAATAATATTTTGAAAAGTTAGTCACAGGCTACACGGTCAAATTCTCATCAATCTGATCCATCAATCTGATTGACGGAATATTGATGGTTACAAAAAGTTCATATTAAAAATACGATCAATCCATCAATCCGACTCGTACACGATCAAATTTTCGTCAATCCGTACCGGATTGATGGATCAGATGAAAAATTGACCGTGTAACCGGTGACATAAAACCGTCTTCAAAATTATTGTTAGTACGGGAGCCCTAAAATATATATTTTTTTATTACTATCAAGCTAATTTTTGTGAGTAGCTTCATTTTGATAAGACAAATAATTTTTTATTTGCGAAAAATCTCGAAAGTGGTAGCTAACAGAGATAGAAAGGATTTCGTACTTTGAATTGGTGGTCCTAAAATATGGTCAGTTTTATTTGTAGGACAATGTCACTCTTAATCAACAAAACTTGGTTGTTTAATTTAAGAGTAACATTGTCCTACAAATAGAACAATCTATATTTTAGGACCATTAAGTCAAAGTATGAAATTATTTCTATTTCTGTTAGCTATCACTTTCAAGATTTTTCGTAGATAAAAATATAGTTGTTCGTCTTATCAAAACGAAGTTACTCACAAAAATTTAGCTTGATAGTAATAAAAATAAAAAAAAATAAAAAGTGTGTCAGCTCCGATGCACGACTGGAGTTTACTCCTTAAGTACCAGTATCTAACCATACGCAAAAAGAGTTTATTCAACTGAAAAAAGATTAATATAATATGAAATCAGATGTTCCGGCAATATTATCTACACCCCTTTCTGCCATAGTTATTTCAAAATATTTTTTTCTCAATTCTAAGGCCAGAATCGAATAGAGGAGAAAAATCCAGGAAGATCAAGCCGAAGAAACTCATATCCAGGACAAATAGTTGCCGAGTTACAAGCATTCAAATTTTGACATTGACAGCTCGGCAACTGTCAAACGTCGAACAAAAGCGGCCATAGCTCAGCTTCCAATAGGCCTAGAGGAACGGGGTTTCTTCTAACATCAAAGGCAACACCTCGGCTACCACCTCCCTGAATTTGAACTAAATCACAGACATCATTTTTTTTCTCATTTCTAAGGCCAGAATCAAATAGAGGAGAAAAATCCAGGAAGATCAAGCCGAAGAAACCCATATCCAGGACAAATAATTGCTGAGTTACAAGCATTCAAACTTTGACATTGACAGCTCGGCAACTGTCAAACGTCTTACTAAAGTAGCCATAACTCCGCTCCCAATAGGCCTAGAGGAACAGGGTTTCTTCTAACATCAAAGGCAACACCTCGGCTACCCCCTCCCTGAATTTGAAATAATTATATTATTATATTATTTTATATAATATTATAATATAATTATATTATTATTATTTTAATATAACAATATAATTATATTATATTTTTATATAATTATATTATTTTATATAATATTATATTCCGATAGGTATATTACCTTTATGGTCTTAATACACTCACAGCCAAATTAGAAAGTTTCCGTCGTCCAAAAACGTGACACATTTTCGTTACTTGTTAGTAGGTTTTACCCCTCGGATTTTTCTCATACCGGGCGCCTTATATATGAAAATCGATTCTTAAGGAGTAAACTGCAATAAACTCCAAAAAATTGTTCTAGGGCTCCCGTACTATGCACGTTATGTCTTAGTCACCGGATACACGGTCAATTTTTCATCAATCTGATCCATCAATCTGGTACGGATTGACGAAAATTTGATCGTGTACGCCAGGGATTGATGGATTGATCGTATTTTTAATATGAACTTTTTATAACCATCAATATTCCGTCAATCACATTGACACCAGATTGATGGATCAGATTGATGAAAAATTGACCGTGTAGCCGGTGACTTAGACTGCCTTCACAGCATAGCGGCTCGTTTAAAGTTTTAGTATAGAAGTCGCGCGGCTGCCGTACTACCGGCGACTTAATGTGAAGGCAGCCTTATGGAGAGTTAAAATTCCCTATCTCAAAAACTACTGAACCGATTTTGACGAAGTCGTCAGTTCTATGGAACGTGGAATGTCGCATCGTATCGTGTCGCACCAGTGCGGTCTCGCCTTATGGTAAAATATTAATATATTTTATAATTTTATATCCAGTAGCTAGTAGTCGAGCAGCTCATATTCCTTAAAATAAGCTAAATTACTTAATATCCAGATTAACTCATCAAGCCCCGTACGAGCACCGGTGATCGCGACAACAATCTATACTAATATTATAAATGCGAAAGTATCTCTGTCTGTCTGTCTGTCTGTCTGTCTGTCTGTCTCGCTTTCACGCCAAAACTACTGAACCGATTGTAATGAAATTTTGTACACAAAATTCTAAAGCCTGAGAAAGGACATAGGCTACTTTTTAACTGGAAAAATGGGTTGTAAGGGGGTGAAAATGCGTAAATTTGTTCAAATTAAGTTAGTTCCAAAAACTCATAATAGATGGCGCCGTGCGTCTCCTACATCGCGCTATCGCTTGCTCATAAGTCTTTCTATAAGACGTGGTACCATGTTAAATTGCGTTCTTCGATACTTTCGATTGTTACACACGTTGATTAACTCACTACTCAGTACTTCATCTATGTATAAATATGTAGTGATGAGTGACGTAACCTTAAACCTACCAATCTATGATAAATAGTTTATGGGTAAAGCTAAAGTTATGAAATATTATGTGCGCAGTGCACACTGCACAACTGTTTTTGGCTATTTTGAATTAAGGGGTACCAACTACCAGGGTTTTAAAAACCTTTAAAATTTGACACCAATTTTGATGACACCGCGCGCTGTAAGTACACTGAAGTCCACGCGGACGAAGTCGCGGGCAACAGCTAGTAGAATATAATGGCATTTCCGATAATCTCCGATCGAAGGATTGAGGCAGCTCATATAAAATAAGCTAAATTACTTTCAGAAAATTTAATAATATTATGGCTTACTTCGGGTTTCCTGTCAGTAACGGAACCCTAAAACAAAGTTATATAAGTTGAGCGATTTTGGGCGGACTCACCAGTCGCTAAGTTTGTCAAGATGAAGTTCTTGTTAGTGGTGATTGCTGTCCTCAGCTGTGCTGGTAGGTATTTATATAATTCATTATTCAAGGTCTATCTTATTTCATTCCCATCGTGGGTATCCCATCTTAGAGTATTAATAACACTTCTGTAAGTGTTATTAATACTCTAATGCTACGTTTTGATGCTTGCCGAGCCACGGCAAGCCTCCACAAGCCCGAGCGTGAAAACAGGTGAAATGGCTTGGCTTGCGTGAGCTTGCGGACGCTTGTTACGTTATCGGGAGTAGTGTCGGTTTTTGGACAGAGATCAAAGGGCATGTACGTAATACACTGACGCGTTCACGAGTGAAAACGACTTACAAATGCAAAGCGAGATTTGTGGAGGCTTGTGGCTTGTGAAGGCTTGCCGTGGCTCGGCAAGCATCAAAACGTAGCATAAGGTATCGCATACACAATGGATCCATACTAATATTATAAATGCGAAAGTGTGTCTGTCTGTCTGTTTGTCTGTTACCTCTTCACGCCCAAACCACTGAACGGATTTTGCTGAAATTTGGTATGGAGATACTTTGAGTCCCGGGAAAGGACATAGGATACTTTTTGTTCGGAAAAAATGTACGGTCCCCGCGCGATAAGCGAGTTTTGGCGCAACGAAGTTGCCGGCATCATCTAGTTTTTAATAATTATTGTCATGCGGCATCCGGTTGCCGCTTGGGGATTGATGGGATAACTTACTAATAACCCAAGAGCCAGTGACAGCCAGACTTGCATTATTTCTAAAACGTGAAAGCTTTCCCGTTTATGACCAATTAGCTGTTGCCCGCGACTCCGTCCGCGCGGACTTCAGCTTATAGCGCGCGCCTCGCGGTAGTTCCCGTCATAGGGTCTAACACACTAGGCTGAATTACGCCGGCGTAATTTACGTGGCCGAAATTACGTTCAGCCGCTTACGTCTGATGCGACACACTATAAATTACGCGAAGAGCCGAAATTTCGCGGCGTAATTTTCGTTGCGGAACGCGCGCGTAAGTGAGTATTTAAAATTCTCAGATGTAAGGGTCTATAGTCTATACAGACAGACCGCATTTCAACTGCAATCTAACCGCAAATTGCAGTTCAAGTGCAGTTTAAATGCAGTTGACACGACTGCAATAGAACTGCAAACCATTATCAACTGCATTCAAACTACACTTGAACTGCAATTTGCGGTTGAATTGCAGTTGAAATGCGGTCCGTCTGACTCTGTATAAACCTTAAGGTCGGATTTGCTATGTTCGGTTTTGATATTATTCCGTCGCGTATAGTGTGTTGCTATACAAAACATTACCGCCGAATCGCTGCCGAACTTTACGCTCGACTCGGCTCGACGGAAATTCGGCTCGCGACGGAATTTCGGCATAGTGTGTCGTCCATCGCGTTCCGTCCGTATTTGTATGCATTTAAAACGCGGCGTAAGCGCGGCGGAATTTAAGCCGGCGTAATTCAGCCTAGTGTGTTTAGACACATAGAGTAACTTATATTATACAGGATGTCCCAAAACTCAACGATAATCTGGGACCGGATGAATGGCCAAGTTATACCAGTTCCGTGAAAAATAAAATAAAAATTCCATATCAGTCAGTTCAGCGATAATAGACAATTTTGTAAAAAAGTCGAAATTCGACACCCTTGGTCGCATTTTCAAGTCCTGTGATCACCAATGTCACAATTTCGCTGTGATTTTTTTAATTTCGAGATCTTTATTAACGATGCTATTAATCGCAACTACGAATTAATGTAAAAAACATTGTTAATTTAATAAAATAAGTTAAGTTTTAGGGAGTCGTGGTTCACAAAAATATTGTTAGTTAACTTTGACACTTCATTTTGAAAAAAAAATGTACTACACTACCCTTGGCAAGTTATTTCAAAAGATGGCGCATTTAATCAAGATTTAAAAATGATGCAACACTAGCCACTTTTCTTGCTACTAAAATTTTTATTTCTCATTTTTTCCAAATTGAGCTTATTTTGAACAACTCAAGATTAGGAATTTTTGTTACTAAAATTTGTTATTTTTTGTTTCTGGTCTTAAATCAAATTATTATTTTTAGTAAAGAGGTAATTCCGTCAGTTAATAACCAATCTTACTGTAAAAAAACATAATAATAATTAATAAAACAATGAAGGAACCGTCGTAAAACTTTTTATTAAATTATTCTCCTTAAACTACAATAAATGTTCGAATTGTTTGCCTCCGGCACGAATACAGGCTCTGCAACGCCTTACAAAAGACCTTTGCACCAGTCGTGCCAAATTTCTTGAATTTATTTCTTCTGACGCTGCAGCAATTTTTTGGCGAAGTTCTGATAGATTTTGTATTTTTTTCGAATATACTTTTTCTTTTATGCATCCCCAGTAAAAAAAATCAACTGGACTTAGATCGGGGGAACGAGGAGGCCATAAAATTGAGCCACCGCGTCCGATCCATCTGTCAGGATAATCAGCGTTTAAATAATCCCTTACAGCTCGAGCATAGTGCGCCGGACAACCATCTTGCTGAAACCACATTTCTCTGCGAATACTGAGCGGTGCGTCTTCTAACAAATTTGGCAAATCGTTTTGAAGAAAATGCAAATAGGTGGCGCCATCTAAATTTTGAGTTAGCTCAAATGGTCCAATTACTCGTCCGTTTAAAATTCCAGTCCACATGTTTACTTTGAATTGGTATTGGGATCGGTCTTCACGCATTAAATGCGGATTTTCGACGTGCCATTCATGAAGGTTGTGTAAGTTCAAATAACCGTCTCTTTTAAATGTAGATTCGTCGGTCCATAAAATTTTGTTTAGGAATTCAGGATCTTCTCGAACATTGTTCTGCAGAAATTAATTCTAGGTGCGTAATCTCGTGGGAGCAAACTCTGGACGCGTTGCACATGATACGGATGAAATTCGTTTCGTTTTAAAATTCGATGAGCGTTACTTTTCGGTACTCCCGTTGCTAGTTCTATCGCACGTACTGAAGTGCTAGGGTCATTTTGAATTTCATTCAAAACTACGTCGTCGTAGTCTCTTTGCGGTCTTCCACCGGACGTACGAACACTGGGCAATCGTCCTTCCGAGTATGACGCGTGCACATTTTGGAATACGCGATAATCTGGGTGACGCTGCACATTGGGGTATCTCTCGCGATACAATCTGGCTGCGGCAGAGGCATTACAACGGCATTCACCGTAGATAAGATGCATATTTGCATATTCTTGTACTGTGTACAGATCCGGCATGTTGTTCACACACTATTTTCACAGCACAAAGTCCAGAAAAGCAAAGCCAATGTCGTCAGTACAAATGCAGTATCAAGTCCAAAGTAACACAAGCCAAAGTCGTCAGTACGGAAGCGGTATCAAGTCCAAAGTAATACAAGCCAAAGTCGTTAGTACGATAGTACGATAGTAACACGAATACGAGAGATGCGCAGTAGACGAAGAAACGATGCGTACTAAATGTTGTGAACGGACGACCCCTCAAGCGTCACTATCCGTCTCGCTCATTCTAAAAGTCGAATGTCGATCTGTCTTGCTCTAGAGTGAGACAGACTGTCAGCGTCACTATCTATCTCATTCTATCACTTTTGTTCATTACACACACTCAATACCCTGATCTTTTAATATAAAAAAGTATCAATTATTATTTTAGAAATGAGTTCAATTTGAAAAAAAATTGAAATATTTTTTTTAATGGTAAGAAAAGTGGCTAGTGTTGCACCATTTTTAAATCTTGATTAAATGCGCCAACTTTTTAAATAACTTGCCAAGGGTAGTGTAGTACAATTTTTTTTCAAAATGAAGTGTCAAAGTTAACTAACAATATTTTTGTGAACCATGACTCACTAAAACTTAACTTATTTTATTAAATTAACAATGTTTTTTGCATTAATTCGTAGTTGCGATCAATAGCATTGTTAATGAAGATCTCGAAATTAAAAAAATCACAGCGTAATTGTGACATTGGTGATCACAGGACTTGAAAATGCGACCAAGGGTGTCGAATTTCGACTTTTTTACAAAATTGTCTATTATCGCTGAACTGAGTGATATGGAATTTTTATTTTATTTTTCACGGAACTGGTATAACTTGGCCATTCATCCGGTCCCAGATTATCGTTGAGTTTTGGGACATCCTGTATAGTAGGCCGTAGTTTCCGTTGAACCATGTAACCATGTAGGCAACATTACTGCAAATTGCAAAATTTGCACGACAGAGGTGCTTCCGCGGTACGTTAACTTCAAACTTCAATGTTTACACTTTACAGACAGATAGACACGTCACACATATTATGGCCCTATTTTTGCGTAGGGGGTTAAAAACTGGGGAGGGTCGAAGTCGAACATCAACTCTTCTTAATACTTAAAAAAAACGTAAAAGGAATATTCATTCTTACCAATTTACCGTAGTCCTTACCGCCTCTTATAGAAACACGTTTGAGTAAGCGCTTGTGTGATGTAGGAGACGGCGTGGCGCCATCTATTATGAATTATTGGAACTAACTTAATTTGAACGAATTCACGCATTTTCACCAGTTTTTCTCCAGTTAAAAAGTAGCCTATGTCCTTTCTCAGGCTTAAGACTATCTGTGTACTTTCATTACAATCGGTTCGGCAGTTTTGGTGTGAAAGCGAGACAGACAGACAGACAGACAGACAGAGATACTTTCGCATTTATAATATTAGTATAAACTATAGAAGATAGATATATAGAGGTAAGAACAACCAGCAGCTATTGAGCTTAACTCTTTTGCGTAGGTAGACCTTCAGAAGGAGAGACCTTCTAGTGAATACCTCCTTAATTGACCGCGACTGAAACTCTACAAACATATTTATATTTGCTGGTCGTTCTTACTTCTTATCAATCTTATCTCTATTGGTCATAAATCAGCTTTTATAAATGACATAAGTCTGGATGTCCCTGGCTCTTACATATTTTAATAGATGGGCCTACGTCACAATAGACATAATTTGGTCGGGTTATGTCAATTATTAGTTTTTGAGTTGAAAATTTTGTAGCCTAGTTTTTTCCCAGGATTTTAAACATCCATTGATGGTTGCATTAATGAATCATCAACGATTTTTCAGCCGGCCAGAAGTACTTCTTTCGCAGCGACTACAACTTCGTGCCGGAGCTCAACAGCTGGCTGAAGTTCCACCGCGAACCCCTGCCCTGGCACCTCGCGCGCCGGAGATGCGAGTGTGAAGGTACTTAAAGGCCGGCAACGCACCTGCAGCTCTTCTGATGTTGCGAGTGTCCATGGGCGACGGTAGTTGCTTACCATCAGGTGACCCGTTTGCTCGTTTGCCCCCTTATTTAATTTAAAAAAATCACTATTGTTGCCTACGAAACTATGTTCATCTTTATCACTGCCTTTGTAGTCCAGTGATATAATATTTATATCTACAACTAACAAGTAACAACACCGCTTCACCGCTTCCTGATAAGTGTCGGATAGGCTATCCACAATTTATCTGACAGATACTCCATACTCTATCTATCAACTAAGTGTCAGATGATCCGACACTTATCAGAAAGTGGTGAAACAGGCCCTTAATTTTTTATTTAAGGTTCTTCTTTAACTTCAAACTTGGAGAAGGGAAAAAGATACTTATGTCTTTCTCTCCCACACGTGTGATAACAGGATAACGTTTAATTCGTGTGCGAGTAAAAGCGTCAACTCTCAATAACCAGACTTGAAACATTACCATTGAATTCTAGGGTCCAAGCTAGGAACGCCAGCAAACAACGAGTACGTGACCACGTTTAAGGAGGTGATGTCCACATACAACGTCAGTGAATTGTACACCGGCGTCCATGCCACCTACGGCCGTGGAGATTACTTCAGCATCGACGGTAAGTACTGCTGGTTATAGATCAATCGGTTAGTTTCCAGTACCTTACTCAGCAGCCTTATATTTAGTTCTAAGATCAAAATCCATCTCTCTCTCGCGAAGCAAACATTGGCCCTTTCGTTGCCAGTAAGACCAAATTAAAAAAAAAATCATACTTCTATCTTCTTCTGATGAATTTTCTTGGTAATCTGAAGGATTTTTAGTGGCGCGAACGAATGGCAAGCCAATTTTCCTAACGTAATATTTAACAGGTTTGCCTTTGAAAAAATCTGGAAAATAAAAAAATAATATAACCTGCATCACCATAATTTGTTGTTACATATTAGGTAACACAGTGTCAAAATCATTACAGGCAAACCATTCTCGGGTCAGCACTTGTGGAGGCGGGACGGGTTGAAATACTCGCGCGAGGCACGCTGCGTCACTTTAGACAGTAACGGCCAACTGGCCAGCGTCAGCTGTGACAATGATTATCCCTTCATCTGCGTCAAGAAGTTCGTTCATCTGAAGACCACTGAGTGTGGGACCACAGATCCAGGTAATAGAAATAAACAGAGCATGTAGCAGACGGAATGTCTAACTAAGCCCCAATTTCACCAACGTCTGTTAGTATTAACAGCTTGTTAAAATGTCATGTCTTCTCTTTCATTCATAAGAAAAACGAAAGAGATAACGTGATACTAATTCGAGCGTTAACTTTAAAAGTCGTTGGTGAAATTGGGCCTGGTATATTTCATCCTTTGTGCATGATTTACTAGAACTCTCCAGAAGTAAGACCTCTTCGTTGATAGTAACATAATCAATACCATTTAAAGTACCTCATTTTTTCCGTGATCAACTATAATTTTGTCTGAAAAAATCAATGCAAATCACAGCCAGTGCACTTCAAGCAGTCTTGCGTTGGTCTTGATACTCCATCATAATCAGTGCGTAGTTTTCCAAAAGAACTTTACATTTAAAATAGTAGAATTAATAAAACTTTGGCTGTTTCAGCTTACACCTTAGACAAGTCCACCGGCAGCTGCTACAAGCTGCACGACGAGCACGAGGATTGGAACACCGCGGTGTCAGTGTGCACCGCTGAGGGCGGCTACCTGGCCATCCCGTCTGACGCCAGCGAAGCCCAGCTGCTCGCCAAAATGGCCACCGAGGACGAAACTTACATTGGATATTTGAACTGGGAGGGAGCGAACATGGATGAGGAATGGTATACAGTGCACGGTGAGTGATTTGAAGCCTACACTAACCTTCAAAGCCAACGAGCAGTACTTCTGCCTGTCCCTCAGGTTTCAACGATTAAAACTAGAGATGAAACGGATAGTAGTTTGACCGGATATCCGGCCGCCGAATACCCGTCGGAACATTGCCGTTTGGTGCAAAGCATACATACTTGCGTAGGTGGCCTGTGAGCTGGATTTTTATCTCAAGTCAGTGCGAATTGATCGCAATCGTGACCCTTACTCTTGGTGGGCAGCTAATGCCAAACAATACCCAAATTTAACAAAAGTTTGCCAAAATATATCTTTTAGCACCTTGTAGCAGTGTGTACAGCGAAAGACTTTTTTCTGAAGCTGGCCTTATTTATGAAGAGAAGCGAAACCGCCTGCTACTCGTACCTCTCAATGCGGAGATAGTTTTTATTCACCATAATTTGCCCTTAGTGATCTAGATTTTTTTTTATTCGACCTGATGCCTATCCGGCCGAATAGCAGCTATCCGGTATTCGGCCGGATAGTATTAAGGCCGCCGCATAGGCCGGATACCGGCTAGTTGCCGTTTCATCTCTAATTAAATCCTCCCTTATGGTGCCCAACTGCATGTTATATAATAACACCCAATTGTTTCATTTTGTAACCCAAGACAGAAAAACCGATGAGAGATCAGGCGCAGTCTGACTTTTTACATGCCTATTGCCTACCCAACGAATGGATTAAGTTTCTGCCAATCATTGATATTCTTAAATTGAAGAAAAACTTGCATAAAACGTACAATTTCATTGTTTTTAGGTGAACCCATCACATACAATCAATGGGCCAGTCCTTACGACAGATTGAGCCACTGTGTGGCTATCCAAATACAATCTGCTCTGCTGGGAAAACTTAACTGCAACGAGAAAAGATCCTTCATCTGTGAGAAGCAGGTTGATAGTCTGTCGCTCCACAGCCGAAATCCACATGAATAAAAGAACCCCAATAGGCGCTACGAAAATGCTCGACTTAATACAATAATAATAATTGACCATCAACGAATTTTGAAATTAAAGTTTAATGGCGTAATGGTAGTTTGACTTACCTTAACATAATATTAGCGCTATAATATTAGAAGCGAGCCATACGCTCTATTTATAAAATGTCTTCTTTTGAATCTCTGAGAGATAAATTTAAAGAAATTGGTATTCTAACTGTTGCTTCTCAATACATTTTGGATAATGTAATATATGTTAGAAAAAATATAAGTAAATTTAAAGCTAAAAGTGACATTCACTGTAGGAACACCAGAAATAAGCACAAGCTCGATTCGCCGATGATTAGACTTAGTAAAGTTAGTAAATCTTTTAAAGGTCAGTGTATACGCCTGTACAATAAAATCCCAGAAAACGTTCAAAATCTTTCGATTAATAAATTTAAAAAAGTAGTCAAAGAACGTTTGTGTGCCAAAGCCTATTATAAGGTCAATGATTTCATAAACGATGGCACATCTTGGGAGTAGGATGGCCGCTTGCAAGGCTACTTCTACATCATTATAATATGACTTACAATAATCATGTATGGATGTTGACATTGTATAATAATTTTAAGTTACAATTGTAAATTTTATTTTAAAAAGATTAATTTTTTTCTCACTTTTTTTTGGTAAAAAATTGAGCCCCGTGCGAGTTTCTTACGCCGGTTCTTCTCGCCGGGTTAGTTCCCGAACCGGTGGTAGGCACCAGTAGTATCAACGTTCTGAAAGTATTTGTTGCAAATCTATTCGGAAATAAAACAATTTTTATTTTTATTTATTTATTAGTAGCAATAATTAGAGCATATCTAGTAGCTTTTTATATTAATTTATTTACTCATTTTAAAATGAGTGACTAAAGGTTAGGGCATCAATAAATATATGATATTGAATGTATTGTCACTTCATGGTGGAAATTCATGTTCAATTAAAATATAATTATACACTTTCCTTGCACTTCTGAGTACACCCGATGATTATTTATTCGAAACCGGTCGTGTATATAACAATTTTGTAATAAATATATTAAAATTAAGTGGAATAAGTGCAAGGAAAGTGTATAATTATTTAATAAATATATTCCCTTATACTATTACTATCGGCCGATTAGTTATAAACAAAACAGTTTATCAGAGGAAGATACGATGTGGCTTGATCTCTGTGAACTTGTCTATGACTAGATCATATTGTGATATGCGAGTCGAATAATTCTACAACTTGAAGTTCCGTACACTAATGAGAACTAAAAGTATTCATAAATTGTTATAGATTACTTGATTATGCCGACCTTTATTTAATGGGCAAAAATGGAAGGCGTAGGCACGTAGTTTTAATGGTCTCTTTGGTGGGGCGAAGAGTGAGCGGGGCGGTAACACGTGCAAAGGGACACATTGCTATTGGCTAATCAGTAAATATACCTGTAATAATATTAATTGCCAGATTACATTTTATTAACAGGTTATGCCTTATGGGTATGTTATTTGGATGATATTATCGTGAACGAGCACCTATGACCAAATTTTCGCTTATATTAAAATTGTACCCATGATTCGTCAGTTCGGTCGCTCTTTAGGGATTAAGAGGCTTTCGAATTAGAATCAGGACCCCAAAACGATTATAAAATAACTAGATGACGCCCGCAACTCCGTTGCGTCAAAACTCGTTTATCGCGCGGGGACCGCACATTTTTTCGAAACAAAAAGTATCCTATGTCCTTTCCCGGGACTCAAAGTATCTTTATGCCAAATTTCAGAAATATCGGTTCTGCGGTTTGGACGTGAAAAGGTAACAGACAGACAGACGGACACACTTTCGCATTTATAATATTAGTATGGATACATGTATATAAGAGGACCGTGTATGGGCGATCGCATCGGTTACAGCTACGTTTGCTAAGATGAAGTTAATTCTGCTGGTTGTTTTAATAAGCTGCGCAGGTAAGAAATTTATTTGATATTCACGTATACAGCATGACTGGTGAGGTATGTTCAACACTTAAGGAGAGTACTCGGTAGGTACTCGATTCTCATTTTTTTAATGAAATAAGGAGGCAAACGAGCAAACGGGTCACCTGATGGAAAGCAACTTCCGTCGCCCATGGACACTCGCAGCATCAGAAGAGCTGCAGATGCGTTGCCGGACTTTTAAGAGGCAATAGGGTAATAGGGGAGGGTAGGGATGGAAAGGGAAGGGAATAGGGGAGGGTAGGGAAGGGAATAGGGTAAGGGATTGGGCCTTCGGTAAACTCAATCGACGAAACACAGCGCAAGCGCTGTTTCACGCCGGTTTTCTGTGAGAAGGTGGTATTTCGCCGGTCGAGCCGGCCCATTCGTGCCGAAGCATGGCTCTCCCAAGTAAATTTAGGTAAGTACTTTCTTTTTTGATATCATGGACACTTAGTAAATTACGCGGCTAGGCAAGTAGGCATACCTATGCGGCCGGCGCGGTTTTAACTCTAAGATCAATATTGATATAATTTTTTTATATATATTTTTTCATCTAATATAATAGCTAAATATCAAGTCCTCCACCACCACCAGTCATGTCGTAAGTTAAATTCATCAAAACATGAAAAGTATAATTAGTAACCCCTCTATGATTTGATCGGTTATATATTATCTCCCATTCTGATTACTGACGCTTATTTAATTTTGAATCGGATAATTTTTAATTTTATTTCCAGTGGATATATTTTATTTATTTATTCATGACTTCCAGTGGCCCAGGATCCGAAGTTCCGCAGCGACTACATATTGGTGCCGGGGTCCAACGACTGGGTGAAGTTCCACCGTGAACCCCTGCCCTGGCACCTCGCACGCCGGGTATGCGAGTACGAAGGTACTATTGGATGGCGGACTCTTATAATTTGGTTGGGTAATGTAAAGCCCAACCGACAGACGCCGACTAACATTGATTTGATATAACCCTACTACATCGCGTATGTCGGCCATCTAAATATGTATAATTTTTATCATCAATTTCTCTGATTGTAAAACGAATCTTACTACAAAGAAATAAGGCTGTAACCAGTTCATACAGCATCATTTTGCGATGGATAAAGAAACGGTTGCAGATGAGCACGGAGTAGTCGCCCTTTGATTCGACCTTCTGGTTGAATATCATAGTATACAAATATCTCCATAACTAAAACTAAAACACAACTGAAACATTATAATTTCTCAAAGGCGTAGTCAGGTTTGCGACGGTAAAGCTATTGAAAATTATAAGTACGTAGGCAATAATTTAAAAATAATCGTAAGCTAAAAAACTACGATAGACCAACATGAATTACAATTTTTTGATCCGTTATAATATTCTCTTTCCAATTATAATAATTAACCACAAATAACGCCACAACCTGTTTATTTAATCAAATTTCAGGGGCCCGGCTCGTTACCCCCATGAACAGTCAAAACGCGTC
This sequence comes from Lysandra bellargus, assembly GCA_905333045.1. Classification (NCBI taxonomy): domain Eukaryota; kingdom Metazoa; phylum Arthropoda; class Insecta; order Lepidoptera; family Lycaenidae; genus Lysandra; species Lysandra bellargus. The sequence continues at coordinate 7,148,989 of HG995363.1, read as the reverse complement.
GTACCTACAGGAAGTGCAGTCAGTATTCAATGTGAACGAAATGTATACCGGCGCCCATTCCACCTTCGGACTTGGAGAGTTCTACACCGTCGATGGTGAGTACAGCTGGAATTACTTAGCACAGAATTCCTTTGAAATTGTCTCATATTATGTTGTGTGCTATTATCCCAATAAAACCGTGAAAAATCTAGAGAATTGGGAACCTTAAAGAAAGTCTGAATTGAAAACAAATATCAAAATCTTTGTAGGTATTCCTTACATGGGTATATCCCAGCACATGTGGCGACGGGACGGTCTAAGTTACTCACACAAGGACCGCTGCGTCATCGTCGATAACAAGGGGCTGCTTGCCAGCGTAAGGTGCGACGAAGGCTATCCCTTTATGTGCTCCAAGAAGTTCGCTCACCTGACCGTAACTGAGTGTGGAACAACGGACCCAGGTAACAGAATAAGACCAAGCACGTACGCTGTAGTCATAGCCTAGTCTAACACAATAACCGATCAACACGATTTCAGACAGATTGTACCCCCACAATAGCTGAATAGCTGCCCACACAAAAATGCTAATAAAGTCTTTGAATCTTTGAAACTTTAAATATTTGTAACTTTCCTCAAAATATATTGAGTAGTTTTCGATAATGATGAATTTTCAGAGTTAATGCAACGCATCGATCAACTTCATCAAATATTTCAGCATATACGTTAGACAAGTCCACCGGCAGCTGCTACAAGCTGCACCGCGAGCACGAGGACTGGAACACCGCGGTGTCGGTGTGTACCGCTGAGGGCGGTTACCTGGCCATCCCGTCTGACGCCAGCGAAGCCCAGCTGCTCGCCAAAATGGCCACCGAGGACGAAACATTCATCGGGTACATGAACTGGGAGGGAACGCGCATAAGTGACAAATGGAACACATTGCACGGTGAGTGATTAGAAGGGCGTACTGCCTTTAATGTGCCTATCCAACGCCTGAATCAGTTTCTGTCAACCAGTGATATTTTTCATCCTCATATAGTTTTGGCCAGACTTGACGACGGCATTTCAGATGTTATGTTTATGGGAATGAAATACCTCCGAAGTTGAAAACCAAGCTCTCATCCACTGAGTTTCCACTTTAGTATGAACTAGCGACCCGCCCCGGCGTCGCACGGGTATAAAATATATAGCCACTGAAAAAGCTATTAAAATCGATAGCGATCCTTCACGTGGTCTTCTTCTTATCTGTGCCAAATAACATAAAAATTGCTCCAGTAGTTTGCGAGATAAGCCCTTTCAAACAATTTTCCCCGCTTTTTCCACATTCTTTTATTAGTCTTAGCTTGATAAAATATAGCCTATAGCCATCCTTGATAAATGGGCTATCTAACACTGAAGGAATCATCAAAATCCGTTGCGTAGTTTTAAAGATTAAAGGGAACAAAGGGACATGAGGGAAAAAAAGCGACTTTGTTCTATAATAAGTATAGAAATAGAAGGTGATCGAGAGTGCTCAATGCTACTATTCACCATCAATCAATATATCTACTTACTTTACGTATAAATAGTGACAGACTTGCATGAAACGGGGAATAGATGATGTCAAGGTCGAAAATTAGCGAATTTTGTTAAGTAATAAAATAAAGAAATCACGGTAAAAAATAAGTGTTCGGAAAATTTCAGCTCGATAGCAGTTGTATTTTTTTTTTTTGTTGTGCGCCTTCAATTAAATTTCATAGTATTTGTATATAATACCATTCGATAACTTATCCAATTAAAAGCAACCTTTGTTATGAAACCATTTTTATAAACGCAATATTTAATATACCTATCGAACAAAGTTCTCTCCCGATCCGTACAAACTACGAAAGAGTAACGCCATTCGTAGCATTTTGTATGGAGCCTTTCGGGCAGGTCTATTTTATGAGATCATGTTTGAATTGTCATATCTTGGTGAATTTTTAAGTTATCAGTCATTCTTTCAGCGATGTTTCTATTTTTTAAGGGTCTTTCAATTACCAATAAGAAAAAAATCAGTCATCATGCCTATTTCATCACTTTTCAGGAGACGACATCACATACACCCGGTGGGCTGAGCGCGACCCTTTCGACATAGTGAGCGCCTGCGGTGCCATCAAAAAAAAATCTGCTCTGCTGAAAAAACTCCCCTGCGGCGACAGGAAACCCTTCATCTGCGAGAAGAACGTCACCAGTCTGACTAATTACTCTCGAAGAATAATTGAAATATTAGAGGGGACTGATGAAAACTGATATTAAAATTTTAGTTGCCTTCTTTTGTAGTTTGCAATCAGAGACATTTAAATATTACTTAAGTTTAATCTACTGATGATTTTGACATGAAATTTTCTGTCAAACACTTTTTAAATAATAATAACATTTTCTTTATTTCAGACAATTACAGTCCATATTTTGTTAGCAGGTAACATAAATCTTATCCTTTGTTAGTTTGCATTTTAAAAGTTTAATTAAAAGGAACAAGAAAGTAAGGCCAGGCCAAAAGACGACCACCTGAGTCCGGTCACCCAGTTACACCTCTCACATGCAACTCAGTGAAGCGACCCAAAACTCTCGGCAGTTTTGGGTCCAGCCTCCCTGCTATCATTTCCAGGATGCTGTTGCAACTACCCCTTAACCTTTGTAGTACAGAACATGTTTTCTTTCTCACGATACCATAAAAATCATCGATGTGAGCAACTGCAAACATGCCTGAGGCACTACAGTACCGGGGTAATCGTACCAGCGATTTCAAGTTAAAAAATCTTTTTAAACGTCTCTGCGATAATTATAGGCCGCTATTGTAATTGTAATGACGTTTCTTAGCTAGTCATGAAAAATAATTGTCATCAGAACCCAGAGCGTATGCTGAAGACCGGAGTCAAATTGATTCCAAGATTTTCGGCGTTTAATCGTACGTCAAATTTGTAACGAGACGTCGAAGAGCTTCGAAGAGAGAATAATAAACTCGTGACAGAAAACCTCAGCGCTAATTCTACGAGGAGAATAAATTCGAGTTACGTCGAATAGACGGTAAATCCAATATCTGAAATAGCATACCTCACGGGGAGGGAATTCCGTTCGTTCCCATAAATTCTTGATGGCGGAAATTTTCACACTTGTTACCTTAACAGACATGCCGAATTAAGGTACAAATTTTCCACTTGCTTGAAAATTGTTGACGTTTTGTTTTGCGAAGGAACGAAACCTAAATAAATTATTGAAGACGTAAGTTCATGAAATAACAATTTGAAAACTATCTTTTTTTGCATAAATGGATGCTTTGGACCGGTAAAATGATTTTAAATAAAAAAATGTGGATTTTATGTGTAATGTGACAGCTAGATTTATTAGCAGAAGTAGATTTATAGCACTATAGGCCGGATGGTTCGTTTTCAGCTCTGACTTTGAAGCGACTTCAAAAAACTTCGTTGTAAGTTGTACTATAGAATACTAGCGACCCGCCCTGGCGTCGCACGGGTATAAAATATATAGCTACTGAAAAAATTATTAAAATCGATAGCCCATGATCCTTCACGTGGTCTACTTCTTATCTGTGCTAAATAACAAAAAAAAAATGCTCCAGTAGTTCGCGAGATAAGCCCTTTCAAATAATTTCCCCCGTTTTTTCCACATTCTCCTATTAGTCTTAGCGTGATAAAATATAGCCTATAGCCTTCCTCAATAAATGTGCTATCAAACACTGAAAGAATTTTTCAAATCGGACCAGTAGTTCCTGACATTAGCGCGTTCAAGTTAGCCTTTTCAAATAATTTTCCCCGTTGTTTTCTACATTTTCCTCTATTTCTTCGCTCCTATTAGTCTTAGCATGATAAAATATAGCCTTCCTCGATACATTTATCGAGGAAGGCTATCTAACACTGAAAGAATCATCAAAATCCGTTGCGTAGTTTTAAAGATTAAAGGGACATGAGGAAAAAAAGCGACTGTGTTTTATAATAATAATAATCATTTATTTCGGACACTATACATCCATAAGTATTAGTTATTTAGTTAGTAACAATTTTTCTTAAGGTCCGTATTCACTTTCATTAGTAATAGGGCAGGTGATTAGTTATTAGGAAAAAGTAAGTGTGGACAGCGACTGTTTAGTGCAAGTGATTAGCCGGCTGCGTAGTAACGTGATTAGTTCTGTATTCACTTTGATTAGTGATTAAGTGCAGGTGACTAGTACAGGTGATGAGTGATTAGTAGAAAGGAAGTGTGGACAGCGACTGATTAGTGCAAGTGACTAGTCGGCTGCGTAGTAACGTGATTAAAAGCGTGTTCTATTTTTTGTGAGTGCAAGTGTGTGACAGATGAAAACCAATTTTGGTTTCGTTTGACAGCTCGAGATTGTTACTATTATTCCGCTAGGTATATTAACTTTATGGGCCAGACTGACGTGGTGTGCCGTGTGAAGCGTCCATAGATATAGTATATCATTATTATATATACCTATTATAAGTACAAAAGGACACCCTTTCAATTACTTCCATACTAATCCATACTTATTACTTACTAATATACTAATAATATTATAAATGCGAATGTGTGTCTGTCTGTCTGTTACCTCTTCACGTTTATACCTCAGAAGTCAGAACCGATTTTGCTGAAATTTGGCATGGAGATACTTTGAGTCCTGGGAAAGGACATATAAAAATACTTCATGGTCAAATAGTTTTTAATAAAACCAATATTAAAAATGAAGGACATGTCAAAATGGCAGTTTTATTTTTGAAACTTGGACGCTCGTGTTGACAGCTACTACTGAATTTACTAAATTAAATTACTAAAGAGCCACTAAACAAGAATTGGACACTACTTGCACTACACACCTGCACTCCACTGCCTCAATTACTAGTCACTTGCACTTGCACTAATCAAAGTGAATACAGGCCTTTAAACTAAGTTAGTAGTGTTAGTGATAGTGTTATTAATTATGTTAATTACAATTTATCTTAAAAATTATGTTAGTGAGGTTAGTTATTTTCACAATAAGTTGCACCTAGCTAGAGGCGCATGCAAACTTATCCAGTGCCTCAGCAGTGGGGAGTTCCACCTGCATGCCAACGCGCTTAGGATAGTGTTGGGGCTAGAATGAAGTCTGTTCATTAAAGAAGCACACCTTTTTCTTATAATCGCGTAAAAATCATCAACGCGCGCCTCCGCAAACATGCCGGATGCGCTACAAAACCTAGGCAGCCGCATTGTATGCCCTCTGCGTATAGCCGGTCCAAAGGCTGCACGTGTAGAATGATTGGCAATAAGCCTTAAGGGGCCGGGTTACCCTCGAAATTCTCATACAAACGTAATACCAAAATCATTTTGTCATACGAAAATATTTAACATGTTTGAGTTATTTTTCAGCTTAAAATAGTAATTACCTAGGTTCCTGAACAAAAATTAATTTGAAAATATTTACACACTAAAAAATATAAGCGATTACATTTCATAAATTTTTACGCCATTGTCGACATACTTTTCGCACACTTGTTTTATATTAAAAACTCATCGAATCGTAATGTATTTTTCCTGGGAACACAGCTTATATTGTGTAGTTACAGAATGTCTTCAAAAGAATGGCAATATAATAAATTTTCATTCATCATTTTTGGTATTCGTAAACGCAACGAAATTTCTCTATAATTTCCAACATGGTATCGTGCCGATCCGCTCACACGACAGAGCGCGGCAACGGGCGGGAGGCGCGTTCAGGGTGGCGGAGTGTTGTAACCGGTGCACGTGACAATAATTCATTCAAGGCTTTCATTATTCAAGTACAATATTCCCTCAAGCTCCAAGCGGTCGTATGCGACCGCGCGCGCGATAACAGTAGATTTCCAAGAATCCGCGATCGAGAGAATGTTATTGTTGTTGAATGTTGATTTTGAAAATTTTTATGTGATACTTGAAGACAATTGCTTGAACAACTTGCTTTTATTGCTTAAACTTTTGATAATAATAATTAATAATGGATACCGAAAGGTGGGATGTATGATGTATCACACAGTAGTTTAAAATAAATAATAATTATGAATATCATAAATCATAATATTATTATTTTCTTATATACTGTATTTTGTAAATAACGTTTAGGAATATTAGCGATAGTCATAATATTATAATATGATTATACAATATACATTGATATTATGTATAATTAATTTCGTTAGTCTCGCTAAAACTCGAGAACTCCTGAACAGACTTGCTAATTTCTGTCTTGAAATAAAACAAAATATAAAAGTGAACTTGTATTCTAAGTTTGTATACCTATGTTTGTATATTTTATTTTAGTTTGTATTTTTAGTAATTATTTCCTGATGTCAGTTTTATTCAATTAAATAATATAAATACTTTAATAATTAAATAATATTATTATAAAGCGGAAGAGTTTGTTTGTTTGTTTGAACGCGCTAATCTCAGGAACTACTGGTCCGATTTGAAAAATTATTTCAGTGTTAGTCCATTTATCGAGAAAGGCTACAGGCTATATTTTATCACGCTACGATTAATAGAAGCGAAGAAATAGATATTCCATACTAGCTGTTGCCCGCGACTTCGTCCGCGTTAGCATAGTAGTTCACATCCCAAGTAGGTATTAATATTTATTGTACAAAAATATTCAATGTACAGAATTGACTTTCCTATGACTTTATTATAATATAGCTGTTGCCCGCGACTTCGTTCGCATTATCATAGTAGATCACATCCCAAGTATTATTTTTTGTACAAAAATATTCAATGTACAGATTTGACTTTCCTACGATTTTATTATTCGGCTTCGCTTGCGTAATTTAGGAATTTCACGCAACCGTACATTTTTCCGCAAAAAATAGCCTATGTCCCTTCAAGTGGTCTATTCTTTATGTTTGCCAAATAACATAAAAATTGCTCCAGTAGATCTTAAGATAATAAGCAATTTCATATAACTTCCCCCGTTTTTCCACATTTTTCTCTATTTCTTCACTCCAATTAATTTTAGCGTTATAAAATATAGCCTATAGCCTTCCTCGATAAATGGGCTATCTAACACTGAACAGCAACAGCTAGTAATTAATAATACTCTTTTGATTTTTAGGCTTCCGTAGCCAAATGGCAAAAAACAGAACCCTAATAGATTCGTCATGTCTGTGTGTCTGTCTGTCCGTATGTCACAGCCACTTTTCTCCGAAACTATAAAAAAATACCTTATAATTTCATAAAAATAAACCTTATTGTTGCTGCGGATTGCGGAACCATTTATGGGCGAGTCCAACTCGCACTTGTCCGATTTTATTATTTTGAATGATAACAATGTGAGGAATATTTGGAGTAGCCTTTTTTCTGTTTTTGAAACTTTATTGTTACGTACTGTCTTTTAATAATTTTTAAATAAAAGCGTCGACCTCTGTGGCGCAGTGGTTGAGCGCATGGTAGCTCAAGCCGGGGGTCGCTGGTTCGAAATTCGAATCCCACCGACGGAACAAAACGTTTTCCTGGGTCATGACTCATGACTCATGAGTCATGACTCATGTATGTGTATTAAATATGTGTATAATAATATTGTAAAAACTAGATGACGCCCGCAACTCTGTTGCGCCAAAACTAGTTTATCGCGCGGAAACCGTGCATTTTTTCGGGATAAAAAGTATTATATGTCAAAGGACACGAGTTTTTGACCGTCTCAAAGTATCTCCATGCCAAATTTCAGCAAAATCGGTTCAGCGGTTTGGGCGTGAAGAGGTAATAAGCTAATAACAGACAGACAAACAGATACACTTTTTCATTAATTTTTTACAATTAGTATGGAAGTATGGATCTTAAATAAGTTGAGTATAATAAAAAGGAAATCTATATCTAAATAATATAGGTACTTATTATAAAACAAAGTCCCTTTTTTCCCTCATGTCCCTTTGTTCCCTTTAATCTTTAAAACTACGCAACGGATTTTGATGATTCTTTCAGTGTTAGATAGCCCATTTATCGAGGAAGGCTATAGGCTATATTTTATCACGCTAAGACTAATAGGAGCGAAGAAATAGAGGAAAATGTGGAAAAAAACGGGGGAAATTATTTGAAAGGGCTAACTTGAACGCGCTAATCTCAGGAACACTGGTCTGATTTGAAAAATTCTTTCAGTGTTAGATAGCCTATTTATTGAGGAAGGCTATAGAGTATAGGCTATATTTTATCACGCTAAGACTAATAGGAGTATGTGGATAAAACGTTGGAAATTATTTGAAACGGGGGAAAATTATCTCGCGAATTACTGAGCAATTTTTATGTTATTTGGCACAGATAAGAAGTAGATCATAGGCTAAGAAGTAGATCATAGGATAGATCATTGATTTTAATCATTTTTTCAGTGGCTATATATTTTATACCCGTGCGACGCCGGGGCGGGTCGCTAGTATAAATTATAATATATTCGGTATTATATGTCTGGTACTTGTAAGTTGTAACACAAGTCCTTAGTGTACTTAGCACGGGGCCAGGCTGACGTGGTGTGATTTGTAAAGAGTCCAATGTAGATGTTATAGTAAGTATATTATTTTAATATATTATGTAGAATCTGTATTCTGTTCAGTTCAGTGACAAGATCGACGACACTACGCCCGCGCCCGTATTCCTACTATTCCAATATATAAAACAACCACAAAAACAATATTGTTAATGATTCATGAAACAATAAAATATAATACTTCGCAAATCGCAACAAACGCACGGCTTGAATAACTTGATCAGAGTAAAATAATGAATGACGACGCACACACACATATAATACGCTGCCGGAGGCGCGCGGGGCGCGGGGGTACCCCGTACCCCGCGCGCAATAGCGAGACAGCAACATATAAAACTTGTACTGGCGCGGTATCGAATTTCATTTTTTCGAGCGCGTCACCCGAGCCCTTAAAAAGGGTTATTTTCACTTTTTCACTACAACGTGCAAACCTTCGGGCCAGAATATTACAGCGAACAGCCAACGCCCTGCGCTCCCTCTCTAAATCTAGGTTATCACAAAGGTTGTCGGAGACCCAGTTGCCAAGATATTTAAACTTTGTTACCCTGTTCAGTGGTGCGTTACACAGCAATAGAGGTTCTTTATGCTCATAATATATTTTATTGCCCGACTTAAATATCATAAATTCGCTTTTATTTGCATTGTATCGAAGACCATGGGCCTCCGCATAACGTTCACATATTTTCAACAGTTTTCTTAACCCCCTCATTGAGGGGCTCAGCAGAACCATGTCATCTGCGTAGCTGATGTTGTTGACACATACACCAGCCACGTGACACCCAATCCTGGTACTGATGAGCTCCTCAATAAGGGAGTTTATGTACAAATTAAAAATACGAGGCGAGCTGATCCCCCCTTGTCTCACACCGCACTCCAGACCAAAGACATCCGAATAGGCATTAACCCACCTAACCACGTTTTCTTGATTACCGTACCAGAATTTTAGGAGCGAGATAATGTCATCTGTGACACTGGTATCACTACGTAATTTTTCCCATAAGATATTATACGATATATAGACACACATTCACAATTGAAGACGTGAGTAGAAGAACACGATAAGTAACAATAAAAAAATTGCCGTTTTCTGCATAAATTGGGGCTTTTGCGCCAGAAAAATTATTTGAAATAAAAAAACTGTGCATTTATAATATGCCAGATGATGAAGCAGATAAGTTACAAGGTTTGTTCAAATTGTAAGGGAAAAATGAGTAAATGTCCATATGTTACAAAATGCTAGTTATCGTGTTCTTCAACTCACGTCTTCATTTCATTTGAGTTATAACAGGGCTAGACATTGGATGAAGTCGATAATAGCGCGGCGACCACAGAACAATAAAAACAGTAGAAATGACATACCATGATTTGTTTACCAGAACCACTGTCGCCAAACTCACACAAACAAACAGAGAATAGACCGTTGCACTACTAATACCCTACCCTCGCCCGCCACCCTTTGTCATTTTACCGGTGAAGCCAAAATATAAATTATGTATTACTATTATACTTAATCGGCCACTCGATATTATATTGTTTTATTTACATAAATATATATTTTTTTATTGATATTGAACACTTTCGTATATATACTTATTACTTACACTAAATCTCAATGTTATTTTATTTAATTCATTATTTATTACAATTATTTTGCGCATTATTTTATTTAATTATTGTAAGTATGTATTTATTTACTTATTTATTTCTGATGGGTACTGCTTGTTGTCTGTCAGTCGCTTGACAACTGCTCAGGATCCACAGAATACCAGGGTTCGCGGTACAGGATAATCTATACCGTGATCATAGCCTGAGTGGAATCCTTTCCGACGGTATATTCGCATCGCACTGCCTTACACTACTACGCCCTAGTGTTGCTACACTTGTTCATTTTAAGTTCTTTATGTCCTTATTATTATTATCATTTTTTTGCCTGTTATTGTTTGTAGAACTTTACTTTGTTTGTTTTTAATGTTTCATATATATTATGTATTTCAGTGTAGTGTGGTGTGAATGTGTGTTGAATAAATGTTTTATTATTATTATTATTATTATTTACAATCAAATGTTTTGATTGGACGCGTAATTCTAAACCCAAATAAGCCTTTTAAAACTGAAAACAAAAACACACCTTCAGCGCTCTATAATAGAGTTTGCTATGCAATAAACAAAACATACACTTAAGACATTTCGTATTCGAGCATCAGTTTATTGTGCATTTACTAAAAAGCTTAGCTACTTCACACTAGATGTCAGTATTATAAAGATAAACAAAATTATGCTTTATTTATCAGGTAATAAGATTTTTTTGGTTTGAATTTTTCTTCATATTGTGCATTTACTAAAAAGTTTAGTTACTTCACGTTAGATGTCAGTATGCAAACAATTTTCATCGAAATATTATGTTTACTTCAAAATTATGCTTTATTTCTTAGGTAATGAGATTGGTTTTGGTTTGAATTTTTCTACATATTGTGTATTTACTAAAAAGTTTAGTTACTTCACGCTAGATGTCAGTATTATAAGGACAAACAATTTTCATCAAATGTTTACTTCCAAATAATGCTTTATTTCTCAGGTAATAAGATTGATTTTGGTTTGACTTTTTACAATCGACTACAGGTATTGCCGCGTACAAACAAATGACTCGACTGATTTGCGTAAGTACTTAGCGAGCTTGCGTTACAACGCAAGCTAGTTACACGCGTGCCCCACCCACTTACCATTTCTATTGTTTTTATTGTTCTGTGGCGGCGACTAACGCGACGCCACGAATAAGTTATTCTAAAGTGAGTGGGTTGTCAGTAGGATGTAAGAGAAATATAAAATACCGTAAACACGTTCCTCGCACAACATGGCCGACACCGGCACGTGCGTGACATCATCGTTCTATGGCGCTCGCGACAGGCGGCTGCGATTAGCGATGAGCGGCAGCGGGAGCGAGAGCGATTTTAGCGATTCGATTTCGATCGGGGATTCCAAGAATTGCTATTATATTCTATTGTTGTCGCGATCACCGGTGCTGGTACGGGGCTTGATGGATTAAAATGCATTTTTTTTTTTCTAAGTAAATAAATGAGCTAAGTGTTCCACTGCTGGGCAAAGGCCTCCCCTCTTTCCTTCCACATGTCCCCTTGAAGACATGTGGAAGTAAATTATTAATGAACAATAATTATAGTCAATAGTTCCTTTTTATACAAATCAAATTTTTATAATTAATCTAAAAGTAACATTTTGATCGGAGCTTCAAAGCATATTGTGACCTCAGTTTAGTGTAAGTTTAGATGTATAATATAATATTATTAATTTAAAGTTTCCCAATATGAGTGGAACGCTATAGTTAGTCACATGAAATATCAATGACTATTTACATAACAAACTAAAAATATACATAAAAAGTTAGTAGGAGTCAGCCAAAATCTTTAACTACTTTACGAATGTGTTGCAAAAGGGACTTGAAAGAACACAAGTAGTTTCAATTCGATTTCAAACATTTAGCTATTTACCCATTGGTGAATATTATAGTTTACTGAAATATTATGATTTCAGAGTGAACTTTATTTCAGGAACTCACACAACCCCTAAAGTATTATCACTTACCAGTTACCACCGTGTATAATTATTGTCATAAAGAATTAGATGTACACTGTACAGGGTGCAATTTTTGACGTGATAACGTCTTATAATTCGATATGGGGTGCGCGCCCGAAAAACATGACAGTTCATACGGCGTTACCTCTTTTTTTTTTTTTTCGAAAGGGTCTAAGCTACTGGTCTGGTTAAGACCATGGTAGTTTAATCGTGGCTATAACTAGTCTGTTGCTAGTTGGTTTGGAGATAAACAATGAGGGGGCCTGGCCCCCTCCCCTAAAGTCACACGTGTGACATTCTAATCGGGCAATATTGGGGAGAGCTACGAAAATAAGCTGTTTTCATCTGACGTGGGGATGGCGTTACCTCGCTCTGAGGCGTTCCATATAAGGCTTGAAGTGCAAGCGAGAGCGCGGAACGAGCGACAAGGAAGCACAATCGGCCTTTGCGTTCGCGACGTTCGGCAGCGTTCGACATCCGTCTCTCTCCTAAGTCCTACTACTTGAGTGAGCGTTGCTTATATTTTTTTATCCAGGGCTTAGGTATCATTAGGATAGGCCATTTGACCAAAAAAATTGGATGTAAATTTTTTTAATGACATATTTTATCCCATTTAAAATCGTTGCAAAACGGTCACTCGTGGCGATGGGTATGAGCGGATGTGACGCAGGGGGAGGCGCGCGGGGTCCCTTCATGCGCGGGCGACGCGTAGTGCCCATTAATTGTAGTGTTTTTAGGATAATTTTCGGAAGCCACTTCTCAACATTTTAGATGATAGATCTGAGTGATTATAAAAGAAAAAATACATGTATTTTTATTTTTAACGAGGATCAATGTATCAAAATTTGACAGCAAGGTTTTATTGCACCCTGTATTATACTAAATAGTACCTATACTATTATTTTTTCTTGGACTACACCCTTTTTGACATAATATAATAGCTATAAGTCGCGGTAATGTATGAATTGACTGAAGTCAATTTTGTAGGTGCTAACGCCACACTTACAAATGCATAGAAACTCCTTGAAAGTGTGCTTTTGTTACATCTTTGAGATTCGCTTGTAAGGAAAAACACTTTATATATAGGGAAGTCTTTTTATTTAGTACTTTGTATAACACTAAGTTTGAAATACTCTCCATATAACAAACTATTTCTTACTTATAAACTTGAAGTACAAGTTCAAGAACTTCAAGTTACATCAAACTTTACAACATAAATATTAACTTTTTGTTTATTTAGTTTGTAAAGCAACATACCTCCAACTTAGAATTACATACAATTAATTGACAAAAAACATAAAGTTAACCGAATAGTGAATGTTGGTGTGGGTTCCACCAACACACTCGAAATCAGTTCAGCCTTTTCTGACGGGTCTAATCATTTACGCAGAAATGTATCCCACTGGATGTATCATGTATAATCTCACAAATCGCAATCATCTGGTTGAATCGCCTATTTGATTAAATGACTAAGGCCAACTCGTCAAATCTTTAACTGCAAATTAATTGGTTTCATTCAATGAGTTCGCTAGTCATTCAATCAAATATCAGACTCAACTAGATGACTGCGACATATACAGAATGTAACAAAACAAATCGATAATAATTTAAGGTGTGTATGTGTCCCTTGAATATCTAGAGTTCACTGTGAAAGTAACAGCGTTGAAAAAACATTTTTTTGTAATTTGTATGAACAAGCGCCCCAGGCCCCAGCGTCATGAATTTTCCTATGCGAAATTTAAAAAAATACTCTTTCAGCGCTGCTACTTTCACAGTGAAGTCTATACAGGGGACACCTAAAGTAATTATCACTTTGTTTTGTTACATCCTCTATAGATGGCTATATTAAATGCAAAATTAATTCAAACTAGCCACCATGCAGTTTGCAGTTCGAGAAACTCCCACGTGGGCCGGCTCGACGGGCTCACAGAAAACCAGCGTGAAACAGCGCTTGCGCTGTCTTTCGCTGAGTGAGTGAGTTTATCGGAGGCCCAATCACCTACCCTCTTCCCTTCCCTACCCTCTCCTATTCCTTCCCTAACCTCCCCTATTCCCTTCCCTACCCTCCCCTATTACCCTATTCCCTCTTAAAAGGCCGGCAACGCATCTGCAGCTCTTCTGATGCTGCGAGTGTCCAAAAGCGACCGAAGTTGTTTTTCATCAGGTGACCCGTTTGCTCGTTTGCCCCCTTCTTTCATAAAAAAAAAACTACGCGTTTCGTCCAACCACCGTATTCACAGGAATCAGGATGTATGTGGACTCTACGAGCAACTGAAACGACTTCAGTGCCAGTTTGAGCCCTACTGGCGCCCTGGGTGAGATTTCTTCGGCGTCCAGTGTGCTGGCAGCCGTACTAAAACAGGGCGCCCCTTTTGTCCTGGGCAGTCGCCCAGCTTCGCCAATGACACCGCTACTGCAGGTCTTAGTATCTAAAAAGTCATAATATTTAATTGTTCAGAACAGATTTTTCTCTGTAGCTTAGTCTAGGCTCAGGGTTGAGAGGATAATCCGAAACTCGTCCTCTACGACAACTACTAGAGTTGTCAACACTAAAGCATTTGCTGATTTTTAACCGACTTCCAAAAAGTAGGAGGATCGATGTTCAGCTATGGATATTTTTTTAATATTTTTTGATACAGTAGCTGGCGTCATTTCAGCGCTGGAATAGCAGTGTGTTAAGTTAAACGAGTCCAGCGTCGAGTTATTTACTTCCTTTTATTCGTGTCGTATTTCTCATAGCTGAGGGTTGGGAATTTTGGTGGTGACCATTTTTCGTCATCTACGGCGATTGCTAACGCAATGCGTATTTCGTTAGCTTCAATTGTTAAGCAGTTCAATTGTTTAGCAGAACAAAAAATAACAATAAGAACCAAAATATTGAAAAGTGCACAGCGTTTTTAAAGTTTTCATTTCTGAAGCTGATATCATGAGTATAATAAACAAAAATAGAAAATTTCAAACGTGGAAAGGAATGTTGATATACTGAAGATTATTGCTGTATTTTTTTTTTCAAATTTCAAATAATTGTGAGTTTATAAGGCTTTAAATACGGTAAATTACGGAATCTCCGTAGGGAAGGCCCTTAATAGTTGCGTGTGTACGATAAACTATACGGCTATTGCTGAATCAAAGATTTCCTTTGGTAGGATAGGTCCTTATGGCCCAAGGATGGATTTAAGATGTGGAGCCACCGCGATTTTGGGCCAATTTTTGGCGTCACACAGCATTAAATAGTATATCAATTTTGATATTATAGGCGAACTGTACTACTGACTTATATTATAATGTATTGTGTGATGTTAAAAATTAATCCATTCTTATTCTTATTCTTATTCTTATTTTTGATGTAATTTTTTTTAAATTTTAGCAGCTTCTGCTCTAGAGGAAAATAGAGTCTCAATCTGTATAGAGTTAATCTGTATAGAATTATGGTACTATTCCAAGTTCAGTACCATATTCGGATGACTTAAGAATGCTTAATTAATTTTAGGACTCATATTTGCACGATAAAGATGTTAAACAACGTAAAAAGAAGAAGAAGAAGAAGCATTATTTAAACGCGCTAATCTTAGTATGAGTCAGTAATTCTGGCCCGATTTGAAAAATTCTTTCAGTGTTTGATAGCCTATTTATCGATGAAGCTTATGAGCTATATTTTATCACGCTAAGACTAATAAGAGCAAAGATACAGAGGAAAATGTAAAAAACGGGGAAAATTATTTGAAAGGGCTAATATCTTACAGACTACTAGAGCAATTTTATGTTATTTGACACGAATATATAGTGGACTACGTGAGACATGGGTTATTAATTTGTGAAAAATATACGGTTTCTGTAAAATTTCAGATTTACGCGGACGAAGTCGCGCGGTACGTCTAGTATTATTAATATGTTTATTGCTCCATTCATCACCATGTCTTTGGCATGCAGAATAATGCGGCTATCAGCCTCCTTATATTAATTAGGCCCTGTCAACAGCGTTTTCGTTGGTTGAAAATAATATATTCTAATTTTTTTATTTTATTTTATTTTTACTACCTTTTATCTAAATATTATTCCAAAATTGGCATTCAAACATTCGATTCAATCGAAAATGATACCAAACTGGACTATATACCTAAATCCCATTTGTCCCACATTGACCTCATACCTTGTTAAAGCTAAAAAACCCCCTCCTCCACCTGCATGAAATATTCAGGTGGCTCCACATCGTAAACCCATCTTAGGGATATAAAGATCAATCCTACCAAAGGAAATCTTTGGTTCAGCAAAAGCCGTATTCCTCGTTTTTTTGTCTTGTACGCACACGACTAAAAGGAAAACTTTTCAAGGTAAAACTTTTCACGTGGTTAACGTGAATATTATTCCAATACCTACCTTGAAGAATATTTTCCCTGTCCCTATCAAAACATAATTAAATCGCCAAAGCTCCGCCTCGAAAAACATGTTATTTGTAATAAAATGAATTAAAACCATCTTCCGTCTGATTTTTTCCGTCTAAAGGTTATTTCTTTCGCAAAAACAGTATTACGATAATTGCGGTTAATTAAAATAATCTTAATATATAAAAATAAGTGGCAATTTTCGTTGTCACTTTATAACTCAAGAACGGGCTCACCTATCCAAACCAAATTTTCAGGGTTTGTTCGCACTATTTAGTAGATGGTTTATGTGAAGTTTGCACAAAATCGGTCGAGTGGTTCTTCGTTTATCACATTTTTTGTAACAAATGAATTCAATAATTGGTTAGATTTTTTAGACGGGAAGTTAATTTTGTTTTGTTGTATAGGGTAAGGTCGTGGATTGGCACCATGTTCATAAAAGTGGTAATCTGATGATGGAATCCAGGAGTAATCGAGGGAACTCCTCAAAATTTAAATGGAAACATGCCGATTTTGCTTTTGTATGAAGTACTCCAGGTATAATATGTTACCAAAAGTAAGATTTTGCACCATGATATACCATGGTTCAAAGGTACTGTACAGAACTTCGAACTCCATATAGATACAAGTTTGGGGGTTGGGGCGCTGATTTAAGAACTGAAAGCATATGCTACTATGCAAATTACATTCATCATCATCATCACCATCATCAACACGACCACATCAGGGTCACTAATGTCACGTTACTATGTGCGTTACGCTCTGGAGTTAAGGTTGAATTTGTTATGTTCAACATTAGTGAGTCGCCTGTCCAGTATCCTGGATCCAAAGTCACTAAGCAGAACACAAAGGTCTTAACAGAAAGCCTTACAATAACTATCTTAAAAGAGTGAATTTTTTTTTTCAACTGGATTGTCCCATGTTTAAATATATCAATCTTAATCATAATCATAATCATCATCAATCTAATTCGAGAGTTTTAAAAATTCTTATGCAACTACCTAAAATTGCAGACATAATATGTTACAGATTCAGGGCCAGATTTATCATTAATTGGTTCATTATTCCCGTACCCCGACGCTGATCATCAATTTTTGCAAATTTATTTTATTGGTAATGAAAATCGTGAATTGGATCAACGTTGTGCAATTATTTCTAATACAAGACGAGAAATTATTCGTGAGCTACAATGGTTTTTCCATCAGCATAAGTGCCATGCCACACGATGCGGTGCGGCGGCGGTGTGGCGCCTGACCTTTGTCTTGAAAATGTATGGTATGGTGTATGGCACACGGCGCCGTCCGGTGCGCTCCGGAATCGAGACGAGGCGGGGAGGGGTAATAAGGGTATATTGGTGGAGATCGAGTCCGTCGCTGCTACAATACTGCAAACAAACTGCAAAATGTCGCGACGCCGCAGTGGCCGGTAGTTCGGCGAGATGGCCTCCGGTGCGGCGCCGCACCGCGTCGTGTGGCATGGCTTTCACGCAGTTCAATTGTTTTAAATTGCTCTCGATCGTCTGTCATCTAATAATCACAATTAACGTTTGTGGTGTGAATTTGGAAGAATCATGTTTTTCACATGGCCAACTTTATGTTGCCTGTTCCAGAGTGGGTACCCCCAGCTGTTTGTTAATTCACACTCAAAATGGAAAAACAAAAAATATTGTTTATCCCAATGTTTTGGATTAAGTTTTTAAATAGCTAGCAATTAAGTTATATTTTTTTTAAGAAACTAGCTGTCCCGGTGAATTTCGTGTCACTTTAAAACCTTCCCTGGACTTCTACGAATATTTTAAGACTAAAATCAGCCCAATCCGTTCAGCCGTTTTCGAGTTTTAGCGCGACTAACACATTTTAAAATCCATTTTTATATATAAGTTGAATCATTGTTCTAACTGATTTTTGTATTATTTCACTTTATACGTAGCGAAGCACGTACCGGCCCGCTAGTAATATTATACTTGGAATTACCTTATTAGTTGTGGCAACGTAATTATCACTGTGTACTATTCGGTAATCTGTGTTACTAGCTCACTATATTATAATACTCATTAAGGCGAAGACAGCTGCCAATTCGACATCTTTGTGCAGTTTTCTAGACGTATGTACCTATTTCATTGATTGGCACTAAAAAAAGAGAGTGATTTATGATTATATTTGGAAAAGCTTGTCTAATTTAAATAATAAAATAATGTACTCCTACTGGATGAAAAAAATACCATACTCACATCTTTCAGGAACTTTAAACAGTTCTAATTAAAGTAATAATACAATCTATGCTTTAAAAATTTGTTTATTTGATACCTTTTACAAAAATCCAAAGATTGCCAGATTTAATTTTCGGTTCTGACATCTAGATTTCCCATAGTATTTATTTTTTCCTCTAACAAACGAAAAATGTATCCACCCTACCGAGCGAACACTTCACATCTCTGTCTCTCTGGCATGAAAATCGACAGTGGTGCGAGAGTGATGCTAGATCAAGGTCATTGGCAGTTGTCAGCGTCTTAAGTATTAACTACTTTTGCTATACGTTGCGTGCCCAAAATATTCTTGACTAGCGAGGTGGATCGCTCGGTCAGGCCGAAGCCCACTAAATGTTTTTCAGTTGTCGTGTGCAGAGTATTAAAAACTTAATGGCAATACTAAAGTATTGCCATTAAGTTTTTAATCTAAATAGTAAAAAAAATAGTAGTCATGAATTACATATACGCCCTAAAGGGCGTATATGTAATTCATATTTTTTTATATATGAATTACATATACGCCCGTATATATAATTCATGACGCTTGGGCACTTGCTTGGCTTGCTTGGAGAAGTATTCAATCAAAATGACTTAAACATAAAGCTCAAATCAACTTTCAACAACGTTTTCCTTTTAAACAGTATTCCTTTGAAACGGTGAGTGTAGCGTTTTTAATTCCCAAAGCAAAGTGAGAGCGGAGCTTAATTAGCAAAATAATTAATTAAATAATTGAACAAAGAGTAGCCTTGCTTCAGGATTTTATGTGTTATTTTGTGTACGACGTAGGTATAAACAGACGTTAAGCATTTTACACAATGCAGTACGATATCGCACACGATGCAGATAAGTAACAACACGTAAAACAACAACACGTAGTTAAAAAGCAAATTACAAGGCTTGTTTTAAATTGAAAAGGAAAAAATATAAAATTGTCCTTATGTTAAAAAATGATAGTTATCTGGTTCTTCCAGTCGTCTTTAATTATTTTGAGCAATCTGTCCTGCAGTGGTTAAGAGCGTGGCTCATGACTCTGTGGTGGGTCAGATTCCCGCTTTGGAAACGCGTTAATTTCAGATTTGGTTAGGACCATGCAGGCTGGTCATCTGATTTTCTAACAATAGGATAATTCATGCGTCGGATGGGCATATAAGAAGTCGAACCTGCGCCTGATCTCTCGCCAATCGTGTCGATCTTCCGTCCCACCGGGTTATGAAAGTGAAGGAATAGAGAGTGCTCTTGTGTACTGCGCACACACTTGGGCACTATAATATTACTACTGCGTAACTAGCCTGGTATCAATGAAAACGGCCACGGTCACCCGGTGTTGGTATATTACGACGTGCAAGGGTTTCCTTAATATTTGTTATTCGTTTAGTACACTTTTCCTGTTATTAGAAAGTAAAATGTTGTTATGTAGCCAGAATCAATAAAACATAAGATAGACCATGAGAATTTGGCACTTCGCCCCCTACACCTTCAGTAGCCCATGTGAGTTTGACGAGAACATGTCTCCCTATACTACTGTGTTGGCTTATTTTGGGGTAAGTTCTACCTTTGAAGTTTGAAGTGAAATTCTTTAGCGGCGATGTGCACTTTTTAACCGACTTCAAAAAAGGAGGAGGTTTCTCAATTCGACTGTATATAATAATCTGTGGTTTTAATGTTTGTTCGCGGATAACTTCGCCGTTTTTTAACCAATTTTGATCATTCATTTTCGTTGGAAATAGGATACAGGTGGTCCCATACTGCTTAAAATCGGTTTTTATGTTAAAATTATTTGTAATTTTAAAAAATGTTGAGCGCACTATTGTAGCGTCGGGACACGGGAAACAGTGTGAGAGTAGACAGGTAGAATGAGAGGAAGTAATGTCTCCCTCTCTTTCTACCGAGCGGTGAAAGTGTATGTTTGCTGTTTCTTCACTTCTGCTGGTACTCCTTTAGGACTTTGGTGCAACCTGTTGTTTTTCTACCTTGGAAAAAAATACCTCACGCATGCGCACAGCTGGTAATGTTTCACGAGCGAGTAAGACGTAGGTTACACAGGTATTTGGGTTCCACGATCAGTTTTGCCTCAATCTGATCCATCAATCTGATTGCAGGGGCGTCCTTCCCTTAGGTGCAGGGTGTGCGGTGCACACGGGCGCCGCGGTCCTAGGGGCGCCGAGCGCCGCTCGCAAAAAGGCGCGCGCCCGCGTTGGCCGGCCGCCGTGCTTTAATGACCACCGTAAAAAGAACTCCAGTTTGAATTTTGTGAATTATCTGGAGCTCTTCTTATATATTTTGTCGAATTACAGCAAAGCAAGGCGCGCCATGAGCGGCTCGGCTTTTGCAATATAAAAATAAACTTTACTTTTCAACATGAAATGAATCTTAAAACACATAAATGAAGATTATATTTGTCGTCAAGATAGGCGCCAAAATAAGCGCGTAAGCGCGGTTTCGCCGCTAAATCACAAGATCATAAGCAAAATATGTATTCTTGAGGGCGCCCTTGCGGTCGCACCGGGCGCCGTGCAGCCTACGCCCTCCGTGCATCCTTGTCATGAGATCTGCGTATTTACTTCCGGCTCTCTTTATGCATCCTCCGTTTGCAACATAACAGTTTCGCAGAGGGTATAAGCTACTGCCTCCCAATAAGTAGTAAGGTCCAATCCAAGGACGGTGCTAAACTCAGCCCGTTGCTCAGCCCAAGCAAAGCGTTCAATCGTCTTTCTCAGACTGTGGTGGCACCTAGGCGATGTTTTCCTCCTAGCCGTATGGCGCCCCTTGAATGTGCCATCCACTGTTGTAGTATCGACCGGATCGCTTTCACAGTGCGGCGGCCGGCAGTTGGGGACGCCATCTGGTCTTGCCAGGTTCGTATTGTACTAACACGCGCCTGGTGGCGCCTTTGCGTTGCCAGGTCTAGTAGCACCCGTTCTTCTCGCTCTTTAAAGCTGTGTGTTGATACACTCTCCGACGACAACACGCGTGCCTCCAGATCCCACGGAGGGGACCCCAGCACCAACGCCGCTTCGCCAGCTAACGATTCGATATCAGCGTAGTATCCGCAGTGCTAAAGCATTGCACTATTCCGGGTGCCATGTGTTCCTCATCTGCAGGTGAACCCTAGACCATAGACTTTTGCAGAAGGCAATTCAGGGCCATGGCCATCTTCTTCAGAGATAGTGCCAATCGACGAAAATGAGGGGTATTAAAATATATCCATTCAGAATCAAGGACCAGAATCAAGCACTGCATTTCAGCGCCGATCGGCACACTCTCCTCCACATCTCTGCGTTGCGTAGTGATGCCTCCGCGGGGGGGGGGGGGGGGGGGTCCGGGGCCCATAGAAAAACATGGCCTACGTCTTGTCGACTGCGACTCGCAGCCCCAACGCTTCTATAAGCGCCACAACCTGAGACTCACCCACTCTAGCCATTCGTATTGTTTCCTCAAAAATGTCTCCGTGGGCCAGCATATATGTGTCGACAGCTGTTGACGGCTACCGTCGACAAAAGACGTCGACATATTGTGTCGTTCGTCTGTAAGAAACCTAAGTGTCTGTTTCAGCTGTACCTGCTCTTCATGCTGGTATTCCTACTTCTGCTGTGCCTCCTTGGTCTTCTGCTGCTGTTCTGGTGCCACAGGAGAGGAGGTTTTACGTGCGAGTGCACAGAGGAGACGTCACTTCGATGTTTGGAATGTACGGACAAATAAATGGATTTGCTAAACATTTTTTTTTCTTTTTTACCTTTGTTTTGTTTTTTCTTTAAGTACATAATATTGTGTTTTTTTTTCTGTTAGGAGTACAAAACTAGCTGTATGTGAGCCTACATCCTAATTCGTTCCACATTCAAAATATAATATGGCTCGCCAATCGCGTTCAGCGCCGCCTGCCAATCACTAGCCTCCCGCGCTTGTGATTGGCGGAAAGAAAAAATGTCCGCCTGAAACACATCGCGTGTGCGCGTCTCTGGGTCTAAACACACTAGGCTGAATTACGCCGGCGTAATTTATGTGGCCGAAATTACGTTCAGCCGCTTACGTCTGATGCGACACACTATAAATTACGCGAAGAGCCGAAATTTCGCGCCGTAATTTCCGTTGCGGAACGCGCTCGTAAGTGAGTATTTAAAATTCTCAGATGTAATGTGTGCGTTAACGCGAGCTAAGGTTGGATTTGCTATGTTCAGTTTTGATAATTCCGTCGCGTATAGTGTGTTGCTATACAAAACATTACCGCCGAATCTCTGCCGAACTTTACGCTCGACTCGGCTCGACGGAAATTCGGCTCGCGACGAAATTTCGGCATAGTGTGTCGTCTGTCGTCTTCCGTCCGTATTTTGTATGCGTTTGATACGCGGCGTAAACGCGGTGGAATTTACGTCGGCGTAATTCAGCCTAGTGTATTTATACACTCTGACATAAAAATTCAGAACTAAAAAACTAAAAGCCTTGAGGCTTACCGACTGAATTGTGGTCAATCTACCTTGGCAAAGTGGTGCGATAGTTTTCATACCACCAAGGTTTACTTCGAGGAGAAAAGAAGAGTGAATAGTTAGTTTTGTTAGCCGGTCGGCGATATCAAGGGACGCCCCGAGCTAGGGATGAGTATCCCTAGCTCAACACTCACATGGAAAGGTGTGGACTGAAGGAGTCTTTCCATGTGTGTGTTTGTACTTTTCTACCCCTACGAAATCGCAGGGTATTGAAGCGGAATCTTCAAAGAAATGCAGTAGCGTCACCAGCGAAAATCGTACACTAGCTGTAGCCTGTAATAGCCGATAAGGCCATCCCCTGAGCAAACGACCTTGACCTGGATACATTTGCCGCGTTGCCGAGATCGCGCCAAAATTATTTTAATTTTTTACTTATCTTAGTTCAAAATTGACCTAAAAAAAAATCAAACGTCCAGATATGTAACCTTGTATGTCGATCTGCAGTTGTCGTGTGTTTCAAATAACCGTAATTGTAAATACTAGGGAAATAATGAATGTAGGTACCTATGCTTAAATTTAAATAAATTGGTTTACTTTGGAAGCTGATATCATGAGTATGAAAACAAAAATAGGAAATTAATAATTATGAAAGGGACTTTCATATTCTGAAGATTATTGCTGTATTTTTATTATAATTTTGTAGCTTTCAAATTATGAGTTAAAGGCTCTAAAAACGGTAAATGACGACATCTCCGTAGGGGGTGTACCTAATGGGGAGAATGTTGTATTATTATGGTAAAGGTTTTCAAGTAGGTATGTATATGTATCCACAAACTTTAAAAAATACAAATATTTCTGCGTATTATGTAGGTACAGTAATAATTTTATTCGTGTTACAATAAAAGTGGATGAAACAGCATCGTACAATCAAAAATAACGCGCGTATTACGTTGATGAAAATTGTCCAGAAATGAAGCAGCTGGTATAAAGGCACATGCACATTAATTGTAGTAACTGAAATGATGTAGCCACAAAAATTACCACACTTTTACTTATTTTTAAATCTCATCGCTCTGTCATATTTAATCTGCTAATATAATATTGTCTACCTATATTCATAGGAGATGTCGAGTCGGGTCACAGTCTGATGATCCCTGGAGGCATTCCAAGTGGTCCGCGAAGCCATCCTAATAATATGTCTCGCCTCTACAAGGCGCAGGTTCGGCCTCATATGGAATATTGTTCTCATCTCTGATCAGGGGCGCCAAAATACCAACTGCTCCCTCTGGATCGTATCCAACGAAGGGCCGCTCGATTGTGCTAATTATAAAGTTGTCGTGTTCTTTATCAAAAAACCCTTAGTTTAGGTAAACCAACCAGGTGGTCCCCGGCTAGACAAACATTTGGTAAAATGGTTCATGACTAAAAGGTTAAGAACCACTGATCTAGACCATGGCCTATGGGCGGCAACGTCCTAGGATGGCGGCAGAGTTCGTTCATAGTGGCGGCATAATTAAAGTGGTCTTACGTGCACACTAGTAAAAACAGTGTACTTAGTTAGATAAAAAAATGATACATATTAGATAGTATGACGTAGTCTTGTGTTGTTATTTGTTAAAGGTTATATTATCGCGTTGTTATTTGTTTATAAATAATTATAATATTATTCTTTTTTCATAAAGGCATATCCATGGAAAAACAAACTCATTACCTGTATATTAACCCATCAAGCCCCATAAGGACACCGGTGACCGCGACAAAAATATAATAACAATAGATTTCCAAGAATCCGCGATCGAAGGATTAATTTCTACTACATCAAAACTTATTACGAATGAAATTATTACATATTTCACGAACAATCAAATTAAAACTTATTACGAATGAAATTATTACATATTTCACGAAAAATCAGCAATTAAACTTATCAAAATATAAATATAAAGATAGAATTAAAAACGAGGAATAAATTCATTTTTAACCGACTTCCAAAAAACGAGGAGGTTATATGTTCGGCTGTGGATATATATATTTTTTTTTGTATGTTCAACGATTACTCCGCCGTTTGTGAACCGATTTTCGAAATTTTTGTTGTGTTGTATTAGGTTTCACTCCAATTTGGTACCATGTTCACAAAAGTGGTGACCTGATGGTGGGATCCATGAGTAATCGAAGGAACTCCTCGAAATTCATATGGAAATATATGGTGATTTTGGTTTTATGAGAAGCATCCTAAGCATATGCTACCAAAACGCAAGATTTTGCACTGAGGTATACTATGGTTCCGAAGCTACTAAGAGAACTCCGGATTCCTTATAGATACAAGTTTGGGAGTTTAGGCGCTGTTTTAAGAACTGAAAGCATATGCTACTATGCAAATTACATTCATCATCATCATCATCATTACCACGTCAGGGTCACCAATGTCACCAAATTCAACCTTATCTCCAGAGCATAAGGCACACATTTGACATTACTCCTGAGAAGTTAAAGTTGCTTCGATAATGTAACATTCTGTTCCACTTCGCCGAGATATTCTGGAAAACAACCTAATTTCAACCTTTTGCATTGCGTTTAGCGTTCATAGTATAATAACGCATCGCATCGCATATCTGCCAGGGCTGTCAAGCAAGCGCGCGGCGGCGCGGGCGCGGGCCGGGTACTATGCATAGAATACAAATTACGGAGGTACTATGTGCGCTGCGTGTGCTTGTCGCACATGTCGAACGAGTGCCAGCCTATTGAAACTAGTCCGGTGACCGGCTACTTAGCACGTCACACGTGTTCACTTCGATTTTTTTAATGATTGTTTAAAATTATCTGCAGGCTGCAACTGATATTATAATATTTTGTAAGTGTGACTGTAATAAGATACGTAGAATAATATACACGTGTATTATTCTACGTATAGTGCGCGTTTGCTTACTAGGTAACTAAAAAGAGTGAAATTATTATTTTTAACAAAAAATTAAAACCGACTTCCAAGGTAAAACAATAATAACATCCTTATAATATGAACTAAAAAGTATTAAATAATTATTCCTATCTAATAGTGCCTTTTTACGAATTCGGCTAAAACTCAACTATTTCTATACTCAATCTTCATAATTTTGAAGTCGGTGCCAGTTCCAAAAGTTTCAAATATTCTGTCAGAGAACAGAAGATTCATCTGGTACCGACTTCAAAATGATGAAGATTGAGTACAGAAATAGTTGAGTTTTAGCCGAATTCGTAAAAAGGCACTATTAGATAAGAATAATTATTTAATACTTTTTAGTTCATATTATAAGGATGTTATTATTGTTTTACCTTGGAAGTCGGTTTTAATTTTTTGTTAATTATACGTAGGTAAAATGCGTTATTCCAAAATATTTTTTGTGAATCTAATAAAAGAGTTGGGCGCTACGCTGAGCGGTTAATTTTGAAAAGTTTTCGAATTCGGCCGAACCATTTGAACTCAGGGCTTATTCAATCGAATTCTTTCGCTGGAAATTCCTTTTTTCTGTTTCGGTGCGTTTTTATTTTATTCGCAAATGGAATTTAAAATATTTTAATGTTTCACTGATTTATTGTGGGTCGATCCCGGGAGAGGATCGCCTGTGGTCTGCATCTACATAAATTATGACGTATCGAGAAACACAGATTTAATACTTACACCTTTATTTAAATAATAGCAATATTTACTCATTTATTTAATAAAAAAATTATGCCATTAATTTTTTATAACGGCTTCATAAACATACATTGCCAGTGTAGAGAAAAAATGGCTAGTAATTGATTTTCAAGTGTAAGTTTCATAAGATACGAAGTAAACTCGAAAAATAAACAGACAAACATCGAACCTACCTTTTGGAAAACATAATATTTAAATAAACAGTAACTACTCAAAGGGTGCTTTAGATGTAAAAATGGGAGGTCAAACTTCCGACATAGAGAGGGGCCTGCGTTAAGTAGGCGTTGCGCTGTCGGAACTGCGGAGTAATGTTCCATGGGACCCGTGCATCCGTCAGCAGCAAGAGAAGGAACATCGCAGAGTTTTAATAGGTAGGGCCACGGCACCTACCATCTTCGCCGCGGCGAGCCCCACATATCCGCAGCGGGCGTCCTCACCCCCTGCGTCGAATGCGTCACAGCATTTCTCTGCGTTAAAAAAAAGGTGTAAAAAAACAGAAATATATTATAACTAATTAACTACCTAGTTTATTAAACGTCTATACGGAACTCTAAAACATTTATTATGTACCTGTATGTACATATTATTTCAATTATTCAGCACATCCACAATACGGATTTTTTAAATATGTTTGAACAAAGAATTTATATTACAAACAGTATCATTGGCTGAACCGAAACTGTAAATTGTATTGTTCGATGTTAACAGTTCAAACAGACCCTTTTCACGTTGCATTTACCTCACAAATTAAACTCGACATTCCTGTGTTAATTGTTTCATTTTCATACATCGTTAATAGTGACCGACCGACTTGGGTTTCGGCTCAAATCATATTCGGCCTGAAACTAATCTTGCGCCGAAGGTTTTTCGGCTAATTTCATAGAAAACGATCGTCTATAAAATGGGGGCAAGCGACCAAACTGCTAATGACTTTGATGACTCCTGATGGACAATGTTGTTGGATAGATGGATCATTTGATGATTGCCGCTGCCTTTTTAAAAGGGAATACGCTCTTTTCTTTCTCTTGAAAGTTTACAGGTCGTATTGGTACGGAAATATTACTGGCGACAGTGCGTTCCAGAGTTTTACAGTTCGTAGCCGAAAGTTACGCAAAAATGCACGGTGGACCCTGCTGCCACTTATCAAGGTGGTAGTGTCGAACGGTGAGTCGGTAGTGTTTTCGCCGCGTTTACGCCGCGTTTCAAACTAATACAAAATACGGACGGAACGCGGGGGACGCCACACTATTCCGTCGCGTTCCGTCCGTATTTTGTATGCGTTTGACATTTGCGGCGGAATTTACGCCGGCGTAATTCAGTGTGTTTAGACACAATAATATAGGCTCGGTAGGATTAGAGTATTTGCACATTACATCAACTCAACGCTCACCCATCTGAAAACAAAGCTTACATTCAATGGAGTGGAGTCGGTATATGGTTCGAATACCCTGAGAGAAGGTTCACACGGCACAATCCTGCACATTGTTTGCAGTGAGTATACGTCTCAACATTCATACGCCAATTGTACTGCAACAAACCGCGCAGTACAATTGACGTATAAATGGTTCTATACATAATTATACATTATATGCGCCACTATTTATTCTTTCGACGTATACTGCAACGTGCAGGAAACGTGCAGGATTGTTCCGTGTGAACCTGGCCTAATACAATATTTACCTTTCAAATGAATTATTTACTTTTTATTGGCTTACACAGTAATTTCGTTGTATCTACTACGAATAATAAAAACTAAGGAAGAGTAACTCCGTCAAAAAACATGCTCCAAAATACTTGTCAAAAAAGTGTACCTTAGGTACACATTTCAATACATTTGCAATATTTAGGTTGCCTTCAGCGGTATAAAGGCTGATATTGATGATGAGCGGTATAGTGGCTGACATTGACATGACAGTTCGAATGGAACCAAACTTAAAACGGTAATAGTATGGGAGTTACGTTTCCTTAGTTTATATTATTCGTAGTGTACCTAATATAGGAATGTTCATAATATTTACGTAAAATGTTCTGCTGGTATTTAAAATTGATAGGATAACTTGTAAATTTGTAAAAAAATATTTTCGGCAAATCTGGAACAAATAATTTTAGTTCAAATAATTAAAGTTCAAATCTTCTGCATTGGCTTCGAAGGTTCGGCTTAAGCCAATTAATGGGCTTCGGCGTCAACCAAAAATCCACCGGTCCAACACTACCTGTAAAAGAAATATTCGACATTTTTCCATGAAATGAAACAAACGCCAGAATCAGTGGGAGCTCGAGGCTATGTTATACTTACATCCGATTCGAATTTTGAATTTGTAGATCGGTGACCGGATATGAAGGACTCAGGCGGCACTTCCGGCTACTTCCGCCCGCCATACTGCCCATTGTGGATGACAGATTGTGTCCTATTTTTGGGACTTTGTGTTACATACTGTATCATAATATTGTACAAAATCTTACGGAATGTATTGCTGTATACTTGTTTACTGACTGTGCTAGTGTTGCCGTCTAGCGTGAAGACATTGCAGTACTTAATATTATATTATATCCTACTAAATGACGCCCGCAACTCCGTTGCGCCAAAATTCGTTTATCGCGCGGGAACCTACGTTTTTCCGGGGTAAAGATTATCCTATGTCTTTTCCCGGGACTCAAAGTATCTACATGCCAAATTTCAGCCAAATCGGTTCAGCGGTTTGAGCGTGTAGAGGTAACAGACAAACAGACGGACGGACGGACGGACGGACAGACAGACGGACAGACGGACAGACGGACGGACAGACAGACACACTTTCGCATTTATAATATTAGTATGGATTTGTATTTTTGTTAACATTTACATTTTTGCTTCGCTGCACTTCAAGTTCAGATCTTACATTCCTTTATTCCTATATAATAATAATATGTTACCGTTAGAATCCAGACTACGTTAACGTACACATTACCTAGGTAATCTGCAGATTCCCTGATACCATCCATTAAAGTGTAAAATTTTTAAGAAAATAAACTTATAACTTATATTAATTGTACTTTGCCTAGTTAGTTTGCATTCTCTTCCTTCGTAAGAGTCCTAAAAATATAGACTGCTTCTCAGCCTAAGACTGTTGTTGTTTTGATTGGTTTTTTCTAGTTGATACGATCTGTTATAATATTTTATTAGTGGAGTATATTTGTTTATGTCCAAAAAATTATATTAAATAATTATGTACAACTAAATAACAAGTTTTATTCAAACAAGAACCTGTTTTATATATGTAATTAAATGAGAATAGAATAAATTTTCTGCACTTTAACTAACTTACCCAGATAATCTGCAGAATACCTTGTTAATATGCAGTCTAACTGGTTTTCGCATATTAAGGTGACGCCTTGATAATTTGGCTGTAGCGATATCGATTTTTCTCAGCAATGACTAAAGCTAAGAAATTAATGTTCATTGTCAGTATTCATCATGTCCTTGTCTTTGAATTACCCATAGCATAACACGATTGGTCAACTTTTATAACACAGAATAATCAATCAAAAAGACCTCTGTAAAAAAGGGATTCCTATTTTGCCAACAGAGGAGAGTGATTTAAGCTTCCAAAATTTGTACATAGATTGGTTCAAGCATACACTTTAATTTGTCCATAGCTTATATGAAATGTATTTATGATTTTTAAATTACGCGACAAGAACCATTTTGTCTCATACGCCCTTTCCATTTTTTTGCTGTTCCATTGCTTGTTTTCTCTCATCTAAAACATATCCAATACGGTTTTTTACTTTAACGCAGTGTCACCTTAAGGCCGTCCCCCGAGCAAACAACCTTGGCCATACATTTGCCGCGTTGCCGAGATCGCACCAAAACCCTATTTTTTTACTTATCTTAGTTCAAAATTGACTTAAAAAAAATTAAAACGGGGAATATGTAGTTTATGATATTGTCGATTTAATGGTGTGTGTGATACAAATAACAGTAATTTGTAAATCTTAAGGAGATGCTGAATGTATGCTTGAATTTTAATAAATTGGCTTCACTTTGGAAGCTGATATCATGAGTATAAACGAAAATAGAAAATTAAAAACCGGCCAAGTGCGTGTCGGGCCACGCGCAATATAGGGTTCCGTAATACCACTAGTTTTTTTTTTAATTTTTGTGTGGTCTATCAATGTACATTTATAACGTGTTTTACACTACTAACAACATCATCACAGTTACTTTCAAAGGAATTTGAACGAAATGTTCCTTTATACTTCGCCGAAAACATTTTTTTAGTTGATCGACTATTACTCAATAACTAATGAAGTCTTCTTAGCCGTGATAGTTTTCCTTTTAAATTCAGCATATTTCCTACTCCCGTGAATTTTTTCACATTTCCAGAAGCAACCGTTTAGCTGGTAGAAGGGGGGGACACTGGACTCTAACGATTTTTCCACTTTAAAACTTAATATTTCACAAACGGATTCCTAAATCGGAAAATGATCTATGAATATAACAACACCCCACATGGGTGGACGCGAAAAAAATTTTCATCCCCGCTTGATGTGTATGGAAGGTACCATAAAAAAATATTTTTTTAAGATTTCATGTACCATTTTGTTGCCATCATTAATATGTGCATTCATGCCAAATTACAGCTTTGTAGGTCCTATAGTCTCTGAGCAAAACCGCGGACAGACAGACAGACGGACAGACAGACAGACGGACAGACCGAAACTATAAGGGTTCCTTGTTGACTACGGAACCCTAAAAACGTGGAAAGGAATGTTGAGATACTGAAGATTATTGCTGTATTTTTATTATAACTCTGTAGCTTTCAAATTATGAGTTTATACGGCTCTAAATACGGTAAATTATGGATTCTCCGTAGGGAAGGCCCTTAACGGTAATATATTATATTATATAATTCCAGCTTACTTACTAGTTACTTGTGTCCATGTATTCAGGATTTTGCTCGGTACGCTGATACTCCTAGTGGCCTGTACTTATGTGACAATAATTAAGTTACTAATTATATGCAAGCCCGTCTCCAATAATTAATAAGTAGGGCACGACAAAATTATATTGTGGCAGCTTCCAGGCGCCATATTGAACATCCGACATTCATCTTTGTACGATATACACTGCTTGTTATGAACGTCCAGGCTGTAAACTCTAGAGTCTAGAGTCTAGAGTCTAGAGTCTAGACTCTTGGAGGACTAAGCACTGATGTAAGCGTTCGTATGTTACTAGGTAAAAGTCGAGCTTAGGGCTGGCGTCGTTTTTCTGCGTGGTAATAATCTTTTAAGGCAGTTTTTTTTTTTTATATTTTAATAGTAACCAAACCTTGACTAACTGATGATAACACATCTACACATATTACAAATATAAATGACTACCTATGTAAAGCACAAATCAATAGGCGTGATAGTTTTTCCGTAAAGTGTACCACAAAAGTGCTCAGGTTGTGGTATACAGTAGGGCTCACTTCGCCCGCCATGATAATAGTTGTCAGGAAAACGAAGTATTTCTGAAATTAGGTAAACTGTACCTACATATTATCATAGACTAAGGAAAATTATAGTCTCTAATATTATGTAAACGGTTGAAAAACTTATTTAAAAATTCAAAATCTTGAAATTAACATCTTTTAGAGACAACCTTGAATTTTAAATATCCAAAATAAATTGCAATAAAACCTAATAATATAACAAGAGTATGATTATTGTTACAAAATGTATTATGTAGATGAGTTAGGCAATAATAAACTTTTAAAAACTCATTTCGGCTGTTTTGTGTTCCTGTTTAGGTGCTCCTTCACCGGAAGCATTCACGTGTAATTTAACATTATAGATTCGTTTTTGAGCATTACATTACAAAAATACCCCCCTGACCAACGAACCTTCACGTCTGATGTAACATTAACGATTCGACTTTGAGCATTACATAATACATTACAGATAGTACTACCAGGTAGTACCTCCCTGACTGACGAGCATTCGCGTGTAATGAGTCAGTCAACTTTGAGCATTCCAGCGCATTGATGTTACAAGTTATTACATATCATCAATATTATCAAGATATTACACATTGTATCATTGCAAGGTGCGGATCATTACAGATATTTCAACAAGTTCTAGAACAAAAACAAATAAACGCGTGGAACACGACTCCAGACGCTTTAGACTTTATAGGAACACTATTCGGCATTTTGATTCGAACCAAGCAACATTTTATACAAAATTTGTAAAAATTTGAAAAATACACGTTAGTTTGCTGTAATCCGTAGCATTTTTAATCGAAAACAACACTAATTAAGCTAGAATATAATACCTATATATAAAAAATAAGACCTCCCTATTTAACCCGTTTATTGAACATCAGCCGTATGTTGTCCCTAGGCTGGGTGACGAGGCCGCCGGGCTCGAAGTCCAGGGTATGCGTCATGCCCTCCGCCAGGGTGATGCTGTACTCCCTGAATATCGTCAGGAACGCTGGCACCATCTGCATCCGGGAGAAACGTTTCCCTGGAAACAATATAAATAATTATTATAGTGTACTAGATGACGCCCGCAACTGCGTTGCGCCAAAATTCGTTTATCGCGTGGCACCCGTACATTTTCTAGGATAAAAAGTATCACCATGCCAAATTTCAGCAAAATCGATTCAGCGATTTGAGCGTAAAGAGGTAACAGACAGACAGACAGACACACTTTCGCATTTACAATATAAGTATGTATTTATGTACCCTTGTTTGATCCTTGTATATTCCATTTCCAATCAAACAGCAACATAGTCTGTAATGGTGCTCCCAAACAGAAGTTACATGTATAACGTTATAAAACATTGTGTAACACGATAACATTTTATACGCTACAATTACAATAATATGTCAAAAATAAACGTGTATTTTGTTATAAATGGTTACAAAATGTTATACAAAAATGTAAGGCATCCATTACACGGTAGGTCCCTCGTCAGTCAATTCCATCAATCATGAATTATGTTTAACTGATGGTGACTGATGGACTGACGAATGTATCCAGATTTTCGTCAATCACCGTCAGTCACGCTCTTACACGGTAGGTTACCCATCAGTCACAGTCATGACTGTGGTAAAACTGACGGCAAAACATACCGTATAATGGATGCCTAACTGATTTTTGCAGTTTTGAATTTGATCAATCAGAACATGTTTCAAGTTTTATAACAGTAGTTTCTAAGTGTTGGGGTCATATAAATATAGATTAACATAATCACCACTTCTGGGGAGCTTTTATATAAAATAACACCCCTCGCTTATTATTTTTTGAATATCTTTAATGTACAGAATTTTCATTTCTACAGTATTTATATGTGTTACGCTCAAAGACCGAAATCGCTCAATGAGCGAAAAAAAGGCTCACAACGCGTTGTGGTCACAGTGAAACAGCCACGACGCGTTCTGGCAATCGCAAAAAGTCCATAACGCGAAATTCGTGTCGTGGCTGATATGCTATTCGTTTTTCTTGATCTGTTATTGATTTATTAATTGTCCATAGGTATGGAAGATTATATTTGAATTACCACGTGTACTAGGTACAAAATATTTTTTCTTTTACTAAATCACTGCATAACGTGTTTATCATTATTATTTATAAAATATCCATACTTCCATACTATCCGTACTATTGTTATTACTGTCTGTCTGTCTGGCGCAACATAGTTGCGGGCATCAACAAGTAGTATTATATTTAAATTATATATAAAGAAAAATAAAACTAAATACTTATTATTTATTAAGATCAGATTACCTTATATTAAAAAAAAACAATAACAAACAATAGCGCTTTGCGCCAGACAGACAGACAGTAATAATATTAGTACGGATATTATGGAACTATGGATATTTTACAAATAATAATGAAAAACTTGATTTGCAGTGTTTTTGTAAAAGAAAAAATATTTTGTAGTACGCGTAATTCAAATATAATCTTCCATACCTATGGATGATTAATCAATCAAGAACAAATCAAGAAAAACGAATAGCATATCAGCTACGACAGGAATTTCGCATTATGGCCTTTTTGTGATTGCCAGAACGCGTCGTGGCCGTCACCGTTTCGTCAACGTTTCACTGTGACCACAACGCGTTGTGAGCCATTTTTTCGCTCATTGAGTGATTTCGGTCTTTGAGCGTAACATATGTATAGATAGAACATTACGTACCTAGGGCAGGAAAATAAGAAGTGTCTCAGATCACATGTAATTGTTGGCCGAAGCGGGAAGAAAGTTGACGTTTTCCGCCCGGAGGTGAGAAAAATATTTTTCTCACCTCCGGCCTCATGTTTGTTGACCTTGGCTTCACCTCGGCCAACAATTACATGTGATCTGAGACATATCTTATTTTCCTGCCCTAGATGCGTAATGTACTATTGTCTCGGTACCAGCTATTAGAAAAAGATACATAAATAAATACCTTTATTTATTTATGTATCTTTTTCTAATAGCTGGTGTTATTATTAATTTGACGACCTCTGTGGCTCTGTGGTGGTGTGGTGAGCGCGTTGGTAGCTCAATCCGGGGGTCGCGGGTTCGAATCCGACGGAATAAAAAGTTTTCAATGTTCCTGGTCATAGATGTGTATTAAATATGTGTATCATATAATAAAAATCTTAAATATATAATTATGTATAGTATAAAAGTATTAAATATATTTCCGTTGTCTGGTACCCGTAACACAAGTCCTTCAGGTACTTACCACGGGGCCAGACTGACGTGGTGTGAAGCGTCCATAGATATTATTATAATTATTATAGTTAAGTGAAGCAGGTAAATAGTAATAAACAATTAATATTTAATCATCTACCTGGTTTACATAATTAATATTAGGTATAATTACTTGTACTAATATGTATTCTGTGTATAGTTTAATTTTTAATATTTGTGGTTTCGACTTTCGGATAATGATGGAGGATCGACTCACGGCGCCCCTTTCGCCTTTGCCGCGGCGCACAGTTTGGGAACCCCTACTCTATGTCATAGATTTTAAAAACGATTTAAATCTATGAATTATGTCTTCTATTACTAATTTTATGTAGCGTAACGTGGACGTAAATTTCTTTCTTACGTAAGTGCCTGTCCACACGGCGCGTTGTGTCAGCGTTGCGTCGACGCAGCGACGCAGCCACACGGGCGCTGCGCCATTGCAGCGATAAATTAACACCCCCTCCCGCTGCGTCTCGAGGGCTGCTGTCCGTCATGTGTGATGTGTGCGTTGCGACGACGCAGCGCGCCGTGTGAACAGTGAACACCTTGGTTATTTGTATGTAAAACAACGCAACGGCAGCGCTGCGTCGACGAAATGCGAAATTTGTATGGATTTGACAGATTCGCAAGACGTCTCACGCAATTGAAATATGTCAATTCAGTGCTTTAGAATTTTATCTACGCGTCGTGTTGCGGTCTGAATTGACCCTTAGGGTTGATTCAGACCGCAACGCGACGCGTAGATGCATTTCTAAATTTGTACTGAATTTACAGATTGGCATGTCGCCTCGCGCAATTGAAATCTGTCAAATCCATACAAATTTATACGCCTCGCCTCGTCGCGTTGCGGTCTGAATTGACCTTTAGTGTAACAATAAATAATCGGCCAAGTGTGAGTCGGACTCGCGCACGAATTGTTCCGTACCGTTATAGAGCAAACATAGACTAAAAATTGTATATTTTGTATGGGAGCCCCACTTAGTTTTTTATTACATTTAAATATTATTATGAATTATTAAATAACACATATATTTAAGGCCTTCGTGAAAGTTTCAAGTGCCTACCTCTTATCATTATTGATTACGAGCAAAAAAGGCCAAAAAATCACGTTTGTTGTATGGGAGCCCCCCTTAAATATTAATTTTATTTTTATTTTAGTATTTGTTGTTATAGCGGCACCGGAAATACACAATCTGTGAAAATTTCAGAACTCTAGCTATAGCGGTTCTTAAGATGCCTGGAGACAGACAGACGGACAGACAGACGGACAGACATCGAAGTCTCATGAATAGGGTCCCGTTTTTACCCTTTGGGTACGGAACCCTAAAAAGAGTGTCGTAGTAAAACAAGGAAATCTTGTTTTGTTGCTTGGAATCTCACGTTATAGCCGCCAAACCGCGCGTTCGGCCGGACGCATATAAATCCAGCCTAACTGTAGACTGTAGCTGTAGATAAATATTTTTAATATTTTTTAGTTATCTATTCTACGAATAAAAAAAAACTATTTTCGTGGTATCTACTCCGATCCTACTGAACATTTTTTGTTGCTTATCGCAATGATGCAAAAATTAAAATAAACTTCTTGACTTTCAATATTACAATTTTATCGGTTTCCATAATTACAACGTTATCACTTATCAGTTTTCTGATCGGCTATCAAGCCCTGGCCACGTGTACCTATACTAGATAAAAATGTGCAGGGTTTATCCTGAAGAAGTGATAACACTTTAGAGTTTAGGACGTTTAATGTTTATATATAATATCTTGTTAGTAATGAAGTTTATAATTTGGATGTAATTTATGAGGCTGGCATTGTTGGTTTCGACACAAGCCTAATAAATAAGAAAAAAAAATAATATCTTGTACATAGAGTTGTGAAAGTAACAGCGAGCGAGTTACTTTTTTTAATAATGGTTGTATGAGCAAATTCATGACGTTGAAGCATTACTAATTGAAACATAGATGTAAAACACCTGTAAAATCCATCATGGGTATCACAGACACAATAGATTTTCAATTGTCATGCGGCAGCCCTCTGCCGCTTGGGGATAGATGTGTTAGCCAATAAACCGTTAACCTTTCAGTGCTGCTATTTTCACAGTGAACTCTTTACAAGAAAAACGCCGTTGCGTATACTTTATGCTACATCCTAGCACCTCATCACGCTTTTAGCACGCACTAAGCCAATCCGCCATCTTGGATGTCCACCATATTGGATTTAAGTCACGTGACTATTTTTTTCGTATTTCTGACAGTAAACCCTTTCATTTGATACTTATATGGGGGTGCATTTCAAATAGCCTGTCCGTCATCTTGGGAAGGCCGCCATTATTGGATTTGTAATGACGTTTCTTAGCTAGTCATAATATATTGTCATTAAAACACAGAGCGTGTGCATAATTTCATCCTAATCGAGGACCAGGAAGTAGGTTAAATTATAGTCCGTGCGGAACTAGTTGGCCGCTCTGCCCGTATGCTCACATACCGGCAGAGCGGCCAACTAGTTCCGCGCGGACTATAAGATTCCCAGATCTTTTTACATAGTTACAAGTGAAGCTAATATAAAGCGTGTTAAAAACATCAGCTTCACTCAATGTGCATTGAGATTTATGTCGGCGCCTTTTGTATGGAAGATAGACTTTATCATGCCAACGTTATCTGTTTCATTTACCTATTCTATCCTCCTATTGTCCGGATCGTATGGAGTTTCATCCGGCATAGGGTCTACACACACTAGGCTGAATTACGCCGGCGTAAATTCCGCCGCGTTTAAATTGCATACAAAATACGGGCCGAATACTAGGGGTGACATACTATTACGTCGCGTTTTGTATGCGTTTGAAATTTGCGGCGGAGAATACGCCGGCGTAATTCAGCCTAGAGTGTTTAGACACTTAAACCCGCCCGCAGGTTTGTCGCCCCTCGACATCGCGATAAGGCTATGTTTGTGTCGAGAATTTTCAACAAAACTGCTGAACTTGGTCTAATGTTATCGTAATATTGAATCAGAGTTATACAATTAATGTACCAACGAGTTTGTACATTTTATACAAAATTCGGTCTGCGCCGTATCTAACAATCTTTAACGTCCATTTTATAGCCCGATAACCATAAAAACGAGAATTAATTACGTAGATTAGGTAGTAATTAATTAAGCCACTAACCTATACATATCCTCGCTCCCTCCCCAAACGGCATGTACGTATACGGCTTGACAGTATTCTTCGCTTCCCCGAAGAACCGTTCGGGGATAAACTTCTCCGGTTCCGGGAAATGCTTGGGGTCGTGATGGAGGTGGTAGACCGGGATGTGGATGCGGACACCCTTCTCCACCCGCAGCCCCGTGGGCAGCTCGTAGTCATCCATGGTCTCCCTCGTCAGGATTCCCAGGATCGGGTATATGCGCATCGCCTCGTTTACGCAAGCTTTCAGGTACGGAAGCTCCTCGATGCACCCGAATTCCACTCTACCGTCGTTCCTCTCCATGTACTCGTCCACCTCCTCGATTACTCTCTCTTGAGCCTCCTTATTTTTCGCCAACTCG
This sequence comes from Lysandra bellargus, assembly GCA_905333045.1. Taxonomy (NCBI): domain Eukaryota; kingdom Metazoa; phylum Arthropoda; class Insecta; order Lepidoptera; family Lycaenidae; genus Lysandra; species Lysandra bellargus. The sequence continues at coordinate 7,109,926 of HG995363.1, read as the reverse complement.
AAGAGCGTCAGGGCGATCGTGGTGGAGGAGGTCTCGAAGCCCGCGGCGAAGAACATCACACACTGCGCTGCCAGCAGATCGTCATTCACTTCCAGGCTGACCGTCCCCCGGCCCTCCCCGCTCGGGCTCATGGCCGACCCCTTTATGACTCTCCTGCCCGTCCATGACATTAGAAGATCCACGAAATCGTTTCTCGACGTCGGCTTGAACTGCCTGCTCCGAAAGACCTCCGTTATGGTCTTGGTAAAGAACTTCTCGATCTCCGGGGCGAACATCTGGAAGCGGAGCCCGTAGAACAGAAACGGCCACATCGCCCGAAGGACCATCTTCGTTCCTCTGAACCTGGACGCGTTGAATATTTCGGCTCCGATCGTGGCGAAGATATTCGAGCCGGTGTTGTTATTAGTCAACACGTTCGTGTTTATCCCGAAGGCGCAGGAGCCGATGCAGTCCATCACGTACCTAGTGGCGAGGGTTTTGGCCTCCACCTCCCGCGCCAGCCCCACCTCACTCCTCAGGACGTCCTCGAGGGTGTCCCGGCAGCTCTGAATGAGCGGGAACATGTTCTTCATCTTGTGGGACGAGAACAGCGGAGTGAGGTTCTGGCGGAGCACCTTCCACTCGTCGCCGCCGTTGAGGAACATGGAGCGAGCGATGGTCTCGCGGTGGCAGTACTTGGTAATCTCCCGCCCGCTGAAGTAATATACGTCTCGCGCCAGGATCAGCTTGATCAGCTCGGGGTCCTGCACGATGAGCGCGGGCTCAGTGCCGTAGAAGGTGCCGATGTAGGGCTCGCCGGGGAACTCCCGGCAGATGTCCCGGGCGACGAACCCGGCGTACCGCCTCAGCAGCACGAAGTCCTTGTAGTTGCCGAACAGCATCTCCGGCTCCATGTACGGAACCTTTCGTACTCTCCAGTAGTCATATTTACGTTTGAGTAAATAGTACGCGAGTGACAATAATATGACAATCAGATATAATATTGAGTACGCCATTGTGGAGGCTGCGCGTACGCGACTGACCGACTCCCGCGCGGTCTTCGCGAAACTGGTTGATAATATTATCACGATAAATACAAACGGCGCTAATTTAATCAGCACATAAAATTTTATCAAGTATACACTTAAAAAACGTTCAGTACATTACCCATCAGTATGAATGTAGAGATCAACTATGATAACATGGCGCGCCCCTCCAAAATTCAAAACCTTTGATGTGCGTTGTCAAAACGTTTGAAGTGCGTTGTCTTGCGCGGTAGGCTAATTATGATTAGTTGACCAACAAATCTTGGTAATAAGTGACATTAACTGAAATATTACGTGTACTATGATTGGTTGAATACTTACTACATACAAACTCTTTCATAAGGATGTGACTACACACATTGAAACAGTCATTTGGAGGGGCGCGCCATGTTATAGTAGTTGATCTCTATGAGTATAGTCGAATTTATGGAGCCAGTGACAGATTTTCATGACCAAGTCCCTCCCTACCGAAACTTCGTAAAATGAATAAGGGACTTATACTATGAATACTCGCGACCGTCAGCTGCGACTCCGTGGGTGGAGTGGGCAGTGGCAGCCTCCCAAAGATGAAGAAAAAAATTTTTTTCAGTCATTTCCTCTCATTTGAAAATTTATCAGAGTATTGTTAAAATAATCTAGTAAACAATTAAAAAAATCAGCTAATTGTAAGTCAGTGGAAAAGTCGTCAGCTGATAAGTTTTAATAGGTATAGATGCTGTTGCGTTACACCTTTCAAGGTACAAGCTGACAAACTTTCCACTGAGATACACCAAGCTGACATTAATTTTCATTCGTAGTAGCATATAAACGATCACCAGGTAATTTTTTATCTGAGAGAAAATCATTGCAAATATAATATTTTTTTTCATGTTCAAGTAGCCAGCTGACGTATAATCCACCGTGTTATGGGCAGCTGACTATGTTTTTCTTTCAAAATACTACATAAACTATACTCTGATAAATTCTCAAATGAGAGGAAATGACTGAATGCTGCCCAGTGCCCACTGCGTGGGTGGGGCCCACGGAGTCGCAGCTGACGGTCGCTAGTATTCATAGTTTATGTCTCTTATGCATTTTACAAAGTTTCGTACGGGAAGAAATAATTGACCAAAAAATTAACTGGCTCCCGGGCTATTAGGTTATATAATTGGTTCGTAATATCGTTGCGGTCTGAATTGACCCATAAGCCAGTCCACACGGCGCGTTGCGTCATGGTCAGCGTTGCGTCGATGCAACAAACGCAACAAACGAGGGTCAAGTCAGACCGCAACGCGACGTGTAGATGAATTTCTAAAGTACTGAATTGACAGATTTCAATAATTGCGTGAGACGTTTTGCGATTCAATTGGTTCTCAAAAACACATCCCTCGCAACACATCTCCGGTGGAAACGCAGCCATAGGTTTAAATCAGACCGCAACGCGACGTGCAGATACATTTCAAATTTTTTAAGGATTTAACAAATTCGCAAGACGTCTCAGGCAATTATTGAAATTTGTCAATTCAGTATAATTTTGAAATTCATCTACATGTCGCGTTGCGGTCAGGCCTTGTACCACGAAACCGCTTTGAGACTCAAACAATCGATCGAGAATGCCGCATCCTACTCTAACAAATGTGAAATGACGTTGTTAGAGAAGGACGCGGCATTCTCGTCCGATTGTTTGAGTCTCAAAACGGTTTCGTAGTAGGCCTTCTGATTTGACCTTCGTTTTATTGCGTTTGTTGCGTCGACGCAACGCTGACGCAACGCGCCGTGTGGACTGGCTCTAAGTGTCAATTCAGTTGGACTTCCGTACCATTAAAGAGCAGAAATAGTAAAAAAAATGTAATTTTTGTATGGTAGCCCACTTAATTATTATTTTATTCATTCATTAAACATTAAAGTATAAAATATATAGCTGAGTATTTTCTTAACATTTCGGGTGTCAATCTACAACAGATTGGATTCATCATTCATCATGGATTCGGTATCTATATAAAAATGTTTTTAAAAATGTTTGAAAAATCACGTTTGTTGTATGGGAGCCTACCTTTAAATATTTAATTTATTTTATTTTTAGTATTTGTTGCTATAGCGGCAACAGAAATACATCTGTGAAAATTTCAACTCTCTAGCTATTATCGTTCTTGAGTTGAGACAGATAGAGAGACAGACAAACAGACGGACAGACGGACAGACATCGAAGTCTTAGTAATAGGGTTCCGTTATTACCCTTTGGATACGGAACCTTAAAAATAAACTTTTTCTTTTGATATACCTAACAATTTTATCGAGTTCCATAATTAGAATATTATCACTTATCAGTCTTCTGATCGGCTATCAAGCTCTAGCCGCGTGTATCTATCCATTACTTTACTAATATTATAAATGCGAAAGTGTGTCTGTCTGTCTGTCCGTCCGTCCTTCTGTCTGTCTGTCTGTCTATTACCTCTTCACGTCCAAACCGCTGAACCGATTTTGCTAAAATTTTGCATAGAGATGCTTTGAGTCCCGGGAAAGGACATAGGATACTTTTTGTTCCGGGAAATGTACGGTTTCCGCGCGATAAACGAGTTTTGGCGCAACAGAGTTGCGGGCGTCATCTAGTCTAGTACTTACTAGATAAAATGTATAGGGTTTATCGTGAAGAAGTGATAATACTTTAGGGCAGGGGTTCCCAAACTGTGCGCCGCGGCGCCCTGGTGCGCCGTGGAAAGGCAAGAGGGGCGCCGTGAGTCGAGCCTCCATCATTATCCGAAACCACAAATATTATAAAATAAAATTATAATATTAAAATAATTATGTAAAGCAGGTAGATGATTAAATATTTGTATATTACTATTTACCTGCTTAACCTAACTATATTTAATCATTATTAAAGGTATTTACATATTTAGGTATATATCTTTTTCTAATAGCTAGGTAGAGCAAGGCGCCGTGAGAAAATATTTTACGTATAACTGCGCCGCAGGCTGAAAAAGATTGGGAACCCCTGATTTAGGGTGTTTATTGTACAATATCTTGTATTGTACCTACATAGAGTTCACTGTGAAAGTAACAGCCGCTTAGCGAGTTACTTCTTTAAATTATTTGAAGCATTACTAATTGAAACGTAGATGTAAATAGCAAGCTTTAACCAGTAAACAATAACTAACCTTTCAGTGCTGCTATTTTCACAGTGAACTCTTTACAAGAAAAACGCCGTTGCGTAAACTTTATGCTACATCCTAGTACCTAATCACGCTGTTAGCACGCACTAAGCCAATCCGCCATCTTGGATGTTTGCCATGTTGGATTTAAGTCACGCGACTATTTTTTCGTGTTCCTGACAGTAAACCCTTTCATTTCAAACTTATATAGGGGTGCATTTCAAATAGCCTGTCCGCCATCTTGGGGAGGCCGCCATATTGGACTTGTAATGACGTTTCTTAGCTAGTCATAATAATATATTGTCATCAGAACTCAGAGCGTGTGCATAATTTCATCCTAATCGAGGACCAGGAAGTAGGTCAAATTAAGATTCCCAGATCTTTTTACATAGCTTTACAAGTGAAGCTAATATAAAGCGTGTTAAAAACATCCGCTTCACTCAATGTGCATTGAGATTTGTGTCGGCGCCTTTTGTATGGAAGATAGACTTTATCATGCCAACGTTATCTGTTTCATTTACCTATTCTATCGTCCTATTGTCCGGATCGTATGGAGTTTCATCCGGCATAGGGTCTACACACACTAGGCTGAATTACGCCGGCGTAAATTCCGCCGCGTTTACGCCGCGTTTAAATTGCATACAAAATACGGGCCGAATACTAGGGGTGACACACTATTACGTCACGTTTTGTATGCGTTTGAAATTTGCGACGGAAATTACGCCGGCGTAATTCATGTTTAGACACTTAAACTCGCCCACAGGTTTGTTGCCCCTCGACAGCGCGATAAGGCCATGTTTGTGTCGAGAATTTTCAACAAAACTGTTGAACCTGGTCTAATGTTATCGTTATATTTAATCAGAGCTATAACGAGTTTGTATATTTTATACAAAATTCGGTCTGCGCCGTATCTAGCAACCTTTAACGTCCATTTTATAGCCCGATAACCATAAAAACGAGAATTAATTACGTAGATTAGGTAGTAATTAATTAAGCCACTAACCTATACATATCCTCGCTCCCTCCCCAAACGGCATGTACGTATACGGCTTGACAGTATTCTTCGCTTCCCCGAAGAACCGTTCGGGGATAAACTTCTCCGGTTCCGGGAAATGCTTGGGGTCGTGGTGCAGGTGGTAGATCGGGATGTGGATGCGGACACCCTTCTCCACCCGCAGCCCCGTGGGCAGCTCGTAGTCGTCCATGGTCTCCCTCGTCAGGATTCCCAGGATCGGGTATATGCGCATCGCCTCGTTTACGCAAGCTTTCAGGTACGGAAGCTCCTCGATGCACCCGAATTCCACTCTACCGTCGTTCCTCTCCATGTAGTCGTCCACCTCCTCGATTACTCTCTCTTGAGCCTCCTTATTTTTCGCCAACTCGAAGAGCGTCAGGGCAATCGTGGTGGAGGAGGTCTCGAAGCCCGCGGCGAAGAACAACATGCACTGCGCCGCCAGCAGGTCGTCGGTCACCTCCAGGCTGACCGTCCCCCGGTCTTCCCCACTCGGGCTCATGGCCGACCCCTTTATGACCCTCCGGTTCGTCCACGACATGAGAAGATCTACGAAATCGTTTCTCGACGTCGGCTTGAACTGCCTGCTCCGAAAGACCTCCATTATGGTCTTGGTGAAAAACTTCTCGATCTCCGGGGCGAACATCTGGAAGCGGAGCCCGTAGAAATGAAACGGCCACATCGCCCGAAAGACTATCTTCGTTCCCCTGGACCGGGAAGCGTTGAATATTTCGGCCCCGATCGTGGCGAAGATGTTCGATTCGGTGTTGTTATTCGTCAACACGTTCGTATTTATCCCGAAGGCGCAGGAGCCGATGCAGTCCATCACGTACCTGGTGGCGAGGGTTTTGGCCTCCACCTCCCGCGCCCGCCCCACGTCGCTCCTCAGGACGTCCTCGAGGGTGTCTCGGCAGCTCTTGATGAGCGGGAACATGTTCTTCATCTTGTGGGACGAGAAGAGCGGCGTGAGATTCTGGCGAAGCACCTTCCACTCGTCGCCGCCGTTGAGGAACATGTTGCAAGTGATGGCCTCGCGGTGGCAGTACTTGGTGATCTCCCGCCCACTGAAGTAGTACACGTCCCGCGCTAGGATCAGCTTGATCAGCTCGGGGTCCTGGACGATGAGCGCGGGCTCGGTGCCGTAGAAGGTGCCGATATAGGGCTCGCCGGGGAACTCCCGGCAGATGTCCCGAGCGACGAACCCGGCGCACCGCCTCAGCAGCACGAAGTCCTTGTAGTTGCCGAACAGCATCTCCGGCTCCATGTACGGAACCTTTCGTACTCTCCAGTAGTCATATTTACGTTTGAGTAAATAGTACGCGAGTGACAATAATATGACAATCAGATATAATATTGAGTACGCCATTGTGGAGGCTGCGCGCACGCGACTGACCGACTCCCGCGCGGTCTTCGCGAAACTGGTTGATAATAATATCATCTAGTAAATAAAAATGGCGCTAATCAAGTATACACATAAAAAATCTGCAGTACATTACTCATCAGTCATCACTAGGGCCCGGATTTATATGTAAATACATATTTTATTTTACGAGATTTTCGGCCTAGAATGTGTTTTTACATTAATTATGATGTTTAGACTGTGAAGAACCAAGTTTTATTTTCCATATTTTAGGGTTTCACAAATATAAGTCCATATAGGGCAAGAAAATGTTACAATCATCCATTTTCACAAAAATACAAAAAAAAATACGTTTCCCCCATCAGGCGGCTGCGTATTTCGTCCCTCTCGCGTTTTATCGTTGTATTTTTTTCCAAAAAAGATTATTGAAGTAATAGAAAATAAAGTTTCAGAAGTTGAAGGTCCTGTAATTGCTGACATGGCTAATAACTAATAAGTAATAACAAAAACTGAAGTATATTTCGGTCTTCGGATAAAATAAAGTATTTATGTAGGTAATACACAAAAAAAATGTGTAATTAGGCAAAGTTTAATAATTTTAAGAAGCACGTCATTGTGTATTGCAACTAATTTATTAATAAGGCTGATGTAATGGAAGTTGAATAAAATTGTTCTTTTTTTCTTGAAATAATAATTTCCATATTTTTATAGTTTTTATTTTTTTTTTGTAATGTAAAACTAGACACTAGTAACTATGTAGGTACATTAGGTAATTATTTTCTATAATAAAGACTTTTATTCCCAAACCAAATAATATGCTTCCTGGGCTATGCCAGCATAGCATATTTCTGGCCTCTATCTCCTTGTTAACTGTCACGAGTTAGGTAAGTACTCTTTTCTTACCTACAATAAAACAATGTTTAGTTATTATAATTTTACACTCCATATTTTTTTCCATATTGCTATTTTATACTCCATATTTTTTCCATATTTTCAATTTTTTTGTCTATATTTTATGTACATATTTTGGATTTTTTATTACACTACTCATCACTCATCAGTATGAACGTACGAGTATTAAGTACGAAGTTTAGGTTATACAACATGACTGGTGAGACATGTTCAATACTTAAGGGCCCTCTCTCCCTAAATTAGCAGGTCGATTGTCTGTCAGTGCGAATATCGACGTAAATGACATTAAAATAACATTCATAACAGCGCGCCTTGTACGGTGGCGGTTACGACGCTCGCCGCGTCCATGATAGGGCGAAATAGGAGAAAAAACCTTTTTAAGGCTTAATATAATACATATTTCAAAAAAGTAAAAAAAAAAAAATAACTTATGTATTGCAAAGCAATAGATATTTTTTATATATTCTTTTGATAAATAATGAAGGAGTAAAGTGGTTTCATTCAACGATTTGGAGGTGATTTAGTTTTTTATTTCTTTATTATGTGATACCGATAGAAAAAATATGGCAAAACCAAATTACGTATCATATCATGTAGATTACTAATTATTTTTTTCAGATACAATTTCTCTGTTAATGCCGATGAAAAGTTGTTTCATCTGCACGCTTTTTTCGAAAGAGCAGCCTTAAAGAGAGAACTGTATACGGTTCGATTCTCATTATAATTATGTAATAAAATGAGGTACTTAATTTTTTTCGAATTTCCCTTTAAATAAATGAATCATAATTTTAAGTTAAATTTACTCAGTGATCAATTGATATATTTTTTATATATATTTTTTTTTTTCATCTAATATAATAGGTAGCCAAATATCACGTCCTAGAGTACCTATTCAACTAGTCTCACCAGACACGCAATATAATTGGTTCGCAATATCGTTGCGGTCTGAATTGACCCTTACAGCCAGTCCACACGGCGCGTTGCGTCAGCGTTGCGTTGACGCAGCGCTGCCGTTTAACGCATAGCCGGCCACACGGGCGCTGCGCTATCGCAGCGTTATTACGAAGCAGTCTTAACGTCAACACCCCCTCCCGCTTCGTCTCGGGGGCTGCTGTCCGTCATAATAATATGTGCGTTGCGACGACGCAGCGCGCCGTGTGAACACCTTGGTTATTTGTATATAAAACAACGCAATGGCAGCGCTCTGAAGGTCAATTTAGACCGCGACGCGATGCGTAGATAAATTTCTAAAGTAAGAAGCATAAAATTAATATACCTATCGGATATATTACCTTTATAGTGAGAAGTAAGAACTGAATTGACAGATTTCAATAATTGCGTGAGACGTCTTGCAAATAATATTATGTCAAATCCATACAAATTTAGAAATGTATCTGCGCGTCGCGTTGCGGTCTGATTTAACCATAAGGCTGCGTTTCCACCAGAGATGTGTTGCGACTTGCGAGAGATGTGTTTAAGATCCAATAGCATCGCCACGCTGAGCGATGTCATGGCAAGGTCATACATAATACTACTTTATAAAATTTAAATAGAAAAATAGAATTAAAATAAAGTTATTTTAGCAATGAGTAAAAATAAAACAAACAGCAAGTGCCATTTTAGTTACACTTATTATCGATAGATGGCGCTTTAAGTGTCGATTTGACTTCTTGATTACAAGAACTGTCAAATAAGATACATATTATGAAACTAGCTGTCCCGGTGAACTTCGTTTCACTGAAAAACCATCCCTGGACTTCTACGAATATTTTAAGACCAAAATCAGCCCAATCCGTTCAGCCGTTTTCGAGTTTTAGCGTGACTAACACATTTGAAAATCCATTTTTATATAAAAGATAATATATATTATATAGATTATGAGTAGCTACGCTATAATGTCAATAAAGCGATTCTATTGGTTCTGAAAAATACATCCCTCGCAAAACATCTCTGGTGGGTACGCAGCCAGTGTAGTGTTACGTAGGAAAAAAAGACGGGTTGCACTCCGGGAGTGCCGGCAGAAGTGAAAACTTGATTATTAACGTTGTGCATTATTTTTTTAACCCATTTTTTATGAAAATTGATTTAAAAAAAAATAAAAAAACGATCGTTTTAATTAATTAATCGAAACCCTTACAATCGATTAAAAAATATCGACAATCGAAAAAAAAAGCTGCTGTCAGACAGACTGTCAGACACTTCTCGCGACAGTTGTCTTGCAGGTGGAAACGCGGCCTTAAGGCCTCTATATCTGCAAAACCTTGATCATTGTCTGTCAGTGCGAATATCGACGTAAATGACATTAAGATAACATTCATAACAGCGCGAATTGTACGGTGGCGGTTACGACGCTCGCCGCGTCCATGATAGGGCGTAATAGGAGAAAAAACCTTTTTAAGGCTTAATATAATACATATTTCAAAAAAGTAAAAAAACCAAATTATCAACTTATGTATTGCAAAGCAGTAGATATTTTTTATATATTCTTTTGATAAATAATGAAGGAGTAAAGTGGTTTCATTCAACGATTTGGAGGTGATTTGGTTTTTTATTTCTTTATTATGTGATACCGATAGAAAAAATATGGCAAAACCAAATTAGGTACGTATCATATCATGTAGATTACTAATTATTTTTTTCAGATATAATTTCTCTGTTAATGCCGATGAAAAGTGGTTTCATCTGCACGCTTTTTTCGCGAGAGGAGCCTTAAATGGCCTTAATCAGCACGTCTGCTAAAGAACTCATTTCCCCGACTGTACATTTCTGCTTAGTACAATTTTCCCCGACTGTACATTTCTGCTAAACAACTCATTTCCCCGACTGTACATTTCGTTCGAGTTCGAGTTCGACACAAAACACTACTCTCCAACCGTCTTACGCGTTTTGTATGGTTTTTCGATCAACACGAAAATCTGGCGCGAGTTTCACAGTTTTTACCCATCCCACAAAAGTGCTCAACGCCGCTAAAGAAGTTTTCACTTCAAAAACATACGTCCACGTTTATTTACTCTACATAAAAGTAGTAGTAGTAATAATTCATAGATTTTAATCATAATATATATATATATATATATATATGTATATCTATGACATACAGGGAACGTATTTTTAAATATTTTATCGGTCAATAATAATTGCTTATTTACTATTGTTATCTACTTTACGAATAATAAAAATTCGTAGTATCTACTCCTATCCTACTGAACACTTTGTCATGTATCATAAAAATGTTGCTTATCGCAATGATGCAATAATTAAAATAAACTTCGTCACGTTATCACTTATCACTCTTCTGATCGGCTATCAAGCTCGTCACGTGTAACCATCCAAACTAATATTATAAATGCGAAAGTGTGTCTGTATGTCTGTCTGTTACGCCCAAGCCGCTGAACCGATTTTGCTAAAATTTTGCATGGAGATGCTTTGAGTCCCGGGAAAGGACATAGGATGTACAGGGTTTATCGTGAAGAAGTGATAATATCTTTAGGGCCTGTTTCACCGCTTCCTGATAAGGTGCCCGATAGGCTTCTTTGACAGATTCTCCATACTCTGTGTCAAGTTAAGTGGTGGATAGCCTTATCAGGAACCGGTGAAACAGGCCCTTAATCTTACATACATAGAGTTCACTGTGAAAGTAACAGCCGCTTAGCGAGTTACTTTTAACCTACTTCCAAAAAGGAGGTTATTAAGCTATTGTAGGGTTGCCATCCGTCCGGATTTCCCCGGATTTGTCCTAGTTTAAAGGGCGTCCGGAGAGCGTCCGGCAGGGTTTTTGAAAAGTGTCCGGGTAAAATCCGGACGCTTTTGTTGAGAGAAATTAACTTTTTAGTCATGACTCATGCAGTAATAAGCGAAAGATAAAAACACGTTAAGCATACACACGGTTTCTTGCACGGACTTTGAGTTAAATCAGACTTTTACAATTTTTTGTTGGAAATTAACAGTTTAAGAGGACGTGTCCGGGGAAATAACCACATTTCGGTCAAATGTCCGGGAGTTTTATCGTGCCTGACCGGCGATGGCAATTTAGGTGATGGCATTTTATGGCTATTGCATAGCTTTAATCGCGGGGTTTGAGCGCGGCGACTGAATCATGAAGCGCGTATACGCGCGTCTGAAGCGATACAAACGCTGTATAAATTATAATATTATAATAAACGTATCTGTACGTATACGCGCAGTAGAGGTGCGTTTCGCGATCGTCGATCGCCCCGTGTGCGTTACAAAGTTGCGATCGAATCTCGTTATCGCGTATACGCACGAAATCTGCGCGTCTTCTGTGCGTTTAAAGTACGCTGTGTACTAGTGGGCCTAAAAGTGTCGGCTTCCTTGCGTTTGCTGAGCGTTCAACTTGCGTTTGTATCGATATGTCACCGTAAGATTGTAAATACCGTTAGATTATAATCTATCTCGCGAGATTGTGAACGGTCGAAAGATTGTGAACCGTAACATACTGCTTACAATTTAACGTATTATTATTCGGTAGATTGTAATCTATCGATGTAAAACCGTTTTTTGTTTTAGTTGTAAGTACCTATGGGATATATATTTTTTACGTGGGAGAGCCATGCTTCGGCACGAATGGGCCGACTCGACCGGAGAAATACCACGGGCTCACAGAAAACCGGCGTGAAACAGCACTTGCGCTGTGTTTCGCTGAGTGAGTGAGTTTATCGGAGGCCCAATTCCCTACCCTTTTCCCTTCCCTTTTCCCTTCCCTAGTCCCTACCCTCCCCTATTTCCTTCTCTACCTTCCCCTATTCCTTTCCCTACCCTCCCCTGTTACCCCTATTCCCTCTTAAAAGGCCGGCAACCCACCTGCAGCTCTTCTGATGCTGCGAGTGTCCATGGGCGACGGAAGTTGTTTTCCATCAGGTGACCCGTTTGCTCGTTTGCCCCTTTATTTCATTAAAAAAAACCCTGAAATTTTTTTTTTTCCATTTTTAGGGTTCCGTACCCAAAGGGTAAAAACGGGACCCTATTACTGAGACTTCGATGTCTGTCCGTCTGTCCGTCTGTCCGTCTGTCCGTCTGTCTGTCTGTCTGTCCGTCTGTCTCCAGGCTATAACTCAAGAACGGTAATAGCTAGAGAGTTGAAATTTTCACAGATTATGTATTTCTATTGCCGCTATAACAACAAATACTAAAAATAAAATAAATTAAATACTTAAGGGGGGCTCCCATACAACAAACGTGATTTTTTAAACATTTTTTGCTCGGTATCAATGATGACAACAGGCAGGCACTTGAAATTTTCACAAAAGCTTTAATTATATGTGTACTTTAATAATTAATAATAATATTTAGATAAAATAAAAATTTAAGGGGAGCTCCCATACAAAAAACACAATTTTTGGCCTATTTTTGCTCTATAACGGTACGGAACCCTTCATGCGCGAGTCCGACTCGCACTTGGCCGATTTTTATATTTATATCAAAATCTTAATGCGGTTCACAGTCTACATCTACTTACCAAGTTTCAATAGTATAGTTCTTATAGTTTCGGAGAAAAGTGGCATACGGACGGACGGACAGACAGACAGACAGACAGACAGATATGACGAATCTATAAGGGTTCCGTTTTTTGCCATTTGGCTACCGAACCCTAAAAACGAATGTGGAAGGGCAGGGCTTATAGAGCAAAAATTGGATAAAAATTATGTTTTCCGTATGGAAACCCCCCTTGAATAATTATTTTAAGTATTTTAATATTATAATAAATTATTAAAGTAACTACATAATATATTATAATCTATTTTATTTACCTATTCTATCCTCCTATTGTCCGGATCGTATGGAGTTTCATCCGGCACAGGGTCTACACACACTAGGCTGAATTACGCCGGCGTAAATTCCGCCGCGTTTAAATTGCATACAAAATACGGGCCGAATACTAGGGGTGACACACTATTACGTCGCGTTTTGTATGCGTTTGAAATTTGCGGCGGAAATTACGCCGGCGTAATTCAGCCTAGTGTGTTTAGTCACTTAAACTCGCCCGCAGGTTCGTCGCCCCTCGACAGCGTGATAAGGCCATGTTTGTGTCGAGAATTGTCAACAAAACTGCTGAATCTGGTCTAATGTTATCGTCATATTGAATCAGAGCTATACAAATGTACCGACGAGTTTGTACATTTTATACAAAATTCGGTCTGCGCCGTGTCTAGCAATCTTTAACGTCCATTTTATAGCCCGAAAACCATAAAAACGAGAATTAATTACGTAGATTAGGTAGTAATTAATTAAGCCACTAACCTATACATATCCTCGCTCCCTCCCCAAACGGCATGTACGTATACGGCTTGACAGTATTCTTCGCTTCCCCGAAGAACCGTTCGGGGATAAACTTCTCCGGTTCCGGAAAATGCTTGGGATCGTGATGCAGGTGGTAGACCGGGATGTGGATGCGGAGACCCTTCTCCACCCGCAGCCCGGTGGGCAGCTCGTAGTTGTCCATGGTCTCCCTCGTCAGGATTCCCAGGATCGGGTATAAGCGCAACGCCTCGCTTACGCAAGCTTTCAGGTACGGGAGCTCCTCGATGCACCCGAATTCCACTCTACCGTCGTTCCTCTCCATGTACTCGTCCACCTCCTCGATAACTCTCTCTTGAGCCTCCCTATTTTTAGCCAACTCGAAGAGCGTTAGGGTGATCGTGGTGGCGGAGGTCTCGAAGCCCGCGGCGAAGAACATCACACACTGCGCTGCCAGCAGGTCGTCGGTCACCTCCAGGCTGACCGTCCCCCGGTTCTCCACGCTCGGGCTCATGGCCGACCCCTTTATGACTCTCCTGTCCGTCCACGACATGAGAAGATCCACGAAATCGTTTCTCGACGTCGGCTTGAACTGCCTGCTCCGAAAGACCTCCGTTATGGTCTTGATGAAGAACTTCTCGATCTCCGGGGCGAACATCTGGAAGCGGAGCCCGTAGAACAGGAACGGCCACATCGCCCGAAAGACCATCTTCGTTCCTCTGGACCAGGACGCGTTGAATATTTCGGCTCCGATAGTAGCGAAGATGTTCGAGTCGGTGTTGTTATTCGTCAACACGTTCGTGTTTATCCCGAAGACGCAGGAGCCGATGCAGTCCATCACGTACCTGGTGGCGAGGCTTTTGGCCTCCACCTCCCGCCCCTGCCCCACCTCACTCCTCAGGACGTCCTCGAGGGTGTCCCGGCAGCTCTGAATGAGCGGGAACATATTCTTCATCTTGTGAGACGAGAAGAGCGGGGTGAGGTTCTGGCGGAGCACCTTCCACTCGTCGCCGCCGTTGAAGAACATGGAGCAGGCGATGGCCTCGCGGTGGCAGTACTTGGTGATCTCCCGCCCGCTGAAGTAGTACACGTCCCGCGCCATTATCAGCTTGATCAGCTCGGGGTCCTGCACGATGAGCGCGGGCTCGGTGCCGTAGAAGGTACCGATGTAGGGCTCGCCGGGGAACTCCCGGCAGATGTCCCGGGCGACGAACCCGGCGTACCGCCTCAGCAGCACGAAGTCCTTGTAGTTGCCGAACAGCATCTCCGGCTCCATGTGCGGAACCTTTCGTACTCTCCAGTAGTCATATTTACGTTTGAGCAAATAGTACGCGAGTGACAATAATATGATAATTAGATATAATATTGAGTACGCCATTGTGGAGGCTGCGCGCACGCGACTGACCGACTCCCGCGCGGTCTTCGCGAAACTGGTTGATAATAATATTATTACAGTAAAAAAACGGTGCTAATTTAATCAGCACAGAACATTAAATTAAGTACTTATATAACATATATGTTACGCTCAAAGACCAAAAACGCTCAGTGAGCGGAAAAATAGCGTTGTGAAATTCGCGTTGTGGCACCAATCAAAACGGCCACTCTGCACGTTCTGGCAATCACAAAAAGACCATAACGCGAAATTCATGTCGTGGCTTATATGCCATTCGTTTCTCTTGATTTGTTCTTCATTGTTTAATCGTCCATAGGTATGGAGGATTATAATATTTGAATTATCACGCTTACTACAAAATATTTTTTTCTTTTACTAAATCACTGCATAACGTGTTTATCATTATTATTTATAAAATATCCATACTTCCATGATACTATCCGTACTAATATTATTACTGTCTGTCTGTCTTTCTGGCGCAAAGTGTTGTTGTTTGTTGTTGTTTTTTTTGTTTTAATATAAATAATAAAAATATAGATTTATTTTAATTTATATAATCTTCCATACCTATAGTTTTGTCCACACTGTGCCTTTTTTGTTCATCAAGGTTGAATACGTTATAGCGCAGTCAACAGCGAACGTGAGGCATGCTCGCGACGCATGCCCTCTGACCGTATCCATAACTTTCGCTTTGTTCTTTAATGACAATGTTGGCGTTGCGTTCGTTGACGCATTCAATTATTGAATGCGCCAATACGAAAGTTCAATGAAAGAAGATGACGAAAATTGAAGACGAAAATGCACACACCTTTCTTATTGGCGCATTCAATTATTATTGAATGCGCTAATACAAAAGTTGAATGAAAGAAGATGCACACACCTTTCTTATTGGCGCATTCAATTATTATTGAATGCGCTAATACAAAAGTTGAATGAAAGAAGATGACGAAATTTTTCGCGTTATGGTCGCTTTGTGATTGCCAGAACGCGTCGTGGCCGTTTTCATTAGTGCCAAAACGCGATTTTCGCGTCGTGGGCCGTCGCTGTTTCACTGTGACCACAACGCGTTGTGAGCTGACCAAAAACGCTCACTGAGCGTTTTCGGTCTTTGAGCGTAACATAAAGACACATAAAAAATCGGCCAAGTGCTATAAGTAGGACTTGCGCACAAAGGGTTCCGTACCGATACAGAGCAAAAATAGGCTAAAAATTGTGTTTTTTTGTATGGGAGCTCCCCTTAATTTTTTATTTTATTATATTATTATTATTAAATATTAAAGAACACATATAATAAAAGAATGTGTGAAAAATTAAAGTGCCTACCTCTTGCCATTATTGATATAGAGCGAAAAAGGCCAAAAAAATCACGTTTGTTGTATGGGAGCCCCCCTTAAATATAAATTTTATTTTGGTTCCAGTATTTGTTGTTATAGCGGCACCAGTTAAGGCAGTTATACATAATCTGTGAAAATTTCAGAAATCTAGCTATAGCGGTTCTTGAGATACAGCCTGGAGACAGACAGACGGACAGACGACGAAGTCTTATTAATAGGGTCCCGTTTTTACCCTTTGGGTACGGAACCCTAAAAAAATGTACACATTGAATCCCTACTCATCACTCATCAGTCATCAGGTATGAAATATAAACTACTAGCTGTTGCCCGCGACTTCGTCCGCGTGGACTTCAGATTATAGCGCGCGTTGTCAACAAAATTGGTGTCAAATTTAAAAGCTTTTTAAAACCCTGGTACCCCTTAAATCAAAATACCCAAAAACAGCAGCTGTGCAGTGTGCACATAATATTTCATTTTAACTTTATTTATACCAAATTTAAAGCTTATTTAGCCCCCCATTACACAACTTTAGCTTTACCTATAAAATATAGTTTATCATGGTTATGTCACTACATAGATAAAGTACAGAGTAGTGAGTAGTGAGTAGTGAGCTGTGAGTTATTTAATAACGTGTATAACAATCGAAAGAATCGGAAGGTATAACTTTATATGGTATCATGACTTATAGAAAGACTTATGAGCAAACGATAGCGCGATGTAGGCGACTCAAAGCGCCATCTGTTATGCATTTTTGGAACTAACTTATATTTAACAAATTTACGCATTTTCACCCCCTTACAACCCCTTTTTCCAGCTAAAAAGTAGCCTATGTCCTTTCTCAGGCTTTAGACCATCTGTGTACAAAATTTCATTACAATCGGTTCAGTAGTTTTAGCGTGAAAGCGAGACAGACAGACAGACAGAGATACTTTCGCATTTATAATATTAGTATAGATGAACGTACGAGTATATAGTCGAGTATAAAGTTTATGTTATATAATTGGTTCGTAATATCTCATGTATTATTCGAGCTCCGTACCCAAAGGGTAAAAACGCGACCCTATTACTGACACTTCGATGTCTGTCCGTCTGTCTGTCTCCAAGCTGTATCTCAAGAACCACTATAGCTAGAAATTTTCTCAGATTGTGTAATTCTGTTGCCTGCTCCGCTCCTCTCTCTCCTGTCCACTGTAACAATAAATACTAAAAACAAAATAAAATTAATCCTTCGATCGCGGATTCTTGGAAATCTATTGTTATTCTATTCTATTGTTGTCGCGGTCACCGGTGTCCTTTGGGGGTTGCTGGGTTAATATTCAAATTTCCATCCAAAAACGTGACCTGTTTTTCCTTTTTGCCCGTATCAATAATGGCAACAGCACTGCTGGCCGATTCTGTATCGTACATTTGTGAGTTAATAACTGAGTTAGTAACGAAACGGAGGAGTGAGCAACGGAAAGTCTCACTTTTTGTATTCACTTGCATACAAAAGTGAGACTTTCCGTTGCTCACTCCCCCGTTTCGTTACTAACTCAGTGATTAACTCACAAATGTACGATACAGAATCGGCCAGCAGGTAGACACTTGAAATATTCACAAAATCTTTAATTATATTTAAATTAATTTGTATTTTAACAATTTAATAATGAAACTAAAATATTCATAACAATCATCATAATTATTTTAATTTCTTTGGATTATAAACTAACTCGTACCTAAGTCATAAATCAACTTTTTTAATTTATAAATTATGTAATCGTAATTAAGTACTTAATTAAATAATATAATTTTAATTAAACTGACGATAATATAAAATTTTAAGCAACACTACTTTAAAGCAATAAGGGGGCAAACGAGCAAACGGGTCACCTGATGGAAAGCAACTACCGTCGCCCATGGACACTCGCAGCATCAGAAGAGCTGCAGGTGCGTTGCCGGCCTTTTAAGAGGGAATAGGGGGGGGGGGGTAGAAAAGGGAATAGGGTGGGTATTGAAGGGAAAAGGATAGGGGCCTCCGGTAAACTCACTCATTCGGCGAAACACAGCGCAAGCGCTGTTTCACGCCGGTTTTCTGTGAGCGCGTGGTATTTCTCCGGTCGAGCCGGCCGTGCCGAAGCATGGCTCTCCCACGTCAAAACTCAACTTTTAAACAACTTCTAAATAATATTGCTAGTAGCAGCCTTGAGTCATACAACATATGCTTGAGTATTTAAGGAAACTGGAAAGGTCACCCAAAAAAATTTTAAATACCGGTTTGATATACAACAGTTATTATTACTTGCGGATCCGGCAAACGCTGTTTTGCCATTTACGTTGCGGCCTGCGGGAATAAGCTCGAGAGCCTCAAAGACAGATCAGTCTCGAGCTTATTCGTTTGAAACGCTTCTCGCTCGGTTGGAACTTCGAAGATTCCAAGTTTCAACTGAGTGTCGTGTCGTGACTTTACGTGACGTCACGTGACGTGACGTGAAATGACGTGACTGACAGCCGGGTTTCATAAAATGCCCGGTTGAATCCGGTCACTTTTGTTAATAATAATCAAAACCTAACTGTAATAAGTAATAAGAAAGTTGCTGACTTACTTGAAAAAGTAACTTGGACTGAATTATTGGACTGTAAGTGCCCTTTAAAATTATATGACATTATAAGTGATGTATTTTCTTATGTGTATAAGGAGGCAAAAATTTTGCTAAATGTAAGTACAAAAAGGATTTCTAAACCATGGATCTCAAAAGATATAAGCATCATAATTAAAACTAGAGATAAGTTGTTCAAAAAATAGAAAAGTAAACCTCATGATATGAATCTAAGGTTACAATACAACTACTATAGAAACAAAGTAAATAAACATATGAATCGTGCTAAAAATCAGTATAAAAAAGATTAAATATTAAAGTGTAATAAAAATATGAAGAAAATCTGGAATAAAATAAATTCATGGACAGGAAACAAAAAACAAAGAAGATATCTAGCCAGAGATGCAGAAAATATCTAGCCAGAGATAACTAAATAATCGGCCAAGTGCGAGTCGGACTCGCGCGCGAAGGGTTCCGTACCATTATAGAGCAAAATCAGGCCAAAAATTGAGTTTTTTGTATGGGATATTTATTAATTTTTTATTTTATTTTAATATTATTATTAAATATTAAAGAAGACATATAACTAAGGACTTCGAGAAAAAATCAAGTACCTACCTGTTGCCATTATTTTGATAGTTACATTTTTCAAGGAAAAAATTATTTTCTTCTTTTTAGACTATTTAAATAAAAGCTTTTTTTCAAAAAGGTTTTTACTTATAATTTTTATTATTAATAATAAAGTATACATATGATTAAGGATTTTGTGTAAATTTCAAGTGTCTACATGTTGCTATTACCTACCTATGGATCATGAGCCAAAAAGGCCAAAAAAATCACCCTTTAATATGTTTTTAGTATTTGATTGTTATAGCGGCCGCGGCACCAGAAATAGACAATCTGTAAAAATTTCAGAAGTCTAGCTATAGCATTTCTTGAGTTACAGCCTGGAGACAGACGGACAGACATCGAAGTCTCAGTAATAGGGTCCCATTTTTAGCCTTTGGGTACGGAACCCTAAAAATTCATTGAAATTAGTGATATTATCAATTTAACTTAATTTTTATAAATAAAAAGCATAATATGTTTGTATATAAACGTATATTTTTAATTTGGTACCCGTCATAACCCAAGTAGAGCATTCCAATAAGTTTTCTCTTCAATTTGAGTTTGTAGTTTGTGAATTGTGCCATAATAATATGCTATCGACGTCCTATTATACATTGTATTATGCATCAAGTGAAGTCTTAGAAACCGTACTTCTTTGATCTGAAACCAAAAAATCAGTTTACTTACTATAATAATAAGTAAATTGTAAAAATACTGGATTATAAACGTAGATTATAGAAAAAAAATACGCGTGGCTCTCGGGGACTGCCGCGGTAAAGCATAAGCATTTTTTCAGTCGCACGCACAGAAACACCGTGCTGAAGTCTGGCAACGTCGCAGCAACCGGCACCACAGGGGTATGTTTGATCATTTTCGTTACGGAATTTCTTGTTACGGAATAAAAGCTATGCAATAGTTTAATATTTTTACTTCCTGTTTTATTCCCTTCCTGAATATCATGAAGTCTGGAGTTCTCGCCGCACTCAAAGCAGCTGTGTTTGGTTCCGTATACAAGGTCGAATAAACCTGCGAAATCTTTTTTTTTATGATTACATAATATGCGGTATGCCTCATTCATGTTGTATTTATGTTGGTTAGCATAAAATTTAGCACATATAAATTATGTAATATTTGTCAGATCATAAAGCTTTGATTATATTTTTTTATCCGATTTCCTTATCGTTATAACAACATCTCAAATCTGAGGACACCTCAAAAAAATTAATGACAAGAGACGTTACTATTTTTAGGACATAGTTTTTTAATGTTAGAATACAAAAACATAATTAAGTATATAATTATATGACTTTATATAATTTCTAGATAGAATAGTACTTAATACTTTATAGCGTACCTTTTTTTTAACAAAGTCCAGCATATCAATTGCAGTGGGTGTCCGGTTCTCCAACCGGACATCCGGTTTCGTCACCGGTATCTGCTCCGACTCCTTTTTTGAAACCTGAAATTAGAACGAATAAAATAAAGGAAGTGAGTGTGATTGGAATTTCCAATCAGCAGTATGGAATTATGGCTATATGGCGCACTTGCCGGGGATGGCGCGCTTTGGCACACTCACTTTATGTAGCCTTCCCACATAGGCAAGCGCATTCGCCAACACGCTGGCGGTGCGCTTGCCGACGCGCTTGTGAGTAATCCACACATCGAAAGGTCGTTCAGTATGCTTTGGATCGCGCCAATGTGCGGACGGATTCAATATGGATGTTGGATTCAGTATGGATTTATCCACAGCTTATAATTACTTTGTAAATGTGGACAAGAAAAAGTTTTTAAGGGGTATTCTCGAAATAAAAGCGTGCAAGCGCAAGCGCGTTGGCCAGCGCGCTTGCCAACGCGCTCGCCTGTGTGGAGTGCCGGCAATACGTCATACTCGTTATTTTAAATAGTGTTTTTGATTGACTGATGACAAAATATTTACCAATCAACAACGTTTTTAAAGTCCTGCTAAAAAACTGATGAAGAGCATTAATTTAAATATATCATACAGACATTTATTTTAATGGAAAACGTTTCCAGGAAAAGCTCTTTATATTTTCACAAAAGTTCAACCTTTATGATTTTTGTATCTAGGTAATTTTAAAGCGCAAATTATAATTGAGTTGAATATAAGTATTGAGTAGGTGTCCACTAGGGAATGCAATACCGGGATACCGGGATCCCGAAATACCGGGATCCCGCATGCATTATGCGGGACTAATCCCGGTCGAAAATTTTGCGGGATCCCGCGGGACTGGCGGGATTACAAAGAAGTGTGATTCATATGCGTAAATTTGCGCGCGGGGTGCGTGAACTGGCTACAGGCAGCCCGCTAAACAATTTAGCTTCAATTCACACTTTAAATGACAATTGAACAATCCAGCGTGGATGCTGAGCGAGCATTTCCAGCTGCTAGCTACCTTGTGTCGAATATCAAGAACCGTTTCGGAATCTTTGGGCACGATTTTTACCTATATTTCGAAAAAATTTTCGATAAAAGATGGACATAAAATAAGCGATTTTTTTTAGTTTTTCTTAACTACATATTATTATTACGAAGCCATTTCCAAAAAAATATCATGTTTTTATAAAGTCTGAAGTATGGAGGTGTTAATAATTAAACCCTTGAAAAAAGTGTCCGACAAAGTTTGTTTTATTTGAGATTCTAAGAATAAAACGGGGTCTATCAAGTAAAGTCATTATAACGATTTATTTTAAAAGTTTAAATCCACCCAGCGGGATCCCGCAAATACCGGGATCCAGCGGGATTATGATGGTTCAATCCCGCAAATACCGGGTTTGAAATTCTCTTGCGGGATTGCATTCCCTAGTGTCCACCAATCCCCTTACTAATAGAGTAGCAGCCAGACTGTCGTCATTTTATAAATGCTGAAAGTTTTAGCTACTCTGTAACGGTAACTAGTAAGAATGACGTCTGCCATTGACATATAGGTTAGGTCTTTGACGTCCGCCAGCGACCACATAACCCAATAGACGCCTAATGTTTTGATTTCTCTTAACAAATAATTGTGTCAATGCGCTGAGGTAAGCGACGCGGGGGGTAAGGGAAGAAATGCATTACGATTGGCCAATTCAAATTCACGGCATGTCATAAATCATAACTAGTGATGGGAAGTACGAGAAGCGCTGGCCAAAAGAAAAAAAAAAACAGTACATAATATTTATTTTTAAGTGTAGAATGAAGAAAAAACTTTTATAAATTAATATTTAATCATTTTTAAAATGAATTAACTTCGTATAAATTCTCCGAACTGCAGGTTTCTGAACCGAAGATTTTGTAAGAAATACCAATCTTGTAGATATGTATTTATACATCACACTATTTGCTAAATCCACCACATGATTGGTTTCTTCACAATGAAATTGATGGAAACTTATTTCTGAAAAAAGTTGTTCACCAATAAAGCTGCTTGAAGTTTTATTGACTAAAAACTCTGCTTTACGTGGTTCACTTTTCTTTACGTCTCCAAGATACAATTTCATGATAACTTCACAGCGACGGCAAATTTTAACAACACTTTGCGACGGGTAGATTAAGCCACCCATGTCTCTGTAAGCTATAAAACTGTTAGCATTTTCGTTTAAAGTAATCAATGCCCCTATGCAGGTTTTACATCTCAAATGCTTTATTAAAGAGCTAGCAACAAAACCTGCTATGTACTCAATAGTATTTTCAGCAAACTGAGATCAGCAAATTGATTCTATGGCACTGTCTAAATCTTGATGACTTTCGGTGCCGAACTGAATTTCGCTCTTATCTTCTGCCGTTGTAATCAAATTTATTCTTTGCAGTGCAGATGAGCAGTTCAGAATTGATATATTCTCTAAAGGTATGCAGTTACCCGTAGATACTTCAACCAGTTCTGTGTGTATCAATATTTTTTTATAGATGGATTCAAATAAGCGAGGCGTCGGATTATCGTTGCTCCCACCATGAGATCTAATACTTGCAAATAATAACTCTATGTGATCTTGTGAAATCTTGTGGAATGGCACATATTTGATACAGGAACTTTCGCTTACAATCAAATCGTTATACGTGTATAAGCAGCCTATATTAATAATTGGTGTTGTTATGTACATAATTATTATTATTATATCCATATTCCATACCTATGCCTTGTAAGTTGTACTACTATCTACTTTGTGCCATGAGACATTGGTGACCTTAACACGACGTGGTAATGATGATGATGACGATGATGATGATGATGAATTTGAATTGCGTGGTAGCATATGCTTTCTGTACTTAAAACAACGCCGAAACTCCCAAACGTGTATCTATAAGGAGTCAGGAGTTCTCTCAGCATCTTCGAAACCATGGTATACCTTGACCCAATATTTGACTTTTTGGTAGCATATTCTTAGTACACTTCACATAAAACCAAAATCACCATATGTTTCCATATAAATTTCGAGGAGTTCCCTCGATTACTCCTGGATCCCATCAGGTCACCACTTTTGTGAACATGGTACCAAATTGGAGTGAAACCTAATACAACAAAACAAAAATTTCGTTTCACAAACGGCGGAGTAATCGTTGAACATACAAAAAAAATATATATCCACAGCCGAACATATAACCTCCTCGTTTTTTGGAAGTCGGTTAAAAATTTAAAAACATATACTTACACACGTTTACAAAAACAATTCATAAAATATTACTCTTTTTCAACAATATGAAAAAAAAAACAATTTGTTTAACTGATAAAAAGTCAATCATCGCATCACTAGTGACGCTTGACTCGGCTTGACAGTAATGAAAGAAAGGATAAGGATTACTAGTTTGTGTATGATAGAAAGGGAAATACTTATAAACAAACGTTTTCCTTGACGTTTTCGGACCAGCGTAAGTTGAGCTCTGAAGAAATTGATTCCTGACAATATAAATCTTAAAATTGGCTTACCTATGAAAAGTTATGCCGTCTTTGCTAAAATTAGACGATTGGCTACATTTTCCACACCATTTTACTGTACAGGGAGCCATATTTCGCCTTTATCGTGTTTTATTTAGTAGTAGACGCATGAGATGTACATAGGTCACGGAAGTGGTCGATAATGAGACAGATTTCGCTGTCATTGTCTCAAGTAAGACCTATTAGTCTTACATGTTGCCAGACAGTATTTGCCTTGCATTAGGCGTCTATTGGGTTATGTGGTCGCTGACGTCCGCGGATGAACCGTGCACATTGTTAAGCCGCGTCCATCAGCCGCGACTTACGGATGCATCCGATAATTTGTTTCTAGCTAGCTATCCAAATGTTGTTTGTTTCTAGTTAGTTACGCAATAGCTTAAAAACTTACAGCACCCCACCAGTTCATCTCTGGATCTTCCTCTATAGCCCTCCAAAAGTTCATACATTTCAGTCTGAGGGTCTCCGTGTCGGTGGAATCCGGAGCGAAGTTGATCACAAGTTGTGTACTGCGGCCAACCGCGACAACTTCACCTTGTTTCGAGTTCTCTGTATTGTCCATTTGCATATTTTGGTAAATGTTTTGCTATTTAAATATTTATTGCGTTTGTTTTTAGGTAATATTATTTTTGTCGCACTTAGTTTATAATATCCTCCAATATCCACTTTGATTATTTTAACAGATTTTAAAATATCAGTACACTACCTATTATTTTGCTCTATGTTTTGAAATGTGAAATGTTTTTTCGATTGACATTATGGTATACATAGAGATCGGATAATGGTATGTAAAAAATTTACAGTTGAACAAAAATTAAACTGCAAAATATTTCAATAATATCATAGCCTATTTTACAATTTCGTGCACGATAATAATATTGGGTAGTTTCAAATAATTGATCCTACCGTCAATTAGTGAATCCTTCCGACAGACTAAAATAATATACCGTACTTCCGAAATTCCAATAGAAACGACTTGCAAAATTATACACATAAACATAGCTTATAAGGACAATTTTCTCTAAAGCAGCCAGGAAAAATACTAGCACATATTAAACGGTAAGGAAAGTCCGCGTTGAAAGGAGAGAATTTATTCAATCTCTAATGGTACTCCACAGATAACTCACACTTTGTTCGGTTGAAATATAAAACAAAAGCGAAGCAATGGATATACTTTGAACGAAAAGACAACCTGGAAATGGCAGAATCACTTTTAAGCTTGAATTCCAGTAGTTTTGTGAGTTTTGCTCTGGCTTCACAAGAGTTAGACTGTAAAGAATGTGGCAGTAGAGATAATAAATTTGCTACGTAATAAATACAAAGCAAGTAGGCATCTGCTTGGTAGGCATATTAGTTTCTACGTTCTTCCTACGACGTTCAAAAAGTTTCATGATACTAGTCCATGGAAATCGTACAATAAAAGGGGTCTTCACTTGCATCAAACGGGGTAGTTCTGATTTTTTATATGTTGTATGTGTCGAGGTGGTAATGTCAAATATAATTTTACCACCTCGGAATCCTTCCGGAACATTGTAAAATTTATGAAAAACCATTAAATTTTTGATCAGTTTTCAGTTTTTGCCATTTTTTACCACCAAGGACCTGTTTAATGGCAGAAGTTGTCAGAAATTACTTTAAAGAAGACAAAATTTTCAACAAAATGAGAATAGTTAGGTCTCCATAAACTAAATAGTTACAAAGGTGCAGCTTTCAAATGTTTGTAAATTTTCCAAAAAAACATTTATTTTTTCGAGTTTTTACAAGTTCTCGTCAATGTGGTCAATTATTGATCTATTTGACGGCATAAATTAATATACGTTATTAAAGAAGACAATTTTTTCAACAAAACGAGACCGATTTGGTCTATTAAAATTTGATAGTTCCCTAGCTTCAGCTGTTCAAAGTTGCTGAGTTGACTAAACAAAATGATATAATATGACTTACTAGGCTTCTCTTGCGTAAATTAGATATTTCACAGACAAATTAGTCCACAAAAAATAGCCTATGAACCTTTACGTACTCTACATCCAATAACAGCCAAATAACAGAAAAATTGCTCCAGTAGTTCGTGAGATAAGCCCTTCCAAATAATTTCCCCCATTTTTTACACGTTTTCCTCTATTTCTTCGTTTTTATTAATTGTAGCATAGTAAAATATAGCCTATAGCCTTTCTCGATGGATGAACTATCTAACACTGAAAGAATTTTTCAAATCGGACTAGTAGTTCCTGAGATTAGCGCGAAAAAGAAGCGCTTAAATTATTTGAAAGGGCTTATTTGAACGCGCTAATCTCAGGAACTACTGGTCCAATTTGAATTTTTTTTTTAGTTTTAAATATCCTATTTATCGAGAAAGGCTATAGGCTATATTTTATTACGCTAAGACTAATAGAAAAGAAAAAATAGAGGAAAATGTTGAAAAAACGGGTTAAATTATTTGATAGGGCTTATCTTACGAACTACTGGAGCAATTTTTCTGTTATTTGGCACAGATAAGAAGTAGAGCACGTAAAGGTTCATAGGCTATTTTTGTGGATTAATTTGTCTGTGAAATATCTAATTTACGCGGGCGAAACCTAGTAAGTCATATTATTTCATTTTGTTTACTCAATACTCACCTCAGCAACTTTGAACAGCTGTAGCTAGGGAAATATCAGATTTTAATAGGATAAATTGGTCTCGTTTTGTTGAAAAAATTGTCTTCTTTAATAACGTATATTAATTTATGCCGTCAAATAGATCAATAATTGACCACATTGACAAGAACTTGTAAAAACTCTAAAAATAAATGTTTTTTTGGAAAATTTACAAACATTTGAACAGCTGTAC
This sequence comes from Lysandra bellargus, assembly GCA_905333045.1. Lineage (NCBI taxonomy): Eukaryota > Metazoa > Arthropoda > Insecta > Lepidoptera > Lycaenidae > Lysandra > Lysandra bellargus. The sequence continues at coordinate 7,082,562 of HG995363.1, read as the reverse complement.
CTTTGAAACTATTCAGTTTATCGAGACCTAACTATTCTCATTTTGTTGAAAATTTTGTCTTCTTTAAAGTAATTTCTGACAACTTCTACCATTAAACAGGTCCTTGGTGGTAAAAAATGGCAAAAACTGAAAACTGATCAAAAATGTAATGGTTTCTCATGAATTTTCCAATGTTCCGGAAGGATCGAAATCCTCGAAAGGTGGAAAAATTATATTTGACATTACCACCTCATAACGTACAACATATAAAAAAATCAGAACTACCCCATTTGATGCAAGCCAAAAAGTACCAATTCCATGTACTATACCTATATTTTTGAATAAATAGATATTTTATTTTTATTTTATTTTATTAATTACAAGCAGCGACAAAACTTTTGGATGAGCATATTAAATAATTATTAATAAATATTTATGAAACGATTGTAAAATCATTTTGGATCATCTAAGCAGTTTACAAGTTATTCATATAAAATAAAATAAAATATAATAATAAAAATTCATATAAAATAAAATATTCATATAAAAGTGTTTATTAAACAGTGTGAGTAGTTTATTTAAAGTTTGTATATGTTTGTATATTTTATTTATAGAGCATTTTAAGGTTTTTTATTAAACTGTTATTTGCTATCAAAAACAAATATAGCTTACTCAAATTAAGAATAAGAATAAGAATGGATTTATTTTTAGCATCACACAATACATTATAATATAAGTCAGTAGTACAGTTCGCCTATAATATCAAAATTAATATACTATTTAATGCTGTGTGACGCCAAAAATTGGCCCCAGCTCAGCAAACGCAGCAAGCAAGCCCGCTGCACTGATATTCTGCGGAGGCCAATGAGTGGCTTCACAACGCTACTAAACTAAACACAAGATTTACAGAAAAAAAAAACAATAATAAAAGTGACAGGAACTAATTAACTAACTAGTTAAAACAACAATTAATTACAAATTATTACAATCTACAGACCGAGTACAGGTGTTGTTGTCTTTAACTGTGAAAAGAGAGAGAGAGAAAAAAAAAAAAAAACAAATTTGACAGATAGTAAAAAAATAAAAAACTTAAAATGGTGGTTTGACATCTGCGTTACTGAAACGTGGTTTCTGACGTGGCAATAATGGAAAATCTAAATAGCAATACATGAAATAAATAAACAAACTACGTGTAAATTTATATATGAAAGGTCTTGAGCAGTTCCAAGTGAAGTGGTTATACGTACAGGACACCGGGAAAACGCAACTGGCCATTATGGGATATTGTTATGTGCCTGACGCCGTTCGACAACCTTCACTACAAGCCAGTGGTGCATACACCTCAGGTATTTACAATTGTCCGTTGAATTGAAAGTAGGTGACGTCTGTAATGTAAACTAAAGGTTTTTTTGGTTTTCAGCGCCCGGAGAGGAGGTGGGAGGTTGTTTCAACAGCGAGAGGCCGCATACTTAAAAGAACCTCGAAAAGTGGCCGTCCTATGCTGTGGTGTCAGGATGCGGTACCGGGAGGCTCTAGTACGAGTGTTAACTTCACTTGCCCAGGATAACTTCTCATACAAATAGGAAGGAGTTTGGGTGCTTATGATGTCAAAAAGGAGTACAGCAAAATGAAGTTTTCTGCGTGCTTTCATCTTAAGGAGGTTAGCATTATTAATGAAAGGTGTAACATGGGCACGAGGAGGAACAGTAAAGCAGAAACGCACACACGCATTCTGGACTCTTTGGACAAGTTTCTCTGTTCTGGCCAACAGATTAATACCTATGACAGTGTCTGCATAGTTCAGCTTCGACAGTACTAATGTCTCGCATAGCCTGATTCTGAGCTCCTCAGACAGGTAAGGCCGGTATTTGTACAGCATTTTGAGCCGGTAAAAACAGCCCCTTGTAATCTCCAACATGTGTTGCTCAAATGTAAGGTGCGAGTCAATTACTACTCCCAAATTACGAGCTGTACTTACCCGCTCAATCTGCTGTCCAGAGACCAAAACAGTTGGGTGCTTAGCCAAGATGTCACCAACCTGTTTTTTTGAGCCCAGAACTATAAACTTAGATTTTAATGGATTTAAGACTAGCCCATTAGAGTTTGACCATTCTGAGATAACTTGAAGGTCCTCATTTAGTTTTTTTAAGGCTTCAAGCATATCCTTAGGAAGAAAACTGATGTAGATTTGGGTGTCGTCTGCGTACATGTGGTACCTACAGTGAGCTATGTTTTTGGATAGATCGGCACTAAAAAGCATGAAGAGTAATGGGCCTAGGATCGATCCCTGTGGAACTCCTCTTGGAACATCGCGACATTCTGAGTATACCCTGCTGCCATTGCTGTCAGTTATTTCTACCTTTTGTAATCTATTAGTCAGGTAGCTGCGGAACCAATCGATCACTGAGGGCTCAAAACCATAGTAAGACAGCTTAGATAGGAGAAGAGGAATACTAATTGTTTCAAACGCCCTGGAGTAGTCTAGCAAGACTAAGATGGTGCCCATGCCTTGGTCTTGAGCAGTGATGATATTGTCCAGAACGTCCAATAAAGCTGTCACAGTGCTGTGCTTACGTCGAAAACCAGACTGATACTTCGGTAAAATTTGGTTAGTCTCAAGATAATTCATGACTTGGATGTATACTGCCTTTTCTACTATTTTTGACAGGCAGGGCAAAATGCTAATTGGGCGGAGATCTTGGGGTGAGGAAGGATTGGGACTTTTAGGGATAGGTTTAATTAAAGCTGTTTTCCAGGTCGAGGGAAATGTAGAGGATTGCAAGGACTTATTCACAATGTAGGTGATAGTTTTCAAGGTATTAGGAAGTATTAAGTTTAGCATCTGCAATGAAATGTTATCTGTACCAGTGGCATTGGACTTGATACTTTAAATGATTTTTAAAACTGCATTTTCAGTTACAGGAGCAAATAAAATTTGGATTTACTAGCCGAATGAGACTCAAAGTATGAATGTAGAGAAGAGCATTCTAAAGGTTGTCTAGGAATATTAAGAAAATGTTGATTAAGAGTATTATGATCTTTGCACAAATTGGGTAAAAAATTATCATTAGTTTTAGATAAGTTTAAATTATTTTTAATATTTTTCCACAAAACCTTTGGTTTGTTAATATTACTGTTAATATTTTTATTAAAATAAGCACGCTTTTCACAGTGTATGGCTGAAATAACTAAAGATTTTAAGTCTTTATAAGCTTTTTTGTGGATATTATTTTCAGTTGCCTTCCATTTTTTTAAACTTCTGTCTCTTAATTCCATCATTTTCTTTACAGTATCAGTTAGTCATGGTGTAGATTGCCTTTTAATTTTAACTTGTTTTAAGGGGGCATGCAGGTCAAAAAGTAAGGTGATCAGTCTGTTGAATTCTGTAACTATCTCATCTATATCATTCATACCTTCCAAGTATCCCCAATCAATTCTTTCTAGATCTTGAGTAAAAACGTCCAACAGAATGTCCTTGAATGGTCTATAAGAGCTAATAAAAGGCGAAAACTTAGGCTTCTTGAAGCTGAACGTATGTGACTGACCGTTACAGTACGTGCCTCAGCATTAGTACAAACAACGTCAATTAGGGATTCTGAGTGATCTGTAAAATGTGTAGGTTCAGTGACAACTTGTTCAATGTGTAGAGAGTCCAAGAACTGTGAGAGCAGTTTAGATTTACTGTCTAACGGGTGAAGCATATTAATGTTAAAATCCCCTAATAATATTATATGATCATACATCGCTAGAGAGCACCAGGATTGTGTTATAGCATCAATAAACAGGTTAACATCTATCCATGGTGGTCTATATGCGGTGCCTACTGCAATTTTATGTTTATTTATTGTGAGGCTAAGCCACATTTGCTCCACGGAAGGCGTTTCAGGATTGGGAATCAGTTGCGCATTGATACCTTGCCTGATAAAAAACCCAACACCACCTCCACGTCCATCCCTTATGTTAGAAGGTCGTGGACGATGACGAAGACGATACCCAGGGACTATTGGCGCTCTGCCATCTTCCCCCTGCCTTAGCCAGGTTTCGTTTATGGCCATAATATCTACCGATAGGCGGTCCATCATCGCAATAAATTCATCGTGCTTGGTCCCCAATGATCCTGCATTAAAAAGGCCTACTGTGAACAATTTGTTATTCTTAACTACCATTTAAAATGAGAAAAGTATATTACAATAAATATATTAGAGGTTGTATAAATATAAAAATATGTGACAAGATTATATTTATTACGTACTTATTTTTATAAAAGTATAGCTGATGTAAAATAATAATGTAAATAGGAATATCATAAAAACATGACATTTTACTTGTATATAAAATAGTATAAGATTATAAATGTTTAATGCATGCAATATAACTTCATAAATAAAATAATATATAAGTAAAATATATAAAGTAGCATTAATGTTAACCCTACACATCTTTAAACCACCAGACCTCAAAACAAACCACATTCTAAAGTTTAACTTACAATCTAGTATATATAAAGTAAAACCTAAAAAATAATTTATTACAGAATTATACGTCTGAACCAAAGACACGAGTAAAGTCAGAGTCTGAACGAAACTGATGGACCGGACTCCCATCCGCCTGTCGAGCACAGACGCGCCCACGTCTCGTCCAGCAGTACCGCCATTTCTTCTCGCTGCACGCCTCGCGTACCCGCCGATACAACAAGCGGTTGTGGCGAGTGAGGCGCTCGTTAACAAAAACGCGCGCACCGCCATCCGTGGTGAGGCCACGACGTGTGCGGGCCGCCTTAAGCAGCTCATCCCTGAGGTCGCGACGAGCCAGGCGCACCACCACACGGCGCGGGCGCCCGCCCTGGGCCGGCGGCACTCCCACGCGCTCCGCAAACACCACGTCACGCGCCTCCAGGGCCACACCCAGGCGCGTCGCCAGCACCGAGACTGTATGCGTCACATTCTCGCCTTTCTCCTCCGGCAAGTGTCCGATGTCGAGGTCCGCAAGGAGCGCATCTTGATCTCGCTCGTTCAGATCAAGTTTTAGCTCGGCCACAGTGCACTCCAGCTTACTTTTACTTTTCCGTGCCCGCACCGCCGACGCCGCCCTGCTCCAGCGCGTCGAGTCTCTTTTCGGCGCTGGTCAACCGTGAGTTCAAGTCGGTTATAGTTTCACGCAGCAGCGCCATCTCTTGACGGCAGCCGCGAAGGCCGCGAATTAAGTAGAGTCGAATGGCATATTAAGCTTTTCCTCTGAAATTCTACTGTTTCAAACAAAATTGATGAATTTTTAAGGCAAACGAGTACTAACTTTATGCTACTTACTTTCATTCAATATAAAATATTTTTTTAGTGTCTTCATTAAACATATGCCTGGAAAAAAAACAAATCTGATTCTAGCTTGATTCTAGCCATAAGAATTAGCCACGGGTCTTTACTGTTTATTTGCAGAATTCCATTGTGAATACTGAATAGTTCATAATATTAGCATCATTCCTCGAATCAAGGCAAGGCAAGCAATAAGGCATGCTGTATGCGGAAAATATGTAATTCGCAGAAGGGTGCTAAATATTTAGTTTTATTAAGATGGCGCCCGCAACTCCATTGAGAGATGATGACAAGGTCAAAAATTAGCGAATTTGGTTAATAAAATAAAGAAATCACGGTAAAAATAAGTGTTACCAAAATTTCAGCTCGATAGTATTTGTATTTTTTATGCGCCTTCAAAATTGAATAATCAAGTCGATTTTTTTTTTCAATTAAATTTCTTAATAATATTTGTATACCATTCGATAACTTGTGCAATTAAAAACAACTTTTATTATGAAACCACTTTTATAAACGCAACATTTAATATACCTATCGAACAAAGTTCTCTCCCGATCCGTACGAACTACGAAAGAGTGACGTCAGTCTTTCGTAGCACTTTGTATGGAGCGTTTAAGGCAGGTCTATTTTATGAGATGTTTGAATTGTCGTATCTTGGTGAATTTTGAAGCTATCAGAGTCATTCTTTCAGCGATGTGTCTATTTTTTAAGGGTCTTTCAATCCATACTAATATTATAAATGCGAAAGTGTGTCTGTCTGTCTGTTACCTCTGTCTGTTACCTCTTCACGCCCAAACCGCTTAACCGATTTTGCTGAAATTTTGCATGGAGATACATTGAGTCCTGGGAAAAGACATACTTCTTATCCCGGAAAAATTTATGGTTCCCGCGCGATAAACAAATTTTGGCGCAACGGAGTTCGGCTGCATCTAGTTACCAATAAGAAAAAAAAATAGCCATCAAGCCTGTTAGCTTATCGCTCAAAAACCGTACATTTTTACGGTATCAAAAGTATCCTATGTCCTTTCCCGGGACACAAAGTATGTCCTTATCAAACAGCAAAATCGATTCAGCGGTTTGGGCGTGAAGAGGTGACAGACAAACAGATAGACATTTTCGGTCTTAATATTAGTATGAATAGTGTACCGCACGCCGGATTGATCGGCCTGCGGCCATGAAGACTTAAAAAGGTAATGAAATACAAACATCGGCTTCTTGCCAAACTGACGTAACTACGTACCTACGGGGTCACGTTAATGAAGCGATATTCTATTGGTTCTCAAAAATACATTCCTCGCAACACATCTCTGGTGGAAATGCAGCCTAAAGGTGGGTATTAAACCGGTCTGTCAAAACACTTTACAAGATGGTGGCATTTTAATTGTTAACGTCCAAAATACCTTTGTCTTTTGCAAGTGTTCATCTCTTTATCTCTATACATCTATATATATAAAACTCAAAGGTGACTGACTGACATGTTGATCTATCAACGCACAGCCCAAACCACTGGACGGATCGGACTGTAAATTTTAAATGGAGGTATATGTTATGACGTAGGCATCCGCTAAGAAAGGATTTTGATAAATTCCAACCCCAAGGGGTTAAAATAGGGGATGAAAGTTTGTATATAATAATACTTCTTAACGCGAGCGAAGCCGCGAGCAAAAGTTCGTCTTATATATAAAATTCTCGAGTCACAATGTTCGTTCCCGTACTCCTCCGAAACGGCTTGACCGATTCTCATGAAATTTTGTGAGCATATTGAGTAGGTCTGAGAATCGGCCAACATCTATTTTTCATACCAAAAATTATTTATATGGCAAAACAACGTTTGCCGGGTCAGCTAGTAATATTATAAAACAAAGTCGCTTTTTTCCCTCATGTCCCTTTGTTCCTTTTAATATTTAAAACTACGCAAATTTTGATGATTCTTTCAGTGTTAGATAGCCCATTTATCGAGGAAGGCTACTTTATTTATTACGCTAAGACTAATAGGAGTGAAGAAGTAGAAGAAAATGTGGAAAAAACGGGGAAAATTATTTGAAAGGGCTTATCTCGCGAACTACTGGAGCAATTTTTATATTATTTGGCACAGATAAGAAGTAGACCACGTGAAGGATCGTAGGCTATCCATTTTAATCATTTTTTCATTTTATCATAATATATAGCATATTTTATACCCGTACGACGCCGGGGCGGGTCGCTAGTTTTCTAATTAAAATGTCACTCACAAGACGACGAAGATTAGTTTATTATTTCCGTGTCTTCAAAAAATGACAACTTTCCGACAAAAAAACGGACAAGGCTATTTCTCAACGAATAATAAAAACTAAGGAAACGTAACTCCCTTTCAATCGTTTTTTTTTAATTTGGTTCTCAACTCTCAAGGTTCTTTTCGCACACTAAAATAAAATGGCATTAGCTACGAAACACTACATTCAAATTGACAAAATAAAGCCATTGACAATAATTGTCACTTCTATAATCACACAAAATTCTTGCATATGTATTGCATATGCATAAAGTATGCATGACGTATTCGGGTCACATTTTGTAGAATTGGAACAAAATTTTTGACACAATAATTACTCTTCCTTAGTTTTTATTATTCGCAGCTATTTCTCCTGGCTCTTAAGTAGACGTTTATCAGACTGGTTTATTTGAGTTTCCCGAACACGCCCGACCCAAATCTTAAAACACTTTCCGAGGCCCGAGGAATGAGGGTATGTCTGTATGGTTAATCTGTACTATATACTATATTAAAGACCCCTTGCCTTCAGCCTTTCGTATCTTTTATACCACGGATATGGATGAAAATCCGGAAAATATAATCATAATATTTAGTGCCTAAACACACCATGCCGAAGTTCCGCGGCGGAAATTCGTCATGTATATGTCAGAAATGTCAAACGCATACAATATAACACGACGGAATTTCAGCATGGTGTGTCATCGATAATTTAAAATACATTACAGGCGGAATCATGCCGAGCTTCCGCCCCAGAAATTCGGCATAGTGTGCTTAGACACTTAAATTACCTACCGATGACACACCATGCCGAAATTATCGTCGCGTTATAATATTGTATGCGTTTGCAGTTTGACATTGCTCATTGCTGACGTGAATTGTAATCATGCCGAACTTCCGCCGCGGAACTTCGGCATGGTGGCAACCTGCGAATAATAAAAACTAGTTAAGACACTAAAATCATAAAATACGGAATTAGTAGGAAGAGCTAAAACCATGCGCAGCTGTTTGTTTTTGGTGCAACGAAGTCGCGGGCGTCATCTAGTATTTAATAATAAAGTAATAAAATAGTAATAAAACAATATACTTTTGTCTGTCTATCTCATTGGGATGTCAAAAGCCAAAAGTTATTGTGTGAAGTTCTGTGACACTGATACCTCGTTAAATTAATAAAACAATGACAGTATTGTCAAGTGTCTCATTACGACGAATTCTATTGTAATACTCTTGTTTGGGATTATCGCCTGGACTTTATATTCTCTGAAATAATAGAAAGATTTCGCGTTTGTTTTCTTTTGTTCGGGACTTCTGACTAACTACAACATATTATATTTTATTTTGTGGCGGTAAGCAATTTGAGAGTTGTGAGTCGCAGAATTTCGGCTGGCAGAAATTCTGATACATTCAGTTACAAAAGTCCTGTTTGATTCACATGAGCGTAATTTTGTGAGTGTATAAAAAGATATTTACGCGACCGAAATTCTGCGACTCACAACTCAAAAATTACGCTCGTTTGGCTTCACACTTAGTGTAGCAGACTCTCTACCGTAGATTCGGATTTCGGATGGACCCTTGGAGTCAGTTCATACCGATTAGTAGAGATTAACTATAATATTATGGACGCTGCTAAGATTTGTGTATCATCCCACAAAAATATATTGTTGTTTAGAATAATTCAAGACGTAAGTGGAATAATTTAAAGGTAAGTAACATGAAAAAACCGGCCAAGTGCGAGTCGGACTCGCGCACCGAGGGTTCCGTACAAACCTGCAAGGTTTACAAAGTTCGTCATAGAAGTTTGATTTTGTTACAGCTTAAAGGTATTATAGACCTGAGTATTTGGTATGAATTTCAATTTAATACCTCTACGCGTTTATGAGGAAATGGGTAGTAAGTTTAAAATTATTAAAAAAATATATATTATGTGATGTAACTAAAAATTTATGGTTTTCGTAATTTTTCCTTTATCTATGCTATAAGACGTTGCTTCGTACCAAATTTCAAGATTCTGAGTTCACGGGAAGCACCCTGTAGGTTTCGATTCCCTTGCAAGTGTCGAAAATTTGCGGCATAAACGGCTGTATCTTTTGATTGCGTTGGCTTAGAAGTTTGATTTTTTCACAGCTTCAAGGGACAGTAGACCTGAGTAATTGATATAAATTTCAGCTTCATACCTCCACGCGTTCCTGAGAAAAAGGGTCTTGACAGACGGACAACAAAGTGATCCTATAAGGGTTCCGTTTTTTCCTTTTGAGGTACGGAACCCTAAAAACTTCCCGTTAGGCTTTAGGGCCGGAAAAAATATTTGAAATAGAAAAACTATAATGTATATGTGTAGCCAGATATATTAGCTAGGATATGAAGTACATAAGTTACAAGTTTTATTACAATTATTAGGGAAAAAATGAGGAATTGTCCGTATGTTACGAAATGTTACTTGTTCGATTCTTCCACTCACGTCTTCAATTATTATGAATGCAGTCTTGTACTTTTGATAATTTGGAACAAGACTGCATTTTGAATAACTCAGCACCAATTCCTTTTGTAGGTTAATACACAAATGTTTAACAGCGACAATATGTATATACAAAAAGATCATGTCAAAGAGACGTCATGCTTCAATACTTTAGCTGTATTGTTTTTAAGCATCACCAAGTCCTTTTCTATCGGAACTTTTATTCGAAATTTAAATAGAAACTTCGCATCACTTATTCTATAAATCCGATCAAATACCGAGGTCCGAGAAACTTTAAATATTCGAATCTTTCGATTGCATCCTTCTTGAAAATCTTACGGAAAATTATTTCCATTTCTTAGGAACTTTCATCCTTACGTCCTTGTAGATAAGGGTTAAATTGCAACGATTGTGGAAATAAGGCAAGAAGGTGAAATCAGTATTTGAGAGCAACACGAGTTAATGATGTCTGAAATATGCACAACCTATCCGCTCTCCTTAGCGCATTGTACGTCACGCAGACGTATAGTCACTGGATGTGCCATTAAATGATATTTAACAAAAAATTTATGTGACAAAAAAAGTAATTTAAAGCTATCAATGTCCTTGGTGATAACGTGATCTTTTAGTATAAAAAATGTACCTTTATGTTCAAGTCGATGGGCTTATAGTATTCTGTTTTTTAATAAAAAAATGCCAAAACCTGCTCAGAATCAACTTTAATGGCTGCGAACTCAGATATCTAAAGATATTGAAGTAAATATTTTAATTTGAAAGTTACGCCTCTAGTAGGTACACCGACGCTGCGAAACTTGTGACTGACTTGTCTATGTGAAACAAGATTGTCTAACTACAGTCGTGTCTCCAATGCTGCAATGTGCGGTCGCACTAACTGCAATAGAGCGAGATGCAACATAATGCTTTGTCGTGTGGCGGATGAGATCGGTTCGCCGCTGTTTCGCAGTTCGCAGCGTCGTCGGTGTACTAAAGGGCGAAAAACGAAATAGAAATTATTCAAATTATTGCAAAAGTCAAATGTTAATTAAGAAGCTAGTGACGCATCCAGTGTGCATACGTCTATCAGATCCCATTCCTATTGGCCGTGGGCTGCTATTTGCAATTATAAACCGGCTCGTGTGGTCTGAATACCCACGTTATTACATGACACTATTGGCTATACACAGTATACAGCCTGAGAATTGGGCGTGAAGTCGCCAATCAGTACGTCTGATTGGCGACTTCACGCCCATCATCTTCAAAAGTCCACTAAATTAATATCCCTTTTTTTTTTCGCTCCCGAGCATGGTGCGCTGCATGCTCGAGAGCGATGAGGCCTGGCAGACGGCGGTCTCTTTCTGCGAATTTGTTATATCGCAGAAAGAGGCCACGGAGCGGAACAGAGAGAACAATCCCACCTCTCTGCCGCTCCGCTGGCGTAGGACGGGAGTGCGGAGGCGACGCGATGCGAACCTCCTAACTCTCGTCTAACGGTGCTCCGGGAGAGGATGGGAACCTCCCCGGCTTAGCCAGTCCCGGCGCCGAGGGGAACGCTTTAGTTTGCCTAAGCGTTCCCTTACTTTTGGTGGAAGTCCGGTCCCGAGGTAGACCGGCCGGTCGTGGTCCCTCCACGTGTTTGTTAGATCCGGGACATCCCTCCGTTTTACGGCTGAAGGCGAACCGCAGGTGGTTTTAGTGAGTAGAAGTCTCACATACCCCCGGGGTACCCAACCCGGGGCACCCATAATGGGTTTCCCCTGCGTAATAAAAAAAAATATCCCATTTTTAGTTCTGAATCGTAGGCATTTCTTTCTTTACCAGTGTTTTTCAACCTTTTTCATGACGGGTCTCCCTTGGCATGAAAAAATATTTCGCAACCCTTCTTATCTTTTCGTGAAAATTGTCCTATTCCTGATATTCTTTTAAAATAGTTCTTTCGACCTCTGGCAACCACCCATAAGATGCTTCGTGACCCCTCAGGGGCCCCTGTGGGGCTTTTACCTGGGGTAAATATTTTGTATGGAAATGAAAAGTCAAGAGAAAACAATAGATAATGTACCTGTTACTAGATACTTTGGACGACTATGAGTAAATGTATCCATTTTAGAGCTAAACTGGAACAGAACACGAATTGAATTAGAATTAAATTGTGTTAGCTACAATAAGCTCAGTTGTATGCCAGATGTAATTGAGTTACGGCGGAATTCACCTGCATACATACCACGCTGCACAATTATTACTATAATTTATTCATGTACTAGATGACGCTCACAACTCTGTTGCGCCAAAATTGCGTTTATCGTTGCGTTTATCGCACGGGAACCATACATTTTTTTCTGAATAAAAAGTATCCCATGTCCTTTCTTAGGACTCAAAGTATCTCCATACCAAATTTCAACAAAATCGGTTTAGCGGTTTGGGCGTGAAGTGATAACAGACGGACAGATAGACAGACTTTCGCATTTATAATATTAGCATGTATATACATTTACAAGTGGCTTTAGACAAAATTATAGATATAACATAATACGAACATACAGTAGTGTATTCATAAACTTGTGATACATTAGGGTAGCAATTCTCGAACTTTTTGGTGGCAGAATCTTTTTAGAAGTTATAAGTTTGACACACCCTAAAAAAAAATTGTTTTGACTTTGAATGAATTTTTCCATGCTGGTGTCTGATGTGTACATCAGACACCAGCATGGAAATAGAAATGTATTTCTAAAAACCTGTGTAACCTGTATGCAATGATATTCTGTTACTTGCTTGTATGTATCGCCCGAGGACTCCACGAGCCTTGCTTAGGGGATAGGTACATTTGACTTCTGTTTCTACGAAAAAAGTTCCAGCAATTCGCCTTAAATAATAATAAAAGTAACTCTTGTAGCATTGCTGCCTTAAATTACAATACAATTAATTATAATTACAAACGTCTAGAAACAATGTTAGTTTAATATTTAAAGTTCTGACGTGGGCTTGTCAGGTATTACGAAAGTTATTTAATTACAGTGATTAAACAAAGGTTTAAAATATTCTCTATATAATTACACAAACGACTAACAAGTTGCTGTCGAAAAAAAAAATGCTCATTCTTAATTAAAGACGTGAGTGGAAGAATCACATAACTAACATTTTATAACTCATCTTTTCCATTATAATTTAAACAAACCTTGTAACTTACCTACTTAATCATGTCTAAATCTAGGCTAATATATTATACATTAGGTTAATCCACATTTTTTTATTTTAAATGATTTTCCCTGCACTGAAGCCTCCATTTATACAAAAAAAAACTGCAATTTTTATACTACTTTTTAAATTTTATATAATACTAGCTGTCCCGGCAAACGTTGCTTTGCCATAATATAAAGCCTTCGCCCATATTATTTTTTTGAAGTGACTAAATAAGTATGTTACCATAGCAACGTCTATCGCTGTCCCGTCGCACAAACAATGGTCGCCCTCAGTCTCGAGTTGTAATAATTTACTATTATTTATTCAACAAAATATGCACTAATCAATATATAAAGTACCCAGTAGCCGATTCTCAGACTCACTGAATGTGCATATAAAATTTGGTAAAAATCAGTAAAGCCGTTTCGGAGGAGTTCGTGGACTAACATTGTGACACGAGAATTTTATATATAAGAGATAACACTATAATATGTATTATAATTTATAAACCAACATAGACAGTAAAAAAACTTTTGTTCTACGTTTGACAACATATTTTCTGTCAATGTTGTCTTATTTTGGTTGGATTACTTCCAACTTCTGTTTGGATGTTTGATATGTACCTTCCTAAAAAAATACAACTTTATATTTAAAACTAGCTATTGCCCGCGGCTTCGCTCGCGTTAAGAAGTATTATTATATACAAACTTTCATCCCCTGTTTTAACCCCTTGGGGGTAAAATTGATCAAAATCCTTTCTTAGCGGATGCCCACGTCATAACATCCACCTGCATGCTAAATTTCAGCCCGATCCGTCCAGTGGTTTGGGCTGTGCGTTGACAGATCACAATGTCAGTCAGTCAGTCAGTCACCTTTGGGTTTTATATATGAATACCGGAAATAAAATAGGGTGTAAGTGCCAAAAACAAAATGCGGAGGAATTGTTGATCAAAATAGTAGCTCATCTTCGGAATAAATTTTGTTTATTTTTTTGAGGGAAATACTTATACTACGATAAAATCTCTTTGTGTAGAAAAAACAAAGTATTTTACTTATCAATTACTACAAAAAAATTTACATTTTAATTGACAATATATAGAAAACCCTAACTCCAATTCTAACTAACTTAAATAAGGCTCTAAGTGCCATGCATCATGTTTTAAATAGAGATCTAAGTTCTAATGTTTGTTTCGGTAAATTGGCACTTTGGACATTTAAAGTTTTAGACACACAAAGACTAGTGACGTGATATTACATAAGTAAATAACCAAAAACAACAAAGTTACCAATTTTTTGAGTCAACATATTAAAATATCAAGTAAAAATAATGAAAGCAATAAAACATTATTCATACTATTCTATTTAAAATAGCTTCGTAACGCCTTTCTCTTCCCGAGCCGGTAACAACAACAGGTGTTACGTCCACCATTTTCATAACATTGGCGGCACGCTGGCAGGGACTTAAACCCTATTATATAACAATGTGCTATGCGTCCTGCAGCCCGCTCCTTCGCCTTTATTAAAAGATGTAAAAACCAAGCAAAAACTATGCTAGTCACTTAATGCTTATTTTAGATTATTGGCGATGGCACATAGAATACATTTCCGGTAAAAAATTTTTTTCGAAAATTTTGGCACTTACACCCTATTTTATTTCAGGTATTCATATTTAGAAGAAGATAATTCTGTTCACCCACGGGAACCATCCATTTTCTGTGTTAAAGCAATGACGGGCGGGATTGCTCTTCACTATACTCTATTTAAATTCTCTGCGCGCACTCGACCGCACACGCAGTTCAAGTCATACGCTCAAGCGATTTTGTTTCTTATTTCTTTCTTTACCTCATTTAAGGAGGAAAGAGAGAGAAGAAAGGTGCACAGCATTATTGGTATAGGACCTTTTTTTGCCTCTTTTGTAATAAATCCTGAAAATTTCATTTTTCAAAAAACTTCGATTCGATCCCAGTTATATACCTATTAGGAAAAAATGTAACTCCATTCTCGAACATAAGAGCATAGTTCCTTCCACGGCATTCATTTTAAAAACCTGACTGTTTCATCACTTCCATCATAGCAAAAAAAAAATTAAAAATAACATTGCTAACACTTATACTTAGCACAAACCTACGCGTCAGTGACGGAGCGTCGAGTTGTCAAATGTGTTTTTTGTATACAAATCATAAAGCGTCTCCCAGACAGACGCGGCCTGCGGTGGCGGTGGTGGTCAGTTGGATGACTTGAGAGTTCTAGGAACGACACAGACACACGCGGCCAAGCCATTTAAGCGTCTCCCAGACAGACGCGACCTGCGGTGGCGGTGGCGGTGGCGGTCAGTTGAATGGCTTGGGCGCGTGGCCGCGTGTGTTTATGCCGTTCCTGGAACTCTCAAGTCATCCAACTAACGTCTGTCTGAGAGACGCTTTAACTGACCGCCACCACCACCGCCACCGCAGGCCGCGTCTGTCTGGGAGCGGTGGCGGTGGCGGTGGTGGTCAATTGGATGACTTGAGAGTTCCAGGAACGGCACAAACACACGCGGCCACGCGGCCAAGCCATTCAACTGACCGCCACCGCCACCGCCACCGCAGGCCGCGTCTGTCTGGGAAACGCTTTATCTTCCAGACAGACGCGGCCTGCGGTGGCGGTCAGTTGGATGACTTGAGAGTTCTAGGAACGACACAAACACACGCGGCCACGCGGCCAAGCCATTCAACTGACCGCCACCGCCACCGCCACCGCCACCGCAGGCCGCGTCTGTCTGGGAGACGCTTTAAGGTAATATACCTAATATTAACTTTATGATACAAATCATAAAGGTAATATACCTATCATACAAATAATTATGTAGGTTTGTGCTAAGCATTAATCAAGAAACTTATTTGGCAAGTAGGTTCGTTATAAGGTGTATTTCATAAGTAAGTTCATTACAAGATGTGGGCTTTGTGTGAGTTAATTCTGCGAGACTCTACCCAGGCCAAGTACTACTAAAACAAGTAGTCTTTAAAATGTTCATAGCTGCAGTGGTGTTCCTAACGGCTATATTTTCATAGCGCGCTAGATGGAATACGCTACATTTTTCAAACGCGCTATTTTTGACGCTACGTTATAACGAATAAAATCTCGATTCGTTCAAGCGCGCTAGTTTTGATGCTACGTTATAACGAATTTCAAGTGCGCTTGTTTTGACGCTACGTTATAACGAATTTCAAGCGTCAAAACTAGCGCGCTTGAAATTCGTTATAACGTAGCGTCAAAACTAGCCCGCTTGAAATTCGTTATAACGTAGCGTCTTATGCATAGTTTTATAGCGCGCGCTATTCGTTGCGAAGAAATAGCGCGCTACTTTTTTCAGCTATACGTTATATTAACCACCACTACATAGCTGAGGTACTCCATATCGTCCATGACTTAGACCACCGCGGGAATAATCTCACATTCGCCGTCAACAATACCATAAAATTTCCCATTAACATTTGCCAGTGCATTTAATTGCGGCGGCAGTGCAAGTCAGTGCAACTCGTCAGATTCCGGGCGTGAGTGAGTTACAGTTATGACGTCAGTACTGTTCACACTCCTACAAGGATGGTTTAGTATGGTCTAAATCCATATCCATACTTATATAATTATAATATTATTATAAATGCGAAAGTGTGTCTGTCTGTCTGTTACCTCTTCACGCCCCAACCGCAGAACCGATTTTGCTGAAATTTGGTATGGAAATACTTTGAGTCCCGGGAAAGGACATAGGATACTTTTTATCCCGGAAAAATGTATGGTTTCCGCGTGATAAACGAGTTTTCGCCTAACGGAGTTGCGGGCGTTATCTAGTTAGAACTACAATAATAGACATCTTGCATCTTGTGATTCAGCTATTTCTTATATATTATGTCGCAGGGAAAAGAGGATATCAGAGATTTCACGATATCCCTAGGGATATCACGAACTCCCGGTAGATGCCGAATATTCTTGTTTGTTACGTCTTCTTACTAAAAATATCTAGTGATATGTCATTTCACTAAACTAAATCTAGTGAAATGCCAGAAACGCGTATACCGCCGAATAAAAATCGAGCCACTCATTTCTCTCGCTTGATCTAGTATACACACGGGTACTTTGATAGGATCATCTAACATTTCACTAGATTTAGTTTAGTGAAATGGCATATCACTAGATATTTTTAGTAAGAAGACGTAACAAACAAGAATATTTGGCATCTACCGGGAGTTCGTGATATCCCTAGGGATATCGTGAAATCCCTGATATCCTCTTTTCCCTGCGACATATATAAAATTCTCGTGTCACAATGTTAGTCAGCAAACTCCTCCGAAACGGCTTTACTGATTTTTACCAAATTTTATATGCATATTCAGTAGGTCTGAGAATCGGCTACTGGGTACTTTATATATGAATAAGTGCATTTGTTGAATCCCCGCGACGCCCCTGTACATATCCCGCCTGCACTGGTCCATGGAGATCGTGAACGTCGTGGACTACATCCAGAAGAAGACGACACTGTGCCTGAGGGTCGAGCGTCTGCAGTCTCGCCACAAGGTTAACTTTAGCTCGTTTGTGGTGAGAGTACCGACAAATCTTCTTTCGACTTTCGAGGCGCCGGAGTTCTGGCCGATGGATGTGGTTCGGAGGTTCCGGGGGAGACTCCGGAACGAAGCGTCGAGTCACGTCGCCGTCAACATGTGACAAAGTGTAGTTTTAAATCTTAATATATATAAATCTCGTGTCACAATGTTTGTCCTCAATGGACTCCTAAACCACTTAACCGATTATAATAAAATTCGCACACCATGTGCAGTTCGATCCAACTTGAGAGATAGGATAGTTTAAATCTGAAATTATAGTCGCAATTTTATTTTATTGCAAATTATTTGTCTATAAAGAGCAACCATTGTTTATGCGACGCGGGTCACGGGATAGCGATGGACGTTGCCATGGTGACATACTTATATTTTAGTCACTAATTCAATAAAATAATACAGGCGATATACTTAATAATATTATAATATGGCAAAGAAACGTTTGCCGGGACAGCTAGTATATAATAATAATATGTATGTTAGTTTGTAAGGTATATGTATTATGGGCCTAGATGCCTGAAATAAATGGTAAAATAAAAAAATTAAAAAAAAATAGTAAATTAGAAAGAATTGATTTTCGATTTTGCTTTGGTCGACTGCGCAGGCCTAAAAAACTGCACAAGTCTATTCCCACACACGTTCCGGTCTACCTGCGCAGGTATGTCCGGTAAACCGTAGCGTGTATGGCGTACATGAATGATGAATGTAATTCACGCAACAAAACGTCCTTATCCTGTCCTTTAACTTTTACACAAAAAAACCTACAACAGTATTATACTTAATATGTAAAAAAGTCACGAAAACGTATTCAAATTATATTTTAAAGCCGCGCCAGCGAAGCTGCTTTGTGTAAAATGAAATAATTATTATAAATTCAACTCACGTTTCCAAAAAAATCGTTTGTGGATATAGAAACGTTACGGCAATGTTTTAAAATATAAAACCGCTGAAACGAAATAGTGCTCGTCTGACGTTTTGCATTACAATCAAAGCCTAAAAATACTAGTTGGGGAGAGAAAGAGGGGACTGGGGATTTTGGGACTGTAGCTCGAGCGTGTCAGATTAAGCTTGTTAGTTTATTTATTTTTTATATTGAAATGTTATCAGATTAAGATAGGGGATGTTTAGTATTCCCCAAAGAAGCTTCCATATTATAAAGTACTGACGATTCAAATGTTAGGTAAGCCTGTAGGGACATTTTAAAATATAAAAAATAAAGCTTAATATTTTCCTAACTAAGCTTCGCAGATATTTAATTTTGCACTAAACTAAATGATTTACAATTTACCTAAATAAGCAATATTTGAATGTAATTTTCTTTTTCAAAACTTTAAAGTTTAAAATGACTGCAGTTTCTGAACGCGCCGCTAAAATAAAAACACTTTCTTATTATTTTTTTATCACTTTTACCTAACGTAAAAAACCTACTAGGTCTCCATGACGCTCGAGTGACTACAAAATTAGCACCCTCTCCTCCCCTACTATACACAATGCAGTCGGTAGACTGTCGGTTTTGAAAAAATATTGGGATTGTAAAATAGGTATATTAGTGGTTTCAAAGAGAGATCCCTAATGGTTTTATTACACCTACCGAGTACCGAGTAGTAGTAGGCTGTGCTCTCGGCCGTTCAATTTGGGCGACAGCACCGAGTTCTCGGCCAGGGCCATTACATATCTCGCCACTCTACTCGGTAGGTGTAATCATAATATTATTATCGTTAGAAAGGTTATGGGTGAGGCCGCCAATTTTTGCTGATATGACGCAGAAAAATTTTGCGAGAGAAAGAAAATCTACGCTGCTTGTGACGTTGGAGCACCTAAATTGTAGGGAATTTATTTCTCTACGCAATCATAGCGTTAAGAAATATGCCGTTGGAGCACCAAAATGATAGCGTAGAGGCTATCATAGCGTAGAGAAAATCAAACTTATCTCTGTAAATAATACACAATGCGGTTTGTATTATAGCCCCAAACATGGCCCTTTTGACTACTCACATGATGCATTGATCGTTTTATGTGAAACAGTAATACTTACATTTGTGTCACAAAGAAACTTCCTTTGAAAAACTGTGTACACCGCCCGACTGAGGTTCAAATGTGAACTGTCGAGAAATGGCGAATATTACGAGATTTTCCATAGAATACGTAAAAACTCAGCGTTGCCACTTCCCGATTTTACCTTCCCTAACACCCAACGATAACAATAAATCGGTATTATTAATGACGTTTAAAATGTGGGGTAGAATTGATGTTTCTAACGATTCATTTGATTTGAAAAAGTTTATAAAGAAAGTTATCTTAAAATACTATAAGAATTAGATGAGGTAATAGCCATTTATATAAGTATTCATAACATATCAGATTTATCTTCAAATCTGTCATACTTACTGCTACAGCGACAGTTAAAGTGCACCTCTTCTACGGCGGATTGTATATTGTAGGGGCGAAAGCCCTACGACGATTGTGGAAAGGATATATAGTGAAGGAAGACAAAAATGGGTACCTTGGGTTGATGATAATATGCTGGCGGCTGCGTAGGTGGGCTGAGAAGTGCTGATGTCCGTGGTCACACGACACTGTCACCTTGGTCCTTTAGTCTATAATCACTGTAATATTCACTGAGCTGATCACGTCACGGGATATGGCACGGGAGATGAGATTTTCGTATGTTTAACGAGCGCGCGCCGTTCACGGTTCAAGGCGGAAAGTTCTTATATGTCACTCGCGTCTAGCGTATGACGTCGACAGCACAGAGCAAACTCACGCGCTGCAGTGTTGCCAACGTCGCGCTAGAATTTGGCGCGAACATCCTGGGGGGGGGGGGGCGGCAATGGGCGTGAGCTGATCCCCATCTTGAGCTGAATCCAGTGGGAGCCGGGCAATCTTGCCGACAGGTCTCCGCAGCTGGCCTTGTGAGGTGGCCAAGTCTACGACTCTGATGACTCCATCCTTCTCAGGTAGTCGGCGTGTGATTCTTCCCATCTTCCATTGGAGCGGAGGCAGACTGTCCTCCTTGAGCAGAACCAGTTCCCCGATTTTGGGTGGAGAGGAAGAGGAAAGCCATTTGGAGCGGATTTGAAGGGTATGGAGGTAGGACTTGGTCCAGAGAGCCTAGAAGCGCTGAGAGAGAGATTGGATGAGCTGAAAGCGCTTAAGGGGGGAGATGACTCTGTCATCTATTGTGTGCTCGGGGAGAGCTGTGAGCGGACGGCCTATGAGGAAATGGCCGGCTGTGAGGGGCTGATAGTCCGTAGGATCGGACGAGAGTGGGCTGATGGGCCGAGAATTTAATACGGCCTCAATTCTAGCGAGCAGAGTTGAGAATTCCTCAAATGTGAGGCGTTGTTAACCGATTACACGGTAGAGAAGTTGCTTTGTACTTTTAACATTAATATCGTGGATGCCTCCCACCCACGGGGCCTTGGGCGGATTAAGTAACCAAGTTATATTTTGAGCTGAGAGTTTATGAGAGATGGCGCCATTATTGTCATTGAGAAATTGTTGAACTTCTAGGAGCTGATTCCTAGCACCTACATAGTTTGTGCCGCAATCGGAACGTATTAAAACGGGAACACCGCGACGTGAGCAAAATCTTTGTAACGTGGCAATAAATGCGTTTGTAGAAAGTGCGGATACTGGTTCCAAGTGAACCGCTTTTGTGGTGAGACAAACGAATATACAAAAACAACCCTTAATTAACTTAGCATTTCGTAGTTGACTTGATTTAAGTAAAAATGGGCCGGCAAAATCAGTAGACACGTGACTAAATACGGGCTGAGGTATTACTCTGTCGGCTGGAAGGTCAGCCATGACAGGCATTTCGGGCTGAGCGCGGCAACGGAAACCTCGTATGCATTTATATGTTCTATGTCGAATGATGCGGCGTGCGGATAATATCCAGAATTGTTGACGTAATATAGCGTGTAATGTATCGGTGCCAGGGTGACAGTGAATGCGATGATAGTGATCGATGATAAGGTCTGTAAGCGGACTAGAACTAGGCAGTATGAATGGATGCTGAGCATCGTATGTGAGTTCCGAGCGAGTGAGTCTACCACCTACTCGAAGGAGACCGTCCTGCATAAAAGGTGATAGCCGTTGTAACCTAACTGTGCAGAGTTTGTTAATTTGCAGGCGGTGAATGTCTTCTGCGAACGAGTTCTGTTGAACTGAGCGGATCCAAAAGAGCAGAGCTTGTCTACGTTCATTTACAGTTAGTGGACCTAGTTCTCGTGAGTGTGTAGGTAATTTACAGTTCGAAACAAATCGTCGCATGTACGCTGTGACGCCGATAAGCTTATCTAATGAGCTAAAGCGTGTAAGAAGATCACTATCGATACCGGGGATTGTGAAATGACATGGAACTTGTTTAGGTTTGAGTCCAGGTAATTCCTGTCGAGTGTGAGCTGAAGGCATCTTGGGTCAGGTATCCTCTGGCAGCTTGAGCCAAGGAGGAGACCATCATAAGCTATGCGAGAGAAGAGAATGTGCTGAGATTCCTCTGCTGGCACAATCGGCAGAGTTTAAGTGTGTAGATACATGACGCCAGTTGAGCAGAGAGAGCTAATTAGTAATTTTGGTTACTCTGTTAGCTTCGAATGTTTGTAAACGATGAGTAGGAGTTTTAATCCACGCGAGTACAATGGTGCTGTCTGACCAACAGACGTGTTGAGATATTGTGAGATGAGCGGAGATGTTGAGAGACACGAGACATGAGTTGAGATAAAAGTGTAGCCGCGGATAATTCTAATTTAGGAATTGTGAGTTTATTTTTAATAGGGGCTACCTTAGATTTTGCAATTATGAGCTGAACGTTAGCCGATCCATCGTGATTTAATTCGTGTAAATATACGACTGCAGCAAAACCACTTTCTGAGGCGTCTGCGAAGCTATGATGTGAGTATGTAGAGGTTAATTTGTGCGGAGCTACGTGTCTGGGAAAGTGTATGTCTGAGATGTGCGGAAGATCATGAGAAATGCGCTGCCAGTCTTGTGTAATGTTATCAGGAGTGGGGTCGTCCCAATCCAATTTGAGCAACCACAATTTTTGTAGAAGTAATTTTGCGCGGAATATGACAGGAGTGATCCAACCGTTTGGATCATAAAGAGAAGCTACAGTGCTGAGTATGGATCGCTTTGTTACGTGAGCGATTGGTGGCAGCGAAATGTGATATGTAAATTCATCAGATTGCGGAATCCATCTAATACCTAAGACCTTAACAGATGGAGAGTCTGAGCTGATGTCAAAATCCTTAGGCATTTCGCATTGATCATCTGGGAAACGCTGTAAAAGTTGAGGAGTGTTAGATTTCCATTTACTGAGCTGAAATCCACCTAGCGATAATAAATTATTAAGCTGAGTTTGAAGGGCGGAAGCTTCCTCTATGGAGTCATGACCACAGAGAATATCATCTACGAAAATGGAGTTACGTAATATATGAGCAGCTTGGGGATAGCGATGACCTTCATCATCAGCGAGTTGTAATAATGTGCGGATAGCGTGATAAGGGCTCGAACGTAATCCGTAGGTAACAGTGTTGAGCGCATATGTGAGTAAAGGTCGATCGGGAGATCGATCAACGTCATTACGTTGATCTGGATTAATAATGATATTTCTAAACATCATTTTTATGTCTGTGGTAAAAACTACACGATGTGTCCTAAATGTCATAATTATATCGACAATATCACGCTGAAGGGCGGGGCCTGTGTGCAGACAATCATTCATGCTGACACCATTGGATGACTTGCAACTGCCATCGAATACTGTGCGGAGTTTATCAGTACCTGATTTAAATACACCATGATGCGGAATATAATAATGGGGTTTATGTGTAAATGTGGAAGGATGACAAGGGGTCATGTGACCTAAATTTATGTATTCATTCATAAATTCTACGTATTTTGAGCGGAGTGAATGATCAAATTGTAATCGCTTTTCTAAGTTGAGAAATCTACGGAGCGCAATAGCATGTGTACTACCTAACTGCGGAGCATTCGATAAAAATGGAAGAGTTACAATATAACGTCCCGATTGGTTACGAGTAGTTGTTGAGCGGAATAAGTCTTCACATTGTTCATGCAATGGGTTTGAGTGAGTTGGACGCGGCTGGGGTTCTTCTGACTCCCAGAATCGCTCTAGACTTTTATTTATATCTTGATTAGAATGGGAATGAGCAGAAATAGCTGAGTTAACTTGAACTACTGAGTTATCATTACATAATTGTTCAATGGGACCTATAAGTGCAAAATCAAAAATCGTGCCGAAGGCTATGGGCTTCCCCGGACCCAAAGTCAACTTAGTACCATCTAACACATGGTCTAAAACATCTGAACCCAAAATGAGATCGATGGGCGCAGGAGTATGATATTCTTTATCCGCCAACGGAATGATCTGACTTTTCGAGTCATGTACTACATCGGGAACCTTTTGCATAGGTAGGTAACCTGTGACATCCTTTAAAATATGGACGGAAGTTGTGATAGAAGGCGTGTCACTACGTGTGGGCCGAAAAGTAATCGAAACATGACCTTTAGAATTTTGTATGTGCTGGTCACCTACGCCTGTAATTTTTAATGAGCAATTTTTCGGTTGTAGGTTAAGTGTTTTTACTAGGCGCTGAGTAATTAGAGTAATCATACTTCCACAATCTAGTAATGCGCGGGCTTTGTGATAGTTACCATATTTATCTGAAATTTTTAAAACGACTGTAGGTAATAATATGGGCGTTTGTAATGTGTTATTATTGTGCTGAGTGGTATTAACCTGAGTGGAATTATTATGAGCTGATCTATCATAAGAAAAAATATTATTTAAATTATTGGGCTGATTTTCTAACTCTGAATGCTCCGTGATGGTAGGTAGTCATTGTTTATTATTATTATGAGGCGAAGATGAACGGGATTGAATAGATGTAGATGGCTGATGATGGACGACAGTATGGTTTATGTTAGATGTGTAGGTATGGGCATTATTGTCACTACGACGACGGGGCTGCGCGCGTAGGTGAGCGGGAAGTAAATGGGCCGACGAAGTTGGCGAGCGTGGCGCATCATGACGATGAAGCGAAGTGTGGTGATTAGGACTACCGCAATCCTTGCAGGCACCAGTCGATTTACATTCGTTTTCATAATGTGGACCTAAACATTTTCGACATCTTCCTCTAGACTCTATGAAGTCCCAACATCCTTGAATGGGCTGATGATTGTATTTGGGACAAGCTATTAATTTATGTTCGGTCGACCTACAGTAAGGGCAATAAAATTTAGGCTTATGACTGGCTTAAGCTGAGTATGCGTGCTGAACCTGTCGGGGGGGAGAGGGGGGTGCATAGTGTTGGCTATAATGAGATGGAGCTGGGCTGACATGCGGGGTACGCATGGTATGTGCTGAGCGTGAGCGCTGATACGCAGGGCTGATGGGTCTAAAGCGGGGACTGCGTGGAGAACGGGGGGAGGGGGGTTGTTGATGGGAAGGGCCCGCTTGACCTTGAGACTCAGCAGCGTGCGCTAGCGTCGGACATTCTGTCTCGATGCAGCGCGCCTGCTCCTCTAAAAAGGAGATTAAATTGCCTAAAGTGGGCAGAGCATCAGAGGCGCCGTATCTCCTCTCGAATAATGTGCGGAGCTCCCCCTGTAGCTTACCGACTACAATCGAAACAAAAACATAATTACTGTCCATGGGTAAATTTAAATTTATTAGTGCACTTTGAGCGGAGATGAGTGGGGTTAGAAAAGTAGCCCGGATACTCGAGCGTATGTGTATATTGGGCAGACCGAGTATTATATCGACGAACCTGTCGATTAGCACACGACGGTTCTCGTATCGGCGCGTTAATATATCGAGCGCAACACTAGAATTCTCGTTTGTAATTTTTAAATGCGATATCATTGATAATGCCTCCCCCCGACAGACAAGAGAACAGGTAATGCAATTTTACCGCGTCTGACAGCGTCGCCATGTCATCCATCAGACTACGAAAAATTGTGATAAAAGAGGGCCAGTTTTCTACTAAAGAATCGAACTTAGGGAGCTCAATTTTGGGTAGCACGGACGACGAGAGCTGAGGAGAATCCGAAGTATTGGACGGGCTTTCGGCCGCCGTTAAAATGAAATATTAATCCGAAATTGCATTGTCATATTGCGACGTATATAATTTTTCAGTCTCTTGAGACAGGGTTGGGTCATCCAGAATTTCATGGTAAATATTTTCTAACCTTGCCTTTTGATGACTGAAAAATTATATACGTCGCAATATGACCATAGGTCGCTGGTTCAAAACCGGCTCGAAGGACCAGAAAATGTAGGGGGCGAAAGCCCTACGACGATTGTGGAAAGGATATATAATGAAGGAAGACAAAAATGGGTACCTTGGGTTGATGATAATATGCTGGCGGCTGCGTAGGTGGGCTGAGAAGTGCTGATGTCCGTGGTCACACGACACTGTCACCTTGGTCCTTTAGTCTATAATCACTGTAATATTCACTGAGCTGATCACGTCACGGGATATGGCACGGGAGATGAGATTTTCGTATGTTTAACGAGCGCGCGCCGTTCACGGTTCAAGGCGGAAAGTTCTTATATATCACTCGCGTCTAGCGTATGACGTCGTCAGCACAGAGCAAACTCACGCGCTGCAGTGTTGCCAACGTCGCGCTAGAATTTGGCGCGAACATATATTTTAAGCTATTTTCTTACTTTTTTTATGTTTAATTGTAAACAGTTTTTTAGACTATTATTGGAATTCAAATAATTCTAATGCATGCTTGAGCACTTTGTTTTCTTCGTTAGAATCAGTTTTAGAGCATAAGATAAACACAATACTTTTTAAAATACAAAGGGCGGAGAAAAATAATTGCAAAATCAGCAAAAATTGGCGGCCTCGCCCTTATATACTCGGTTCAAGTAAGTAGGTACTCGTAACTCGGTAAGCTCATTATCATTTCAGACGTTGTTTAAGTCACGCTGACTTCAGAAACTTACCACTTTTAAAGACTACTTCCAACTTAACATCTGGTGTATAAAAAATTTCCCCCCACCCCTCTTAGGGGACAAAAGATGGGGTAAGATTTTGTATCAAATGATGAAGTAGAAATACTTTAAATGGCAAAACAACGTTTGCCGTGACAGCTAGTAATATTATATATTTTTAACACTTATGGACTTAGTCGCGAAACACTTTTCTTTTACCTGACATTTCGGTTGCTTTCCAGCTGTGATTTACTTACTATTTGCTGATGTCTTTGTATTACGGTTACATCACTAAAACTTGAGCTGAATTAAATATTTAAGAGAAGGTGTTTATGCCTTCAAACAGTTCAGCTAGAATCGATTTACCGCTTAGCCGTAAGCCAACCTAACTCAAACCTTGCCAAGTGGCAACCTTCAAGGTTTGAGTGAAGCAAGTGCCCCGCATCCTAAATTATTGAGATGATATAAAACGTTTTTGCAGTCAAAGTGATTTAGAAGGATGAGTTAAATATTAAAGTAAGATGTGGGCAGAGAACTTGTGATGCTGAAAAGATCAATACCTCTTTTTGCATTTGAGAGCATACTTAATCTAAAGGTCCCAAATTATAGGTCGGGGAGGCGGATTGATCCAATCGGAATGATCATGGGCCGATCTGACCGGAGTCATGTGGCGAGTCGGGTCGGCTTACGCTCAGTTTGGCCTCCCGACTTAGAATGAGCGCCGATGGGTAAATAGCCAGCGGCGGCGCGCCGACTTTTTGTCGTCGGCGGCGGCGTGCCTCAAATGCGACTTTCATCTGTTTTTAGGGTTCCGTACCCAAAGGGTAAAAACGGGACCCTATCATTTAAGCTTCGTTATCTAAATGAAACAATTAAGCGTGGCTCCTATTACAAAACCCAATTTTCAACATATTTTTGCTCTCTATTGGTACGGAATCCTTCGTGCGTGACACAGCGAACATTTTGTTCTTCCAATGACGACGACAAAGACGCCATGTTGATGCAAGCGTATATTGCTCCTCTACACAATGGACCATCGCTGGCCCATCAAAATATGGCGCATGCGATGGTTATACAATGGTTGCAATGCATCTACACGATGGCCGCATTCAGTTGTGATCTAAACGTCTTTCAAGATGGACATATTGTAAGCATTAGCCATTGCGGCAATGCAAAACGCACATTTTTAAAATTTTTATAACTTCACCAGATAACCTAGACAACACTTTCAACCTTCGTAACACTTTCCCTCCTAATATGAACCTTCCCTGAACTTCTACGAATAATTGTTTCGAGACTAAAATTAGAATAATGATTTATAGTTAATGATGATAATTATGAATGTAATAATAGTATTATATGCTTTCCGTTCTTAAAACAACGCCGAAACTCCCAAACTTGTATCTTTAAAGAGTCAGAAGTTCTCTTAATACCTTCCGAACATTGGTATACCAGATAGGTACACCTCAGTGCAAAATCTTACTTGTTGTTAGCATATTATTATACTTAAAATACTTCCCACGAAATCAACGTCACCACATGTTTTCATATAAATTTTGAGGAGTCCCCTCGATTACTTATGGATCCCTTCATGACGTCACAATTTTTGTGAACATGGTACCAAATTAGGATGATACCCTATAAACCAAAAGAAAAATTTTGATAATTGGTTCACAAACGGCGGAGTAATCATTGATCACAAAACAGACGGATAGACATCGAAGTATCAGTAGGTCCCGTTTTTACCCTTTGGGTACGGAACCCTAGAAACGAACTTAACAGTCATAACACCTCCTTCATTTTGAAAGTCGGGTAAAATTTTAGCCTATGACGTGTATTCTGAAGTATAAGCTATATCATTGTAAAGTTTTATTAAAATCCCTTCAGTAGTTTTTGAGTAAAAGAGTAACAAATATCCATACATCCATAAAAACTTTCGCCGTTAAAATATTGAAATATTTAAAATTCATTCATTATGAGAGTTGAGACTACGTACTCGTCATTTTGAATGAAATTCGAAAAATTCTGCGACGTCCCCACTCGGCCGCGTTCGGGCACTGCAGACTGCAACTGACACTGACGCCATCGGCCTCCGACACCACTACGTCCTCCACATGCGCTGGATCTTCGTGATAGTCCACTATGACGGGCCATCGTGTAGAGGCGCTATTACCGTAACAACGAGTTCGTTCGTACTGAATACTGATTCATTGAATCTTATTCCAGATATGAAAATTGTATTCCAGAGTGGAAGACGCTGGAAGCTGTGTCACAGTCTTAACTTGACTTAGTATTGAATGATTTACTTATTTCGTATTGAAATTATCTTAAATATGCCTTATGATTTAAGATTGCCTATGATTTGAAAAAAAAATCTATCGGCGCGTCGATGCTTTTTCGCGGCGGCGGCGGCGGCGGCGCTGGGAAAAGGCGGCGCCGCCGCCGCCGCGCCGGCGCGGCGTTCATAATATCTAGTTATCTACTCTCCGCACATGAAGTCCTTAAAACGTTTTATGGAACAGGAACTACTGAATTTTATCAGTTGGTAACCTGCATGGTAGCGTTGGGAGGATTGGTCCACATGGCCAATTAAAGGTGTATGACAACTTAATGATACATTTAATTAAAATCAGGGCTCTTCTTACATAATATGAGAAGTTCCTAGTCTTAGGCCATATTTTACACACTCGATGTGAACTGAATATGAAGCATATAACTTCGAACTCATAAAAAGTTGGAAATTATCATTCTGTGTTACCAAGAGGTTTTTCGATGAATCTGTAATAATCTGTGTCTTTGTAAGAGGTCAATTTTATTCTTAATTAACTTGACTAAAAAGGTCAATGACCGCTACCGCCTCGTTTCGTGAAGTACGGTATAGTCAATGCTTCTTTGAGACCTGTGGATGACTTATCAACATAGTCTGGTTACAAGTTTATTTAGTATCGACATTCAGGACCAATCAATGATTCTATATCATAACCACAGAATCGCGCTGATTGGTCAGCCACGTGGTGCAGTCATCTTATTGGTCGTCTTCACACAACAAGGAGTCGAGGCTCTTCTCGCAGATGAAGGCGTACTTGTTCTCGCACCAGAGGTCGTCAAACATGCCGTTGCGGTAGACGGAGCCGCAGAACTCGCCCGTGGTGGAGTTGTTGGGTTCCCCTCCCGAGAACTTCGCGTAACCGGCTTCCTCCAGGGTTTGACCTGGAACACACAAAATAAATTTAAGTATTGCAATTTAATCATTTTGAGAGTTCTCCCATTTAGGTTACAGTGGCTCATACCAGGATACCAGTTCAGCTGAAAGAGTAATGTTTTACTTAGTGCTTATCCCTTTCAGAACTGGCGTGCACAATTGTAGACATATAATATAAATTGAAAAATAAATATTAAACTCGCAACCTTTCCTTTTCAAAACTGTTGTATTCATTTGTTCACATAAATACGCTACCAAACTCAGTACTACTGACGGCATCTCTTAGCGTATTCTAGCAATTTTTTAAACGTTTCGACCAGTACTCGTGAGTGATTTGAACTGTGCAGGTAAGCTCTTTATTTTGTTTCTAAACAATATAAATTAGTGCAAGAAATGGTCTGGAAAAATAATGCGCATATATCTTATATTATATAGATTATGTGCAACGTAATTGTTGTTTATTTTGTTATCATTTTATGTTAGTTATCTAGATTCTTACTTTTGTGCTCAATTGTTCCCATCAGGACTCAACTGAGTTTTTTTTCATTGTGAACGGTTTTTACGAAACAATGTTTTAGTCATATTTTTACTGTTTTACTATTGTATGTTACTAAATTAACTGTGTGCGTTTAATTATAATATTATCTATTTACATTTTCAGCGGAAATAACACCATTATGTTCTCACCGGAGGCGTTACAATAATTGCTAGATGACGGAAATCTTTCTGACATTGTTATCTCCTGATGACGAAGATAATAATGGTGAATCAATTCGTCCAGCACCCTTGCCTGTTAGAGTTGGCATATATTCATTCACCCAAATGATAGCGAATTATTTCCACCAGAGTCTGATGACGAAGAAGGGCCTAGCAACTTGTATGACGGCGTCGCTGATCAGGAACTACAAGATCCAGTCAAATCTGGTAAAATGGCGGAGAATCAACCAGAAATACCTTCCACAGTTATAGAGTCTGATGACGAAGAAGGGCCTAGTGACTTGTATGACGGCGTCGCTGATCAGGAACTACAAGATCCAGTCAAATCTGGTAAAATGGCGGAGAATCAACCAGAAATACCTTCCACAGTTATAGTATTATATAAGATATTTTACAGAACCTAACACCAAAACAAAGGATTTTTAGAATCCTTACCATAAGCCTAACTGGGCACTGCAAGCTCAACAAACACCTAAACAGAATGGGTATTTGTAGCATAACGACTTGCAGATTCTGTGAGGAGGAGGATGAAACACCTATTCACCTTCTCCTCGACTGTCCTGCTCTACTACAGAGCAGGAACAGGCACCTTGGTCGCCACGAATACTCATCCACATAGGAAATTCGTGGCACCAACCCCACCATATCGTTCAATTTATGAGCAGTATTGGGTTGGGGATGATACTCTAGTGCGAAGGAGTCACAATAGATCCTGATGGGTCGCAATGACGTCAGGGCTACAGCGACCTGCCTTCTTTAATAATAATAAAAAACAAAGGATTGCATATTAGAGACACCGATCATGGGTGAACAGTGAATACCATCAGCTTGGCTGGGACTAGGTGTAAAATGGTGGGTTTCAAGGGAAAATCCCGTGTAAAATGCATAAGTGCAAAGTTCATCTATGTCTAACCAAAGACAAGAATTGCTTTCTAGCTTTCCATACCTACATAGATAAGATAATATATGTTTTTTGTCGCTAATTATTATGAGTAGTTCTTACTTTTTTGTACTTGTGTCAGTGACTGATTATGCCAAAAAACTGCCAAATGTTCCTATTATTTCTGTTTACTTCATAAGAAGAATTTAATTATGTTAATTCCTCAGACCAATAAAAAAAGATAGACAGAGCCATCCATGCTACGCGGTGAGGCAGGCAATAGGAAGCCGATACGGCCATAGGAAGCCGGCCGCCCGCCATTCCGGTTTCAACGAGTGACGGCGCATGTCGTTTTCATTTGTGTCAAGAAATATCAAAATATGCCGTCCTGCATCGTTAAATGGTGCAAAAACAATTCTTGTGCTCAAAAGAAACCTTGTGGGATTACGTTTCACAAGTAATTAGTTGAATATTTATGTATTACCACCGAAATATAAATTTAAAATAAAATAACGAATTTAATTTATTAGTTTTAAAAATTGTCTCGGGAGTCTCGGAACACAGAACTTCAACCAGTGCTGCATGCTGGTCGCAAGATATTTTTCCCCATAATAGGGGAAAAATATTATTACGTGCTGTATTATCCTGACAAATGTTTATTTTTAACCTAAAATTCGTTATTCATTTAAAATCTATTAATATAAATAAAATTGGAGTGTCTGTTTGTAGTATTGAAAGATTTTTTTACTATTTGCATATTAATCTGTATACGATACATACTGCATACACCAAACAACATTCTTTACAATTTTTGTCTGTATGTATGTCTGTCTGTCTGTCTGTTCTTAGTTGAAACACATAATTTATTAGATATAGATATTTAAGTATTTACTTTTTTCAGCAATTACTAATGGATGATGATTAACAATCTAGTTTGATAGCAACTTTTGTAGTCATTACTTAGTAGTTTAATAAGACTGCAACAGGATGGGAGTTTGACAATCTGAAACCCTGAGTTGGCAACATTATTTTTTTGCACACAAGCGCACGCCTAGCGTATTTATGCTAGGCGTGACGCACACATTGATCGACAGCGACTTCACGCCATTATCTGTAAATACTCCGTCTTTCTTTTTTTATTGGTCTGAGGTTAATTCATTAAAAAATTCATAATAAAACAGTTTCTAAATAAACATTATTTCATTTCTGAACAACTTGATAAACCTTATTCTTATTATTATGTAGAACGGATGTCCGCATTTGTGCACATTAAGAAAAACTAGTTTTTCTCAAAAAGTTTAAGTCTAAAAATTTTTTTTAACAGTCTCTTTACTATTCTTTAGATGCATGGAATTTTCCAAATCAATCGGATGAAAAAAATTATTCAGGTCTGAAAGGGTTAATTGCTTATGTATGTGAAATACAAGAGCATTATCCCTTTCATTCCCATGACTCAATGTGCTGAATGACTGGCAAGACTGGTGAGAAACAAGACTGAGTTTGAGATGCCCACCCGATCAATGAACTGTCTTTCTGGTCATTCCAAATCTTAGCTAGTATTACCTGTACCAAACTTAGAAACGCATTTTTGTTATTCAAAGGCGAAAAGCGTTAAGCGAACCCAAGGTCGCAGAATTTAGATCCAAGATCATGGAGACAATAGCATAGAATTAGTTTTACTTACCTTCAATAGTCAACCACTCCCCGTGCTCATTCCAGTCGTGGAAGCCGATGAAAGCCACGTCCTTCCAGAAGTGCCCCAGCATCTTACCGCCAGGGTTCTTCGCGAAGATTTCTTTGATCACCTGCAATGATAAGGAAGTGCTTGCTTCCATAGGCACTGGAAATGTGCAGAGTGGTCTAAAGATCAGTTAATTGTTATTATTCATACCCTTAGAAAGCGGTGGATTTTAAAGTATAAACTCTAAACTGAAGTAAGGGACCAGATTTTTAAATAAGCCACCAAACTTTCCAAAATGCTTATTTTAATAAGGGAGCAAACGAGCAAACGGGTCACCTGATGCAAAGAAATTACCGTCGCCAATGGACACTCGTAACATTGGAAGAGCTACAGGTGCATTGGCGGCCTTTTAAGAGGGAATACTCTCTCCTCTTGAAGGTTTGCTGGTCGTATTGGTTCGGAAATACTGCTGGTGACAGTTCGTTCCAGAGTTATGCTTTGAGAATATAAACTTATCAGCACGTTTATCATCTCAATCCTCCTATTTCATCCTCTATCAATCCTCTTTTCGATCTCACCAAAGGTTTCATACACTAGGGCACTCACTTGGGCCTCAGTCTCGCTGTTGATGATGGCGAGGTGGCCGCCCTCGGCCGTGCAGGCCATGTAGGCCCGGGACCAGGTGCGAGGGACGCGGTGGAACTTGTAGCAGCTGCCGGTGCGAAGGTCCATCGTATAGTCTGTGACGTAAAACACAAATAATATTTATAGTCTGTTACACGACGTATTGTACAGTGTAACAAAACTATGTAATAATATTACTTTAGTGTGTGTATGTGTTCTTGGTAGAAAATTCACTGTGAAAGTAGCAGCGCTGAAAGATAAAAATCTTTGTGTGATTTGTATGGGCAAGCGCCTCAACGCGTCACGAGTTTTCCCATACAAAAATAAAAAAAAATTCTTTCGGTGCCGCTACTTTTACAGTGAACTCAATACACGGGACTCATACACACCCTAAAGTATTATCACTTAGTTTTGTTACACTCTGTATATTAGAAACATCATAATCAAATCAGCAGCTTAAGCGTTACTGTGGGACAAACGTGGAAAGTGGTAGTAAGTAATTCTTTTACACAAAAACTTTTGCTTCTGAACGAATTTCAAAGTTTGATTGGGTGAGATGTTCTTAACTTCTTAGTTCTTACCGTCATATTCGTTGCATCGGAACCGTTTATCGCGAAATCCAAACATCCTCCATCCCCAAAACTATAAAATTGTCCCTAAATTTTTTCAGTTTTGTTTCATGATAGGATTTAATATGCAGGTAACAAATATCCTCCATTCATTCTCCAAATGCCAAAAGCCAGTAACCACATACAATTATCTATAGTCCCGCAGCCGTTCACGACCATGTCGGGCGTGTTCTTCTTGTAGCACAGGTACGGCAGGGTCTCGGCGCAGCTGATGTCGGCCAACTCCCCCTGTGACGTCATCAGCAGGCAGCTCTCCTCGTCCTTGTCGTTGTTGGGTTCGTTGGCTACCCACTTGTGGGGGATCTTCCAAAGGGGAATTCCTGGAAGCAAGCCTGAAGATTCAGTCTAAACTCAAGCTCATTGCACCATCGAAGACATTGATTCACAGGCAGTTGATGGACCGAATAACCTACGTAGGTTCGCTCTCTGCCTATAAAACAACTTCCCTGATAGTACTTAATGTGGTATAATATGTCGCGTCCACTTCAGAAACCTTTGTAGTGTGATTTATGGTCGATTTACACGGGTGTCTAACGGGTCGATTTTAGTCACCCGGCAAGTCACCAGTTGAATCGCCTGTCCAGTGTCCAAGTCGAATCGCCACCCCATTTATACATTCTACAAAAATCGCCTGTGACTAGTGCCGACAAACTATCAATTTACAGCAAGCCATCGTTTGCACGGTCGATTTCAGTCACCAGCCACATGCGGCCATTGGCCGCACGACTTTGGGGCTTGCGGCTTTAGCCGCAAGCGGCGTAGTCGAATTGCCATTCAGACGGGTCGATTTTCGCCGTGCGGCGTAAATCGTGCGGCTGTCACCCGTGTAAATCGACCATTGGGATCATGCTCTGTTTGATCGGCTACAAACTATCACTGTAAATCATGATTCATGTACGCATGAAGAGTTTCTGTCATTTATTAAAACTTTTCTTAAATGATGTGTAACTGCAAAATATTTTATCACGCGAATTGATTATTTATTTATATCTGTGTAATATTAATTAGAGTTTCGGATTAACCCACAATTGTATATTATATTATGGTAAAGTGATATCATCAGCAGGTCATGAGTTATCAGATACATGAATGCTGTAGTTAAATAAGGAAAACTGATATTATCTATTTTCCTGGTTTTTTTTTCCTCTAATCGCCAATCCGGTATTTTATCGCCACACAACAGAGTATTTTGAATATCCATAATTAAATGCGAAAGTGTGTATGTTTATCTCTCTGTCTGTCTGTCTGTTACCTCTTCACGGCCAAACCGCTGAAGCAACTTTGCTGAAATAGTATACTACAGCCTACAGGGGTTCTCAATCTTTTTCAGCCTGCGGCGCACTTA
The DNA here is from genome assembly GCA_905333045.1 of Lysandra bellargus. Taxonomy (NCBI): domain Eukaryota; kingdom Metazoa; phylum Arthropoda; class Insecta; order Lepidoptera; family Lycaenidae; genus Lysandra; species Lysandra bellargus. The sequence goes on along the minus strand of HG995363.1, from coordinate 7,046,756 downwards.
CAAGTCTCAATATTTTGTCACGGCGCCCTACTCTACCTAGCAATAATAAACAAGTATTTAAATCAGCTGCCTGTTTCGTATAATAATTCATATAATAATTTTATTATAATATTTGTGGTTTTGGATAATAGTAATAGCTCCCACACCGGTTTCGGTGACGGTGGCCGGTTTCATTGAAACCAGGCCAGCTACGCAGGAGTAATTTTGTAGTGCCCAAGTGTGTGTGCAGTACACAAGAGCACTCTCTATTCCTTTACTCTCATAACCCAGTGGGACGGAAGACCCACACGACTGGCGAGAGATCAGGCGCAGGACCGACTATTTACATGAACATCCGACGCATGGATCATCTTACTTGTCAGACAATCAGGTGATCAGCCTGCATTATCCTAACCAAACTTGGAAATAACATGTTTCCAATGCGGGAATCGAACCCACGACCTCCGAGTCGAGTGTAAGGGGAGCGCCCTATGAGAGATGAATTAAAAATGTTTATTTTCGGACTTCATTTATTCGTGTTCATTTTAGGTGTATACTACACAGGTATATTATATAGGTGCCGGCAGGGCGACAAGCCCTTACGGAATCTTATATGAGACTAACTAAGTAGTAACTAAAGGGGCACCTGACACGTATGTGCCAATGATGCACACACACACAACATAATTATTGCGTATGTGCATAACTGCACATGCTGCACGTTACAAGCCGAGCTCTGAACCACTGGACCACCGACATATTTGGCATCAGAGAGTTGATCTTTATCTTGTCAATCTAAAATAAGTCATTTTGGATATCGTTACCAAAAATATTGTGACCTCCTAATCTAACGGAGGCGTTTTAGATAATGATGGAGGGTCAACTCACGGCGGCGCCCCTCTTGCCTTTCCACGGCGCACCAGGGCGCCGCGGCGCGGCGGACAGCTCGGGAGCCCCTGGTATACTATATACTTTGAGTCCCGGAAAAGGACATAGGGTACTTTTGTCCCGGAAAATGTACGGTTCCACAGTAATCAGGGCGAGCGTAGCGAGCCCTAGTATATCCCAGAACCTGAGCACTTTTTGGTACACTTTACGGAAAAACTATCACGCCTATGGATTTGTGTTTTAAGTTTGAGGGCCTGTTTCATCGCTTCCTGATAAGGTGCCCGATAAGCTTATTTGACAGATTCTCCATACTCTATGTGTCAAGTTAAGTGGTGGATAGTCTTATCAGGAAGCGGTGAAACAGGCCCTTAACTTAGTAATTTTTATTTATATGTAGATATATTGTGTTGTCTCGTTCAGTCAAGGTTTGGATACTATTAAAATATAAAAAACTACTTTAAAGATTATTACCACGCATAAAAACGACGCGAGCCCTCACAAAGATCGGCTTTTAGCTAGTATTAATAATAATTGGTCGGAGGTTAAAAATATTAATTTGTCAGTGTTCATAAAATATATTATTATCAGCTGCAACTATTAAGAAAACGTAGGCGCTCGAAAAACTATCTGGAGGCTATCAAAATATAATGATTATTATTATAGCGTAGCAAGCCTTTAAGTTCCCGCATCTTTACTCTTATTCCCTGGCGAAATTTTTATGCCCTTTAAGAGATTTTCATTACTAGGGCGACGCTAGGCGACCGCCCAGGCACGGCCTGAAATGAGGCGCCGAAGGCAAACCAAAAGTGGCGCCCCTTTTTTAAAACTACATACTATAGATACCCTGGGTGCCGAAGAAATTTCGTCCAGGGCGCTGGTATTACTAAAAACACCACTGACTGATAATAATACCTTCAACTGAGTGGAAGTCTCCTCGTGAGAAGGTAGCGTGTATGCCGGTGAAGACGCCGCAGTTGTCGCCCGCGGGGATCAGCCCCCGAAGTGCTGTCTTCAGCTCCTCCGTCAGCGGTGACGCCAATTTCGCTCCTAGAATCATAAAAATTACATTATCAAAAGTATGTAACAGTATATAACCTTAAGGTTCTCCCTCACCGGGAGCATTCGCTTGTAATGTAACGTTACAGAGTCGAACATTACATCAGTGAGTGAGTAGAACCGAGCATTAAAATGTGCACCTTGTAATGATAAAATGTGTGATATCTTGATAAACTTGTAACATCAATGCTACGTGACAGTGAAGTCAACTTCGAATGTTACATTACACGCGTCTCGTCAGTCAGGATTAGTATTGTAGTGTAATGCTCAAAGTCGAATCTTTAGTGTTATATTACACGTGAAATGTAATGCTCAAAAACGAATCTATCACTTATATTACATTAGAAGTGAATGCTCGCGCTGAGGGAGCACCTTTATGTGTCAAGATGCAAATTTTGAATGGTAAGCAAAATTGTTGCCCTATATCCATTACAAAGTTTCATTATAATCAGAACGAGTAAAATAATAATAATAATAATTTATTTATTTCAAATCATAATAATATGTAACATTCAAAAGCTTATACACTGTTTAGTTAATTTCAGTACAAATTCAGTAGTTAGCGTTGGGAGCTGTACTAGTTAAAACTGTGACACAGCTCCCAGCATCTTCCACTCTGGAATACTATTTCAATTTGCATAGGTTTATTTACTAAAATTTAAAAATTGAATATAACAGCGTATTTATTCGCAAGAAGTGTTGAGATACAACGATTTTAATGGGTCATGTACCTAAATATTAAATATATTTTGTAATGCTTTGTAAAAATGTAGATTTCCTAAAAGACAAAAATATTTTGCACATTGAAGTTGCTGGTAATATAAACAGTTTAAACTGAATTGTTCTGATAGGTTAATTAACCATCCACTAATCAGTGCATATTTTTATCAAATAACTGAAATTATCATTGACGCTCCAAGGTCATAAAAAGTGGGCGGTGGATGTTACTAATACAGATGTTTGATATAATTCATATTTTTACTAACTTTGTTATCATAGTTTCAAATTTCAATATATAATATACATGAAAATTAATTTAATAGAGTAGTTAAAGTACTGCGCCGATGAGTTTTTGACGTAGAGGGTTCTTTTCTTGTTAGTTTATTAATATAAAAGAAGTATTAATATTATGAAGAGGTAAGTACCTATTTCAGAAGTATTCGGAATTCGGCTACCCACAATTTTAATTGTGAAGTACAATTATACAATCACAATCATAATCATTTATTTGCAAAGCATGTTGTTTGCAAAGATCTTATAGTTATATTATACAGTATCAAACACTCTGCTTTTGAAGCATGCAAAAATTAATATAAATATAATTACGCTGTTGCCTGTTGGCTGAACTAATAAAATGAAATGTAATTTATAAGAACTTGAAATAAAACTGTAAATAGAAAATATGTAAGTACGTCTATGTTCTAAAATATTAGCTTAAGGCGAAGACAGCTGCCAATTCGACATCTTTGTGCAGTTTTCTAGACGTATATAATATTTTATTGATTGGCACAAAAAAATATATGTGATGATTATAATATTTGAAAAAGCTTCTTTATTTTAAATAATAAAATAATGTATTCCTACTGGATGAAAAAAATATCAAAGTCACATCTTCCAGGAACCTTAAACAGTTCTAACAGTTGGCAGTTGTCAGCGCCTTAAGAATGGGCAGTAATACAGATATACAAAATAGACTAAGAAAGAATGTAATATGAAATGGAACGTACTGTATAAAAAATGTTAAATGAATGACTAATTAACGAAAATAACAAGAAAATGTAAATTATTACAAAGTATGTAAAACGACTGTAACCTAAATTGTGTAGCACTTTTTAAACAACTACAATGTAGCAAACAATAAAAGTAAAAATCTACCTGTATACTTAAGGCGCTATATTGAAAAAACTGTCTTTTTTGACGTAATACTATAGGACCCTCAGAAATGTTACAAATCTAATGTAACGAGATATACATATCTTCATAGCCTTATCTAGGTTTGACAAGAACTAGGTTCTAGAAACACGATTAATGTATTTTGCCTCGATATATTTAATTTTAGAAATCACCTCTTAAAAATACGAAATTTGAAGATTATTTTTAAACGAAAATAGATGACGTATTGTAGGAAATTATTAGTCTAATTAATAGACACCTTTGCAACTCAAAATCGTATAGAAGCATTTCATTCATAGAAGCATATAATTACTTTTTGTCGCATGTTTTCCGAGCGAGCCGATAGCTTCTGGCCGCAGCGTATTCACGACTTTATAGTGCTGGGGTCACCAAATGGCGGACCGCCCACCCATTGTATGCGGACCAAACAATATTTTCGAAAATGATTTTCGTTAATAACAAAAAATTAAAACCGACTTCCAAGGTAAAACAATAATAACATCCTTATAATATGAACTAAAAAGTATTAAATAATTATTCCTATCTAATAGTGCCTTTTTCCGAATTCGGCTAAAACTCAACTATTTCTGTACTCAATCTTCATCATTTTGAAGTCGGTACCAGATGAATCTTCTGTTCTCTGACAGAATACTTGAAACTTTTGGAACTGGCACCGACTTCAAAATTATGAAGATTGAGTACAGAAATAGTTGAGTTTTAGCCGAATTCGGAAAAAGGCACTATTAGATAGGAATAATTATTTAATACTTTTTAGTTCATATTATAAGGATGTTATTATTGTTTTACCTTGGAAGTCGGTTTTAATTTTTTGTTAAAAATAATAATTTCACTCTTTTTAGTTACCAGAGTAAACCATCGCGTACTATAAGTAGAATAATACACCTGTATAATATTATTCTGCGTATCTTATTACAGTCACACTTACAAAATATAATATCAGCTGCAGCGTGCAGATAATTTTAAACAATACATTTAAAAAAAATCGAAGTGAACACGTGACGTGACGTGCTAAGTAGCCGGTCACCGGACTAGTTTCAACTTTCAATAGTACTGGCACTCGCTCGACTTGTCGCACGTGACGCGGACGCAGCGCACATAGTCCCTACCCGGCCCGCGCCGCCGCGCCGCCCGCGCCCGCTTGACAGCCCTGCGGCCCTGGCAGATTGAAGTGAGACTGCAGAGAGTGTTATTGTATTATGAACGCTAAACGCAATGCAAAAGGTTGAAATTAGGTTGTTTTCCAGAATATCTCGGCGAAGTGAGACAGAATGTTACATTATCGAAGCAGCTTTAACTTCTTAGAAGTAATGTCAAATGTGTGCCTTATGCTCTGGAGATAAGATTGAATTTGGTGACATTGGTAACCCTGACATGGTAATGATGATGATGATGATGAATGTAATTTGCATAGTAGCATATGCTTTCAGTTCTTAAAACAGCGCCTAAACTCCCAAACTTGTATCTATAAGGAATCCAGAGTTCTCTTAGTAGCTTCGGAACCATAGTATACCTGGGTGCAAAATTTTGCGTTTTGGTAGCATATGCTTAGGATACTTCTCATAAAACCAAAATCACCATATGTTTCCATATAAATTTCGAGGAGTTCCCTTGATTACTCATGGATCCCATCATCAGGTCACCACTTTTGTGAACATGGTACCAAATTGGAGTGAAACCTAATACAACACAACAAAAATTTCGAAAATCGGTTCACAAACGGCGGAGTAATCGTTGAACATACAAAAAAAAAAAAAAAAAAATATCCACAGCCGAACATATAACCTCCTCGTTTTTTGGAAGTCGGTTAAAAATAGATTTCGGCCTCGACATACTGATGAACTCTCCACGATTTAATGTAAAACATCAGAGAGATAATTATTAGCTACAAAATTTTTCACTTTTCTCATTGATGTGTTCGCTTTGTAATTCACGCAATTACCTAATTTAATAAATATTTATTTATACAATGTGCGGACCGTGAAGGTCATTTCATTTCTAAAAATGGACCCCGAGCGAAACTAATTGGTGATCCCTGTAATAGTGTATAAAATTGCCCTTGCGGTATAATTTATTTTCGATATATCGCCTTAATATGTACGGGGGAACAAGAATTAAAAATAATAATAATTTTCTGGTTATACTTCTCGCCATGCTAGTTTGCGAACTAGTGGTAAATAGTGTAGACTTATAACGGGATCCAATCCGGCGCTGGATTGCATCTTGGAATTGGAATAATGTAAACCGGACATTAACATTTAAAAAAACCGGCCAAGTGCGTGTCTGGCCACGCGCAATATAGGGTTCCGTAGTACCGCAAGTTTTTTAAAATTTTTGTACAAATGAATGTAACGTATTTTACACTAATTACAACATCAACTCAGTTACTTTCAAAGGAATTTGAACGAAAAGTTCCTTTATACTTCGCCGAATATTTTTTTTTGTCGATCGACTATTACTTTACTCATTTTTTACTCAATAACTTACGAAGTCTTCTTAGCCGTGATAGTTTTCCTTTTAAATTCAGCATATTTCCTACTCCTGTGAATTTTTTCACGTTTCCAGAAGCAACCGTTTAGCTGGTGGAAGGGGGGGGGGGGGGGGGGCACTGGACTTTAACGATTTTTTCCACTTTAAAACTTAATATTTCACAAACGGGTCCCTAAATCGGAAAATGATCTATAATACTCATAATATTTTTAAAAAACCTATCCAACGACATCCCACACGATGGGGTGGACGCGAAAAAAATTTTCATCCCCGTTTGATGTGTAGGGAACAACTGTATGTACATTCATGCCAAATTACAGCTTTGTAGGTCCTATAGTCTCTGAGCAAAACCGCGGACAGACAGACAGACAGACGGACAGACGGACGGACAGACCGAAACTATAAGGGTTCCTTATTGACTACGGAACCCTAAAAATTGGAACTTCAAATGAAAAAAAACGAGTGTGCTGTAGACCACACAACTGAAGTAAAACTTCTTGAGCTCCATCAAGGAGAAGATGTGCGCACGCGCCTCCCCGTTTGCCTCACCCGATCACACTTTTCGTAACTGCACTCTCGTCACGCATTTGCCAGCTTACTCCCGAAGTCAAACGTGCGTAAAGAAGTTTTACTATATTTTAGGGGGTATAAGGTAGCCCCAAAACCCTTTCGGGTATGTTTACCTTCCAAATGGCATCGCAGTCTCGCCTCGCGCCAGTTCGCCGGCACCTCGTGGTACTTGATCCAGCCGTCGACCGCCGGCACGTGCTTGTAGTCGCATCTGAACCGCTTGCCGTCTGCAGCATGGAATATACAAAGTATTAAAGAATGCCTTGTCGATCAACACGGCAAGCGACCGACAAAAAGTCAAATAAAATGCCACTTTATGACATATAGCCTATAATAATATAGGTAACACCTCCGTGATCCAGTGGTTTAGACCGCAGCTCTTGACTTGGAGGGGGTTCAATTCTCGCGTTGGAAACATGCTATTTCCAAGTTTGGTTAAGACAATGGAGGCTGAACACTTGTCTGATAAATAAGATGATCTGTGCGTCGTCGGATGGGCATGTAAAAAGTCAGTTCTGCGCCTGATCTCTCGCCAGTCGTGTCGGTCATCCGCCCCACTAGGTTATGAGAATAAAGGAATATAGAGTGTTATTGTGTACTGCGCACACACTTGGGCACTATAAAATTACTCCTACGTAACTGGCCTGATTTCAATGAAACCGGCCACCGTGACCGAAACCGGTGTGGGAATTATTATTATTGTTTTAGGTTTCATTTTGCTCCTCGCCACTACAAAGCTGCGGTGGCATGGATCGCTAGACCAATGTCAGTAGAAAATTAAACCGAAAACCCAATAAAGTGGCAATTTTATGTGAATTTTTGTCGGTCGCGATCGTTTGGTCGGGCTCCTGTCTTGCGAGTTGTTACCCGCGCGCGGATCTGGTTCGCAGGCGTGTGGCAAAATGCTCCTGGTCGCACGCCTGTTGCCATCATTCCAGGTAAACGTATAGACGTTTACCTGGAACGCTGGCATTCATTATTAGTATTTCATAGGAAATCCTGGGTGCAGGGCAACTTTCGTGGCCGCGGATCCGCGCGGGGGCCATGACACGCATGACAGAAAAGCGTATTTAGAACGCTAGCGAAAAATAAGCTAAATGAACCTCTAAATCAGTGGTCCCCAACCTTTTTTTCATACGGGCCACAAACATATTATTTTGATCTTAATGTCACAGTCAGCAATAAAAATATTTTGGGTTAAAAAAAACGTTCTTCAAAATTAACGCTTTAAAACAATTTCACGACTTTCACGACGACTTTACAATAATTTGCCGATGGGCGTGAATTTCAAAATTTGCTCTCTTTAAGGGTTCCTAATGATGATTAAATAGATCATGTATCTGAAAGACCATTGTTTTTCAAGATTAGAGATTTTTTATTCTCATAGAAAAATATATTTTGAGCATATTTAAGAATGGTGGTCCTGGTCTGAGCCACGCCCTATTGAGGCATGGTTTATTATTTATTTTTATTGAAAATGAATTTATAATATTACAGTGTTAGCTTCTCTATACGTCCTCATTATATTTAGACTTAATAAAAAAGTGAATTTTGTAAATATATTTATAGATATTAGGATAAAATTGTTAGGTGTGCATCCATTGTCTGATTGCCATAACGCAAGTTTTTACTTAGCATGGGATTAGACGGCGTGATGTACACTGCCTGCTTTGAACTATTGTATATTATTATGTGTGTTTTATAAAGAATATGAATTTGAATTAATAAATATAACTCACAAAGGCAAGCGATGGTACTCAGCAAGTAGAACACGACAGCTTTCATTTTCACTCCTAGTGTACTATGTGACACTGAGCGAGTAGTTTATATGCCAGCTGTTTAGAGTTTACTAATCAAGTGGTCTCGTTCAGTCGATAGACAGGGGCGGATTAACGTAGCACATGTAGTTAGTGCTATGGGCCCCAAGCTTTGGTTCCCCGTGCTCCAACGGCTCCCGGTCTGCGACTCGGGAGTAGTGCCCAAATATTTTGAAATGCCTTAAAAAGTTTTATAGTAATTTCGTTTTCATACTTCTAGTAGGTAGTACACATTAAAAACAAAATGAAAAGTTTTTTTTAGAGCTAAGCCGTTAGCTTGAGAATTGGAAGTAAAACCAGCAGATTTTGTGACATAGAAACACTGACAGATTTCGGGGATAGAATGACAGATTTACTTTGTTACTTGCCACTGTCTATTCCTCCGTAGACAGAAACCCTTATTATATGGTCGCTGTTAAAAGCATTTGTGTATCAGCTCATAAAAAAATGTCTGCATTCATAATTCAGTACGTAATTTTTTGTGGGATCATACACATAATCAGCGTCAAATTTATAGGTACGCGTATAATTAATGACCCCATCACAGAATGTGCTAGGGGCGCCGCGTTGTGATTACGCCACTGCTATTAGATAAGTTTTATACAAATTGGGGCTGTGATAAGCTCGGTGGTCACGGATCATATTATATTAATTGCTTTTGATTTACAATATATATTTTATAATGATAAAAATTTTAAAAATCGGAATTATTTCACTGTTCGTTTTTTTGCATCAAGAAATATATCATCTATAAACTTTATAGTGAACTGTGAAGTTTTTATTCGTACAAACATTATTTATTATTTATACGCACGGGTATAAAATATATAGCCACTGAAAAAATGATTAAAATCGATAGCCTATGATCCTTCACGTGATAACATAGAAATTGCTGCAGTAGTTCGCGAGATAAGCCTTTCCCAATAATTTCCACCGTTTTTTCCATATTCTTCTTTTAGTCTTAGCGGGATAAAATATAGCCTATAGCCTTCCTCAATAAATGGGCTATCTAACACTGCAAGAATTTTTCAAATCAGAGCAGTATTTCCTGAGATTAGCGCGTTCAAGTTAGCCCTTTCAAATAATTTTCCCCGTTTTTTCCACATTTTCCTCTATTTCTTCGCTCCTATTAGCCTTAGCGTGATAAAAATATAGCATATAACCTTTCTCGATAAATGGGCTATCTAACACTGAAAGAATCATCAAAATCCTTTGCGTAGTTTTAAAGATTAAAGGGAACAAAAGGACATGAGGGAAAAAAGCACTTTGTTTTATAATATGTATAGATAGATTATGTTAACAATATAATGTGTCCACCAAAATATAATACAATTAAAATTACAATCTAAATATATAAAACTCAAAGGTGACTGACTGACATGGTGATCTATCAACGCACAGCCCAAACCACTGAACGGATCGGGCTGAAATTTGGCGTGCAGGTAGATGTCATGACATAGGCCGGATGCCTATGTCATGACATCTTTAAAAGGATTTTGATCAATTCTACCCCCAAGGGGTTAAAATAGGGGGTGAAAGTTTGTACGTATAATACTTCTAAACGCGAGCGAAGCCGCGGGCATAAGCTCGTAAAATATAATATTACTAAAATATAAAACAAGGGGAAAAAAGAAAGACTATTATATATAAAAAACTAAATCTAAGTCGGAGGCTGCGGGCAATGTACCCAACCCAAGAGGCTGGCAGCATTACCTCGCTGTATCGCAAGACTGGTACGTTGGCCGAGGTAAGCGCCCGCGCCAGCTCTGGGATCGTTGGTTTTCTCAACCAGTCTTTGGGATAACTCTTTCACAATCGTTAAAATAACTTTATAGTTATTTTAGTGATTGTGAATTCTGCCAAAGTTAACAATCACACGAATATCAGCCAAAAGCTTGTAACTTTTTTTTAACGGGCAAAAGGCCCACCACACATTCCCACCACTGCAACTCCTGTGTCGCCAGGATCAACAGTGATAACCAACCACGAAAACCCTTTGATATGATCTCAGGGATGCCCGAGGGACAAGCTAAATCTGTCTTGGGACCCGCAACGAAATTAATCAGAGGAAATGTAGGAGGAGTGGGAGATATCCGATTTCCCACCCCAAGCAAAGCAGGAGACAGCCAAATTGTAAAAACATTGATGTCCGAACAAAAGGGAAAGCACCATGGGAAAAAAATTAAGTTATACTTAATACGATATGCCTACTTCACTGATATCTATTATACAACTTGTATAATGGAGGTCAGTGGCCTACTTCATAAACTAAAAAAATGACATTTATTTATAATGGCAAACTTGTGTTCGATTGTATCCAATAGTATTTATGACAAAAACGTTTGAAAGCACGGAAATTCTTTGCGCTGCCTACGAGGTCATCGTAGTATACGACCCCAGAGACACATTAGAGGCTGTTTATCAGATCGGTTCTTTCCTCATGCCAGATACCACACTCCCAGAGTATGTGATGAGCAGTTTGTTCTTGCGGGCTGCGAGGAGATGGAACTAACTTGAAACCATGAATTTTAGCTTTAAAATTGCCGTGACCAGTTAGGAATTGTGCGACGCAATGATCTATTTCTATCCAATGCATGGCAAGTCGTTTACGAACCGAAGGAAAGAAATTGTACAGGTGACGACCTTTGATCGAGTTATTCCACCGATGCTGCCACTCGGATATAAGATTTTGTAGTGTAATGTCTAGTGGTTCAAATAATCTATTCACTTTATTTCTGTCTCTCATGCTTAAGAAACCTGGGGTCGTAATTTTTTTATTATTGTAATATAAAGCAGCTCGGCGCTGTATTTCTAAGTCTACAGGCAAAACACCTGACAGGACAGGAAGTGCTTCAGTACTGACCGTTCTATATGCCTTACATAGGAATATTAATGCGAGACGTTGGCTTTGTAAAAGTTTACGCCGGGCTGCGCCAATCGTAGCCCTATCTGCCCAGACCGGTGAGCCATAGCATATTCTGCCTAAGTACGTGGCTGTATATATAGTTTTTAACGTTTTGAACGAGAGACTCCATGTAGATGTTGATATTTTAGTGAAACTATAGAAATTTATTTTTGCTTTCTCACCCGTTTGTATGATATGTTCTAAGAATGTGAATTTATTTTCCAAAATCAGTCCAAGATACCATAGTGACTGTTTACGTTTGACACTTGTTTCGTTAAGTTTAATGCGAGGAGTTTATATAAAAGAGCCTTTTAAAAGAATTTGATAAGTTTTGTGTGCCGCAAATTCCAAACGATTTCTGTGACCCCAACTTGTAATTACGCTTAGGCACTTGTTAGCTTTGTTCTCTATTTCAGTTCGCATCTTTCCTTCAACAAGGAGGAACCCGTCGTCAGCATAGCCTACCAGATAACAGAGAGTAATAATAAAGTTTGTAACTTGGTAACATGTTTGTTATTTCATTACGTATTCAGAAAAGATTTGATCGGCATAGTAGTATTTTAACTAAATAGGGAAAATTACGCAAAGGCAACAGAGGGCGCTACTAGCACATACAGTAAATAATACGACCAAAATCCGACACACCCACATGTCATATGAAAATATTATAGACTACAGAAACGTTGTCAGACGTCGTACAAAACTGTTTGTTTACTGTCTACGCTGGTGCTGATCTAGCGAGAAAACATTCCAGTAATATATTTAGAGCGTTAAGAAGTATTATTATTTACAAACTTTAATCCCCTTGGGGGTAGAATTGATCAAAATCCTTTCAAAGATGTCATGACATAGGCATCCGGCCTGTATAATTATCTAAGGTGACTAAGACTAAACTGACTGAGACTAAACTCAAAGGTGACTGACTGACATGGTGATCTATCAACGCACAGCCCAAACCAATGGACGGATCAGGCTGAAATTTGGCATACAGGTAGATGTCATGACAATGACAATGACATCTACCTGCATGCCAAATTTCAGCCCGATCCGTCCAGTGGTTTGGGCTGTGCGTTGATAGATCACCATGTCAGTCAGTCACCTTTGAGTTTAGTCTCAGTCAGTTTAGTCTTAGTCACCTTAGATAATTATACAGACAGCCTATGTTTTACTCAAAAAGGTACAGGTTGAAATTACTAATTATATTATCAATAACTACCTCCATTATTGAAAATAATAATAAAAATTTGCGATTCTATATTATAATCCTTAGAGACTTTTATTTTAGAATACTGTAGCCGTCTAATAAATCAAAAATTTTAAAGGGTAGAACAGCAACACTGGAAAATGACGTTGCTATTTTATTTACACAGGCAATAGTTTTTGTAGCGAGTTATATTATATTTTCACGAATATTATGTAACATCTTAGACGTACCTGAATAAAAAAATCATATAACAAATATAAATTTTATTTTAAAGTAAAACAAGCAGGTTTTACTTATATTTTGTAATAAATAAATTATTATTGGTTTCATCAAATCTTAACTAGATGGAGCTAGTAATCTCATATCGTTAGGTCTGACTAATTAAATGCTATTTGATTTAAGTCGCTTTTAAGTCTCATGTCTTAATGTCTTTAGGCCCTTGTGATGGCTTAGATATTCGAATCAAACGCATTTAGTAATAAATATTTAGTTGTTGGAACTTAGAATAAGTACAAGAAACACTTTTTCTAACTTGAAAAGTAACAGTACATTCAATATAATTTATAAAAGCAGCGAGCACAGCTAGCGTATTGTTTCAATACCCACTTGCACTGTAAGAAGCTGAAATTTAAAATTGTAACAAAATATAATATTATTACTTAATTAAGTATTAACCCATCAAGCCCCATAAGGATACCGGTGACCGCGACAAAAATAGAATAACAATAGATTTCCAAGAATTCCAAGAATCCGTGATAGAAGGATTAAATAAGTATAGTAAACAAGTGTGTATTTATTATTGTGAAACATAAATTTCCACCAAGAAATTATAGTATATTCAATACCATGTACAAACTCATTTATTCGATCATTAAGCCTTCAAGAAAAAACTGTATCCTATTTAATAGGTACTATAGCATTTGCGACTCTTCAGGTGTTAGGGACGAAGATATTATCGACAACATCAGGCGATTTGCTTGCTCGTTTTCCGAAGTTTTAATATTTATAACAGTGATCATAACAATTATTTATGAACTACGTATAACGTAGCACTGCTACGAACGTAGAGCGTATAGAACTTGCTACGCAATGTAGCACTTCTACATGAAGTCTATTATTAGGTATATATCACATAATTACTTTATCGGAAAAAAATTAACAAGAAATGTTAAACACCCACTACTAGCTTTTTATTTTTTTAATCTGATATTAAAATAATAATAATTTTGCGCCAAGATTCCTTTATCGTACGGGAACAACACATTTTTCTGGGACACAAAATATCCTAAGTATGTCCTTTCCCGAGACTCAAAGTATCTCCGTACCAAATTTTAGCATAATCGGTTCAGCGTTTAGGGCGTAAAGAGGTAACAGACAGACAAATTTTAGCATTAATTATTCATACTAATATTATAAATGGGAAAGTGTGTCTGTCTGTCTGTTACCTCTTCACTTAACTAAAGTAGGCCGCTGAACCGATTTTGCTCAAACCTGGTATGGAGATACTTTGAGTTCCGGGAATGTGCATCTAGGATACTTTTTATCCTGGAAAAATGTACTGTTCTCACGGTCACGCGATAAACTAATTTTTGCGCAACGGAGTTCATAATAATATAGTAATCAACAAAATAATAAACGTTATCATAATATAGTAATACCTATTCTAAGTATGGTTTTATTTTGCGTGAAAATCAATGTTTCATTAGTAAATAAATGGATATAAAGTTTTAAAGCAATTACTATTGGGTTTAGCATATTAAATCACAATTTTAAGCTTACTTACGAAGTCATTTTAAAATAATTATTTTACAAATAGTCGACAAGGGAGGAAACTATTAATAACACCATTAAGGACTATTCCCACTGGACATGCCCGGTATTACCGGTTATAATAACCGGGTAGCGACCCGGTTCTGTAAGAAACACCAATAAGCTTATAATGTAGCCCGTAGATTACAGAAGTTATCGCGCGTTTTTGTGTTTTTTTTAAATATTATTATGGCCACATTAATATAATAATAATAATCATTTATTTCGGACATTATTCATCCATAAGTGTTAGTAATAACTATGATAAATAAAGTTAGTAACAATTTTTCTTAGGGCCTGTTTAACCACTTCCTGATAAGGCTATCCACCACTTAACTTGACAGATGGAGTATGGAGAATCTGTCAAATAAGCCTATCCGGCATCTTATCAGGAAGTGGTGAAACAGGCCCTTAGACTAATACAGTAAATAATTTTTAATGTAGCGTTATATTTCAAGATGCCAAATAATTTTGTTTATTAGATAATAATGCTACTGCCTGTCCAAGTTAAGAAAATGTATTTTTTTGTTTTTTGCGAACAGAGCTAGTCGCATCGCATAAGTTCATAATATTTAATATTGTTACGTGCTAGGGTTCGTAGGATTCGGAGAGAAAGACCTGGTGACTCTCTTGAAGACTTTATTCACAAACACTAGCTCACACAAATCACTAAATCCAAACACTAAGCACTAGATCCAAATCACTGAGCACTATCACTGTCCTAGGTCGTAGCCGAGTCTTAGGTCACTTGTTCTCACTTCGAAGTCGCCTTGATGATCGCTTGTATCAAACTGAACTGATTGACGGCTTGTTTACCTTATATGGCCCGCGGCGCTTTCTGGAACGTTCCATTCTGGATTGTTTACGTAAACACGCAATTCACATAAACATAGACATTTTCTAGAAAGTACGCGCAGCTGTCGCGCGCAGGTAAACAACTGCCCGTATCCGTAACAATATGAATATTTTAGATGAAAATCATGTAAGTGGCGCTTCTTATTATTAAAGATGTCACGAATATTCGGCAACTATTCGGTATTCGGCTGAATAATACGTACTATTCGGCGGAATACCGAATACCAAATAATTTTAAAAAAACATGTTGTATATAGTATAACTCAAAATTATGTATTTATTTCCAAATTACAATACTTTAGTAATTAAAATTGATCAGTGGTAAGTTATGATGGATAAAAACAAACTTTTCAGCATTTTTTGGCAGCAAACGATTACGCTTTTCATCGCAAATGCTACCAGCATCAGAAAATAACCTCTCACTATACATGCTACTTCCAGGAGATAAACTTTGGCAAATTTTGAAAGGTATTGTTTTTCGTTTGCTAACCACCACTTGTAAGGATCGGCCTTCCGATCTAGGCGAACTGTTTTTAAATATAAATCCGAAAAGAATGTATTTCGTGCCGAATATTCGGCGCTTCGGCCGACAGCGTTGCCGAATATTCGGTATTCGGTATTCGGCCAATTCACTATTCGTGGCATCATTACTTATTATATATTTTTACAGGCAAAACGCAAGATTAATTATATGTATTAGGAAATTCGTTTGTATTTACGCTTAAGTGTAAGGAGTGAGGGATTGAGGAGTGCGTTTTGATGAGAGCGCTTTAATTCTTTTTTATAGGCAAACCTACGTTATGCGCGAACGCAACTACACCAGACTCTTTTTTGACAAGCAGTACAAGAAGTAACAAAATTTGACTATTTACCGTAATCGCATCATCATGTGCGGGTTCTTTATACTATCAATAAGCGACCGATATGCTTACTTCCCGCAGATCCTGCCAGATACGTCTCTCGGACAAGATCACAATACGTCACGTATTATCGCAGAGATTTGGCGATAGTGTCCGACATGTCACATGTGTAATAATTATTTGTTATCTTTCTTAGAAATCAGGTGTGAGCGGATATTGTATTTATGGTAAGATAAAGGTGATGTTTGGATGTATTCTTTAGTATGTATGTGTACTAGTGTACTAATATATTTTTGACGTGATAATGTCTTATAATTCGATATGGGGTTCGCGCACGAAAAAACATGTTCATGCGGCGTTACCTCACTGATCGCTCTGAGGTGTTCCATTTACACTCTCAAGTCTCTCAACAACCGTAAGGCCCACCTGGGCCGCGCTCTTTGTTTCGATTATATTACGTATTTCGATGACTTAGAGAATACTTTTGTATGAAGAAGTTTGGTTAGGTTATATACATTGATACTTTGACCACACTCTGAATGAAAAATAAATAAACGATCTGTGAGCTATTAGTATTATTTCGGCTATTCAAAATTGTGCTCTATTTCCTACGTGTCAAGGTATGACTTGTGCTTTGTTCGAAGATTTTACTGGATTTCACGAATGTATGTAGCGTTTTGTATTGCGAATAGTTTATTTTACTCATTATAAATATTTTATTTATAATGAGTAATTTATTCGTTTATTTCTTCTGAACAAGTCACTAATTATAGTTTCGAAAGTTTACAATTGAGAAACTAATATCACATCGGACTAAATACTATATTATGATGGCTCGATAGAAAATTTAACATAATATATGATAATGTAGTTCACACAAACATAAAATATGGATTGTAATTAATTTTACAAAAAGGGTAGGCCGGGCGCCATTTTTTTTTTTTTTTGCACATTGACCTGTCAACTTTTTGCATAGATTTTTCCCGGAACTGAGGGGTTAATGGTGTTATTAATAGTTTCCTCCCTTGTCGACTATTTGTAAAATAATTATTTTAAAATGACTTCGTAGGTAAGCTTAAAATTGTGATTTAATATGCTAAACCCAATAGTAATTGCTTTAAAACTTTATATCCATTTATTTACTAATGAAACATTTATTTTCACGAAATAAAAATCCATACTTAGAATAGGTATTACTATATTATGATGCCCGCAACTCCGTTGCGCAAAAATTAGTTTATCGCCTGGCCGTGGGAACAGTACATTTTTCCAGGATAAAAAGTATCCTAGATGCACATTCCCGGGACTCAAAGTATCTCCATACCAGGTTTGAGCAAAATCGGTTCAGCGGCCTACTTTAGTTAAGTGAAGAGGTAACAGACAGACAGACACACTTTCCCATTTATAATATTAGTATGAATAATTAATGCTAAAATTTGTCTGTCTGTTACCTCTTTACGCCCTAAACGCTGAACCGATTATTAGTGGAGTCAGTGAAGGTTTTCACCTCCGATTTCGTTGAACCTCGATCGATTTTCATGAAAATTGGTGAGTAGGCGGAGGATACCCTAAGAAACAAAAGTGACACAGTGCCAACTTGCGCTTTTGCCCTGGGGCTGGATGCCAACCCTTCTAGGGGATGAATTTTTTTAAATAAAAATAACCTTAGAAATCGATAGACAGACAAATTCTAGGCAAAATTTGTTAAGTATATAAAGTTCTTCGATGAAATCAACACTTTCTGAGTGAGATCAAAAATTATGTTTTTGCTTGAGAGATATACATGTCTTAAAGCGGATTTTTATAATTATCAAAGAAACTATAGGTTTTTTCGAAAAGTATGTAATAACCAAAATTAAAGCCAATAAAAAACAAATCAATTTCTACTCTGAAATACCTTCTTGTAATCATACATAGTGAGCTTTAGGTGATTGTATTATGATATTTTCTTTAGGTGAGTACCTAAATCTAAGCATTCAAACTTGAATAACGGTAAATCGATGCATTTTATGACATATGCTTCCTTGAGACTTTTTAAAGTGCTTAAAAATACCTTTCTAATGAGTATTCTAAAAAGTTAATAGCATAAAATTTGAGCAAGCTATAATAAAAACAAGATCACACTTTAATTTTTTTTTTTTGGAAAAACCAAAACTAAAACGTTGACTATTTCTACAATAATTCAAATTTATGGTTATCCCCAAAGGTTTTTCTTTAGTTTAGCATAAGTGACGACCTCAAAAATTTTTACTGGTTTCGAATGAATAGTTTTGAAAAAAAGAATGATTTGGTAAAATCAAAATCATTCTAATTTTCGTAAATATCATTTTGTTTTGAACGAAAATATTAAACCTTCGTAAAAAATTATTGAACAAAAAAATTGTGCCCATTTTCTAAGAAAAATCTTTTGGGTAATTAATTATTTTCATAGGATCAAAAATAACCAAGATAGAGACGTTTAAGGCTATGACGTCACGTTCACATATATATATATATAATTCTTAGCTCTCTATATTAAAAAGGCATTGATTTAGTATAAAATTTTACTTCTATTTCTAGGATTCCGTTCCCAAAGGGTAAAAACAGGACAGCTATTACTACGACTTCCATGTCTGTCCGTCTCTCGGTCTGTCTGTTGCCGCTTTAATAACAAATACTAAAAACAAACTAAATAACTATAGCGTATTTATTATACTATAGCGTATATATTCTAGTTATTTCACGTAAGTATTACAATATTATGTTCATAAAAAGTAACACTTCAGTTTATTAGTAATCCTTTTAACCGCATTAGAAATACCCGACAGAACATTTTATCCGTCACTCACGGACACGTAAAATCCGTACTAATATTATAAATGCGAAAGTGTGTCTGTCTATCAGTCTGTTGTCTTCACGCCTAAACCGCTGAACCAATTGTGCTCAAATTTGGTACGTAAATACTTTGAGTCTCGGGAAAGCACATAGGATACTTTTTATCCCGGAAAATGAACGATTCCTGCTTTGGCGTAATAGAGTTGCGGGCGTCATCTGACGGATTTTATTTAAATTCGGTGTGGAGATACTTTCAGTACCGGCGTCCTTTACATATGATTTGACGACATCAATGGTTGAGCGTAGCCAAAGCCGGGGTACGCGGGTTCGAATTCCGCCGACGGAAGAAAAAGTTTTTAATGTTCCTGTATCATAGATGTATATTAAAATATATTATGTGTATCTTAGGATGAAAAATCCTAAATATAATATTATGTATAGTATAAAATTAAATATATTTTCGTTGTCTGTTACGGGTACTTGTGTACTTAGCACGGGGCTAAACCATGGGGCTAAGCCGACGTGGTGTGAAGCGTTCATAGATATTATTACATTATCAGTTTTTGTCCCGGAAATGTACGATAAACGAATTACGTAGTAGCGGACGTCATCAATATTATTGTATATGTCACCGTAACATTGTAAACACCGCGAGATTGTAGTATGACGAAGTGATGGATTTTAAACAAACAGTTTTACGATGATTTTAAATTAATTATTTCGTATTTAAAATAACTTCAATGCTCAATGGTATGAAATGTATAACATAAAATAAAATTTAGATATATTTAAAGTGCTGTTTGAATGTTCGGTTATTAAAATTGACCTAATTTATAATTCAAACTGCACTTTAAATATATATAAATTTTATTCAATGTTATACATCAAATATTCAGGCAATTGAAGTTATTTTAAATACGAAATAATTAATTTAAATCACCGGAAAACTGTTTGTTTACAATCCATCACTTCGTAATATTACAATCTCGCGGTGTTTACAATCTTACGGTGACATATATAAGCTAAGGCCTAATAGTCAACATTTTGTAACTTGCGTCAGCCGACGGCAAACAAATATTTTTGGGGAAGAACCATGATGCAGTGCGGTTATATGTTATCATGGTGGGTGTGTCAGTTCCTTAAGAGTCATGGTATGTCTTTAGCATTGAGACCTGTGAGAAAATAGCTTGCTACGTGCTGTTTTTCTTATTTTTTAGGGTTTCGTACCCAAAAGGTTAAAACGGGACCCTATTACTAAGACTTCGATGTCTGTCCGTCTGTCCGTCTGTCTGTCACCAAGCAGTGTAACTCAAGAACCGCTATAGCTAGACTTCTTAAATTTTCACAGATTGTGTACATCTGTTGCCGCTATAACAACGATTACTAAAAACAAAATAAAATTAATATTTAAGAGGGGCTCCCATACAACAAACGTGATATTTTTGGCCTTTTTTGCTTTATATCACTAATGGCAACAAGTAAGTACTTCACTTTTTCACAAAATCTTTAGTTATATGTGTACTTTAATATTTAATAATAATATTAAAATAAAATAAAAAATTAAGGGGGGCTCCCATACAAAAAACACAATTTTTGGCCTAATTTTGCTCTATTTAATTATAATGGTACGGAACCCTTCGAGCGCGAGTCCGACTCGCACTTGGCTGATTTTTATCAGTTGTATCACGGGGAGTGCTCTGAGGAATTGTTCTAAATCGTATCTCCTGCAATTTTCCACCACTGTTGCACGAGAAAAATATACCATCCTCATCACCTTGTTGAGTGGTAGGACAGTCACGATTTTTATCACACCGGTATAGTGTACGGTTTCCGCGTTAAGGCGACGCCTTGATAATTAGGCTGTAGCGATATCGATTTTTCTCAGCAGTGACTAAAGCTAAGAAATTAAAGTTCATTGTCAGTATTCATCATGGTTTGTCTTTGAATTACCCATAGCATAACACGATTGGTCAACATCACAGAATAATCAATCAAAAAGACCTCTGTAAAAAAAGGAATTCTAATTTTGCCAACAGAGGAGAGTGATTTAAGCTTCCAAAATTACATAGATTGGTTCAAGCATACACTTTAATTTGTCCATAGCTTATATGAAATATATTTAGGGTCTTTAAATTACGCGACAAAAACCATTTTGTCGCTTACGCCCTTTCAATTTCTTGTTGTTCCATTTCTTGTTTTCTATAACATATCCAACACGGTTTTTTACTTTAACGCGGCAGCACCTTAAGCCTGTACAAATACTTACGAAGTCCGAGAATTGAAATCCAGTTTTCCTCCTAATATTTTCCTACACCTATGTATTATTTTTGTCATACTTCAAGGATATTTAAAGGGAAAAGGGGACGAACCCAATTATTTTTAGAGTATACGCACGTCTCTATGACGATTGACGTACTATATTAATATGACTCATAAGAGTAATAAAACTAAGGTAGATATCACATGTCTTAAGAGGGCAACTAACGCAAAAAAATCAAATATCGTCCTAGAACTCTTCACACTCACGCCCGTCTTTCATATGTCAGGTGAAAAAGACGATGCGGATTCATCGTCAAATTAGTTTTTTCTCAATAACTCGATAAATACACAACATTTTAAAAATCCGCTAAGCCAGATTTTCAATGATAGAATTTTATACAATGTGTTAAAATATTAATTTAGTTCAATGCACGGTTATGGCACTACAATATGAAAAATTCGTGAAAATTAGATGCATCTTGGTTTGATTTTTTTCTATCAAGAAAATTTTAAGATATCGTGTTTTCGCTAGGTCGGATCCTCGGAAATATAATGTAGTATCTATGTTTAGAAAATGAAACAAATCGGGGTTTATTTTCAAATATAAAAATGAATTATAAAATTGATAATTTAGGGTTAGTCGCCCCCTTAAGCAATAGTATCTATTTTTTATTTATATATAGTATAGTATTTATTTTTTCAATAGTATCTACAAGGTATAAGAAAACCAAGTGAATCTAATACTTTAGGGTGTATAATATGTGTCCCTTCGCAAAAAAAAAAATTGATCAGCGCTGCTATTTTCACAATTAACTCTATATAAGGAATAATAAGGAACACGTGTTCTCTCTCAATAAATCATTTTTTCTGATAGTAGGATAGTACCTTCATTTGAATTTTGAAATGTTTAAAATTTTGGTTAATATAATAATTATCTGTATCATCGATAAAAACGTAAATATTCACTTATAAGTTTAAACAAATCAATAAAGGATAAGATTTTAACCCTCTTAATAATAAAAAGCGTGTATAGAGGGTGCATAAGACTTTTTCTACTAATAGTCATTTTTTGACATAAGGCCTGTATAACAATGTTGTCATTTCCATCCAAAGTTCTCTGATATAGACTCGTGTAACGTGTATTCACACGTTGAACGCAGGTTTAAGAAGTTTTTATTAGTAAGAGGGTAGATGTGTAGATAAAACCCTAAAAGTTTGGGTTTGACGGAATGGAAAGTTCGTCTTGTATCCCAACTATAAAACATATGTAAAAAATTATAAATCTAGTCACGCGTGTATCCCCGTCTTTATAGATCGCTAATGGTCCCATTGTGTACGAATGTTGATGATTTGTAATTATTATAATAAATGTTTTGAGGCCAGCTGTGCGCCAGTTGCGAAGTTCGGGATGGATATCGAAACTAGCAATTTTTATGGTAATGTTCTAACTTTAAAAGAATGTCATTGATATGCGAGAATGCCGTACTATGTGCTTGGGCAACCATAATACTTACGGACATTTAAATCTTGTCCCAGGCACTACAGACTACAGTATTGAGGGGTGGTTAAATAAAATGTATAAATCATCCACAACGGATACAAAGGCCTAGTAGAGATCAACTACGATAACATGGCGCGTCCCTCTATAATTCAAAACGTTTAAACTACGTTGTCTTGCGCGGTAGGCTAGTTATGATTAGTTGACCAACAAATCTTGGTAATGAGTGACATTAAGTGAAATATTACGTGTACTGTGATTGGTTGAATACTTACTACATACAAACTCTTTCATAAGGATGAGACTACACACATTGAAACAGTAATTTGGAGGGGCGCGCCATGTTATCGTAGTTGATCTCTAACTAGAGGCAGCACCAGCATAGACAGTAGGGGAGCCCAGCTAAAAGCGGCCATATGAGGCAAAGCGGCCACCCTTAATATTTCGGTTATTTATAAAGGCAGAGCAACGTTGCTGCTCTGGCGCATAGTGAACATCCCGCCCAGCCCCGCTCCATGATGCGGTAGCGGTTGGGGAAGGCGCGAGCTTGTAGCGCCAAAAATATTGGAATTCACGTTTTATTAAAAAAAATGCAAGGTAAATTCTTCCTGTTTTCATTATTTTCTTAAATATTTGAATGCTTCTATTTTCCCGATGTCGTTGCTGATCTATTTAGCTTTATCTATGATGTTTTTATTCTGGAGTGTGATAAAAAATGCGAAAGAAAATTATGTTTAAAACAGAACGGTTGCCAAAGGGCAAAGCGGACCGGGCAAAGCGGCCAATAGGCCGCTAAGCTAAATGATAGTTTTATATGATAGTTACTTAAAACTATTTTTAGATAGTGAACAAACTATCAAAAGATAACTATCCAGGGGTCATGGGAAGAGACTACGATGGCGCGAGCTAATAAAAAATTTCAAGAAAATTGTTGTTCAGTCAAATTAGTAGAAAACACAAACATGGTCATATTTTAAGGAGACATTTAAAAACAGGTCTATATCGATAAAACAAAGTTTTATTGATATATTTTGACTATTTTTATTTTAGAAGAGTTGATTATTTTTTATAAAAAAAAAAATGTGATTGTGGAAGATAAACTCCTGTCAAGAAACCTCAGAAACCGGTCATAAGCGATAAAAGAGCCAGTTTACTGAATTGTTTTTAATAAATACCTATTTTCGAACATTTTTAGTATTCATTTTATCAAAAAATATATGTATATATTAGAAAAAAATACAATTTCGTGTGAACATTTGGGCTGGCACGTTGCCCTTACCCCTATGGCCGCTTTAGGCGGGCCCTCGGGAAAGCAGTTTTTTGACAGGTTGTCGTAATATGTGAATCATGAGCTAATTTTAAGATTTAGGTCAATATTAATCATACATAGCAGAAATATAATAAATGCACTATCTGGTAGGTCATTTTTTATTTTTAAATATATAATATTTCGTCTTTTTTTCAAATCGAAAGTTAAGGTGGCCACTTTGAGCTGACCTCCCCTAAACAAGAAGTTTTATCCGACGTTTCACAACGTGACAGTATTCTGATATGACGTGTGCAACATGTCAGTTTTAGGTCGGATTATTTACTGTAAGTGCTAGTGACGCCCTCTGCTCTGACTTTTGCGTAATATGCTCTATTGGCAACGTCAAGATATTTACTAATCAACAACGCTATTGAATCTAGTCAAACTAAAAAAACAAAGAAACAGCTTATATTTATCAGTATTTATGTTTACAAATGACATGTCACTTGTCAGCGATCACGTTAGCAAAACAATCCCATAATTATTTGCCTCGTTCTCATTATCTTATAATAACGACAAAAAAGACGAGAACTTGGCTAAGGGCTTAAACTTCATAATTATTTACAAATAACAATAGAAACTTATGACTATAACTTGGCTTGGCTTATGTTATAGAGAATCATCATTATGTGCAACTTTTTTCAAAAGCTTTTACTCAGACTCGGTTTGGATAAGTGATTCTATTTTTTAGTAAATAATAAATCAATCAAGTAAGTAAATATTAAAGTTAAATACTTTAAACCCTCCCAAAGGGATTCCTATTAATTTGAGATGCTTGTTTTGTGCGGGTAAATAAATGTTTGGGCTACTTGTTTTGTTTTACTTTTTAACTTTCCTGAGATATTATTTCTTAAGCCTAAAATATGCTCCTATTCCGACAGAATCACAGGTGGCTGTAATGTGTAAATAATACTTAATGATATTATTACGGATACGGACAGTTGTTTACCTGCGCGCGACAGTTGCGCGTACTTTCTAGAAAAGTGCAACCCTTGTTTATGTGAATTGCGTGTTTACGTAAACAATCCAAAATAGAACGCTCCAGAAGGCGACGCGGGCCATATAAAAGGTAAACAAGCCGGCAGTCAAGTTCAGTTCGATCCGAGCGATCATCAAGGCGACTTCAATAGTGAGAACAAGTGATCAATAGTGATTGTGATAGTGAACTAACGACTCGGCTACGACCTAGGACAGTGATAGTGCTCAGTGATTTGGATCTAGTGCTTAGTGTTTGGACTTAGTGATTTGTGTGAGCTAGTGTTTGTGAATAAAGTCTTCAAGAGAGTCACCAGGTCTTTCTCTCCGAATCCTCGAACCCTAGCACGTTACAATATTAATGTATTAAAATTATCCTTCGAAGGGAAAACCTTTAATTTTTTCCTTTACTAAGTAATATCGAGAGATATTACACATACTTTTATACGTGGGAGAGCCATGCTTCGGCACGAATGGGCCGGCTTGACCGGAGAAATACCACGTTCTCACAAAAAACCGGCGTGAAACAGCGCTTGCGCTGTGTTTCGCCGAGTGAGTAAGTTTACCGGAGGCCCAATCCCCTACCCTATTCCCTTCCCTTCCCATCCCTACCCTCCCCTATTACCCTATTCCCTCTTAAAAGGCCGGCAACGCACCTGCAGCTCTTCTGATTCTGCGAGTGTCCATGGGCGACGGAAGTTGCTTTCCATCAGGTGACCCGTTTGCTCGTTTGCCTTTATATTATATTTATATATTTCATAAGAAAAAGATAAAACGTAATAAGAGCATAATAATATTACAATAACTATCAGTTATCTTAATAAGTAATTACAATGGGTGCGAAAAAATTCCGCAGCGCCACGCCGTCGTGTGATAAACCACTCGGGTCAGTTGGTCAAGTGGAGATAGTGGACCATGTGACGCCGCTGTACCTACGTTCCTTTTTAGGGTTCCGTAGCAAAGTTGACCTCAGAAAAAGTGACCGTAGAAAAGAGTAACCGTAGAAAAGTTGACCAAAAAGAAATTCCGTAGAAAAGAGTAATCGTAGAAAAGGGTAACCGCAGAAAAAGGTAATTGTAGAAGAGTAACCGTAGAAAAGTTTACCGTAGAAAAGGGTGACCGTAGAAAAGGCTAACTGTAGAAAAGAGTAACCGTAGAAAAGGCTGACCGAAGAATAGGATAACCGTAGAAAAGAGTAACCGAAGAATAGGATAACCGTAGAAAAGGATAACTGTAGAAAAGGATAACTGTAGAAAAACATAACTTCCGGTAGTACCGGCAGAGGAGAAAACAAAACAAAAGGCATAATATTTTTATAGAGAAAAGCTCATTTCCTCTCCTTCGCCACTTATCTACTCTGACATTTTTGTCTTGAGTTTATATACCAGCTTTGTTGACTGGTTAATATTTTGACGTTAGCCAAAAGCGCTAATGAATAGATTTAAAATTCCTGATGATAAAAATCGGGTCGGACTCGGTTGGTTCCTATGCAACTACTGTAAAGCTAAAAAGTGGAAGATTTTAAATTTTAACAGATTCCAATGTTGTTGTTACTCTTCAAAATAAATTTTGACGACAAAAAATTATTTCGAAAATGTACAAATTGATGAAATCAAAATAAAGACATTAATTTTTGTTTTTTATTGGCTACGTACATTTCCAGAATCAATTATTCTGAAGAACCCCCGTAACCGATTTCGATCAAACATTACAAAAACTTAATTACCAAGTTATGTAACGTTTAATTTAGGATTCGACAAAAACTACCATTAGGAATCAGGTCTCGTTAGTACTTATCAAAAATCCTAATTCGGATAAATATTTGCTACATCTCAATGTGTACAGTGTACAGCATATTATACCTATAAGGACAATACTAAATTAGGTAGGGTTAGTTGTAAATCTATAAATAAACTTAACTTAAAATTAAAATACCGTTTACTATTTTAAGTAATGAAATTTTATTAGGTAAGTAGAGCACGTCAACGGTCAATATACTTACAAATTACAATAAATTTTTCCGAATACAAGTTTGAGGGTGAAACCTCTTTATTTTTTAACTCAACACTTTTTTTACATCCATCATATTGCATATATAAATAAACATCATTAAAAAGTAAGTATTAGTAAGAAATTAATAAGCGCAAAAAATCGCAACGCAAAAATAGCGAGGCGCCGCGCGAGCGATTACTTATCTGGGAGTTATCTCTGTACACCAAAACGCAGCAATTAATTTTATCTATGAACAAATTTTCCACGCGCTGGGTCGCGCTCTCACGATAGGTTATTTTTATTCCACTCGTTAAGTTATAAATAGTCCTTATCTGTCGGTGATATTAACCTCTGGTAGTGAATGAAAGTGTCGGGGTGATGCTAGCGCCCCCGCACTTGCGTGATCACGCGTGATTTAAACTCTGAGCATGGGGGTGTGCCAAAATGTTTTCGTTTTCGCTTCATTATAGAATCGCCGATGAAATTGACATAAGCGTTCGTTAATATGACGTTGACGTTCGACTCGTATTATGTCAATTCCATACATTTTGATCGGCGATTCTATAACGAAACGAAAACGAAAAAGTTTCGGCTAAATGGTCTGGTAGCCAAGACATTTTCTTTATTGAATCCCCGATAAAAATGTATGATTGACAATTCACATAAGACGAGTCGAACGTCAACGTCACTTAACAAACGCTTACATCAACTCCATACATTTAGATCGGCTATAAAAGAAAGTTCATCATCACTACATAGGTCTAGTCGGAAAAAAATTGTACCTAAAGTCTAGGTGTATTTTTTTTTATTGGAGAACTACGAATACTTAATAAAGTTTTTATTATTCGTAGTAGCAGACCTAAGAAACTTCCTGTACACGTTTTAAATAAAGACTTTTGAAAATATAAGCTGATACCTTTAAAGTCCTTTTTTGTCTAGATTAAAAAAATAATAATAAGCTGATACCATCAGCCGGTATCTGATGGTATCAGCTTATTATCATTCTGAACCATACATTTTTTTTTAAATCTCGGATTGTGAATCTAAATTTTGAATTCATAATTCAGTTAACTGTTGAGTGACTATAAAAGAAAAAATACGTGTATTTTTATTTTTAACAAGGATCAATATATCAAAATTTGGCAGGACGGTTTAATTGCACCCTGTATATACCGACCACAGTTGTAAGATACCGACGCACTTAGAAAATTTCGATACCGCCACACTGTATTATGGGACTTCTCTTATCAGTCCACGATGTACTCTGGTAAACAAGTGCCATTTTCGTCAAAACCTGATCTCATGCACCGAAAATTATGATTTTGATCTCATTCGATTTGGAATACCATCTAGAACATTCCATCAAAATTCCAAGACGGGCTGAAAAAAAATGCAAAAGTTATAAACAATGAAGTAAACATAAAAATAAGGGTTTGGTTTTTTTTAATATTTCAAAAACTATTTGAGATTATCAAAATTTGATCCTTAAAGAGCAGGAAATTTCCTAAAAAAATCCTAGATCCTGGAACCTTACCAATAATCCTTACAGCTTTAATTGAGCGGCGAAAGTAACGGTAAAACAGCGTGGTTCGGGTTTCGCGTGATTTGCCGCAATCTGCTACGTGAACTAAAAAAATATTTTAAGTGATTAAATATTAATATAAAGAAATAAAAAAAAATTGGATACTAAGTAGACATATCAATAAACAATAATCCGTTAACAAAAATAAATTATCACAATTTGTTTAATTATTATGCTTTTCTTAATTTGTTAATAGTCACCATTTTAATGTTAACATAAAAACGCTGATTATTTCTAAACAAGAAATCTAGAAATTTTTATTATTCTTTTGAGCTAATCTTAAAAGGGCTTAGAAGAGATTCCCGTTTTTTTTTATTTTTCACTTTTTTATTAACATTCAAAAGTATTCCAAAATTATTCATGTAAATAAAGCAATTACGGTACTTTTATATCCAATTATTGTTATTATTTTGTTTTGTTGTTGTTAGAAGCCAGATAACAATATATATTTTTATATTGATAAGTAATAAAATTTAAATAATCATTTTTATTGATGAAAAAACCATAATTGTTTTATTTACATGGAAATTTCATGAATGCCTTTGATTGTTCATAAAAAAGTGAAAAATCAAAATTATTGAAATTTTCCACCGGATATCTCTTCTAAACCCTTTTAAGATTAGCTCAAAAGAATAATAAAAATTTCTAGATTTCTTGTTTAGAAATAATCAGCGTTTTTATTTTTTTTTTAACGGGCTTTGGCCCACCACACATTCCCACCACTGTATCTCCTGTGTCGCCAGGATCGACAGCGGTATCCAACCACGAAAACCCTTTGATATGATCTCAGGGAGCCCGAGGGACATGCTAAAGCTGTCTTGGGACCCGCAACGAATTTAATCAGAAGAAGATAGGAGGAGTAGGAAGTGTACAGTTTCCCTCCCCATAAATAGCGGGAGACAGCACAAAGTTGCAATGACCGAAAGTCAAAGAACTAAAGGGATAGCACCACGGGAATAATTAATATTAATTATGACTACTAAGCTAGATCTAAGTTAATGTTGGGATTTGTTGTGTTACACTGTTTCCAGTAATAATTATGACAAAAACGCTTAAAGGCACGGAAGTTCCTTGCGTTGTCCACGAGATCATCGTAATATGGGACTCCAGATTTGCAAAGTATGTTGTTAAGCATTATAGATCTTTCGTTTTGCCAGAGGTTACACTCCCAGAGAACATGATGGGCGGTTTGTTCGAATATGTTGCCTTCGGTCGAGCACTCGCACATGGGTGATTCTACTAGTTTAAATCCATAGAGTTTGGCTTTAAAATTACCATGACCGGTCAGGAATTGAGATACGCAATGATCAATATCCATCCAGTGTTTGGATAGCCGTTGACGTATATCTGGAAAAAAGTTATAAAGGTGGCGACCTTTTGTGGAGTTATCCCAACGAGTTTGCCATTCGGACATTAGGTAACGTACTGAATCATCTAAGGGTTCAAACAATCTAGCTATTTTTGGTTTATCGCGAGCGTTTAAAAAGTCCGGGCTAGTAATGTTTTTGTTGTGGTAGTACATAGTCGCACGACGCTGTATTTCAAGGTCTACGGGTAAAACTCCGGCTAGTACGGGTAAAGCTTCGGTACTTGTGGTTCTGTAAGCTTTACACAGGAAAATGAGAGCAAGACGTTGGCTTTGTAATAATTTGCGACGAGCCGCACCAATAGTTGCTCGGTCGGCCCACACGGGAGCCCCGTAGCATAAAGTACCTAGGAATGTCGCTGAGTAAATTAGTTGGAGAGTTTTAAATGAGAGACCCCATGTTGAAGTGGAAATTTTGGTAAATGAATAAAAGTTACGTTTAGCTTTTTCACCGGTCTGAATTATATGATCTAAAAACGAAAATTTATTTTCTAAGTAAAGCCCGAGATAACAGAGCGACTGCTTGCGTTTAACGTTAACATTATTAAGTTTAATGCTGGGTGTCGACAAGAGGGATCCCTTCAAAAGTATTTGGTAGGTTTTATGCGCGGCAAAATTTAAGCGGTTGCGGTGGCCCCAGTCCGAAATTAAGTTTAAACTTTGGTTTGCTTTTGTTTCAATTTCGGAACGTGAGTTAGCCTGAATAATGAGAAAACCATCATCGGCATAGCCAACTAGTATGCAAAGCGGTGGGAGGGGGAGGCATAGCAGATCATCGAAGCCTACGTTCCACAATTTAGGCGAGAGTACGGAACCCTGTGGACAGCTGCACGTCAGGGTTTTAGCGTGAATGCAGTGACCAAGTTGAAGCTTAGTTAAACTGTTATAAAAGTAAGAACGTATCAAGTAGTAAATGTTTGAGTAGCACCCTCTATTTTTTAATTTTAATAGCAGCATGGGCCACCACGCATTATCAAAAGCACCCGATATATCTAATGAGATGGCAACAACGTATTTTGTTTCTGATAGATTAACTATTTTTCTGACTTCTAGGGCCGCATCTATAGTCGATTTCCCGGCGGTGAAACCATACTGCTGACTATGAAATTTAGGGCCACCGGGAAGCAGGCGCGGTACGATAAGGCGTTCTAACAGTTTACCTAAACACGGTAAAAGCGTGATCGGACGGTAGGATTTTGGATCGTCTGAAGGCTTATTACCGGCTTTGGGAATCAATTTTATACTACCGATACGCCAGACCTTTGGAAAAATACCTTCCGCGATACATTTATTATAAACGAGTAAAATTGAAGAGTTCGCCGCTATACAGGCTTGTTTTATCATTAGGTTTGAAATTTTATCCTCGCCTGCAGATTTTTTAATAGGCAAAAGATTTACTATTTTAATAAACTCATCGGATGAAGGCAAGTCGGAAGGCGGTGTATTGATGGGGTCTAAAATTGTACTTCTAATGGCGCGATGGTATTCGTCGTCTAAAGTGGGCTCGTCGTCTGGAATCAAGATGTTCAGATATGATTTAACCGTATCCTCTAGGCTACAAGTATAAGTGTTGTTTATTTTTATGCGTTTTTATGTTAACATTAAAATGGTGACTATTAACAAATGAACAAAAGCATAACATTTAACGGTCATTCTCAGGAGAGCAAAATTTACGTGTCCCGGGCTTGTATACTCTGTAATATTATCTTATTCAAGTATGTAATATTTTTAAACGGTAGATAGCATCAGTATCTAGCTACAAACTTAAACACAGGCTTCTAATTTAAGTAATTCAGACTAAATTAATTGAAGTCGTGTTCAAAAACCATGTTTTTCTAACTACCGTAACGTGTCCCCACGCCAACTTGATCTCGAAACTTGCTTGTAATTTTTATAACGTACCTATTTAATTTAATCTATTCATGGTTTTAAACGCCTATAAACATTGGTTATCGCATAGCAAAATATCGACTCAATAGGCCCAGCCTATAAATAGTTATCATGGAATAATCGCTTGTCCGATCAAAAGTCCTAATTACCGTAACACCTGCTGTTTTTTGATGCCCATCCAAAAATATCAGGATTTGGCACATTACGAGTGCACGGGTTGCTTCTCATTAGTGTGTGCCATGGCCCATCAGCGGTCCCACGTCGTTAATGTTAATGTGCCGCCGATAAAACACGTTAGAATCTAATTACCGTAGCTTTGGTTACAAACTTGTCTAATTACCGTAATCGTTACTTTTCAATTATGTTTAAATTAGATTTTTATTATGTATATTATGTTTATGTTACATAATTTGGCCTACTTACGTTGCCATTAGCTAGTTTTTGTCAATTGTGTCATTGTATCGTTACGTAAAACACTACATTTGTCTAATTACCGTACCCATAAATTTTTAAGTCTCATTATCCAAAAAACTTTAACTAACTGTTTCACGCCACATTTATTATGGTGTTCGTATCTTTCATTTCTTTAATATTTTAATGTGTCTAAGTCAAATCGACGAAGAAAAAAAATGGTTACGGTAATGAGGCAAATAATGCCAAACCGGAGAATGGCCGTTAAACAAATTGTGATAATTTATTTTTGTTGACGGATTATTGTTTATTGATATGTCTACTTAGTACCCACATTTTTTTATTTCTTTATATTAATATTTAATCAGTTAAATATATTTTTTAGTTCGCGTGGCAGATTGCGGCAATTCACGCGAAACCCGAACTACGCATTTTTACCGTTAATTTAAAGGCCGCCGCTCATTTAAAGCTATAAGGATTATTGGTAAGGTTCCAGGATCTAAGATTTTTTTTAGGAAATTTCCTGCTCTTTAAGGATCTATTTTCAAATTTTGATTATCTCAAATAATTTTCGAAATATAAAAAAAAAATCCAAGCCCTTCTTTTTATGTTTACTTTTTTTTATATTTACTTATTTTGTTTATAACTATTGCATTTTTTTCAGCCCCTCTTGGAATTTTAATAGAATGTTCTAGATGGTATTCCGAATCGAATGAGCCCAAAATCATAATTTTCGGTGCATGAGATCAGGTTTTGACGAAAATGGCACTTGCTAGTCAGACTAGATGGTCCAGTACAAGCAATTGTGCACGTGTAGAGGGGCATTTTGTCTATTGTCCATGATGCACGTCGATCATCAAATCATTCATCACTGTACGCGATTCCGCGATATTTTTTTTAATGGGCAAAACGCAAGGTATCGAGACGTCTTCCGGTTACGTCAGCTAGCAATACAGAAGCGCTAGCAACACCGAATATCCACTTCATATCGGACCCTGGCCAGAGAACGCAACATCTATCTTCCAAAACGTAATAATTTATTTCATCTTACATTTTACTTCTATCTAACTTCTATATACAGTCCACAAGTTTAATTTATAAGTTTGAGTGACACATAAACAATCATAATATTATAATGATGAGTATGCATCACGCTTTTATATTTAATTGGTAATGTTCTCTGAAACATTACGATGCAAAATGAAATCACCCGTGAACCATAAAATTATCTGCGATAAAAAATAGACTATGTAATTCCCGGAGGCAGCTGCATGCCAGCATTGAAAACGGTTGAGTAGTTTTGAAGCCTTTCCAAAACAAGGAACACACAAACAAACAAACAAATGTGCACTTTTATAATTCCGTACGTCACGTTATCGTCGATGCC
The DNA here is from genome assembly GCA_905333045.1 of Lysandra bellargus. Classification (NCBI taxonomy): domain Eukaryota; kingdom Metazoa; phylum Arthropoda; class Insecta; order Lepidoptera; family Lycaenidae; genus Lysandra; species Lysandra bellargus. Next base: position 7,012,929 of record HG995363.1, on the reverse strand, counting down.
GACTTCGACAAACGTTGGGTACGTTAAATGCCCTTTTGATTTTACCCGCGTACGTTTTGTGCGGTTCAGAAGAGTGTAGATGTCGTGACTCTAACGTGCACGTTACAAATTTATCGTCGACGGAAATTTAAAAGCGTCTTCATTAATATATTTCCACACATTTAACTTCTCTATGTTATCGATTTACCGCGGACGTCCAGAATTATAAAAGCGCAAATTGTAATAGTTTTGATAAGAATCAATTTTTTCTTATTTCGGAGATTTTTCCATTTGAAGAAAGATAAGAAGATGAGATTTCTATGTAATTCAACAGTGAGAGAGCTATGTTCAGACACAATCATACACTAGGGACTCGACAGCATGATAATCTAATATATTACATCATAATATGTACCTAATACATAAAAATGCATGCCTCATTACATAAGTTGTCGTGTAAAGGATTCGTTCACCTTTTTGTCACTGAGCTGCCCCAGAAAAAGTTAATCCTACTAATATTGTAAAATATGCGAAAGTCTGTTTATTTGTTACCTTTTCATGCCCAAACCGCTGAACTGATTTGCTGAAATTTGGTATGGCGATACTTTGAGTCTCGGGAAAGAACATAGGATACTTTTTATCCCGGAAAATGCACGGTTCCGGCGTGATACACGAATTTTGGTGCAACGGTGTTGCGTGCGTCATCTAGTTTAATTAACCGACTTCCAAAAAGTTAAAAGCAGGAGGTTATAATATGTTAGGCTGTGGATATTTTTTTTGCGAATCCGGCGATAGTTTTTTTGCGATACAAGTCCATAATGATGTCGTCTCAATTGAGCTGCACTGACATAACCTTGTACAGTTGTATTGTTAACGACGTGAGTCAACGACCAGCGACGGTCAACTTTAAACTGTTTGAACCGCGCCATTTTAATATATTTGCTCAGTAACCGTACATTTTTCCGGGATGATAAGTATCCTAGGTCCTACCCCGGAACTCCAAACCAAATTGCAGCAAAATCGGTTCAGCGGTTTGAACGTGAAGAGGTAACCGACAGAGAGATAGACACGCTTTCGCGTTTGTAATATTAGTACAATATTATTTATTGTGATTCATGTTTAGCATTTAATATTAATTTTCGGTATAACTCGATTCGGATATATTCGATTAGGTTGATGCAAATTGACAACCATTAAAAGTATTTTCGTAAAGAAAATAGGCGTAGAACGAAAAATAGAAATAAAAATATAGAGAATATTATTTTTAGCGTGATGAAATTGTAAGAGTAATTTTTAATTACAGGTTTTTATACAGACAATATTGTAGAATAGTTAATTATAGGTATAACGATAGCAAACCTCGGAAAACCAGGTAAAGTTAACGAACAAATTACGAACTAATTTCGATTACAATGCTAATTATTGTAGCGAAGGTTTTCTTGTAAAGAATAAGGTGATTATAAAATAGCAAATTGTAATGACGACGCGTCTACTGTATACAGACCATATACAGACTTATGGCAATATAATACTCAATCAAATTCATCTTGGAACTGGCGTAGACGAGCTATTGCATAATGTGGGCCACTTTCATAATTCTACACTTTATCAAAATCGCTTCAGTGGCTTATGTGTGAAATGATAACAGACAGATTCAACTCAACTCAACTCCAAAAAAAATATTCAGAATTTTTTGCAAATATTTTCTGAAAGTCTACATGATGCCTACCACCGGTTCGGGAACTAACCCGGCGAGAAGAACCGGCGTAAGAAACTCGCACGGGGCTCAATTTTTTACCAAAAAAAAGTGAGAAAAAAATTTAAACTTTTAAAATAAAGTTTATAATGCTGTAAGACGCGGCTTGCCTTGACGCATTTTGGCAATTTTAATACTATCTACTTTTTATATTGATAAGTGCATTTGTTGAATAAATAATAGTAAATTATTAGAACCTGAGACTGACGGCGACCATTGTTTGTGCGACGGGATAGCGATCGACGTTGCCATGGCAACATACTTATTTAGTCAATTCAATAAAATAATATGGGCGAAATACTTTATATTATGGCAAAGCAACGTTTGCCGGGACAGCTAGTCTTATATATAAAAATGGATTTTCAAATGTGTTAGTCGCGCTAAAACTCGAAAACAGCTGAACGGATTGGGCTGATTTTAGTCTTAAAATATTCGTAGAAGTACAAGGAAGGTTTTAAAGTGACACGAAGTTCACCGGGACAGCCTCAGACCAATAAAAAAAGAAAGACGGAGTATTTACAGATAATGGCGTGAAGTCGCTGTCGATCAATGTGTGCGTCACGCCTAGCATAAATACGCTAGGCGTGCGCTTGTGTGCAAAAAAATAATGTTGCCAACTCAGGGTTTCAGATTGTCAAACTCCCATCCTGTTGCAGTCTTATTAAACTACTAAGTAATGACTACAAAAGTTGCTATCAGACTAGATTGTTAATCATCATTCATTAGTAATTGCTGAAAAAAGTAAATACTTAAATATCTATATCTAATAAATTATGTGTTTCAACTAAGAACAGACAGACAGACAGACAGACAGACATACATACAGACAAAATATGTAAAGAATGTTGTTTGGTGTATGCAGCATGTATCGTATACAGATTAATATGCAAATAGTAAAAAAATCTTTCAATACTACAAACAGACACTCCAATTTTATTTATATTAATAGATTTTAAATGAATAACGAATTTTAGGTTAAAAATAAACATTTGTCAGGATAATACAGCACGTAATAATATTTTCCCCTATTATGGGGAAAAATATCTTGCGACCAGCATGCAGCACTGTTTGAGGTTCTGTGTTCCGAGACTCCCGAGACAATTTTTAAAACTAATAAATTAAATTCGTTATTTCGGTGGTAATACATAAATATTCTACATTATAATTACTAATTACTTGTGAAACGTAATCCCACAAGGTTTCTTTTGAGCACAAGAATTGTTTTTGCACCATTTAACGATGCAGGACGGCATATTTTGATATTTCTTGACACAGATGAAAACGACATGCGCCGTCACTCGTTGAAACCGGAATGGCGGGCGGCCGGCTTCCTATGGCTGTATCGGCTTCCTATTGCCTGCCTCACCGCGTAGCATGGATGGCTCTGTCTATCTTTTTTTATTGGTCTGAGGGGACAGCTAGTAAAAAGTAAAAATGGATTTTCAAATGTGTTAGTCGCGCTAAAACTCGAAAACGGCTGAACGGATTGGGCTGATAATAGTCTTAAAATATTCGTAGAAGTCCAGGGAAGGGTTTAAAGTGACACGAAGTTCATCGGAACAGCTAGTCATATATAATATTGTGTATTGTGTGAGTACCTAATAATAAATACAGATTTAAATTTGAGAAGAAATAAAATAGAGAAATAGAAGGAAGTCCGAACCGCAAACTTTCTGCAGTTTGTAAATAAAAAAATAAATTATAATAAAATCTTGGGATTCAGCAGTCATGATGACGATGAAAATTTGACGACCGTAGCCACAGTGATTTGAGATATATTTTTGGCCAAATATGATTTTATAATATACAAATATTAGGTCCATTTTTACCTAAAATGTCACTAACGGCCGCACTCAGAGGCAATAATTAATTATGTATATTCAAATCATGCATATTTGGATGTCAAATCTTCATTATATTAAAATTAACTAATAATTAAATCTCCTTTAGTGCAATATTGTCTGTGCTTCCAATTTAGTAATTACTGAGAATAATAATTAATGTTTTGGTGTTGGAAATCTCAGTAGCCCTCTATTGAGGACGTGTTGTACCTCATGTTTATTATATTATGTGACGTAGATGGGAGTGACCACACTAGTTATGACTATTGCTAATATACAATGATGCGATTATTATATACGTCAGTGTGAGGTTTGTCTATGATTTTCCTTGTGAAAGATATTAAAAGTATTAATTATAAAGGTCTACAGTTTACGTAGAGATGCTACGTTTCCATAGAGGTTTCATTTTGAAGATTAAAAGGTAAATTAAAAAAGGTTAGTAGGTATAACATGACATTCATAATTTTAATTGAAGTTAGGTTACTAATAATTAAAATATGTAGAGTAAAATATGAGATAAAGAGATTGAACTAGACTTAAAATACTTAAAAGTTGTGACTTGTGATTAAAAGGTAAGGTAACCCTTGGAAGGTAAAATAAACGTCAATTTTCCTGGAAAGTGGGAATTCAAAACGTGCTATCTACTCTGCGTAAAACGAAGTATTGAAATCAAAATATTTTTAAAGCCAGGCCAGTTTGAAAAGACTGATTTTTAAGCTTCCAGCTCATTCTGCCCCCCCAGGCTGAAATCCTGGGTACGCCCATGCTATCAAATAACAATTTCCTGTAGCCATAAACAACAATTCCTACGACGTTACATCATGGACCTAGACAACCTACGACAACCTACTATTACTACGGCTCAAGACGATTATTTAATATCCTGCTAACATTAGAGTCTATTCGCGTTAAATTTGCAGTGAATTATAACTGGTCGCTGATAAGCATTCGTGTCCTAACCCACATTTTGCTTTTGTTGTTAAATTTTAAATGCAGTCTTGTACTAAATCATCTAAAGAACATAACTGCATTCATAACTAAATAATATATAAGTTTTTTGTGGGTAGCACACGAATGCTTAAAAGCGTCCAACTGCAAATGTCTAAATAAACCATCTGTTGCTGTGGTAAAGCAATTCGTATTGTTTGCAAAAAGTTTTAAATCTACTGTAACATAATATTATTATAATAAAGATAACGTAATTGGCTAATTGAGCATTTTAGGGTACTGTACAGTTTTAGCCAACTCAAAAAGCTACTACTTTCTTAAAATTACATTTTTTTGGAAATACTGCCTGGCTTATGAGCGACTGAGCAGTTCATTAATATTAATATGATTATTAAGATAAGATTATATTATTAGTAATTTAATTATGAAACTTTATTTTAGTGATATTAATAAAGTTATTGAATATTGTTTTAGAGTTTCTGAGTTTTTTTTGCACGAGTTTATCTTTTCAACAGCTTTATTCAATGGTTAATAATTAATATATTAATTAATTTGCTAGTTCAGATTAAACTTCAGACACCTCTGGATGTTTCAGAAACCTCTGAAACATCTACTAACTCAAACACCTAAATCCCAAATGCTTCAGCTGGAAACTGAATTTTATGAAAATAACTAAACTATACTAACCGCATATCTTGAATTTTTTCATTCTTACTCATGTTTAGGATATCCCTTTTTATGGTTCCGACCGCTCATAATTTAACAGCATCAGCTTTAATTACATTACTATTACATTAGTAATGTTTTTATAATTAGATTTTTTGTTCGAATGTAATTTCTCAGCGTGTCACCTGACTTAATAATTATTGAGGAGTGACAGAACTAAACATGATAATTCCATGATGTCTAACTTTTCACAAAAGGTCTTTAGGTACTTTGGTTTGGTGCAATTTAAAAAAATATGAGATCTATTGAATAAATAACTATACTTAACACTTTATAAGTATGTTTTTATTTTATTTTTTTAATTTGAAATTGTGTATCTATTATTATGTAAAATATGGAAATATCATGATTTGTATCAAATTTTCAACTTCAAAGGCTATTTACTACAGGAATAAGCACGATTTGAACCACATCAGCTTATTAGACGACGAAATTTAAGGTATTCTGTCGAATATCATTGCAAACTTTTTTTTCTGATCAGATCAAGATGTTTTTAAACAAGGAAATATCATGATTTGCACCAATTACTCACAAAAAGTGGAATTGTCACACTGAGGTAGTAAGTACTACGTACGTAGTACATACTATGTCAGTGAATTGTCATGTTTTTTTCCGTCACACTACTATATCTATTATGAAGCCAAATGAATAGCAGTTTTTGTATGTCTCTATAAACGTAGCACCGTAACTATAAATCTGATTAATTTTATAAATGAATGTAAAAAGATAAACTATAACTTATAAAATAATGTATGAAATTATGGTTTTCATAGGTGTTCAAACTACTGAAGGTTTTCATACTTTGCCTGCGTTCCCGATAAACTGTATTTAAGGTGCTATTATGTAAGAACCTAAATAAGTAATGTTCTATGGCTATATACCTCTAGGTAAAAAGAAAAGCAGCAGAAATAAAATTAATAACATAATTTTCATATCTATTATCTCGGTTCGATATCAGTAAACTTCAATTACTTAATTTAATAGAGTTTATTAAAGAAACTATAATTTAGGTAGTAGTTATAAGCTGATAGTGAACAGGAGTCACGGGTCATCAACTCATCACATAATAAATGGAAATGTTTTACTATCTCAGCTGCCTATCACTATTGAATGGATATTTTCCTACACTTGCAAAATATTATCTTTTTCGGTGTCATGTTTTGCCTTTAGTTAACATTTCAATAACACTTCAATTTTATGATGAGTTTGACAGATTAAATGTGTGGGACTTATGTCAAAATCTTAATCTTATATCCTTACTAGCTGTCCCGGCAAACCTTGCTTTGCCATAATATATTTGCCATATTATTTTATTGAAGTGACTAAATAAGTATGTCACCATGGCAACGTCGATCGCTATCCCGTCGCACAAACAATGGTCGCCGTCAGTCTCAGGTTGTAATAATTTACTATTATTTATTCAACAAATGCACTTATCAATATATAAAGTACCGAGTAGCCGATTCTCAGACCCACTGAATATGCATATAAAATTTGGTAAAAATCAGTAAAGCCGTTTCGGAGGAGTTCGTGGACTAACATTGTGACACGAGAATTTTATATATAAGATACCTACCATATATCCTACCATAAATCTTTATAAACGAGCAGTCGCTTTTTTTCCCTCATGTCCCTTTGTTCCCTTTAATCTTTAAAACTACGTAACGGATTTTGATGATTCTTTCAGTGTTTGATAGCCCATTTATCGAGGAAGGCTATAGGCTATATTTTATCACGCTAAGACTAATAGGAGCAAAGAAATAGAGGAAAAAACGGGGAAATTTATTTGAAAGGGCTAACTTTAACGCGCTAATCTCAGGAACTACTGGTCCGATTTGAAAAATGTTCTCAGTGTTAGATAGCCCATTTATTGAGGAAGGCTATAGACTATATTTTATCACGCTAAGACTAATAGGAGAATGTGGAAAACGGGAGAAATTATTTGAAATGGCTTATCTCGCGAACTACTGGAGCAATTTTTATGTTATTTGGCACAGATAAGAAGTAGACCACGCGAAAGATCGGCTCCAACGATTTTCATGAAATTTAGTATATAGAGGGTTTCGGGGGCGATAAATCGATCTAGCTAGGAATCATTTTTAGAAAATGTCATTTTATTCGTGTTTTATCGAATACCAAGCAAAACTCGGTCAAATAGCTAGTTTAATTACAATTAAGTAATCAATATTATTCTCTTAGTGCGACAGTAAGACTTTGATTTTAATGCTGACTTTATAAAATAAATATTATGTGAGTGATATTGTAAATTAAAAAAGGTAAGTAGGGCATTAACTTAATTTTATTATATTACTTAAACTATAATAAATATCTTACATACAATTTGAATACAAAACCTAACAATTTAACTAGAATTTGTTACCTAACCTAGAACTAGCATCACAATCAATCGGCGACGCTCCGCCGCAAGCTGTAGCTCAGCATGTTGACCGGCTGCGGGCTGAGGTTGGTGAGCCGCCAGCCGCCCAGGGGGAACACGCGGCTGCTGAACACCACCTCCCCCTCCCCGCAGAACAGCTCCATGCTGCTCGCGTCCAGGAGGATCCGCCAGGTCCGGGAGCCGATGGGCTCCCACGCCACCTGCCGCACGTCCCCGTCCCCGCGGTCCACCACCACCTTGCCGAACTGGGGATCCCATCGAAGCCACACCTTTGATAGCGCGCCGCTTCGCCCGTCGAGCAGCAGCTCGATCTTCTGGTCGAGATCGGCGTCGATAAAGAGCTCGACCGCCTGCCCGAACTCGACCACCTCGTTCGTGTAGAGCTGCCCCTCCAGCTTCGGCTCCTGGCGCAGATTGACCACGGTCTCGACGGGCTTCATGAGAATGCGATTGTTGAAGAGCCTCATCTCGCGCACGGTGGTCATCATGCCCGCCCAGCCGTCCTCGGCCTCGTGGTGCGTGACGTTCCACATGTTGAACCAGGCGACCGCGTACCTCCTCCCCTCCTTCTCGAGCGTCTGCGCGGCGTAGAAGTCGTGCCCGTAGTCCATCTCCTGGAACTCCACCTCTGGGACGAACTCGTGAGTCTCGTAGTTGAAATCACCGATAATATAACCGTTCTGGTACACGTTCTTGTATCTGTCCCCCTTCTCCTCCATGCCCTGGGGCGACATGAGCAGCACCCACTTCCCGTCGAGCTCGAAGAAGTCGGGGCACTCCCACATGTAGCCCAGATCGCCGACGGACTCGGCGAGCACGCTCAGGAACCCCCAGTTGAGCAGGTCGGTGGACCGGTAGAGCAGCACGCGGCCGCGCTCGTCGTCCGTCTTGCTGCCGATGACGACGTACCAGTAGCGGCCGCGGCCCCACACCTTGGGGTCGCGGAAGTCGGGGGAGCCGTTAGGCGCGCGCGCGAGCACGGGGTTCCCGCGGTGCTTGTCGAAGTTTACGCCGTCCGTGCTGAAGGCGAGGTACTGCGTCTCGTTGTAGTAGGGCTTCGCGTCGGTGGCGGAGTGCGCCGTGTACATCAACACCATGGTGTTGCTGTCGCCAATGGCGCTGCCGGAGAAGCACTGCTCGTCCTCCGGGACGAGCGCGGTGGGCAGCTCCTTCCAGTGCACGAGGTCGGGGCTGGAGGCGTGGCCCCAGTGCATGGGCCCCCACACGCTGTCGTAGGGGTAGTACTGGTAGAACAGGTGAAATTCGCCCATGGCGAAGGAGAAGCCGTTGGGGTCGTTCATCCAGCCGACGGGCGGCGCGAGGTGGTAGTGCGGCCGGAAGCGGGGGTCGATGTCCTTCCTCTTGTCCCGGACGTACTCCTCGAGCTCGCGTTTGGACGTCTCGTAGTTCTTCACGGACCTGGTGTTGGCAATCGCCAACAGCGCCAGCAGGATCAGGCTAATTCGTAAAATCATTTCGTTTTCTATATTCGCTTTTATTTACATGCAACTCGCGTCGATTCGTTTCGCTCCTGTTTGTCGAGTGTTTCTCAGCTAATGTTTTATCTGGGAGCGGTATGGTGCGATGTATCGGTCGGGGCATGTACTAACTGTCGGCTCGCGGTCGGGGCGCTCTTATAGCGCGCGCGTCTGAGTTGTGCGGATGATTCGCACTGCGAAACTGCCGGCTTTGGCGCGCGGCGACAAACACTACGTCACGGTGTCAAAGTTGACGCTGCGATTGAAAAATCGCTCTTATCGATCATAGTACGATCGCTATTTTTAAAATAGAGTTACATAACGTTTGCGTCATTGCGGTCAGTTCTCTCAATCCTGTACGTGACCCTTATTATATCTGCACCCTTTGTATCAGCTATCGTTAATCTTCTTAATATTATTTCAAAGATTTTCTTTTCCCCAAACAAAGCTGTGGAAAATATTGTATTATATTTTAAATACAATTATTGAATTATTTTAAATTTGAAACCACTTCGCAAGTTTATTTCAAAATTACATGTTAATTTGGAAAATTAACTTTTAAGGCTTTCAAGCCAATACCCAAAAGTGGATATCTAGCAAAAATAGATTTAAGAGCCTACTTCTTGTTTTCTATTAACTCACTAGTCGATCGAAAGATTTTAATTAACGGATTAAGAGCCTTAAGTCTTGACATACAGACTATCAGATGCGCTTACATTTCATGTTTTTTTTTCACAAAAAATATAAAGAAGGAAACTAGACCAGGCGTAGGCTTTATCTAGACTAGACTTACCACGCCTTAACAATATCAGTATTCTAGGCGACAATTCTTCAGCCTCAGGCGCCCCCTTTTTGTTAACGTTTTATTGTTAATAGTGCCATGGGTGTATTAAACCCACAAAAAATATGTAAATATTTAACTTGACGTTTATAATATATATTATTATAACATAACTGCCTGTCCCGGCAAACGTTGTTTTGCCATATAAAGTATTTCGCCCATAATATTATTATTTTATTGAAGTGACTATACCTACTAAAGAGTATGTCACCATGGCAAAGTTCATGATTTCTATCCCGTCGTTCAAACAATAGTCGCCGTCAGTCTCGAGTTGTAACAATTTACTATTATTTATTGAACAAATGAATACACTTATTAATACAAAGATAAAAGAGTAGATGATGCCCGATTCTCAATCCTAGCTCGCTAAGATTCACGAAAGTCGGTCGAGCCGTTTCAGACGAGTTCAACCACGCACACCGTGACATGAGAATTTTATATATTAGATATATTATATGTGACGTTATCAGCGTGAAGGGATCTTATTGTCGGTATTGAGTTATTAGTATCTCCATAATCTACATTTAATAGGCTATCGAACCATGTAAATAACATGCATGTAGGTCTGGAAAATATTTTTTTTAAAAATGTTTAAATTTGAAAGTCGTAAAAGGTGACATTGAGAAAATCGCATTCAAACTTTGACATCCTAAAAAAGTATGTTATTGTAGGAAGTTACATAGATATTATGTTTTTTGAGAAGTATATTATATGGTCTTTTAGAATTTAACTTCAATTATATAATTTTATAACTCTATTCCTGTTGTTTACCACGCCAAAGTGCATGATGATGTAATGAAAATGCCCAAGATGGTTTTTACTAAATATTTCACTTATAGTATGTTTTCTATTGGATTTTATAAAAGAATAATATAAAACGAATCAGTTTTTACTAAATAGAAACGTCTTCGATATTAAACAACATTGTTTATTGTATTAAAAAAAATGAACAAATAAACATTGTGCTTCTACTAATCTTATTAATCAGTCAAAATCAACAAAAATATATATTTACTGCACTTAAACATAGTCAAATGAACTTCTATTTAAAAAGTAACTTTTTTCTGTCTTAAAATTCAAGTTAAAGTTTAGTGAAAAGCTGGTACAAACACTTAATACTTTGGTTACCTACCATTAAATATGGCATCCGACGCCATATTTAACCATAACCGCTCAAAGTGTCATAGTTAAGTATATCTAATTTTTTTCGTGAAAATTTACTGTTTCACAGTGTTATATTTTTTCTGACGATTTTTATGGATAATTCAATTTTTTATACTCTCAATCCCATTACCTGTAGCTTCAATAAAAAAATAAACGCAACAGACATCTGTCAATTTCTGTGGTCAACGTTAAGGTTAAAGCTAAGTTAAAGTTAGCCTTAGCTATAACCATAACTTTAACTTTAACCACGCCTTTGGTGCAACCTACAATTAAAATGACACAGAATTGCATCTAAAATTACTAATCCTCTTCGTTTATTCTCTCTCTCTCTTTATTCTCTTCGTTACCTTAGCTATTTTATTATATGTAGCGCCGCCGTTTAGTTTCGAATAGAGTTTAGTCAGTAGCAGTCAGATACTGATAACGGCGGATCTAATCTCGATTCTCGACCTCCTTCAAGGGTAAAGTCAAGGTCATGGCGTGAGTGATTCTGGGGCATTCATAAATCACGCATGTGTTTTGGGGAATTTTCCACTTCGATGGGGGAAGCCTATTAATTTTTTTTTTATTAAATAAGGGGGCAAACGAGCAAACGGGTCGCCTGATAGAAAGCAACTACCGTCGCCCATGGACACTCGCAACATCAGAAGAGCTGCAGGTGCGTTTCCGGCCTTTTAAGAAGGAATACGCTCTTTTCTAGAAGATTTGCAGGTCGTATAGGTCCGGAAATACTGCTGGTGACAGTTCGTTCCAGAGTTTTACAGTACGCGGGTTTAAATACCGTATGATGCCACACTCCCGCTTTTTAGTGACGACCAAAAAACTTTGCTAAAGGTACAATAAAATTTTTATACGCTTTTATTTACCTACTGGTAAAGGCTACTGATTATTATTTGTAGATTATTCTATTAGGCACTAGATGACGCCCGCAACTCCGTTGCGCCAAAAGTCGTTAATCGCGCGGGAACCGTACATTTTGCGGCATAAAAACTATCCTATGTCCTTTCTTGGGACTCAAAGTATCTCCATGCCTTTCAGCAAAATGGGTTCAGCGGTTCGAGCGTGAAGAGGTAACGACAGACAGATAGACAGACAGACGGACAGACGGATAGACAGACAGACACACTTTCGGATTTATGATATTAGTATGGAATATGGATGTAATATGAGACATTGACTAGTGTTTTTTTTAACTTAATATTTAAACTCAAATTTTGTTGACTCAAATTTTTTTGTCAGAAAAAAACTAAAAAATGTGAGTAATATTTTTGACAGAAAAAACTTTGTAATATAATATTACTTATTCTCTATCTCTTATTCCTAACGTAATCTACGGACGCGCATACTATTCGCTGATCAATGCCCATTGTATTTTTCTTTGTCGATTTTTTAGACTCTGGCCTAGATCTGTAGGTAGGGTTGCCAGCTCTAACTTAGGACGGACTAGTCTCCGTTTCGTCCGTCCGTGCCCATTTTGGGACATACCAGACATCCGACAAAAAAAAATTTTTTTATTCAACTACATAACGCCTGCAGCTCCTTAGCGAAATTCGTTTAATGCGTGCAAACAGTACGTTTTCCCTCAACGAACACTTTTCTACGTCCTTACCAAAGTATTTCCTTACATCATCAATTCAGTCGTTAAAACGTGACGAGCTAACGGACACACTTCACATTTAGTATTTTCGCCGGACGTCTCCATTCAGATTGTGGCAGTGGCAACCCTATGCCATATTATCTTGATGGGCTTGACTGATGTTAGCTACAGTATACCCTGCTTAACTTTATCCGTCTGTCCGTCCATCCGTCATCATGGTCCAGCAAGCATACGTGACCGAAGGCGTATTGGGGTATATTTTGGGCAAAACCTTAAAACTGCTGACTAACATTGATTGACATTTGTACTTACAAATACCGTGCTTCAAAATTCCCAGCAGTATAATAATACTAGCTGTCCCGGCAAACGTTGTTTTGCCATTTAAAATATTTCTACTTTATCAGTTGATACAAATTCTTACCCCCTCTTTTGTCCCATAAGACGGGTGGGGCGAAAAATTGCATACACCAGATGTTAATAATATGTCAAAGTAAGTCCATTAAAGAAAAAAGAAAAAGAAAAAGAAAATTGATACAAAATCTGACCTCCTCTTTGTTTCCCTTAGAGGGGTGGGGTGGGGGGATTTTTAGTCACCCAATGTTGAGTCGGAAGAAGACAAATATATCTGTGAAAACCGTATGCAAATCGGATCAGTAGTTTTCGTGTTAAAGCAAAAGTCTTATACAAAATCTGACCCCCTCTTTCGTCCCTTTAGAGATGTGGGGGGAAATTTTTTTATACACCAGATGTTAAGTTGGAAGAAGACAAATATATCTGCGCAAACCGCATTCAAAACGGATCAGCAGTTTTCGTGTGATAGTGGAACAAACATACAGACAGACAGACAGACAAAAAACTAACTACATTTTTGGCTTCTATAGCGATGTAGTGACACCCCCCGCTTATTATTTTTTGAATATCTTTAATGTACATAATTTTCATTTCTACTGTTTTATTATAATGTATAGATGTATAGATAGCGGTCGCCCGCGGCTCCGCCCGCGTGGATGTCGGTTACCGCTGCAAAAAACCTACCCAGGAAAGACACGGTCAGCAAAATGATTTCCAGGTCAATTCACAGAAACATTGACGACGCAGTCATTTTCCGCAGGCTGCACAGATTGTCTTTCTGTGGATGTTAAAGTTGTTAATGATGAGAATATTTAAATGTACTTAATAATAAGTTTTCACCTCTGACGGTAGTCCCGGAGTGCAACCCGTTGTTTTAGGATAAATAACTAAAGCGATTATTGTAGAGCTTTTCTATAAACAACATTAATTGACGTTATTTTCAGGTAACAAAATATACTGATGGTCGGGATCCCCGATTGAGCAAAACATTCTTTTCATAAATCTATTCCTACTAATTTGAATGTTTGGCCCTGGGATTTACATAATATTTATCGTTAGTACAAAATATTTTTTTACAGGAAATTGGAGCCTTTTGAAGGGTATAGGCAAATCAGTAGGGATCATTGGTATCCTTGGTATATGAGCCAATTCACCAGCTGCAGGGCCGGTCATAATCTTCGCTACTGTGCACCTCCGCCTTGGTAGCGCCCACTTCGAAACGGGCGTAAATCGCAATTTTTTATTTCGCCTTAACTTCTAAACCAAACGTCCAATTTTAATCATTCAAAGACCAAATATTATCTACATAAACTGTACTTAGTGATGAAATAATTAATTTTGATAAAGATTAATAGCATGAGTAAAATAAATGCGTTTAAATGCAGTCCAAAAAAAATCAAGATTTTTTAAATAAAATAATGGTTGTTGTACCTCACTTGACATAGATAGGTATAGTGTGTCGCGGACTTTTTTGTAGTTATATTTTATAAGATCTACATTTACTTAGAATATTGTATTGTTCTATCTTTTATAGTTTAGGCAGCGTACGCAAAATAAGTAAATATTCTGGTTGATTTTTTTCACGTTGTGTCAGAAAAATCCAAATATCTTACGGAACCCTACATTTTCCGAAATAAAATGTAGCCTATGTTACTCGTAAATAATGTAGCTTTCGAATGGTGAAAGAATTTTTTAAATCGGTCCAGTAGTTTTTGAGCCTATTCATTACAATTAAAGAAACAAACAAACAAAGTTTACCTCTTTATAATATTAGTATAGATTATAATAAACCAATTTTGATGTAATTTGGTATGGAGATACAATATTGAGTCCGTAAGGACATAAGATAGTTTTTATCTAAAAAAAATGTACAGTACCCGCACCGTACTAATAATGTAGACGAATTTAAACTAGTTAATAGCAAACATTAAAATCAGCTGTGGCTTAAGCGCTGATCCCTAAAGTTTATCCCGCAGAAAATCTTTTTTCTTTCCCAGGACTCAAAGAATCTTCATTCCAAATTTCGAATTTCAGCAGTATTATCATTAACATTTACGATTGTGAATCCGATACAATTTCGTACGAATGGGTGACTAAAATAATAATCAACTATTATCCTTATATTTTTTTAGAGCAAAGACCGGGATAATTCTTTGACTAAGATTCCTCGCACGTGATCTCTGTAGAATGATTGTCGCGTGGCGGAAGATATGATAATAGACCGGAAGCCAACAACGCGGAACCAGGATAACACATTAAAGTAATACTAAAGAGCTGACAGCTGGACTGACAGATATTAATTGATGATTACTTAACTATGTACTGATGACTACTCAATGAAAGTCAAGTACTGTGAGGCCGTAAGAGTAATATCTATAATAATAAGCAATAATAATAATATCTATGGACGCTTCACACCACGTCAGTCTAGCCCCGTGGTAAGTACCTGAAGGACTTGTGTTACAGGTACCAGACAACGGAAACATATTTAATACTTTTATACTATACATATATTTAAGATTTTTATTATATGATACACATATCTAATACACATCCATGACCCAGGAACTTTGAAAACTTTTTGTTCCGTCGGCGGGATTCGAACCCGCGATCCCCGGCTTGAGCTACCAACAGCCCACCAACTGAGCCACGGAGGTCGTCAAAAGAGTAGCTATTTGTTTCAAAAACATTAGTCGAAAATTCATAAAAGAGATGTTTCATGTTTGCCTCTTTGTGGTTTATTTAAGGTTGGACCGGTTTTGAAGTCCAAAATTGTCTAAGTTTAAGATCATGAAATAGTACTTAGTTAGAAGTTAGTTAGTTACTTAGAAATCAGATATTTTGAAAGAGAGTTACTACGCCTAGAGATTCAGACTGCCTCTGTGGCGCAATGGTTGAGCGTGTGAATTAAGCCGGGGGTCGCGGGTTCGAATCCCGCGGACGGAACAAAAAGTTTTCAATGTTCCTGAGTCATGGATGTGTATTAAAGTAGGTATTAAATATGTGTATGATATTGTATAATAAAAATATTGAATATATACTAGCAAAAGAATTAAATATATTTCCGTTCTCTGGAGTCTGGTACCCGTAACGCAAGTCCTTCAGGTACTTAGCAGGGAGCTAGACTGACGTGGTGTGAAAAGTCCATTTTAGGAATTAAAGACTCATTTTATATGACAATTGACAACATAATCTAGAAACAAGTAAAATATGCACCGACTTTCAATCATCAAAGCCAATATTAACCCTTACTCCCTTAGCGTTTCATCTCCAGATGTGTCGCAGGATCAAATGGATCAAATAACTTGAAAGGCACGTAGTCTCCACGTGTATGCCCGCCCACAGGCTGAGAATAGTTCTAATACTAGTTCGACCTAAACTGGAGTTTTATCAGAGCAAAGCTAAAAACAAGTGGCTGAACTAGAAAAAGTTTGTGTGTTTGGAAAGAGGTTCCATCATCCATGCGTTGGGTTTATTTTATTACTAGATTTCATCCGCGATTTAGTTAAGCTGAATTAGTTTATCACGCAAGTTTTTAGGCCGGAAGAATGGTGGCCTCGACCATCGAACAGACAGAACACCTCTCCTTTTTGTCGGGGGTAAAAAAATAAATAAAAAAGTGGTTAAGTCGAGTGAGAGTTAAGTACCCCGCAAACGATCAAATTTGTTTGACAAACATGTTTGATGTAATTTACGTTTTCATCAAACAGCAGCGCAGACGATCAAACGTGCATCAAACAAGTTTGTCAAACAATTAGTCTGTGAACAATTAGCTAGAATCGGTTTAAGATCATGAGATCTTGACAAATACAGTGGAACACGTTCAAACACGTTTGTCAAACGCTACACAAGTCCAAATTTTCTTCAAACAGGTCTAACACGTAGAGTTTGTTTGACAAACGCTTCAAACAAAGCTGTACACTATCAAACTGTTTGACAAACACGTAAAATTTGACAAACAATTTGATTGTTTGCGGGGTACTTTACGCCGGTTCTTCTCGCAGGGTTAGTTCCCGAACCGGTGTTAGGCACCAGTAGTAACGACGTTCAGAAAATATTTGAACTTTATTTTGAATTAGATGATGCCCGCAACTCCGTTGCGCCAAAACTCGTTTATCGCGCATGATGAACCTTACATTTTTCCGGGATAGCCTATATCCTTACCCGGGACTCAAAGTATCCTCATACCAAGTTTCAACAAAATCGGTTCAGCGTTTTGGGCGTGAAGAGGTAACAGACAGACAGACAGACACACTTTCGCATTTATAATAATTAGTATGGATAAAAAAATTCGTGTACTCAGTGGGAGTTTGTCTTGGCGCACCGAACCCCGAATATTATCGCTATTTGTTCCAGAAGGGGTCTCGGCCTACTTCCACTATCAACGTGACGTCACCACTGACGTCACGCTCGACCTTGGCCGGTGGGTGTGTGTGGTCAACTGGTCAGTTGTAAGTGTTAGGTCAATTCAGCGATAACAACTAAAGTCATAGACCACAGTTGAGTACGATTAAGGAAAAGTTTAGAGCCCCGGCTTCGCTCGGGTGTAAGGGGCCGTCCACAAAATATTGCGTGAGGTGTTTTTTTGAATTAATTAACCCCCCCCCCCCCCCCTGGTGAGATTTCGAGAGATTTTATTCAACCCCCCCTTCCCTCCACAAATCTCACGTGAGATTTTTCAAAATGCGGGTTTTATGTAAATTGTAAACGTTTGGTTTGACAGTCATTTTTTTTTATGAAATAAGGGGGCAAACGAGCAAACGGGTCACCTGATGGAAAGCAACTTCCGTCGCCCATGGACACTCGTAGCATCAGAAGAGCTGCAGGTGCGTTGCCGGCCTTTTAAGAGGGAATAGGGTAATAGGGGAGGGTAGGGAAGGGAATAGGGTAGGGGATTGGGCCTCCGGTAAACTCACTCACTCGGCGAAACACAGCGTAAAATCATTTGTGAATGATCTAAGATCTTAATCGTATAACGATAACGCTTACGATCTTCATGAAAATAATATGATCAAATATTTAAGCATACGTACGATCTGGATGAAATGGACCAAAATATTCAGCATTATTTTGTTGAGAAAAAAAATTATGTGAGATTTACCGTGACCCCCCCCCCCCTGGACCCTGCTACCCTGCTAGTAGTAGCTGCTACCCTGGTGGTAGTATGGTTTATTATTATTATTATACTTTTAGAGTTAACGGGACCCTATTACTAAGACTTCGTTGTCTGTCCGTCTGTCTGTCTTCTGTCCGTTTGTCTCTAGGCTGTATCTCAGGAACCGCTATAGGTAGACTTCTGAAATTTTCACAGATTGTGTATTTCTGATACCGTTTTAACGACAAATACTAAAATTAAAACGTTTAATACTTAAAGGGGGCTCCCATACAAGAAACGTGATTTTTCGGCCTTTTTTGCTCGATATCAATAATAGCAAGAGACAGACACTTTATTTTTTTACAAAATCTTTGATTATATGTGTACTTTAATAATTAATAATAATATTGAAATACAATAATTGAGGCTCCCATACAAAAGACACAAATTTTGGCCTATTTCCACTCTATAACGGTATGGAACCCTTCGTGCGCTAGTCCGACTCGCACTTGGCTGATTATTATGACGCAGCTTGTATGTCACATATTTTATACAATAAAATGTGGACGCTTGTAATACCTAAGTCATAATTAGCCAGTGGACTCTCATTAAAAAAACCGCACGAAAATCTTAGCAGAGTCTAGACCAGCTATCCCCAACCCGCGGCCCGCCGCCGGGACTTTATCTGTGGCCCGCGTGATGTTAAACCATTTTGGAAGACACGCCCACCGGCAAAGTAATGTAAAGTCGTCGTGAAAGATTTTTTCTACTTTTAAATCGTTAATTTTGAAGAACGTTATTTTCTAACCCTAAAAAATATTTGTTGCGGCCCGTGACATCAAGACCAAGACATGTTTGTGGCCCGTATTAAAAAATAGGTTAGGGACCACGGGTCTAGACTCTAGATTCTAGAAGATTCTAATTGGGCCTAGGAATTTAGCAGCAGATAAGCGCTAACTAATGAGGGAAGGAATCTCAACGCTGAACTCGCTAACACTTAGATAACTACCTAGATAATCATCACATGTGGTAACAAGTAAATCAGAGGATTTTTTTTTTTTTGAAAATTGTATTTTAAGTTGTTTCCTCAGTCATGCACTACTTGCTAATAAAAATATTCAAGATACGATTTCTTTGTTTTTCATTTGACTTTCATACTAATATGTATTAGATATAAATGCGAAAGTGTGTCTGTCTGTCTTTCTGTTACTTCTCACGCCCAAACCACCGCCGTTTAAAATAATTCTTAAAATTTCGGCCAAGTGCGAGTCGGACTCGCGCACGAAGGTTCCGTACCGTGTTGTTACAGCGGCAACAGACATATACACAATCTGTGAAAATTTCAGAAGTCGACTAGCTATAGCGGTTCTTGAGTTACAGCCTGGAGACAGACAGACTGACAGACAGACGGACAGACAACGAAGTCTTAGTAATAGGGTCCCGTTTTTACCCTTTGGGTACGGATACGGATAATAAACGGCCCTAAGAGTCAATTCAGACCGCAATGCGACGCGTAGATGGATTTGTAAAGTATGGATTTGACAGATTCGCAAGACGTCTCACGCAGTTGAAGTCTGTCAATTCAGTACAAATTTACAATTAATGCATCTACGCGCCACGTTGCGGTCTGAATTGACCCTAAGGAAGCTTGTGAAAGCATTCGTTTCAATTTTCATATCATTTCGCACACATTATCCAGTCAAAAACATGTTTTTCACAATATATTGTGAAAAACGTGTTTTTGGCTTCGCCGCTGGTCTCTTGTTCCACCGTAGCAACTAGATGTTGAACAGATTTTATTGCAACTAACACTAAGCACTAAACACGTATTGTCTGCGACGTGGGGCGAGACGTTACAACATGAGACAATGGTTTGAAAAAAAACATCAAATCGCTATTAGACAGCGATTATCAAAATTGAGATTTAAGCTAGAAACAAATTGTCGGACGCATCCATAATATAAGTCGCGGCTGACGGATGCGGCTTAATAATGTGCACTGATCATCCGCGGACGTCAAAGACCTAACCTATATGTCAGGCAGACGTCCGCGGATGCAAAAAACATCCGGCCAGCCAGATTCTGTTCGGACGTCCGAACGCTCAAGGTCACATCCGCGACTTATGTCAGACAATGTGAACAGTTTACTGAGTTTAGTGTATTTTGTATTGATCAGATAGAAACAAGGCGCATCCGATGAAAACGTCCGCGGACGTTCGTCCGATAATTTGTTCCCAGCTTTATAATTACTGCAATTTTTTCACGCTAGACGGCAGCGCCAGCACAGACAGTAAACAAAATGTTTTGTGCGACGTTTGACAACGTTTCTGTCAATATTCTGATAAGTGATATGACGTGTGCAACATGGTCAGACTATTTACTACGTATTCCCTATTTTATAAATACTTAATACATATAATTATTATGTATTGTAATATGCGTACTTGTATCACTGCACAGATAAGTAAATAGTTACGTAGGTCGGGTTTTGTTTATAACTTTAGATCATTGTTATTAATTTATGCATTGTCAACCATAACGTAGAAAAAAAGGCGGACGGAGTCTTATTATACTTACACAGATAACTGTGTCTCCAGAGTCCAGAGTCGGCCATTCTTACGCCTGTCAAATGGTATGGACTAGCGTAACAATATGTGTGTGCGGACCGTGTACATGCAGTCAGCTGGCCGACTCTGAAGGACACAGTTTTGTGTATGGTGGGACTCCGTCCGCCTTTTCTTATACGTCCATGTTGTCAACGTGACCCCTCCTTTTACTATGCTTCTGAGTTTGGTGCGAAGAACTGATCATAACTATTCATAACCTCTGTCATAACATAATATTGTTATATCTTTTGTTATCTCGAGAATGTCGCTAAAATAAATCTTATAAAATCGGCCAAGTGCATGTCGGGCCACGCGCAATATAGGGTTCCGTAGTACCGCTAGTTTTTGAAATTTTTTGTATGGTCAATGAATGTATAGGTCTACCAGAATCTGATGGCAATTTTTGACAGCAGATTTTCAAAAAAATATCCTTGATCATTGGATAAATTTTTATATTTTCATGTTTCACACACAAAGTAAGTCGCTAAAGGAATGAAAAAGGATGAAAATGTTTTATTCCTATTACCCTGGTATTGCTAGAGTCAATTTATTTTCTCACTTTTTGCCATCAGATTCTGGTAGACCTACACATACATTTATAACATGTTTTACACTACTAACAACATCACCTTTACTTTTAAAGGAATTTGAACGAAAAATTCCTTTATACACCGCCGAATACATTCTTTTTAGTTGATCGTAGGTTAATCGACTATTACTTAATATCTTATAAAGTCTTCTTAGCCGTGATAGTTTTCCTTTTAAATTCAGCATATTTCCTACTCCCGTGAATTTTTCCACATTTACAGAAGCAACCGTTTAGCTGGTAGAATTGGGGACACTGGACACTAACGATTTTTTCCACTTTAAAACTTAATATTTCACAAACGGATCCCTAAATCGGAAAATGATCTATGAATACTCATAATAGTTTTAAAAAACCTATCCAACGAAAAAAAATTTTCATCCCCACTTGATGTGTATGGAAGGTACCAATTTTTTTTTTTTAAGATTTCATTTCATTGTATCATTTTGTTGCCATCATTATTATGTGCATTCATACCAAATTACAGCTTTGTAGGTCCTATAGTCTCTGAGCAAAACTGCGGACAGACAGACAGACGGACAGACGGACGGACAGACCGAAACTATAAGGGTTCCTTGTTGACTACGGAACCCTAAAAACCGTGAGAGCGTCACTTTTCATCTCATGATTGTAAATTATCAGTTCCTTATTATAACGAAAAAATATAACTGAATCTGTAAGTATTATTTAGTGTGAATTCACTTTACATAGTTCATATAAATAGCGCTCTCTGGTCAAAAAATCTTCCCAATATAGAGGTGATACGAAACTCAGCAATCAGATTAGGTTTTTTCGACTTACGAGTATATTATCATTATTAAGGGACATTGAGTGTAAAATTATCAAAATATTTTCTTAACAGTTTTAAAAATATTATGTTAAGTGCTAGCTTCGATACAAGTTTTATCAATATACAATCAGCAATTCAAATCTGTTTATTAACTACACAAGAAAATATAAAATTGACAGACTTGCCATCCGTAGTATTGGGCTTTTTCATTATTTCATTTATAAATGCATCGCATTGCCTCCTTGAAATATGAACCGAGCCTTATTCTGCGGAATGTGTATAAACACTTGGCCCTTGCCTCTTGAGCGGCTCAGGCGCTTTAATATAAAGTTCATTTCGTGGAAGAAAATTGGAAATACAAGCACCACTCAGACACAAGACTGTCTAAGCTAATAGTCCGCTCATAATATTATCTCTACCTACTTATTTGATAGTATAATTTGTTTTGCTCATCGAGTTTGTTATTGAATTATGAAGATATTAACCATTTATTTAAAAATAGGCAAAATAACAAAATATGTCACCCACAAGGCCGAGAAAAATCTAGATCTCAAATTATGGCGTTCAAATCATATCTAATATTATATTTTTACATAATATTGTATAATTCAATAATAATAATAATAAGCCCGCAGGGCAGCTTGTGGCGAGCTGTTGGGGAGTAGCGACCCCACGTACCCGAGTGCTCCCAGGGAAACCGCTGTTCTCCATCTCCGGCTTGCCTTCACCGTCGACCGGAGTGAACACTGACGGAGAATCGGGCCCTACCTCTGCCTTGCGTTAACCGGCCGGTCAGAGTGGAGTCGCAAGAGCTTCGGCTCGGAGGAAGGATGTAAAGCGTAAGTGGCGAGTGGGCGACGTGATGGGACTCTCTGAGGGTGCAAATGATCGGCGTTTAAAGTCCAGCGACACCTCTCCTGCCTCAAGCTGCTCTGTCAATGTTACCGCCTCGGTGCACCTTGCGTGCGACCATTTTGTGGGGCCCATTCAAAGATTTGGCGAGTCACCGTCTGCCAACTTTATGATACATGTTTCCACGTTGTATCGGCAGACGCCATAGCCCTTCCATAGTCCCAGTTACCCAGTCCACTAGCACCTCACCCCCATAGCCCGGTATCATTTCTAATATCCATTCCCTATAATAGTCCTACACTGGCCGCTGGCTCTCCTTGGTCGTACTTCCATAGTGCGGACTGGGAGAGTCAGCCAGCGTCACATTACATTTAGAATAAAACTGTGTAACGGGCCTCTACGTGTTGGCTTCGGCCCCACGAATGCCTTCCAAAGGTCCGGGATTTAATTGCCCGTGAGCAAGGAATACCTTACACAAACATAATAATAATCATTATTATTATAGAATTTGAACGCCATTACTAATAATTAGTTATTATTTATTGCATGATATGCTTTAACATTTATATTGTCATATTACAACATATTTTTATTGTCTTTGTTTCAGTATTTAAGTTTCTCGTTAGTAAATTTTAATTCGTATGCTTAAACATATATTTACTAAATAAACAAATAAAAGGTTTAAGTCTGAAGAAGATTTTATAATACTAGCGGGCCCGACAGACGTCGTCCCGTCTTATAGACGTGGTTTAAATTGCTTAAAGCGCTGGGGTTAAGTCATCCAAAAATAATTCTTAAAATTTCCAAATATTTAGGTAATTTAAAAAAAAAATCTCTCCGTAACAACCTTCCTCAGACATTAACAAACACAATAAAAAATAAAACCGGCCAAGTGCATGTCGAGCCACGCGCAATATAGGGTTCCGTAGTACCTACCGCTAGTTTCGTGAATTTTTTTACATTTCCAGAAGCTACCGTTTAGCTGGTAGAAGGGGGGGACACTGGACTCTAACGATTTTTTCCACTTTAAAACTTATTATTTCACAAACAGATCCCTAAATCGGAAAATGATCTATGAATACTCATAATATTTTTCAAAAAACCTATCCAACGACACCCCACACCATGGGTCGGACGCGAAAAAAAAATCATCCCCGCTTGATGTTTAGGGAAGGTACCGTAAAAAACATATTTTTTTAAGATATCATGTACCATTTTGTCGGCATCATTAATATGTGCATTCATGCCAAATTACAGCTTTGTAGGTCCTATAGTCTCTGAGCAAAACCGCGGACAGACAGACAGACAGACGGACAGACGGACGGACAGACCGGAACTATAAGGATTCCTAGTTGACTACGAAACCCTAAGAATGAGCAAAATCGGTTTAGCCGTTCTCGAGATCAGAGCATACACATTATTTTATGAGACCATTGTAAATTATTGTAATTTACACTAGAAGCAAATTATAATAATTACTAGCTGTTGCCCGCGACATCGTCCGCGTGGACTTTTTAGTTGGACGTTTATAGTTGTTCCCGTACATCGATTAAATAGTTAACGCGCAAATCATAAAAGTATATTGTGTGGGACAATATACTTTTATGATATGATAGATGTTCCGCGCAGCTTTTGCGGATTTCCTCGATAAATAGGCTATCGAACACTGAAAGAATTTTTCAAATCGGACCAATCGTTCCTGAGATTAGCGCGTTCAAATGAAACCTTTCAAATAATTTCTTCCCGTCTTTTCTACACTTTCCTCTATTTCTTCGCTCCTATTAGTTTTAGCGCCATAAAGTATAGCCTATAGCCTTTTTCAATAAATAGACATTGATAAACATTGAAAGAATTTTTCAAATGGAACCAGTAGTTCCTGAGATTAGCTTGTTCGAATAAGCCATTTCAAATAATTTCTCCCGTTCTTTCCACACTTTCCTCTATTTCTTCGCTGCTATTAGTCTTAGCGCAATAAAATATAGTATATAGCCTTTCTCAATAAATAGGATATCTAACACTGAAAGAATTTTTGAAATCGGACCAGTAGTTCCTGAGATTAGCGCGTTCAAATAAGCCATTTCAAATAAATTCTCCCGTTTTTTCCACACTTTCCTCTATTTTTTCGTTTCTGTTAATTTTAACGTGATAAAATGTAGCCTTCCTCGATAAATAGGCTATCCAACACTGAAAGAATTTTTCAAATCGGACCAGTAGTTCCTGAGATTAGCGCGTTCAAACAAACAAACAAACTCTTCCTAATTATAATATTAGTATAGATTATGTTTTATTGTTTAAACTTTTACCTGCAAAGAGCATTATAATTTTTGCTGATTATTTTAATGGGGTTAAATGTTGATCGTTCATCTCGTTCCCTTAACGACCGGTTTCGATTACTCACTATCTCAACATAATAATTTCATTAAATTTATCACTAAACAACATTTTTTTACAGTGGGAAATGCATTACGCATTCCCGGCAGCCCGGGGGAAAGGCCGCCGGGATATGTGGGACTCCCCAGGTGCTGCGGTAAGGAAGAGCACCCAGGTTTACCCACTAAAACCCACCGATGCCTCCTCCTCCGCTTCTTGCTGAGCCGCCGGACCCGCCATGGGCGAAACTGCGGCCAAACAATTTACTCTTGGAGAACAAAGCTTAACTTTGCTGTTTTTTTAATAAAAATATGATTTAATAGTACAAGAAAGGAAACATTTTAAACATTAATATAATCAATGACTACATCCATAATGAATACATCCATTTTATCCATAATAATATAATATTAGTAGCTGTCCCGGCAAATGTTGTTTTGCCATATAAATTATTTGTAGTTGTAATTGAAGTGACTAAATAAGTACCATGGCAATGTCCATCGCTATCCCATTGTACAAACAATGGTCGCCGTCAGTCTCGAGTTGTAATAATTGCACTTATCAATATAAAAACTACCCAGTAGCCGATTCTCAGACCTACTGATTATGCTATAGGTAAAAATCAGTAAAGCCATTTCGGAGGAGTACGGTAACTAACATTGTGACACGAGAATTTTATATATGTATAAGATAGGTAATAGTCAGTCTGTTAAACTTCTTCACGCCCAAACCGTTGAACCGATTATGCTGAAATTTGCTATGAATATACTTTGAGTCCCGAGAAAAGACATAGGATACTTTTTATCTCGGAAAAGTGAATGTTCCCGCGCGACAAACGATTTTTGTGGCAACAAACGGGCGTCATCTATTGTACTACAATATAAAATTATTATTTTTTTTACTAAATTGGCACATTGTTTCTACAACTTATTTAAATACTATACAAATATAGTGCAATAGATTTACAAATTATACGGAGCCACATTCAAATGTTCAATCGTATCAAAACGTCAGTTCTTTGACCAATGACCCATTAATTCTAATCACATTGTTTTCGGTCGAGCAAAATATTTGTGACGCTACATTGTAGATGATATCACATCTGACTATCATTTCGTATTGTTACATACGCACGTAGAGGAATTATGCAACACGCATAAACAATAAACAGTTCCAATTTAGGCGGAACAGAGGTGCGGGCGTCATCAAGTTGTTTATATTTTCATGGTTTTCACTAACAATACCCAAACTTTTCGGAAGTTTGCGTATAATATATAGAGTAGCGGCTTAAGGCGCTATATTGAAAGTCATTTTACCGCAAGGGCAATTTTATACTTAATTTGTATGAATATAAAGTCGTGAATACGCTGCGCCCAGAAGCTATCGGCTCGCTCAGAAAACATGCGAAAAACGTAATTTTAATTATTTAAAAAATAACTAGGAGCATTTAAGCAAAATGCTTCTATACGATTTTGAGTTGCAAAGGTGTCTATCAATTAGACTAATTTCCTACAATACATCTATTTTCGTTTAAAAATAATCTTCAAATGTCGTATTTTTAAGAGGTCATTTCGATCGAGAAATGTATCGAGGCAAAATATATTAATCGTGTTTCTGGTTCTTCTCAAACCTAGATAAGGCTATGAAGATATGTATATCTCATTACCAGATTTGTAACATTTCTGAGGGTCCTATAGTATCACGTCAAAAATGATAGTTTTTTCAATAAAGCGCCTTAAGCGTAGAGAAGTACCTACCTACCCCTTTGAATTTTGGTCGTTCCTTATTCAAAATTGTATTCATTATTATTTATTGTACAAAACTTTTGTTTTATACTTCGGATCTACAATAATGCCTATTACCAGTCCGGATCTAGAAATGAACTCAGTGCGATGCGGACAGACAGACAGACAGACTCGTTTTAATAATTATTATTATTATTATCAGTATATATTTTTACTATTTATAGAAAAAAAAAAGTATTTACTCAAATGTTATAAAAAGAAGGCTGAGCGTCTCGAACTTTGGTTCCCACTCGAGAGGATGCAGGATCCGATCCACCAATTAGACATTTTCAGATCCAATGCAACATTTTCAAATGTCGCACGGAACAGGAAAACATCGTAAGGAAATCCCCAGACGTATGTTTCGAAAATCATTCATAATATTGTGTTTACATAACCATACAGACATTTAAAATCTTGTCCCAGGCACAAGGTATTTGAGGAGGATATATTAATCATCCACAACGGATACTTAAAGGCCTGAGTTTTAGACGTTTTATATGTGGCTTAGAAAATAATATGATTCCACTCTGTTATTCCACGTACCACTATGAAGTGCCATAAAACTCACTTTTACACCGCCTCGCTAAATTATTTAGTTAAACGTAAATTTTTTTACTACCCGAGGCCCGCTTACGCAGTTCTGGGTTAAGCCTAACTCTGGGTTAAATATGTGAGATCTCTGTCGGTCTTTGTATCCAAAAAAGGGATAACAACACATTCATCCAAAGTTAGCCCCATGCAGCCCCCAATAAGTGCGAGTGGGCTCGAGTGTTTTTCGTTTGCCGACCCATTTTATTGTGTTTTTTTTAATATTTTAGAGACGTAAAAAAGAATTGAGTTAATCTTAATGTTAAATAGAAACCTCGCCCTCTGCTCCGTCCTTTGTGTAGTATCTTATCGAAATATAGCAGTGTTTACCTATCGTTTTTAGCCACGGACCCCTAGGAAATCTAACAGTTTTCACGGACCCCCAAAATAAAATAAATAGCAAAAAAATCATATTATGTATGGTCCAGAGATGACACCACGGACCCCCATACATATTATACTCGCGGGCCCCCGGGGGTCGGCGGGACAAGGTTGGGAAACACTGAGATATGAATTTACATCTGTGACCGACCACTCGATAGAACCAAGCTTTGAGATATGAGCTGGCCTCTGGCTCGTTCTTGACAGTCGGTCGGCCTCTTATCATGAAACTGGAGGATATTACGAAACTCCGTCTCCGACAGATCGGATTCCAATTTCCACATACCTACGTTTCTGACATGGCTGAAATTCATCTATCAGATACTATGCATATTCAATGCTAATACAAAAAGTATAAAATCGACGAAATGTACCTATAATTAAGTATGTCTTTATTCCAGGTGTAGTGATTTTTATATGAAGTGAATTTTTGTACTTACTTTTAAAATAGCTTATGAAGCGACGTGAACATTAAAATTTAAAGACTAATATAAAAAGCCCTAAAATAATAATCGGATGCAAAGACTTCTATATTATAAACCTGATGCTTGCATCGCTAGATTACTTTAATAATAAAAATAATAATTATTTATTTATTTATTTATTTAAACACTTTATGCAAATATTTACATAGGCGGGCTTAATGCCTTATGGCATTCTCTACCAGCCAACCTTAGGGTGATGATGAAAGCGTAAAATAGGCGCATTCTAAAACATAATTGGTGATATGAAATAAATAGTTATATTAATATTAATATTTGATACACTATTATTTTTATGAATTAGCCCCGCTTAGATTTGACTTCATGCGGAATATTGCAAATAAATTAAATCAAAATAACTTGTTACATTCTTCGTCAACGTACGATAATGATTGAAGACGTGAAGAATCGAACAAGTAACATTTCGTAACATACGGACAATAACTAATTTTTTCCCATATTATTTTCATAAAACTTGTAACTTATCTACTTCATAACCTAGCTAATATATCTGGCTACACATATAATCCATAGTTTTTCTATTTCAAATAAATTTTCCGGCCCTAAAGCCTCCATTTAGGCAAAAAAACGAGAAGTTTTTTCATGTTACTTACCTTATTCTTCCACTCACGTCTTGAATTATTGTAAATTTACCTCGCACACTAGCAACAAAGCTTCTACGGGCGTAGCGTAGCTTTCACGTAGCCTCTACGTAGCTTCTACGGGCGTAGCTATCACGTAGCCTCTACGTAGCTTCTACGGGCGTAGCTATCTCGTAGCCTCTACGTAGCTTCTACGTAAATTCGAGGACCGTAGCCTATCTTGTAGCTTAAAAGAACATTTACTATTTTTTATTAAGAACCACACTTTTTGTCTTTTGACTTTATTGCCATTGCTAAATTATTAAATGTAGCAGAATTATATATTTAAAAAATAAATGAATTATTTTTTTCACCTTTTAGGGCTCCGTACCCAAAGGGTAAAAACGGGACCCAATTACTAAGACTTCGTTGTCTATCCGTCTGTCCGTTTGCCTGTCACCAAGCTGTAACTCAAGAAAGGTAATAGCTAGAGAGTTGAAATTTTCATAGATTGTGTATATCTGTTGCCACTATAACAAGAAATACTAAAAACAAAATAAAATTAATATTTAAGGGGGGCTCCCATGCAACAAATGTGATTTTTTTGGCTTTTTTTGCACTATAGTCTATATCAATAATGGTAGCAGGTATGTACTTGAATTTTTTACAAAATCCTTAGTTATATACATATGTACTTTAATATTTAATAATAATATAGAAATAAAATAAAAAATTCAGGGGGGCTCCCATACAAAAAACAAAATTTTGGCCTAATTTTCCTCTTTAATGGTACGGAACCCTTCGTGCGCGAGTCCGACTCGCACTTGGCCGATTATTTTATTTAAGTTTTTTAATCAAATCGCTAACGTCTATTCTTTTTCGTCGTCGGGCTATTTTCCACCAGATAGAAGGCTCTTTTAAACGTCGAGCCAACATTGTAGACTCGACGTTTCATATTTTAAAATATTATGTACTATATTTGAATCAAAATATCACTCATTTGTATCACATGAAATATAATATGTATTCTATAGAACCGGGTATGTTTCTTTCGCTGTGACAATCTTTATTGGATCGCCGAAAGTCGTTATAGTAACGCTGTTCTACTGTAAATACCACTATGATAAGTATAAGCCGGTAGAGAATAATATTCTAAAAGCACACGCCAACACCGTGCCCCGCGAATGTAATATCATTTCCTATACCCCGCTCCAATATTATTATTATAATATTATGTTTGTTTGTTCATGCCGAAATTGGGCCAATTTGAGTTCATCTTTTTGGACGAAGCCAAAGTCCAGGAGTGTGCCAACTGCCAAGGTATGTACAATAATAATAAGATTAAAAAACCGGCCCAGTGCGTGTCGGGCCACGAGCAATGTAGGGTTCTGTAGTACAGCTAGTTTTTTTAATTTTTGTATGGTCGATGAATGTATATTTATTACGTGTTTTTACTACTAACAACATCATCTTAGTTACATTTCAAAGGAATTTGAAGGAAAAGTTCCCTTATACTTCGCCAAATACATTTTTTTAGTAGATCGACTATTACACAATAACTTATGAAGTCTTCTTAGCCGTGATAGTTTTCCTTTTAAATTCAGCATATTTCCTACTCCCGTAAATTTTTTCACATTTCCAAAAGCAACCGTTTAGCTGGTAGAAGGGGGGGACACTGGACTCTAACGATTTTTTCCACTTTAAAACTTAATATTTCACAAACGGATCCCTAAATAGGAAAATGACTAATATTTATAATATAATACTCATAATATTTTTAAAAAACCTATCCAACGACACCCCACACGATGGGGTGAACGCGAAAAAAATAATTCATCCCCACTTCGTGTGTTGGGAAGGTACCATAAAAAAAATATTTTTTTAATATTTCATATACCATTTGTCGTCATAATTAATATGCGTATTCATGCCAAATTACAGCATTGTAGGTCCTATAGTCTCTGAGCAAAACCGCGGACAGACGGACAGACAGACGGACGGACAGACCGAAACTATAAGGGTTACTTGTTGACTACGGAACCCTAAAAACAAAATGAAAATCTTCCGGAAGAAAATTAGTAATAATTAATATATGATATTTAAAGAAAAATAATTCAATGGACATGTATAATAAATTAAAATCTCTTATGATATAAATAATAACAAAAGTACATATTTATTTTCTATATAATCTAATTATATTATTATTGTATAGTTATTTCAGTTTCAAATTTATTATAATAATTATTTTTTAATTAATTTTATAATTAATTAATTAATTAATTTTATATTTAAAGTAAGTTTAATTCAATTGTGCGCCATTGTTATGGCAGAATGTTAGAACTATAAGTAGTTAATAAGACCTTTATATCAACAACATTCTGGCATTCCGGCGGGCGTCAGAAATTGTATGTCAGATGACGTCGATCGATAGCAGTTCAAATGTTTCTGATCAGAAAATCGGATCGCGCTCTCACATTTTGTGCTGAGCCGAGTGAGCTCGAACTCGCCGGAAGGAAATTTCGGATAGTGTGCGGTGTGGCGGTCCGGCCGATGTTCAAATGTTTCTGATCAGAAATTTCGGACAATGTGCGGCCAGGCATTATCTGACATAATATATTTATATCAGCATATAGTGCAATATTACACAATAATACAAAATTACACTAGATCTAGCCGTTTGGTTTATCGTTATTTGAATTCGTTCATCGTGCCGTAACTGTAACTTTTGCCCCAGTAAACTATCCTGTATTTCTTTCCGGGTTCTCAGGTACTTCTGTGCCAACTTTCGTCGAAATCTTCAGGAATTTAAGAGTGAAAAGTTAACAGACAAGCTTGACATTTTCAATATTAGTAAGATAATTCTTCACCTTCACGGAATAAAGGGATACTTACCTATTTTTTTTAACGGGCTTTGGCCCACCACACATTCCCACCACTGTATCTCCTGTGTCGCCAGGATCGACAGCGGTATCCAACCACGAAAACCCTTTGATATGATCTCAGAGAGCCCGAGGGACATGCTAAATCTGTCTTGGGACCCGCAACGAAATTAATCAGAAGAAAATAGGAGAAGTAGGAAGATTCCAATTTCCCTCCCTATAAAAGCGGGAGACAGCACAAAGTTGCAATGACCGAAAGTCAAAGAACTTAAGGGGGAGCACCACGGAAATAAGGTTAATAATTGTGACTCCTAAGTTAAAGCTAAGTTAATATCGGAGTTTATTGTGTTTGACTGTTGCCAATAATAATTGTGACAAAAACGCTTGAAGGCACGGAAGTTCCTCGCGCTGTCCACGAGATCACCGTAGTATGCGACTCCAGATGTACAGAATACGTTGTTTAGCATAGTAGTTCTTTCGTCCTGCCAGAGACTGCACTCCCAGAGAACATGATGAGCGGTTTGTTCAAACATGTTGCCTTCGGTCGAGCACTCGCACATGGGTGAAGCTACTAGTTTAAATCCGTAAAGTTTGGCCTTAAAATTTCCATTACCGGTCAGGAATTGAGAAACGCAGTGATCAATATCCATCCAATGTTTGTATAATACATACCTATATCACTAATGTGACATAGGTAGGGATACTTACCTATGTCGAGTGCCCTATGAAAAGTGATGCCCTGTGCTTTTTAGGGTTTCGTACCCAAAGGGTAAAAACGGGACCCTATTACTGAGACTTCGATGTCTGTCCGTCTGACCGTCTGTCCGTTTGTCTCCAGGCTGTAACTCAAGAACGGTAATAGCTAGAGAGTTGAAATTTTCACAGATTATGTATATCTGTTGCCGCTATAACAACAAATACTAAAAACAAAATAAAAATAAAATTTAAGGGGGGCTCCCATACAACAAACGTGATTTTTTTTACCTTTTTTGCTCTATATCAGGGGTCATCAATTAGTTTTGCTCGGGGTCCGTTTTAAGAAATAAAATGACCTTCGTGGTCCACACATTATAAAAAAATTAAACAAAATATTTAATTACGGAAATTACAAAGGTATATATTTGTATCAACTATCAATGAGAAAAGTGTCAATTATTTTTGTTGCTACCTACTTGTTTATCAGTATATCGAAAGTCGAGACCGAAATTAATTTTTAACTAAGTTCATCTTCATTCTTCGAGCATGCTTGGTCCGCACACAATGGGTCGGGTGGTCCGGATGCGGACCGCGGTCCGCCATTTGGTGACCCCTGCTCTATATCAATAATGGCAACAGGTAGGTACTTGAATTTTTCTCAAAGTCTTTTGTTACATGTGTTCTTTAATATATAATAATAATAATAAAATAAAATAAAAAATTAAGTGGGGCTCCTATACAAAAAACACAATTTTTGGCCTAATTTTGCTCTATAACGATACGGAACCCTTCGTGCGCGAGTCCGACTCGCACTTTGCCGATTATTTAACATAACCACTGTGGTGTCGGCATCTTTTCACCACACAAGACGGCATAATTATTTTCAATTTAACAACAGCTCACTCGCGAGCGCGTTTGGAAGCGTAATGGCGACCGGCCGACTTACTATGATGTGTATGTGTGCGTGCGGGCTTGTTTGTATTAGCGATCTGACTTACTATGGGTGCGTCAGTTATTGCCTCACTCAGTCCTTCTTTTTTTGTAGGTCCATTATATCCCTTTCTTCCGTGATCTATAAATAAGCGCCCGTTGCCTGAAATACGCACAAAAGCACGTATTTCCGCCACTGTGTTAAGTGTACGCCGCCCACTATTTACCTACCTTAACTCCTCATGAATATGGCCCTTAAAACGTCAGAATAAGGTCTATTCAGCGTTTGAGGTGAGACCTCTAACTAACCGGACGTGTACTCTCTAGTTTACCAATTCTGTTTTAACAACTCTTTGTAACACGATTATGTTCCTGACCTTCGATATTGTGAATGACTTTTGTGATGAGGTTTTTTTGGGATTCGTTAATCGCTAAAAAATTCTGTTAGTACTGAGCGAGCTAATGGCTGTTAGTTACAAGTTACAACCCAGAATACTCTAAGTCATGTAAGCTTTCAAACGAAAAAACTAGATCAAAATCGGAGCTGTGGCATAATATACCTAATTTCACTTAGGTCAAAAAAGGTTTGTTTTCTTCGTATTTTGATATTTAAATATTTATTTTCCAGGCACCTTTGCTGATTAACAAATTGGACGAACTGGGACATTTAGTCTAATTATATTTTTGCAAAACAATACTAAATCACTTAATTCATTTTCGTCTAACGTACTCCGAAGAGCCGAATTAAGATCCTACTAACAAGCGTTTTAAGTGTCTTATCGTCGCATTCCTAATTTATTATTTACCTTTTGTGACTTAAAACATCCGTATTTAAGTAGCCCAACTAGCAAGTAAACACGAACCATGCATTTATGTAATAAATAAATCGGAAGGTTCTAGAATCTTGAGGGTTCGAAGAGTGAAAGGTCCAAAATGACAACGGCTCGAGCCCGAATTACTTACACGGCGAACGTGAGCCGAAACCCCAAATATAAAAAGTGGAGAGCTAAAAAATGTTACTCGATGACTCTGATGCCTGCCCTTAGGCAGATGTAACTATTATAATAATATAGTTTACGGAATTGTCTTACCTTCGATTTTCTGGGACTGTTATCTTTTAATCGTAATGAGTAAGTAATCGATTAGAAGTCTAGGTAGGTAACTGCCGCACTCAGAGGCTTAATTTATTACTTAACTCTACTTTATGAAAGTTTGACGGACAATTTATGGTTGGGATTGTTATGTCAAAATCTTCATTTAATTACAGTTTAGTAATTAATATTGTCTCTGAGTGGGGCAATAGCTTTGTCCACACTGTACCTTTTTCTGTTCATCAAGGGTATGCGTTATAGCGCAGTCAACAGCGAACGTGAGGCATGCCCGTGACGCATGCCCTCCGTATCCAAAAAACAAAAATGACAATGTTGGCGTTGCGTTCGTTGACACTTTCAATTATTAAATTCGCCAAAACGAAAGTTGAATGAAAGAAGATGACAAAAATTAAAGACATTATTTTTAACAAAAAAATTAAAACCGACTTCCAAGGTAAAAACAATATTAATAGCATCCTTATAATATGAACTAAAAAGTATTAAATAATTTTTCCTATCTCATAATATTATGTAGTGCCTTTTCCCGAATTCGGCTAAACCTCAACTATTTCTGTACTTAATCTTCATCATTTTGCAGTCGGTACCAGATATAGCTGAATCTTTATTTATTTGAAAGATAATTTGAAACTTTTGGAACTGGCAACCTTTGCTTCTTTCAGTAAACATCCAAACTGGCTTCCATCTAAATTGATATGCGAATTACACATAAATTTGCATCAAAAGTAAGGATAATTTGGAGAAGTCCTGCCAGGAATTCAACACTGAGGATAGTATTGAACTTTAACCATCTTGTCAAAGTGTTGGTTCTCAAATGGATGATTCTTCAACTAAAAAAAGATTAATAGTGCAATCTTTGTGTGTTATTTAAAGAATACTTATATGGTGTTTGCACTGAATATGAGGTCCAGACTGAAATTAGCTAAAAATAGTGACAGACAAAAGTTGTAAAGATGTGTGGTAAGTATCGAGCGAATCGCAGAAGGCTGATGAAATAAAAGCATTTATTTTAGTGAACTTGTTTTATTTTATTAATCCACAAGCATTTTTAGTAATTATTATAAGTATTTTTGCATCTTCATTAATTTATTGCAATATTTACCTACCTATCAAGTTTTTACTTTCTATGCTGATGGATGCTACTAATTACTTTTTCAGATATTTTCTTAGATAACTAGATAAGCTTTATACATTTTTATTCACGCTTTCGTTCTTTGTTTACTGTTAGAAACTCATCCATACTCAATATTATAAATGCGAAAGTGTGGACCTGTCTGTTAGCACTTCACGCCCAAACCGCTGAACCAATTTTGCTGAAATTTGGTATGGATTTACTTTGAACCCCGGGAATGGACATAGGATACTTTTTATCCCGGGAAAATTTACGTTTCTTACGCGATTAATGATTTTTGGCGCAACGAAGTCGCGGGCGTCATCCAGTTTTTTTTTAAATTTTACTTTAATCCTTCGATCGCGGATTCTTGGAAATCTGTTGTTGTTCTCGCGGCCGCATGTGGCCACTTAGGAGTGTAAGTATTAAATCATTTTATGTCAAAATCACTTATAAACTAGCCGGGGTCAAAGAGAATGCGAAGCCAAAGTCACTCACAAGTTACATCTTTTACTCGCATCGTGTCGCTGCTGTCGAATTACGACGCCCTCTATAGTTTCTGCACGGTCCCTAATTCCCTATATAGTTGTAACTTGTAACAGATTTCTGTTAGGTTGTTGAAAGTTTGTAAGCAACTGGTAACTCAACAGTTAGCGTGGTGTGCAGTGTTGTCACATCTAGCAACTTTATGGTAGATCTACCAATTTCACCTCTCTTCTACCTATCTACCAACTTCGGTATCAAATCTTTAATCTACCTATTTTTCAACATATCATTGTTCACGTACAAATAATAAACGTTACAGGCTACTCGGATGGCATTTTGGTACATTGCATTGATTCGTATTGGTACAATACTTCCTTCAGCAATTATCATTTATAACAACCCGGCCAAGTGCTTGTCGTGCCACCCCCAATATAAGGTTCCAAAGTACCGCTAGTTTTTATTTTTTATTTTTGATGGTCAACGAGTACAAGTTTATAACGTGTTTTACACTACTAACAAAATCATTTCAGTTACGTTCAAAGGATTTTGAATGAAAAGTTCCTTTGTACTCGTACTTCTACGAATACAATTTTTGTAGTTGATCAACTATTACTCAATAACTTATGAAGTCTGCTTAGCAATGATAGTTTTCCTTTTAAATTCAGCTTCTTATTTCCTACTCTCGTGATTTTTTTTACATTTTCAGAAGCAACCGTTTAGACTTTAGAACTTTAGCTGGTAGAAAGGGGGATACTGGACTCTAACGATTTTTCCACTTTAAAACTTCATATAATATTAAAATTGTATCCATACCTATGCCTTGTACTATTATCTATTTTGTGCTATGAGTAATGAGACATTGGTGACCTTAACACGACGTGGTAATGATGATAATGACGATGAAGATGATGATGATGAATTTGAATTGCATGTTAGCATAATATTATGCTTTCTGTTCTTAAAACAACGCCGAAACTCCCAAACGTGTACCTATAAGGAGTCAGGAGTTCTCTCAGCATCTTCGAACCCATGGTATACCTTGACCCAATATTTGACTTTTTGGTAGCATATTCTTAGTACACTTCACATAAAACCAAAATCACCATATGTTTCCATACAAATTTCGAGGATTTCCCTCGGTTACTCATGGATCCCATCATCAGGTCACCACTTTTGTGAACATGGTACCAAATTGGAGTGAAACCTAATACAACAAAACAAAAATTTCTAAAATCGGTTCACAAACGGCGGAGTAATCGTTGAACATACAAAAAAAATAAAAAAAAATAAAAAATATGTATATCCACAGCCGAACATAATATAACCTCCTCGTTTTTTGGAAGTCGGTTAAAAATCACATAGTGTGGACATAGCTATTGTAAAGAGTCATAACTCATAACTCATAACACTGTGTTATGACTCTTATTGCCCCACTCAGAGACATGATATTATTAATAATTATTACTATACTCCACTCTGGCTAACTTGTCGCTAGCGGTCATTGACTCCCTGTCAAAAACTTGTCATTTTCCATATAAACCGCGACTGACAATGAAGTGTCAGATATTGTCAATGGTGGTTTTATAATATGGAAAATGACAAATTTTTGACAGGGAGTCAATGACCGCTAGCGACAAGTTAGCCCGAGTGGACTATAATACCTGTATTTAAATGAAGATTTTGACATAACAAGCCCAATCATATAATATATAATGCCTGACAAAGTCTTTAACACCTTGTTAGCAAGTTGACAAGCTATTATGATTTATGAGATATGCCCATTGCCCACTAGGATATTTTCTAGGAATACTTTTTAAGCTTTAAGCATAGACGAATAAACTATACTAGCGACCCGCCTCGGCGTCGCACGGGTATAAAATACATATATAGCCACTGAAAAAATGATTAAAATCGATATCCTTCACGTGGTCTACTTCTTATCTGTGCCAAATAACATAAAAATTGCTCCAGTAGTTCGCGAGATAAGCCCTTTCAAATAATTTTCCCCGTTTTTTCCACATTCTCCTATTAGTCTTAGCGTGATAAAATATAGCCTATAGCCTTCCTCGATAAATGGGCTATCTAACACTGAAAGAATCATCAAAATCCGTTTCGTAGTTTTAAACATTAAAGGGAACAAAGGGACATGAGGGAAAAAAAGCGAATTTGTTTTATAATAAGTATATAGATTATACTCTATGCTTTATGTAATGAGCAATGACTGTTTTTTACTTATTTACTAGATTATAATATTAACTATATAAAATACCTACCTACCTAAATAATTATATTCTCGAAAATAGTCATAATACTATGATAATTGATAGATATCAAAATTGGAATATGTTATTTAATAATTTCTTAGGACTACTCGCCCCTACAGATACTGTTTTTCAATGTCTTTTCACGAAATAATGAGGAAAAACTCATAACTTATTAGAAGTTTGGAATTATTTGTGTATATCTACGAAATACGAATTTAAATATTGAATAATATCGAAAGTTCTTTGTCTTTCAAGAAAACCGTTTTATGTTATTTCTCCAACTTTATCGTGTTGCTATTTTTTCATTTCGGGAGAATTTCTTGAAAATATTTTAGAAGTCAAAGCTGTTTTAAAGTTTTTATCGGAATATGATTATTACGAAGGTCAATAAATTTTGCTTTTCTTTTTAAGATCAACTTTATGGATGACTTGGTTATTAATTGTGATTTATTCCTGATTTCACCCGACTTCGCCGAAAGGACGTTTAGTAACGTTTTAGTAGTATGCAGGTTGAATTTATCTTAAACTATGGGCGCCGGCAGGAATAATTTCCAATGGGTGCAGATTTTAGTTTTCTTTCTTTTTTCTTTTTACTTTTTACGAACAACAGCTGTGACTGTCTTTTTACGTCAACAGAATCCTTGTACGGCATGGTAATAGGGTTACAAAATGCTTTTTATTTTAATAATTCCTGTTGATCCCGAGATTCCCAAGGGGTGCAAGTGCACCCCCTGGCACCCCCCTGCCGGCGCCCATGTCTTAAACACACTATAAACTTTAAAGTCAAATTCTTTGACTCCAGTTAAAGCGAATCAGACTACCCTAGAGTCTCTGACTATGAGAAAAAAGTAGTAAAGTTGCTATTTAAAGGGTGAAGCCAAACGAGCATAATTTGTGAGTTGTGACTTGTGAGTCGCAGAATTTCTGCCACGTAAATATCTTTTCATACAAATCATGACTCACAAAATTACGCTCGTGTGAATCAAACAGGACTTTTGTATGAAACTGAATGCAGCAGAATTCTGCCGAACTGAAATTCTGCGACTCACAAGTCACAACTCACAAATTACGCTCGTTTGGCTTCGCCCTTAGTATCTGTCAAGCTACCTGTGATGAGTTCATAATAGTATGTGAATAATGGTTATTGCGAAACTTTTACAAAATAACTTGCTTATATTTCAAAATAGCATCAAACAAAGAAACTACTTATGTAACTAGATAAAAGTAATTATGTATAGTAATAAGTACTAGAAATTATT
This sequence comes from Lysandra bellargus, assembly GCA_905333045.1. NCBI lineage: Eukaryota > Metazoa > Arthropoda > Insecta > Lepidoptera > Lycaenidae > Lysandra > Lysandra bellargus. Next base: position 6,972,996 of record HG995363.1, on the reverse strand, counting down.
AACCATTGACGACCTCTGTGGCTCAATGGGTAGAGTATTTGGCAGCTCAAGCCGGGGGTCGCGGGTTCGAATCCCGCCGACGGAACAAAAAGTTTTTCAATGTTCCTGGGTCATGGATGTGTATTAAATATGTGTATGATATTATAAAAAATCTTAAATATATGTATAGTATAAAAGTATTAAATATATTTCCGTTGTCAAGTACCCGTAACACAAGTCCTTCAGGTACTTAGCACGGGGCCAGATTGACGTGGTGTGAAGCGTCCATAGATATTATTATTATTTCTACGATCGCGGGTTCAACATCAAAATTCTCAAATCTCTTAAAGGTGAATTAAATCGTAATTATCTACCAAATTTGAAAATTTTCGATGTGGAATATCTATACTTAAAATTATAAAGCGGAAGAGTTTGTAAGTTTGTTTGTTTAAACGCGCTAATCTCAGGAACTACTGGTCCGATTTGAAAAATTAATTCAGTGTTAGATAGTCCATTTATCGAGGAAGGCTATAGGCTATATTTTATCACGTTAAGACTAATATGAGCGAAGAAATAGAGGAAAATCTGGAAAAAATGGGGGGAAATTATTTGAAAGGGCTTATTTGAACGCGCTAATCTCAGGAACTACTGGTCCGATTTGGAAAATTCTTTCAGTGTTAGATAGCCCATTTATCGAGGAAGGCTATAGGCTATATTTTATCACGTTAAGACTAATATGAGCGAAGAAATAGAGGAAAATCTGGAAAAAATGGGGGGAAATTATTTGAAAGGGCTTATTTGAACGCGCTAATCTCAGGAACTACTGGTCCGATTTGGAAAATTCTTTCAGTGTTAGATAGCCCATTTATCGAGGAAGGCTATATGCTATATTTTATCACGCTAAGACTAATAGGAGCGAAGAAATAGAGGAAAATGTGGAAAAAAACGGAGGAAATTATTTGAAAGGGCTTATCTCGTGAACTACTGGAGCATTTTTATGTTATTTGGCACAAATACGAAGTAGAGCACGTGGAGTATCATAGGGTATTTTTTGTGGACTAATTTGTCTGTGAAATATCTAATTAACGCGCGAGAAGCCGCGTGGAACGTCTAGTATAATTATAATAAAACTTCACCAAATCGTAGTTTTTTTTTTTAAATTTTCAGTTGCTTATTGGCCTGACAAAATTAATCGTCTAAATCCTTAAAAACTATTGAATAGTGTAATTTATACAAAAGATTTCGATGTATTGCGTATAACTATACTACAACTAAACATTAATTTGAAATAATATATGCTATTTTAATAAAAAAATATAGGAAAAAACATCACGTCTATTAAAAGATATTGCTTATAAACGCCCTAAATTATTCGAATTCAATTTTTTCCGATAAAAGTTGTTTTGTTAGTAAATAAGTAGTACATATCTTCTTATACGTATATTTCAATAAAAAAATGTAACTAAATCCCCATTTTAAAAATTCTTGTTAAGGCCGTATACAACGAGGATTAGTGAAATTTCATGTTTATATTTTCACTAGAACTTTTACCAGAAGTATAGGAGAAGATTACCCTCCCCTTTGTTTATCAAGCATTATTTAAAAAAATATAGGATTCAGAAACCTAAAAAATACATTACGGGACTTCTTATTCATTTGTTTAAACATGTCTTATTACTCAGTTATTAGGGAATAAATAAAACTCGAGCAGGATAATCAAAAGTTTTAATTATTCTTAATCAATCACATTTGGTATTTTGAGATCAAGTGATGGTAATGCGGCCCCCCTGTGGATATCACATTAAATGTATTTATTGCACAAGCGGCAAAAATCACCAATGTAATAGACACCTTTGGAGCCTCCACAGGCTACATAGCCCATTAGTCAAAAATTTGATACTGTACCCATGGCTCTCCAGCTCTGTCATTGGAACAACATTACGACCAATGTGAGGGGGGCAAATTACGATCATTGCTAATATTTTTAAACAAACGTACCAAAAATATTTATTAAAATACTTATGTATAATTTTATATTTACCTTTTAAATTCCGTAGGAGAACAGTTCGATGTATCCGATGTTCGAACACAAAAGCCAAATATTTCTGTTTCTTAACAACTATCGACATAAAATCACACACACTTAAAAGTTTCGCAGGTCGCAAGTTTAACTTGATCGAATGACAATCGACCTTGACAGCCTCTGTTGGATTTGTACGGTGCTAAATTAGTAGCATGCCGCGAGCATCCCGTTCCACCAAAATTATACTGGATAGCGTTGTTAAAACATTAAAATATTGAAGGGGGCCATTTTATGTGCAGGGGCCACATTACCACCTTTTCCCTATACTTGATTATAAACATTCAAACATTTTTTGTAGGTTTCTTACGTTCCTTACCGCCATCGCGGGACACGACGTGGACGGACCGGTATCACTCCCGGCCCTACACGTAGGTACCTACCTACTTTAAAATTTCAATCATTAGGGACAGGGACACAATATATTGTATTATATATATTATATCGATGTGATCATGTGACGTTATATTATATCGATGTTAGATGCATGTGTAATTATTGTGTAGGCCAGTGTTCTTGGTGCAGCGACTAGGGTCGCTTGCGTAATAAACGTACTCGTAATCTAGCAAAAATGATATTCTTATTTATGAACACTCATTTCTAGTTACCCTGAAGTAATAACATAGAGTGTAACAAAATCAATATCTTGGGTTTATTGACTGACTAAAATGTAGATGATACCCACAACTCCGTTGCGCCAAAACTCGTCTATCGCGCGGAAACCGTACCTTTTTCCGGGATAAAACGTATCCTATGTCCTTTCCCGGGACTCAAGGTATTTCCATGCCAAATTTCAGCAAAATCGGTTCTGCGGTTTGGGCGTAAAGAGGTAATAGACAGACAGACACCATTTCGCATTTATAATATTAGTATGTATAATAAAAACTATCAATTTTACCAGGGTCCCCACTACCATATGTCCAATGTGTGCAATGCACACGGGCGCCATCCTCTAGGGGCGCCAAATCGCCATTTTTAGGGGCACCAAAACCAAGGACCCAAGAAATTTGCCTAAAGGGGCGCCAAAATCCTTTTTTTGCACACAGGCGCCAGTAGCCCTTACGGAGGCCCTGAATTTTACAACAGTGTTATAATGGTAAAAATAACAAATCTAACGTAGAAAAGCGGCCAAGTGCGAGTTGGACTTGTCTATGAAGGGTTCCGCAGCAGCAATTAGGTAACGTGTTTGGAAAATCAAAAGTATTTTTTTAAATTTGAATATCGCGAATCGCAATGTTGAACACTGCACCACTGCACATTTCCCCGCGCCCCTGCGACGAACTACGAAGTACGAACGCATCGCGGTAGAGATCAACTACGATAACATGGCGCGCCCGCCGCCCCTCCAAATGACCGTTTCAATGTGTGTAGTCACATCCTTATGTCAGAAAGAGTTTGTATGTAGTAAGTATTCAACCAATCACAGTACACGTAATATTTCAGATAATGTCACTTATTACCAAGATTTGTTGGTCAACTAATCATAACTAGCCGACCGCGCAAGACAGCGCACTTCAAACGTTTTGACAACGTACTTCAATCGTTTTGAATTTTGGAGGGGCGCGCCATGTTATCGTAGTTGATCTCTACAGCTTCTCATCCGGGGGCTGTCAATCTCAAAAGTGCCCTCATAGTGTGCATGGATTTTTTTGATGAAAATAGATAGTTTAGAACTATAGGAATACATTTTTTTTATGTTTTGCCCTCATGATGTGCCTGGTGGCAAACCAGTGTATTCAATAGAAAATGTCTCTACCTTTCAGGAAAAAATTACGCAAACCAATTTTTCTGGCCGGAAGTGAGTCAGGCAAGCCTCTTAAAGTGTGTGATGAGGGAGGTAATTTTGCCCTCATTACTCACTCATGTTACGACATGAGTGAGTGAGTTTACCGGAGGCCTAATCCCCTACCCTATTCCCTTCCCTACCCTCCCCTGCCCTCTTATCCTATTCCCTCCTAAAATAACTGCAACGCACCTGCAGCTCTTTTGATGTTGCGAGTCTCCATGGGCGACGGAAGTTGCTTTCCATCAGGTGACCCATTTGCCTGTATTGCGCACACACTTGGGCACTATAAAATTACTGCTGCGTAACTGGCCTAGTTTCATTGAAACCAGAGTGCTCTTGTGTATTGCGCACACACTTAGGCGCTATAAAATCACTCATGCGTAACTGGTCTGGTTTCAGAAGGCGTCGTGGTCGTTTTCATTAGTATATAGGGCCATAACACGAATTCGCGTCATGGCTGTCTTTAAATGCTCAGAACGCGTCATGGCTTTTCTCGATTACCACAACGCATTGTGGTCGAATAGCACGTCAGCCACGACACGAATTTCACTATGTAGTATTTCTGTGATTACCAGAACGACGTGTCGTGGCCGTTTCACTATGACCACAACGCGTTGTGAGTTGTGACTTATGAGCCATTTTTTCGCTCACTGAGCGTTTTTGGTCTTTGAGCGTAACATAATATGCAATTACCGCGGCAGTTCCCGAGTGCCACACACGTATTATTTTTTTAATGGCCTGTTTCACCGCTTCCTGATAAGGTGCCGGACAGGCTTATTTGACAGATTCTCCATACTCCATCTGTCAAGTTAAGTGGTGAATAGCCTTATCAGGAAGTGGTGAAACAGGCCCTAAATATTTAATGATCAGCGCGACGAATTGCCAGTGGCAGTGACTTCCAAAGTGTAGTAAAATATAACAAATCTAGATGAACAACTTGATGAATGCCTATTCCATAATGTTGCCTTTAAAAACCTATTGACACAAAATATGGTCCACAGTGAATGAAAAGTGTATAGGTACTCTATAGCCGTCCGCGTCGCTTATTGTAACGAATAGGAGGCTGAAAGCCTGTATTACGCTATTTAGAGCTCATTTCACTAGCACCGGAATATGGCGTGTGTGCTTTCAACGGCCATTTGTATCGAGTATTCAATTTTTGCTTTACGAAAAACATTTAAAGAGAAAATAGTTTTAAGCTGTAGGTAACTTTTCTTTTCACCTGTAGCAAAACATTATAGTCCTAATAATTATCGTTATAAGCTGCTTTGAGTTCAAACTGAGTACTTAATAAATACTTATAAAAAGAAATCTAAGGTAAACAATTATTATTAGAGGATCTTTATTATAATACTTTTATGTAGTCGCAAAACCTCTCGATTTGATATCATCCGTAATTAGGTACATATAACACTTTTGGGACTAGCTACGAAAGGCACAGTCAAAGAGACTCGTCATGTTCTCGCCAAAGCATATTCATCTCTATTATTCTATTATTTAAGTACAAATTTCTGCTATGAAAATATGGAAGCGTCGAAAAGCGTGCGTCAACGTGAGCCGGCAAAAACTTGACGCGTCGCGACGCTTCAACTCTGCCCCAGTGTGAGCTAAACTGAAATGATTAACTTGATATGATGAATTACAAGAAATTAGAAAATAAAACAAAGTGCAAGGAGATAAAATACGTTTATTTCTTAAAATTTGTCAATAATAAATTCGATATGGTTATAACCATATCTCATACATACAGACGTGCTACGAGTAACCAAAGCCTCCATAATTACGTCAAACAATCTTAAAACCATTTCCTTAAAATGCATTCGAAAAATTTGATAATATCACTCCAGATTTCTGAAAATCTATAAATGCCATTGAGATGTATGGAGTTGCTATTGCCAACAAATAAAAACATGTCGCACTTGAAGAATGAGCGGGGTGAGAGGCGGGGCGGTGATGGCTATAGATCAGTACCGCAGAAGTGACAAAGTTTTGTGCCTACACTCGAATGAACGCAGACTCTATTTGAAAGTGGATAAAATTAAAAGAAATATTTTTACTGAACATTATTAAAAGCTTCTATTTAACTTGCTCTGTATATTATTATTTAGTTATTTACATTATTATGTAAGTTCGGCTGGAATTTTTGAACTCAATTTCTTATTCTTTTATGAAATAAGGGGGCAAATGAGCAAACGGGTCACCTGATGGAAAGCAACTTCGGTCGCCCATGGACACTCGCAGCATCAGAAGAGCTACAGGTGCGTTGCCGGCCTTTTGAGAGGGAATAGGGTAATAGGGGAGGGTAGGGAAGGAAATAGGATAGTGGATTGGGCCTCCGGTAAACTCACTCACTCGGCGAAACACAGCGCAAGCGCTGTTTCACGCCGGTTTTCTGTGAGAACGTGGTATTTATCCGGTCGAGCCGGCCCATTCGTGCCGAAGCATGGCTCTCCGACGTATAAATTTATAAAGCGGAAGAGTTTGTTTGTTTCAACGCGCTAATCTCATCTCAATTTTTTAAATCGGATCAGTGGGATCCGATTTAAAAAATTCATTCAGTTTTATATAGCCCATTGATCGAGGAAGGCTATAGGCTATATTTTATCACGCTAAGATTAATAAAAGCGAAGAAACAGAGAAAAATGTACAAAAAACGAAACGGAAATATATTTGAAAGGGCTTATTTGAACGCGCTAATCTCAATAATTACTGGTCCGATTTCAAAAATTCTGTCAGTGTTAGATAGTTCATTTATCGAGAAAGGCTATATTTTTCTACTATACAACTAATAGGAGCGAAGAAAAAAGAAATATTTTTCTACTCTAAAACTAATAAGAGCGAAGAAATAGTTGAAATTGTGGAAAAAACGAGAGGGAATTATTTGAAAGGACTTATTTGAACGCGCTAATCTCAGGAACTACTGGTCCGATTAAAAAAATTCTTTCAGCGTTAGATAGCCCATTTATCGAGAAAGGATATAAGCTATATTTTATCACACTAAACCTAATAGGAACAAAGAAATAGAGGAAAATGTGAAAAAACGGGGGAAATTATTTTATAGGGCTTATCTCACGAACCACTGGATCAATTTTATGTTATTTGGCACACATGAAGAATAGACCACGTGAAAGGACAAAAGTTTCTTTTTTGCGGAAAAATGTACGGCTTCAGTGACATTCTTAAATTACGCGGGCAAAGCCGCGCGGAACATCTAGTTTAAAATAACGGGGCAAACGGGTCACCTGATGAAAAGCAACAACCATCGCCCATGGGCACTCGTACGTCAGAAGAGCTGCAGATGAGTGGGAATATGCCTTCTTCTTAAAATGCTTCTGGTGATAGTTCGTTCCACAGTTTTGCAGTGCGTGGAAGAAAATAACGCGAAAAATGCACGATGGAAGACCGCCACAAGGTGATGGGATGGTCCACAGAGCACTCCCCGTGATACAACTGATAGAGGATGCATATACCTCCTTTTTTGGAAATCGGTCATAAACCAAAGTATTACATACCAAAATTTTGCAAAGTCGTTACAGCGGCTTAGGCGTGAAGAGGTAACAGACAGAGAGAGACAGACAGATAGACGGAAGGTCAGACAGACCGACAGACAGACAGATGGACGGACAAACCGACAGACTGACGGATAGACAGACAGACAGAAACACTTTCGCATTTATAATAATTATATTATAATAAGTATGGATCCAAAATCCACTACATACTTACTAAATTCAAATTACTTATATATTTATAAATACAATTATAATGTACGCATGTATAATGTATACCTACGTAATACCGTATTTATATTATTACCAAAATACAAACTCGTCTACGTGAATACTTCATTCATCGTCGTCTCATCATAGATATCTGTATTCTGCCTACATTCCCCTCTGAATCTACTACTCTATGACAATGCGAAATGGCGCGCGTCTTCGCCTAGTAATTGAATGTTCGTATTTTAATTGAAAATAATTAAATAAGAATACTAACCGATGAAATGTTATGCCGTCGCATTTGGAAGTGTTTTTGGAATTATTTTTACAATATCCTAAGACACACCAAGGCATTTTTGTGACTTTTATTTTGTTTTTTTTATAATTGTCATACGTCAAGTGCGCAGAAGAGCTCGCGGCTGACTAAGTGCACTGCGGCTATATAGCGTATCTTGAATGTGACCACCACCGCAACGCAGTGCGCGTTGCGGTGTCAACTCCATACATCTCAATGATAAATGCCATTATTAGGGATTTCTGTATGAATGTCATTAATTGGTTGTTCAAGTTTCCGAATTTCGCCGCTAGAGGCGCTGCAGACGTTAAAATGGCCGCTCGGGTACACCGTAGCAATTGGTTATTGCAACCGACCTCGTTCCACAAAGAATAAGGGGTTATAGGATTAAGATTCATGAACATGAACAGCGGTACCTATTTAGCATTTTAAATGCCTAATTAAATTACTCAATAATGTACACTTATAAGACACGAGAGTAACCCAACTGATTTGAATACGTTCGCAACACGCTAGGGCCCGAAGTTAGGAAATGTGATAGGTGAAAAATTATGATAAATTCAAAAAAGTATTTTTAAATACTTTCATATACCTACCTAAAAATCGTGCAATAAAAATTCATAATACATACTCTTGTTTAACAAAGCTTAGGACTGTATTGCTTTTTGTGTGACATAAAAGGAAAATTTACAAGTGTCGAATATAAAAAAAATGTTTCATAAGTAATGGTTAAAATTATCAAAATCATATTATGCCGTCATTTACACTAGTCCAAGCTACGGGCCCCATTCTACAGAATACAGGCTTGTACTTAAGTTTGCAATTATTCAGTATAACATTTTCAAATTAACCAACAAAACACAAATCAGTTGTCATCTCTACATCTCACAAAACAAGTGCTATTTTTACATTCGGGGCGGTACTAAATTTCATAAAGCACAGCTAGTCAAGAACTTAGGTACTTACTTAAAATATTGATAATGTTAAATAACTATTTTTTCATGCAACAATCACAATATTTTTATATAATATGAACTGCCTGAACTTTAAAATATTATATCCACAGTTTCAAGACAAAATGCATAAACATTGTTTTATTGAATTTACAATTTTATAGGATTCTAAATTAGTACGGCCCCAACATCAGAACAATCTACAGACTCACAATAAAATTGAAAACAAAAACTCCACTGGTACTTAAAATTAACAGAAATGATCCACACACTCTAACCCCGACCCATCATAGCCGGGGCTCACACACTCTCCGGCTAAGCCGTCCGAGACACTTTGATCCTTCACACAAACTACAGCCTCCATTATTTAACTCTAAGTGTATTCTGTGGTCGTAACTACTTATATTTAGTGCTAAAATCATTATTAGTTTACAATTCTTTTCACATTACTAATATAACTATATTGTATATATTTTATTTACCAAAACCGTGAAATACAATGTCACTAATAAAATATTTTGTCTCACTCTCATCGGTAAGTCCTTTCACTTCACATCTAATGTCCATTTTCTGCTCCTCGGTCGATAATATTACGAATCGAAAATTTCAATCTAGATTTTGCTACACTTTTACTTAGAATATTCCAAGATAAACCTTAGATTAAAATTTGATTGCACGTATCAAATGTAAAATCGTTAGCGCCTTACAAAAGATGGTATAAACTATCAAAAGGCATTGGGATGTTTATACTTCTTCAAGTCACAATTGGTGTTATTATACTAGGTTGTCAACTACCGTTAGTCAAATAATAATAAAGTGACCTGTCTTAATTTAAAATATCTTATTTTCGAAAAACAATAGCATTAGTCCCAGATTTTATTAGTTATTTATTATAAAAAAACTGTGACTGTCATTCAGTAAAAAATATTGTATAAAGCATATTACTTAATTCATTTATTTGACTACCAAAGTAGCTGATTTTTCGAATCCACAAGCCTACTAGGACTTTAGTTAACAATAAAATATGAATATTTTACTAATTATTTAAAAGTCAGGTCATGAATAACATTTGTGACAAGGGGGATATAATATTTTACCACAGTAACCTTATATTACACCTGTGTTAACATTTAAGTCAGATTACAAAAGAAATAACATTTTGCAATTTGTTCACAAATTCACAAACCATTTGTTTTACAATCAATTCCCAGAGCTGTCAGCTAAAAAGTCGAAAAGTTAAATTTCATATTATCTAAACTTAAATATTAAAGAATAGCTTGTTTTAATCACTGAACATGTGGAAATCCGACATAATATACAACCTATCAATAATTGTCTGTCATTTATGCGCAAAAATATAGCTATCACTCTTGTTTCACATGCCTGTGGAAAGTTAACTAAATATTTGTCCTCAAATGAAAGAGTTAAGTAGCGATAGTTCAATGGCCGAAATTCTACGTGTTCAGTAACCAGGCTCTAGGTGACGTTATTGTACTATAAGCGGGCCCCTATACGATCAATTTTATTGTGCAATATCATTGAATAACATTATTGAAAAATTATTTGACAATAAGATTCAATTCACGGGAGCGTTCAATATCAACCCTAGGCAGTCACTAATATTGCACAATAAAATTGATTTGTCTAGGGGCCAATTCGCTAATAACTCTTGGATGTCTTCTTTGCTTGCCAGCTGCTAATTATGATCTGTCTACACCAATATGAAGTATTCAAAACAAACAAGCCAGCCAGACAACTGAGCAAACATTGCATTTGACATGAAAATAATATTCATGGTTTCATTGTTTATAATTATTTAATAGTATACACATATAAAACATTGTACTCTGCTCAAATTCGTATTTGCCTTTGAAAAGATATGTCTAAACTCTAAAATATACTTTTCAGTGAACGAGAATAATTTTATTACCAAGTTTTTACTCATCTTATTTTCTTAGGAATAATGATGGAATTTTGCTTATAAATAACTTTTATTGCACTTTTTTTATTCCTCTTACATAATATTAAGTAAGTAAAGTATTTTTTGTATTTTATTATCTTCGGGGCCTTTTAATTATGTAAGTCCCGTCACGAAACTTATAAATAACTAATAGCGTAACTGCAAGTTTTTTCATTGTGAAATCTGCAGACACAAAAGTAAACACCTGGATACTTAGACCCATGATTAGGATACAAAGAAATTCAACGGACATGGCATAAGGTATGAAAATCCAGAACTTGTGACATGTAACAAATAATATTATTCTTCTCTAATTAATGGACGCCCAAAAGGGAAGTTTCTAGGGTTTAGGCGTAAGTAAAATGACACAGTTGTTACATTTTATTGTTATTTAATATGATTACAATTGAAAATACTATGTGTATACAATTAAACTTATATATTTGTTCAAGCTTTCTATTATATTTGAGGTGAATTTACCCTGACACAAAATATAGCATCCATCTTGCTGTACATAGCAAACCGGTGTCAGACGATGCACGATGCAAAACATCTGGGCTGCGACATACCTCAACAATGCAAGATGAGCCGTCAATAAGGAAATCATTCGCTTATGAGATTTCTTAACATGCTGCTACTATAATTAACAATTAAAAATATCTACTATATACTGTATATGTCGCAGCCAACTGGCTTAAATAGCCGTTCAATCAAACAGCTAGCCCTTTGACTGAACAACATCATTCAATCATACGTCTAGCTTTTTAATTGAATATTTAAGTCGCTCAAAATGTTCAACACTACAGCTGATTCAAAAGCCGCCGTTTGATTGAAATAGTTCAGCTCTCACCACCGCGGCGCTAGGTGCGTTTTGTTTACAATATGGTGTCAATAAAATTATTAACCGGTGTTTTGTGGTTGTGTCAAGATATTTTTCGTAAATATATGTTACAAGTCAATCAAAATTTAAGCTAATATTCGAGAAGAAAATACGGGATTATGAAATACAGAGGCGGCGCAAGGCGTGGGCGGTGTGGGTGACCGCCCACGGCCTCGCGGTCTAAGTGGCCTCGCGCCCCTTGGACCACGAAGTTTTTTTAATGGATTTACAAGTTTTGATACTCAAATATTCATAAAAAAAGCTCCATAAATAAAAGTTTGAGCATCAAAAAATTCTTTCTCTCCAAAAATCCGTCTTCTTGCGTCATCCATCATGGGGCCTCGCAAAATATATTTTAGGGGGCCTCGCAAAATATATCTTGCCCACATCAAATTTAGGTCTTGCCCCGCCACTGATGAAATACATCAGCAAGGTATTTATTGCAATTGCGTTTAAAATGAGTTAGAATACTATTAATTTGCTTATTATCATTAACGCTTGTGTAATAATAGAACTAAACTAATGGTCACCTTAGTTAATTTACCATTTAAACAGCTGTTGGCTGAGCGTCATCTAGCTGTAGTGTTGAACGTTGTAGTCAACAAGTCAACTATACGACGGATAGCCGTGTGATTGAATGGCGTTGTTCAGTCAAAGGGCTAGCTGTTTGATTGAATGGCTTTTTTAACCAGTCGACTGCGACATATGTCAAGATACAATCTTCACACGTTCAACAGACCTCCTCGTGCCTCAGTATAAATTCGCCTCACCTGAGCATCCATCACTCGACAGGTATTGGCTCTCTCGAACTGTATTACAAAAGTAACATCTCATCGGTCCAACTGATTGCACTCTAGAACAGAACACCAACTTTACGCGAGTTCGCGTCGCGGGAGAAACTTAAAACTGTACCACTACACCGGAAAGGTCAGGTTTCATTATCGTCAATGTCAGTTATTGCTGGTTGACGGGCGTCACTCGATTGTCGTGCGAGACTGTCGACTGGTCGACGCCGGTCGTCAGGTGCGAGCTGTCTCGCTTCGCTGTCAGCTAGTCGACGTTGCGCGCCTCCAACTTGACTCCGAGCGTCGCAGGCCGCCGCCGCAGCAGGACGTCGGGCGTCGTCCGCTGCAGGGCGAAGCGCCCCACTGTCGAGTTGGTGTCGACCGTCAGCAGCTCCTTGACGTCGACCGTCAGCAGTAAGTTGACGTCGGGCGTCAGGTGCTGCAGGCCGACGCCGCGCGTCAATGAGCGTGAGGCGCGCGCGGGCGGGGGGCGGGGCGCGGGGGGCGCGCATCTCTCACGCCGCGCCGCCGTCAGCAGCAGGTCAATACGCGCGCCGCTCCTCCATGTCCGACACCTAGAAATATGTTTACAGATATTTAAAATTATATGTAATCAATAATCATGTTTATTTTTAAATGCGCGGTTAAAAAACTAAAAAAGTTTTTCAAATACGGAGTTATTCGGCACATTCCAGAACTGAAACGGTTGCTCCCAAATCCGTTCGACTACCTTCTTGCGTCACCTTTAACGCTTGCTGCGTCAAACACCCCAAATAATCAAAAACGGACAATTTTCAAACACCAAGATACGTACACACGCTTATATGCAGTTCTATAACTACGCTACATTGCGTTATCTATCATGTGTTATTGCGCATTGCAATATGCGATTGGCATCAACATAGACGAGTGTAAATTATTACTGTTGATATACGCTACGTACGTGGTGCTTGGCGCGCTTCTGCGGCGGGTGAGCGGGGTGCGGCGCCTCCTCTATCACGAGCTATGATATACGCTACGTACGTGGTGCTTGGCGCGCTTGTGCGGCGGGTGAGCGGGGTGCGGAGCGTGGTGCGGCGCGTCGTCGTCCGGCGCCTCCTCTATCACGAGCTCGCCGCCAACGCCCATACCGCCGCAGCCCTCCTCGCCGCTGTAACCGCTGTAACACACGTTTACTCACTTAAACTATGGAATATTGGTAAGATTTTAAGTTGAGAAGATTGTGGAAAGATGTATAGTATTTGGCCAGTAAGGCCGGCCATAGACGGACCGCATTCTGCAGTCGAAACTGACTGCAAAATGCGGTCGCCGCACGGCGATTTGCAGTTTTCATACTAAATTCATATCCGCAATACTCCTTGGACTTCTACGAATATTTTAAGACTAAAATCAGCCCAATCCGTTCAGCCGTTTTCGAGTTTCAGCGCGACTAACACATTCGAAAATCCATTTTTATATATAAGAAGATGGTATGTCGGAATAATATAAGGAGCGGAAGTAAGTTATCTTCATACAAAGGCACCGCGCGCGGCTTGTATGTGTGCGCCATAGTATCAAGGCGTCGCCGCACGCACACTTATTAAGATCTCGGACCGTTTTCGGACCATACCAGTCGGGGCTAACACTTTACGCTGCACGCCCGCGTCGCGCCACGCCGCGCCAAACGAATCAAAAATGTCCGATCATAATCGCAGGAGTAATTAATATTGCTGTGTGTTAATTGTAAATCAGATATTAATTATACACATAAAGCAAAGTTCGAATCATAACAACAGATTTGTTTATAGTAGGTACCTATAAGAGACAGGCGTTAGTTTTTAATGTTGTTTTAAAGGGTATATTTATAATTTTATTTAGACATCGGATTATATGCACGATCCAAGTGCCGAAATATGCATGCAAATATGCACGAAAATTTGCCGAAATGTGGACAATTAAGAGTCACTTATTATTATTAAAAGTCGGAAGACCGCGACGTTGCCGCTGTTCATGCGGTTGCGAACGAAGCGCGGACAGCCGCTTGCCGCTCCCACATCACAACGCCGCCGCGCCGCCGCGCGTCTCCGCGCGCCGCCACCTAGATTTGACAACCCTAAGACAATAGGTAATTAAATCGCGGAATGGGCCGGAGTTACCCTACTTCCCCTCCTTTTACTATGTTTAAGGCGATAGCCTGGTTTTATTGCCACGTGGACGGGCGGTACGGTTTGCTCCGTACATACCGATCTGTATGAGCTTTAAATGGCAACGCCAACATTGTCATTTTTGTTCAGTTGCAGTATCTGTCAGTTTTTAACATGTGTATGACGAGAACGTTAGCGATTTTATGACCAAATAAGTCGCACATATTTAACCCAGTAAGGGTGGTATATGTGCATTGTTGCGGCTTATTTAGTCATAAGAAATTCCAGAAAAAATAGAACTAAGCGAAAGTTTTGGATACGGTCAGAGGGCATGCGTCGCGGGCATGCCTCGCGTGCGCTGTTGACTGCGCTATGATGCATGCTCTTGATGAACAAAAAAGGCACAGTGTGGACAAAGCTATATATAATTATTGTCGAGTACGATTTTGATGACCCTGTGATTGATCATGACGTGGTGTACTCACGCGTAGTAGGGCGAGTGCTGGTGCAGCAGCAGGTTGGCGGCCTGCACCTCCTCCTCCTGTATGGACACCAGATTGCCACCCGTCGTGCCCACCACGTACTTCTCTGTAACCATAAAATTCTTCTGATTAATTGCGGGCTCCAAGAGAAATTCTAAGAGAGAAACCTTCTCCATCTGACACCCCTAAAAATATCAGAGCCCAGAGGGTTTTGGTTGGTTACCACTGTTAATGATGGAAATGTGTAGTGGATCAATTGCCCATTTAACAAGAAGCATTTTAGTTTCGTTTATCGTTGAAATACATTTTATAATTCCGTCTTCTTCTATGAAAAAAAAAAAAAACAATAAATGAGACAGACAAAGAGATTGCTCTACACGCAGCTCAATCGTGCTTCACAATATAATATACTTCGTTAAAGCCTGGTAACTGATGTTTTTAAACGTAGAATTTATCGATTCACTATTTTAATTTTCAAACGTAAACCAATTAACTACACTACGAGTATTGTTAGAGATCAACTACGATAACATGACGCGTCCCTCCAAATTACTGTTTCAATGTGTGTAGTCACATCATTATGAAAGAGTTTGTATGTAGTAAGTATTCAACCAATCACAGTACACGTAATATTTCAGTTAATGTCACTTATTACCAATTTTTGTTGGTCAACTAATCATAACTAGCCTACTGCGCAAGACAACGCACTTCAAGTCGTTTTGACAACGCACTTCAAACGTTTTGAATTTTGGAGGGGCGCGCCATGTTATCGTAGTTGATCTCTACTCTAAACTCCTGTCAAAAATACATCAGGAATTATTATATTTTTTATCCTCAATACACAAGTGTGTTATCTGGTCGCTTTTCTTCTACAGCTTACCGGCGCGTTTTTCGCTGTAGCGTTTGGAAAAATACGCG
The DNA here is from genome assembly GCA_905333045.1 of Lysandra bellargus. Lineage (NCBI taxonomy): Eukaryota > Metazoa > Arthropoda > Insecta > Lepidoptera > Lycaenidae > Lysandra > Lysandra bellargus. Next base: position 6,957,036 of record HG995363.1, on the reverse strand, counting down.
AGCTGAATCCACGTGCGCAGAAAACGCGCACGTCTGAACGCACTCTACTGCGGTTTGAGTGTACTTCAACGGTTGTCACACGTGGGAGCGAAGATTGAAACAACACTGCGTGTTATAATGGGACAGATAGGCTCACCCTCTCGCTCGCCGCCCGCGCCATTGGTGACGACGGTGATCTGGTGGCCGGCCATCACCAGACCGCTGCCGCCCGCGCTGTATGACAGCCCGTGACCTGCACACATAGTTAAGTTAGCCATACCAAATCTTATGTTGCGTCATGTCGCATGGTATGTCGCTACCTGTTTCGACTCAGTCTACATGATAAATATGTTAATAGCTTCTTGCTAACTGACCTGGCGAGCCGGGCGCGCTCTGGCTGACGCCGGTGCTGCGGGGGAACAGGTACTGCGCGGACTGGCTGCTCGTGTTGCTGCTCAGCCGCTGTTCCCCGCTCTGCTGCTGCTGCTAACTACTGACCTGGCGAGCCGGGCGCGCTCTGGCTGACGCCGGTGCTGCGGGGGAACAGGTACTGCGTGGACTGGCTGCTCGTGTTGCTGCTCAGCCGCTGTTGCCCGCTCTGCTGCTGCAAGCCACAGAGTGTTCAAAACTTAATAACATTTGCAATTAAAATCTGTTTAGATTCAACTGTTTCAAATCTAAACATAGGTATAATATTATATACAATAATACCTTTTACTGTGCAAATGTACCTAATTCTGTATATCACTAACAATATTCCCAGGCCATTCATTTTCACCAAGTGTTTACATAATTTTATAATGTTCATTTCATATTTCAGGATTACGTCAAGGAATACAACCTCACAAGATGCGTGACATTCAGTTAGGCCGTTTCATCATTTGTGGTCAACTCAATCAACATGGACGCTACGGACAATTTTGATATTGTTTTCCCACGCCTTTTCACTTTTTTTTACACTCGGTTCCTATGGTCTGGAGTCCCGTGGTAATGGTCTCACCTGGTGGTCATGTTCCTCCCCGGTGAAGAGGTCCGGCGTGGGCTCGCGCGACAGCTCCTCCGGCGTCACCAGACCCGACACGCCTACCTGCGACGGCGACGTCGGCGCGCTCCTGCAACGTCACACAATAGTAAATATAACACACACACACACACACACACACACACACACACACACACACACACACACACACACACACACACACACACACACACACACACACACACACACACACACACACACACGCACGCACGCAAGCCCGTGAGTGAGCTGGGAAGTGTGCAGCGCGAGGATGTAAATAATCACTCCCGCTGCCACTAGTCATGCCGCTGCCGCTGCCCGACGCGGGCACTTAAAATAGAGGGCTGAGTGTATACGCTCACTCGCGTCGTTACTGCCGCAGAAGTGTTCAGGGCAATATTGCCGGCAGCGCGAGGAGCAGCGGCAGTAGCTGAATATAAACGTCCAATAACAAATTCGTCGTTAGCATAATTATTGATAGCTTGACTTTATTGCGAAAAAACTCGGTTATCACGCAGAAAACCGTACCTTTTTCAGGGATAAAAAGTATCCTATGTCTTTTCCCGGACCACCCCGAAAAATCGGTTCAGCGGTTTGGGCGTGAAGAGGTAACGGGCAGACAGACAGACACACTTTCGCATTTATGATATTAGTATGGACAACAACGAATGGAGTATAACCGGGAGGACAGTCCAAAAGGCGCGCGGAACTGCACGCCGCGCGGGCGGCGCGGGCGGAAGGCGAGCTCGATGAGCTTGCCCTCGCTCTGCGGGTCGATGCGCCAGAAGCTGCCCTTGCCCGGCTCCTCCTGGCTGCGCGGCACCTTGATGAAGTATCTGAAATAATACATAAGGGATGTACAGTATGTACCATCGAGGAAATTGATTCCTAGGCAGTTGACCGACCAACGTCATTGACCGAATGACGTTGATCGTGTCGGTTGGGATTGACGTAAGGCCACCAAACTACATAGGTCCCCCATTTGCCTAGGAATCAACTTCTCTGATAGTATAATACAATGGTTAGTCAATTAATTGTGACGTTATTATCGTGAAGGGACCTTATTGTCGGTATTGAGTTATTAGTATCCCCATAATCTACATTTAATAGGCTATCGAACCATGTAAATAACATGCGTGTAAGTCTGGAAAATATTTTTTAAAAAAATATTTAAACTCGAAAGTCGTAAAAGGTGATATTGAGAAAATCGCATTCAAACTTCGACACCCAAAAAAAGTATGTTATTGTAGGAAGTTACATAGATATCATGTTTTTTGAGAAGTATATTATATGGTCTTTTAGAATTTAACTTCAATTATAAATTTTATAACTCTATTCCTGTTGTTTACCACTCTAAAGTGCATGATGTAATGAAAATGCCCAAGATGGTTTTTATTAAATATTTCATTTATACTATGTTTTCTATTGGATTTTATAAAAGAATAATATACTAAATAGAGACGTCTTCGATATTAAACAACATTGTTTATTGTATTAAAAATATTTTTGAACAAATAAACATTTTGCTTCTACTAATCTTATTAATCAGTCAAAATCAACAAAATATATGTTTACTACATTTAAACATAGTCAAATGAGATCAATTATATAAACTTCTATTTAAAAAGTAACAAACACTTAACACTTTTCAAAAGAAGGTCCCTTTTCGTCGGTGATTAAAAGTTTAGTGATACCACATAAAAATCAATATACATTTTTATTAACATTGAAGTTTTATTTTTTTAAATGACTTTAATTATCCTTTAGTAACAAGACGTGTACCAAAAACATGTAATTTCTTATAGTTACCATAGAAGTATTCGTAAGTATTAAAAGGGACCTTAATGTCGGGCGTTACATTTTTGTTACATGTGGGCGTTACATGTTTAATAAAGAAGAAGATACAAAAATACTATTAATTTAGTTGTTGTAACATTACATTTCATTTTTATTTTATTTTTTAAAATATTTATTTAATTATATTTTTCATTATTTAATTATATTTCTGAGATTTCTTTATAAAAATAAAGGAATACGACTTTATCTAGATTTAATTACTTTTTAGTCAACAAGGACTATTATTAGAGATAAACAAGCAGTTCCATCGAGATTCGAGACTTGGCTAGTTTTTTTTTACAGAATGTTTTTGATGGGATTTCACTTATTTTTATAGAAACGTTGCATCTTATCGCTCGTGTAGTTATTGCGCGCTCGTGTAAGCCTCACCATCAGCATCACACGTGTTATATACGCCTCCGTGGTCTAGTGGTTTAGTGCGTGGCTCTTGACTCGGAGGTCGTGAGTTTGATTCCCGCGTTAGAAACGTATTATTTCCAAGTTTGGTTAGGACAATGATTGTCTGACAAGTAAGATAATCTATGGACCATGCGTCGGATGGGCATGTAAAAAGCCGGTCCTGCGTCTGATATCTCGCCAGTCGTGTCGGTCTTTCGTCCCACTGGGTTATGCGAGTAAAGGAATAGAGATTGCTCTTGTGTACTGCGCACGCACTTGGGCACTATAAAATTACTCCTGCGTAACCAGCCTGGTTTCAATGAAACCGGCCATCGTCACCAAAACCGGCGTGGGAATTATTATTATCACATGTGTACACATGCATTTCGTCTCATGTTCAGCAACGTACGGTATGCAACTATTGCAGATCTGAGGGGGCATCACCATATCTCTAATACAGCTGAGACCAGCTGAGGGTTCTTCATCATATACTTCAGACCTTTGATTTTTTTACATTAAATGAAGCGGCCCACCAAGTTGAATATTTTTTGTAAAGGTGGCATGTCGATCTCTAATATTTTGTTTGGGCTCTTGTGTTTTCTAATCAGAGTCACCAGGTACTCCAGATATTTTCGATTACCTTAGTTTTTACGGTTGCGTACACAAAGGGTAAAAACTGTCTTTCCGTCTGTCTATCTGTCTCCAGGCTGTATCTCAAGAACCACTATAGCTAGACTTCTGAAATTTTCATAGATTGTGTATTTTTGTTGCCACTATAGCAACAAAAATAGTAAAAATAAAATAAAATAAATATTTAAAGGGGGCTCCCATACAAAAAACCTAACTTTTTTGGCCTTTCTTGCTTGATATCGATAATGGCAACAGGTGGGCACTTGAAATTTTCACGAAATCCTCAATTATATGTTTACGTTAATTGTTAAACTAAATTGAAATTTAAATTTAAGGGGGGGCTTCCACACAAAAAACCTAATTTCAAATACAAATACAAATATCTTTATTACAGACAACTAAATGGTCCATTGGTTAGTATTACAAATTTAAAAATTTAATAATTTAGGGTTAGTTAAATATCAAAAAACATAACTTAAAATTAAATATTATCTAAAACTAAATTTCGAGTCCGACTCGCACTTGGCTAATTTTTATGGTTTTCCCTTTATGTGGCTATTAAACCCTAAACTCTGTGCCAAATTTCAACTCTCTGAGTTTATTGGAAGTACTAGTTCTATTTTGATCATCTTGAGTGAGTAAGCGAGTGTCATAAATGAGAAACTTTGCTTTAGCTTAACTTAATGACCTCTAGGGGTTCTCAAATAGGGCCCCTATAAAATGCGGTGAAATGTTTCCTGTAAACGATTGTACGGCAGTGTTCGCTTCGCGCTCTACTTGGCGGGGGCACTGCCGTGCCCCCACATATTCTAATCAATATTACCGATTTTCAGCTTGGTACAAATTATTAGTAGTATAACAGTAGATACCGTGCCGACAGAAAGCCGCAATCGACTCTCGACTGCAGCAACGACAATAAGGTCCCTTTTTCACTAAACTTTAAGATATATTTTAACCTATAAAAAATCGTTTTTGAAACCTGTGTCTTTGTCATATCAAAATTTAGAGTCTGTTCATTAATATGAAGCAAAAAAAGAAAAAATGATTTTTTTCGACACTTTACTTTAAATGCGATTATCTCGGAAACTAAAACCCTCCATAAGGTCCCTTTTCCCAGATAACGTCACAATTAAACACAGATTACTGTATAACTAGACACTACTACTCTGGCGGTGGCTGGTCAAGAAGTGATCGACACTCGTCGGGCGACCACTCCATCGATCCCCACTTAGATAGTAACGATCCCCGCTAGAAGGCGCGTCCATCTTTATTTATACACCACAAGGGATATTAGGCCAAACTCCTGCAGACTTAGCATAATATTAGAAACGGGAAAGAATGGACATACTGACAGTGGCGGGGCATGACCTAAATTTGATGTGGGCAAGATATATTTTGCGAGGCCCCATGATGGATGACGCAAGAAGACGGATTTTTGGAGAGAAATAGTTTTTTGATACTCAAACTTTTATTTATGAATCTTTTTTTTTTGGGTTCCCTTGTTGTTGGGTTAGGGAACCCTTATAGATTCGTCATGTCTGTCTGTCTGTCTGTCTGTCTGTCTGTCTGTCTGTCTGTCTGTCTGTCCGTATGTCACAGCCACTTTTCTCCGAAACTATAAGAGCTATACTATTGAAACTTGGTAAGTAGATGTAGTCTGTGAACCGCATTAAGATTTTGATACAAAAATGGAAAAAATATTAAAAATTTTAGGGGTCCCCATAGGTATAACTGAAACAAAAAAAATTTTTTTTCGTCTAACCTATGCGTATAAGGCTTCTATGGATAGGTCTTCAAAAATGATATTGAGGTTTCTAATATCATTTTTTTCTAATCTGAATAGTTTGCGAGAGAGACTCTTCCAAAGTGGTAATATGTGTCCCCCCCCCCCCCCTCTCTAACTTCTAAAGTAGGGGCATGATAATTGTAAAAAAAATGTATGATGTACATTAATATAAAAACTACCAACGAAAAATGGTTTGAACGAGATCTATCAAGTAGTTTTTTTATATGTCATAAATGGTAAGCCTTAATTTAACTTTCATTAGATCAACTAAAATATAAAAATAAATCAAAAACCTTTTAATTTTATAGAAATAAACCTTATTGCTGCTGCGGAACCCTTCATGGGCGAGTCCAACTCGCACTTGGCCGGTTTTTTATGAATATTTGAGTATCAAAACTTGTAAATCCATTAAAAAAACCTCGTGGTCCAAGGGGCGCGAGGCCCCTTAGACCGCGAGGCACTGGGCGGTCGCCCATACCGCCCACGCCTTGCGCCGCCTCTGCATACTGACAGATTTTAGTGACAAGATGGCGGAATACCTTTGTCACGTTGTCTATTCTTCCGTAGAAGGAAGCCTCTCTAAATTTTAAATTTTGTGACATCACATTTTATTTAAATTAAATAGCGAATTTTATAAGTTAAGGTGGTTTTAATTTTTGGATGTAAAATTGCTTTGTGACGTCACACTCATACCTGTTAAGACTGAGGTTGTGGCGTATAGAGTTCTGCCAGCCCTTGTCTGCGGTGCGGTAGTAGGGGTAGTGCTTGGTGATGTAGCTGTATATGCCGCTGAGTGTGAGCTGCTTGTCTGGCGCGCTGGCCACCGCCTGTACTATGAGCTGCGCGTAGCTGTACGGCGGCTTGGCGTCGTCGCGCCCGTCCCGCTCCCGCGAGCGGTCTCGCTCCCTCTCGCGACCGTAGTCGTTCGATGAAGCCTGCAAATTAACATCAAAAATTATATTATATGTTGAGGTACAGATCGTTTTTTGGGATTTAGTAAAAAAAGTTAACAGTATGAGAATAAGCACAGCCGATTATGTTACAAGTAGGTGAAAGTAAAAAAAAAAAACTAAAATTTGTATGTTGATTATTATTAATAGGCTTAGCCCAAGTTTATAGAAAAGTGGCAGATTGTCAAAGCATATATAGTTCTTATTTCTAATGTGCTGAGGCTTCTACTTCCATAGCTTCCTAAGGCCGCGTTTTCACTGACGCGGAGCGGAACTTAGCGCTGCCGAATTGACCAATCACCATGCTCGAAATCTTCGCTCCGCTTCGCTGTCATTCCGCTGGAATAACACGATTGGTCAATTCGGGCACCACTAAGCTTCGCTTCGCTTCAGTGGAAACGCACCCTAAGAACGGGGTGCCTATTCAACTACTGCACGTTATAGTCAGTACTCACCGAGCTGCCGTTAGTGGGTCTGGGCTCGGAGAGCGCGGCGTACTGCGCCACCAGCCCCAGGTCGGCGTGGCGGCGGGCAGACGCGCCGGCGCCGCGCGGCGACGTCGGGCAGCTGTTCGTCGCGCTGATCGTACCTGCAACGTTACAATCAAGGGTAGATAAGTGTTAGCTATTCAAAGCTTAAGCGAATATGTCTTTCCATCTTTCTTTTCAGTCTAGAATAAAGGTGTGACCGCACAAGGAGACACTACGCTGAAACGGACCGACGCGACATGTCACGGCCAAATATTATTTGTATGAAATCGTATGAGATATGTCATAACTCATAAGCCGCACTATAAGAGCCGGGACACAAAAAAACAGCACGGCGCCGTACGGCGCTGTGTCGGACGCGCGTCGTAAAGAACCACGGCACGGCGCCGTACGGCGTCGTACGACGTCGTGCCGTAGAAACTCACGTAGAAATTCAAGATGAGTTTCTACGGCACGACGTCGTACCGACGTTGTGCCGTGTTTGCCGTGCCGGCCCTAACGCGTCAGCGTCTACGCGACACAGAACGTCAGATATACTATGGAAGCGTCGCTACTCTACAGCGCACAGCGCAGTGTCGCTTAGTGCGGTCTTACTTCAAGGAGGCATAGGCGGTAATCCCTTCCCATCAATGCCCAAGGCTAGGCTGAACCGAGATCGGGATTCAAACACCCTGTTGCTTACTTGAATGGGTCAAATTTTACCACTGTGGCGGCTGAGCGGTTGCTACTTGCTCAGTTCGCTCCGGCTCGGCCCTGCTTCCTATCAGTCAACTCACCAGTGGGCGAGGGCATGGGACTGCGGCCGTCGGTGTCGACGGGTATGGTGATGCGGAGCGGCGGGAGCGGCGGGCCCGCGCTGCCGCCGGCCCCCTCCTCCACCAGCGACTGGAACTCCAGCCGGATGCTCGTCGACGGAAACCGGAGAGTGCATCTGGAATACACACGTGTGCTGATGTTAATAACAATCGTTTTGGTTTAAACAAATCAATTTTAAAAATCTGTATTTTTTTAGGAAATAAGGGGCAAACGAGCAAACGGGTCACTTGTTGATAAGCAACTACCGTCGCCCATGGACACTCGCAACATTAGAAGAACTGCAGGTGCGTTGCCGGCCTTTTAAGAGGGAATAATAATAATAATATCTATGGACGCTTCACACCACGTCAGTCTGTTACGAGTACCAGACAACGGAAATATATTTAATACTCTTATACTATACATACAGGGTGCAATTAAACCTTCCTGCCAAATTTTTTCCAGGGCTTAGGTATCCATTTAACCAAAAAAAATTGGGTGTTATTTTTTTGTTAATGTCATATTTTATCCCATTTAAAATCGTTGCAGAATGCTCACTCGCGGCGGTGGGTATGATCGGGGGTGACGCGGGGCGAGGCGCGCGCGCGGGGGCACGTCACGCGCGGGCGACGCGTAGTGTCCATTAATTGTAGTGTTTTTTAGGATAACTTTCGGAGGCTATTTCTTAACATTTTAGTACTGAGTGATTATAAAAGAAAAAATGCGTGTATTTTTATTTTTATCAAAGATCAATACATCAAAATTTGGCAGGAAGGTTTAATTGCACCATGTATATTATTTAAGATGTATATTATTATGATACACATATTTAATACACATCCATGACCCAGGAACTTTGAAAACTTTTTTTGTTCCGTCGGCGGGATTCCAACCCGCGACCCCCAGTCGGCGGGATTCCAACCCGCGACCCCCAGCTTGAGCTACCGACATGACAGCCCACCCACTGAGCTACAGAGGTCATCTGGAATGTACTAATTCTAATGAACTGTTAGTATATTCCCTCTTAAATTGTTCATATTGTCATACTAATGAGATGTCTGAGGCCCAATTGCTCTAATCAGGCTTAGGGGCTGTTTCAACGCTTCCTGATAAGGTGCCCGATAGGCTTATTTTACAGATTCTCCTTACTCTATGTGTCAAGTTAAGTGGTGGATAGGCTTATCAGGAAGCGGTGAAACAGGCCCTAAAGCTTTCAAATTTTTCCCTGTTTAACAAGGAATAACCATAACAATAATAATAATAATATTTAACTCTGCTTGTTAATTTAACCCAGACATCCTGCAAATTACAACGGATGTAGTTAATTAGAAATTGACTAAAATCTAGATTCAAATGCTATAAAACTATCTTATTTCCATTTCATCCATCTACAAAACAATAGTGCGTTAAAGAGCCGTACATTCTACGAGTTATTAACTTGTAACCATTGTAAGTACCCATAAAATGCGTAATTTCTTAATTATCTCATCGTTATCACAAAGAATACACTATCTTAATTACGTAGGCATAAAATACAGAAGCTGTGGTCACTGCGCACTACTAATGAATAAAAAATAATGCGTATAAGGGAGCGTTAAATTATTACGTAAGACATTAGGGGTGGGGAAGGGGTGTCTTATAAAAACGTTACTTGGCGTTACAGATGGGAAGGAAGCTTGAAAAATTTATATTAATTAAATAAATAAAAAAACAATCCCCGAATCAAACTCTTATGACTTATGAGTGTCATGATCAACACAAATAAACAGGACATTGCTGCTTGTTTATTTGTTAACGACTTCCAAAAAACGAGGAGGTTATATGTTATATGTTCGCCGTTTGCGAACCGATTTTCGAAATTTTTGTTTTGTTGTATTAGGTTTCACTCCAATTTGGTACCATGTTCACAAAAGTGGTGACCTGATGATTGGATCCATGAGTAATCGAGGGAACTCCTCGAAATTTTTATGGAAACATATGGTGATTTTGGTTTCATGAAAAGCATCCTAAGCATATGCTACCAAAACGCAAGATTTTGCACCGAGGTATACTATGGTTCCGAAGCTACTAAGAGAACTCCGGATTCCTTATAGATACAAGTTTGGGAGTTTAGGCGCTGTTTTAAGAACTGAAAGCATATGCTACTATGCAAATTACATTCATTATCATCATCATCATCATCATTACCACGTCAGGGTCACCAATGTCACCAAATTCAACCTTATCTCCAGAGCATAGGGCACACATTTGACATTACTCCTGAGAAGTTAAAGTTGCTTCGATAATGTAACATTCTGTTTTATTTCGCCGAGATATTCTGGAAAACAACCTAATTTCAACCTTTTGCATTGCGTTTAGCGTTCATAGTATAATAACGCATCGCATCGCATATCTGCCAGGGCTGTCAAGCAAGCGGCGCGGCTGCGCGGGCGCGGACCGGGTACTATGCACAGAATACAAATTACTCACGGAGGTACTATGTGCGCTGCGTGTGCGACAAGTCGAGCGAGTGCCAGCCTATTGAAACTAGTCCGGTGACCGGCTACTTAGCAGGTCACACGTGTTCACTTCGATTTTTTTTAATGTATTGTTTAAAATTATCTGCAGGCTGCAGCTGATATTATAATATTTTGTAAGTGTGGCTGTAATAAGATACGTAGAATAATATACAGGTGTATTATTCTACGTATAGTACGCGTTTGCTTACTAGGTAACTAAAAAGAGTGAAATTATTATTTTTAACAAAAAATTAAAACCGACTTCCAAGGTAAAACAATAATAACATCCTTTATAATATGAACTAAAAAGTATTAAATAATTATTCTTATCTAATAGTGTCTTTTTTCGAATTCGACTAAAACTCAACTATTTCTGTACTCAATCTACATAATTTTGAAGTCAGTGCCAGTTCCAAAAGTTTCAAATATTCTGTCAGAGAACAGAAGATTCATCTGGTACCGACTTCAAAATGATGAAGATTGAGTACAGAAATAGTTGAGTTTTAGTCGAATTCGGAAAAAGTCACTATTAGATAAGAATAATTATTTAATACTTTTTAGTTCATATTATAAGGATGTTATTATTGTTTTACCTTGGAAGTCGGTTTTAATTTTTTGTTAAAAATAATGTTGTATCCTTTTATGTGTATAATCTTCCGTGGAGTAGATAAATCCCGTCGCTCTGAGTGGGTTAATATGAACTATTGCTAAGAACACTCTCGATAATGTCAGCTTTCAAACAAAAAAAAACAATTAAAATCGGCCTATCCGTTTACATGCATATCAAAGACATTAGACGGTACGAAGGGAAAAAATGTATATTATGTATATTTATGTGCGTTACTTACATAAAAGGGAGGTAGCAAAGATGATCAAAAAATAAAAATATAGTTACTTAATACTTGAACGCTCCCCAAGTCTAATATTACGGATAATGAGTAAATAACGTCACACTAATTGCCCGGAAAAATGTTTTATTGGATTTTGATGGGGTCGATAACCCGAGGGCCGAGCAATATTTAACAGATATTAACATAATGTATATTAATAAAAGAAAGGAAACAGTTTGAAGGCCAAAGAGTACGGGAAAGTATCGTACAACCAGGTGCAGTAGGTACCAACTGTAGGCAGCGGAACATGTCAAGTAACTAGTAAGTATAGTATTCTTTTGGATTTGTGACGACTCATGCCAGTAGCCAGCACTTTCTTTGTGATAGAGAACGTACAAGTTACTATAGGCAGCAGTCAGCGCAGGTACAAAAAATTATAGAGCACTTTGAGATTGGCGACACCAGATCGCAGCACCTTTGTTGCGCACGTTCCCTATATTAAGGTGCTCCCAGACAGAAGTTAGTTAGATAACATTTTTGTATAACATTTTTTAACAATTTATAACAAAACTAGAGACCCGCCCCGGCGTCGCACGGGTACATAAAATATATAGCCACTGAAAAAATCATTAAAATCGATAGCCTTATGACCCTTCACGTGGTCTACTTCTTATCTGTGCCAAGTAACATAAAAATTGCTCCAGTAGTTCGCGAGATAAGCCCTTTCAAATAATTTTCCCCGTTTTTTCAACATTCTCCTTTTAGTCTTAGGGTGATAAAATATAGCCTTCTATGGGCTAACTAACACTGAAAGAATTTTTCAAATCGGACCAGTAGTTCCTGAGATTAGCGCGTTCAAGTTAGCCCTTTCAAATAATTTTCCCCGTTTTTTCCACATTTTCCTCTAATTCTTCGCTCCTATTAGTCTTAGCGTGATAAAATATAGCCTATAACCTCGATAAATGGGCTATCTAACACTAAAAGAATCATCAAAATCCATTGCGTAGTTTTAAAGATTAAAAGGAACAAATTTCCCTCATGTCCCATGAGGGAAAAAAAGCGACTTTGTTTTATAATAAGTATAGATAACGTTATACACTTCTGTCTGGTCACCTTTAGGAATTGACGTCAATAAAGTCAATAACTGATGTTAAATAAAGCAAATGCCTACGTCATTGTTTTAATCAATGTTTTCACCTAGCAACTACAAATCCAGTATAAGATGACCATCAAATTGTAAGGATAAGATTTCATTGGAGATAAGGATATTCATGATGACGTACACACTATAAGGCTGGCCGCATACACGTTTCCCGAATTCGGAAGTCTAAATGCAAGGAATCAGTAGAAAAATGGTAGAAAATATATTAGCTGACGCAGAATAGCATCTACTGGTAATTATCATGTCGCTGGACAAACAAACAAAGGTAATTAAACCCCATAGAAGTGGTTTTTTTACCCCCATGCATTACCATAGCCCATAGGTGCAGTGGTGTAAAAAACCAATGGTGCTGCGACGTGGTTCGCGGAAACCGTGCGCTGGCCCCACTCCGTCGATACAGGCCTAGGACATTAGATGGGCGATAGCGGATTATTCTAGTCGCCTATCCATACTAATAAAAATGTTTACACAATAGAAGCGTTGCTTGTTAGGAAGATATCTTTGTATTTTAGTTACTTTCTGTGTAATTTTTTAATAATAAGTGTGGGCTGGGTAAAAAAATCCTGTGCCCTAATCACCAGGTTGCTTATGATGATGATCGAAAACTGACAAATTCATTTGTAATAGAGTAGGTACTAATGTTATCCCAAAATCGAGGACCGCCAGAGACGCCAATTCGACGTCTGGAAAGTATTACTTGGCTCTTCTTGTGTGCTGTGGGTGCACTACTGTGCCAGCCTCAGAACAGGAAAATAAGTTAAAATCCTATCAAGAAAACCTATGTAAGATAAAAAGACAGAATATAAGATAAAAAGACATAATAAAAACAAGTAATATATGCGAAGAGATGCGAAGTATGATTATATCTAGTCTATCTTGGTACTACTAATATATATTCTGTGGTCTATCTCTCTCTGCCATATTTTCGAGATTTAATTTAAAAAAAACTGTAATTAACAGAAGCCGTAAGAAGTGCTACCAACAGTTAACACTTTAGTGTTAGTTACTAAAGACATGGGAAAGAATGACATGCTGACAGATTTTATCGACAAAATGGCGGATTTCCATTATCTAACTGTCACTTTGTCTATTCTTCCGTAGAAAGAAACCGTTTCAATGGTGAACTTGCTAAGCCTGCAGAAAGACCGATAATCGCTACCCGCTACCGCCTACAACGTAATCGCACCGCTAACGACATTGATTACTGGGAACCGGTGAAAATGGAACGTCGCGTCTGTGTGTAAACAACGCAGTTTTATCGTCCACAGTTGCTATTTACATAACACTATGTAGTATGTACTGACCGCACGTGTATTGTTAACCACGCGTTTTAAATTATAGTTTTGATGACGAATGTTTATGGTAGACGTCCGGGGAAGAAGTGGATAACTTAAATTTTGTAACATTATGACAATTACTCCTTCCTTATAATTTGAACAAACCGTTACCTATTTCATATTCATCTGGCTGATATATCTGGCTAGACATAAAATCCTCATTTTTTGATTTCAAATAATTTTCCAGATCCTAAAGCCTCAATTTAATATTATATGCGAAAATGAAAAAAACTAACATTTTCAAATTGTTCCACCTCCACCCACGTCTTCAATACTTTTCTAGAAGCGAAGTGCGTTGGAAAATGGATACGTAGCAGTTTGATTGTCCTCACAATTTGTTTGCATTATAATGTGGTGACATCAGCCGCTTATCAGTATCACACATGCACACGAACCAATTTCAAAAAGCTACATTTCCTAAATTGGTGGCGTATCGCGCTACTTGCCAATTGCCATTATCAATATTAATTAACCGCATATTATATAACAATACTTATCGTTACCAAAGGAATTCTGATCAATTGACAATGATCATTGAGCTCTTAAGACTGCCAATATGCCACGGAATTGCGTATCTTAGATATTTTATGGGCTTATTTTAGGGTAGAGACAAGAACACCCTAACCTCCTATGATTAGCCTTCACTCTTCAGAAACATCACGAGCAAAATTCGCGAACGTAGCCGTAGACGAATGTCTATCATATTCTAAGTTATTTTAAGGTCGTTTTTCTGTGATGTGTAAACTAGCACATTTCACTGTTGGAATGCGAAGATTGATTTAAATTTGGTCCGCTATTAGTCATTACGTGTTTGTGTTTTAGTTGCGCATAACATACAACTCACATAATAGGTCAGGAGTAGACCAAATACACGGGGATCACGGGATATTCGCTCTTACATACGAGCGAATACGATCTACTTTAGCGTGCACAGTGTACGCTCTCCTGGTACGGGAATATAGCTCCTCCCGCTTTCATCATAGAGTCAACTTTAGCGAGTACCGCATACCCACATACGACGCGGGATTCTCGCCCTTACGTCACTCAAGATACGCTCGGCTTTGGCCGGCGAAGGAGCGAGACGGCGTATCGATCGACGTAAACACGTCCTTCACCTCGTGCCCTTTCGAACATAACCCGACAAAATACAGAAGTTGTCAACAATTATTATTATGCAATCACGGAATGCCAAGTCGATGAAAATCAATTCATCATCATTATTCATTGTCATAAAAACCCATCATAAAAAAATGTCACGCTTCACATGAAGACTTTCCAGGGAAAGATTTTTCAATTTCCCGAAGGAAATTGTCTAGCGCCAAGACTAGATTCAGGGCAATCGTGCGCAATGCTCCGCTTTTAAGTGAATTGAGGTCAGACTTCAGCACTACCCAAGTCTAGACTTTACAGAATTAAACCGATCACACCGACCGATGCCGAACATTCCCACGACACTATCATAACATTTTTGACCAGTAGCCGCTACCATCGACATTTTTATGTTTTCGAGGCAGTCGCTAGTCGTTACCGTCAAGTATAAGTACCGTAGTCGATACTTTCATGTTTTTGACGAGTAGCCGCTACGATCAACATCTTCTTGTTTTTCAACGTACCGCTCCTTCCTGAATACATTTCCTATCATCGATATGGCTATCACAATTCACAGTTCACAGTCTCCAGTCGGCCGTTTGCACCAAGTAGGGAGTTCCCGTGGGCAGAGGTTACGCAACTCCAACCAGGATGTCTCAAGGATCGGAGCGGATGACAGCAGTTAGGGACCCTGCCTTTGACCCTAGCCAATTACTGACCATGTTGGTGCTCATAGATGATTCATGCTACACAAAGATCCTGTACACGGAAGAGTGTGCAAATTGATTTATGTGTTCCATTGTTACGTTTGAAGTTTCGTCCAAATTCCACCCAATCGGAGTATGATCTCAGATTTAGGCATACTTTCATACGTAAGAAACTACCCATATTTTTTGGCTGGTTGGACCAGAATGGGTTTTTAACTCCAAATAGGTTTGTTTTTAACCCTTTTAAGAACTGGCATTTTTGAGGGACCCCCAAAATAAGAATTTTTTGTCTTTGAATGAATTGTCTCCATGCTAATGTCTGATGAGTGATGACATTTATAACAATTCATGTAGAGCTCCACGGAGCACACTATGAGAATGGCTGGCCTGGCTTAAGCCTTTAAAGTTGAAACAGTAAAAGCTCAAGTCTATTTCTTAGCCCCGACGTATCGATCTGTGGGACCCTTTGCTCGAAACGGGAACAGGACGTGTTAAAGGTCAGATGCTGTGATCTGATATTCCAGGAGGTATATTGGAGATATTATATTGATTTTGCGTTAAAGAACTTCAAGAGTGTATCTGTCGCAGCCAACTGGTTTAAATAGCCGTTCAATCAAACAGCTAGCCCATTGACTGAACAACAATTACACGGTTATACGTCGTTTAGCCGACTTGTTGACTGCAACGTTCAACGCTACAGGTAGATGACGCTGACTTTATAAAAATTATAGTAATTTTCTATTCAAATTGACACAAAAAATACTTTAACTCTATTTCGTCTCGAACTTGGAAACTAGCTGCTCAGCTATTAGTGAACTTCGGCGCAATTCGTCACTGATCAAAGAACGTGTGCTAAGCTTCCGAATTCTGAATTTTGAATACCTGTGACCTGCGTCACAGTACTGCAGTGCGTATAGACTATAGAACGTTATAATTAAATTCCCAAACATAATAACATATCAAATCACAATGCTAATAATTAACTACCATACCTCTGTGTTACTTGAAGTTACCACGAAATCATAATTTGTGAGTTTACCTGAAACAAAATAAGGGAAAATTAGTTTTTGCAAAATAATTTATATCATACTCTTCTCATTGAAAGCCTTAATTATTTTGTACGGCTTTATGCTCATTAAAATATAGTATTTGTTGCAATTATAACATATTATTATCATTATATTTTTCTTTGTCGTAGGCATACCTACAGCCATACTTAGTACACACTCCGTAGTCCATAGGGCCTGAACCTGAATTATATCTACCGACTCTACCGAGTAGAGTGGCGACTAGCGAGAAAGTGCTCTCGGCCAACTGCCAAGCACTCGGTAATCGGTATGTTTACTATGCTCGGCCTAGAGCACTGTCTCGCCACTGTACTCTGTGGTTGTAAGTTGTAACCACGTGGCCTACTACGAAACAGTTTTGAGACTCAAACAATCGGACGACAATGCCGCGACCTGCTCTAACAACGTCATTTCACATTGTTAGGGCGGTTTTTACCAAACCTTATTTAAAATAAGTTAAAACGCATTTAGTTAAATATGTTTTCATTTGTAAACACCCTTAATTTAAACTTATTTAAGTTTGTCTTGCACCACGATGTTGAAGCTTGAAATTAACTAAACTCATTTTGGAGTGTTGCGTGGTGTTGCCGCATTATGTCTTGTGCGTTCCATTTCACGATTTGAGCAGTATCGTTAGAAATAACGGTATTTCACGGTTGTTTGACGAAATTCGGTTGGTTTTTTTTTTTTTTTTGCGTAAAACGAGTTTTCTATCAATGGGTCAGACGCGGCCCGCCGCTCAGGTGGTATCCCTTATTCCCTTGACACTTTAGTCTGTGGTCAGCAGCCGTTCGCGCTAGGGTTTGTTTTAGATTTGTGATGTTTGTATTGTTGTACACAATATATTGTTTTGTTTTACATACTTTAGGTTGTTGTACATACTCGTGCAGGTGTTCTGTTAGTAGAGTAATAGACAAATAATTATGAGTGATATAAAAAGTGGCCCCCGGAACTTTTCCGTTTTAAACAATAATCTACATTCAATAATTATTTCTAGCAAAATCGTCGTCGTCTTCTTGGATAGGCGAAATCTTCGAAAGAACTTTTTCTCCGTCAGGGCTTCAAACAAAGATCTTACCGCAATAACCCTGACATCTCGAGGCTTCTTTTCACACTCAAACTATTCGAAAATTACCATCGACCAAAAAAAAACTAACCTCAAATTCAAGTGTTAAATACGTTTAGCAGCTTAAACAGCGATATTTGGCTGTTTAAATTTGACAGATCAATAATCATGTTTAACTTGTGGTGCAAGACAACTTGTGTAGTTAAACAGAATTTTGTGCTTAAATAAAATTTTAAACATATTTAACCGTTTCGTAAAAGTGGCCCCTAGAGTAGGACGCTGCATTCTTGTTCGATTATTTGAGTCTCAAAACGGTTTCGTGCTACGGCCGCAGGCCCATAATTTCCACACCACAAAAATCCTGACTGAGCGTCAGAATAAAAGCTGAGTTCTTCGTTTGATAAGACTATCTTCCCAAACTGGCACAAACGAGAACATTTTCATCATTTTACGGAGTATATCCGAATATTCTAACATCGACGGAGTAACCTCGTTGCGCGTTCGTCATATTACAAAATCTCGAAAGTCTACAAAATGTAATCGGAACGGGGGTGAAAATGACAAGACCCACCCCTACATAGGGTTGCCACTTGCCTGGCGACTGGAAAAAGCTGGACGCAGTCAAGCATTTTGATTTCGTGTCCGGCCAAAAATAAAGGGATTCCGGTTTTTGTAGATCTTTGAATCTATAAAATGGTTTTACACCGAATGAGATCCGTAAAATGTTATCTATTAGTTGATAAATTGTTCAGAAGTACACGCGCTACCGAACGTATTTGCCATACTGATATTGTAGATTTTAGAGTTTCCGGCTTTTTTTAAATACAAATATCCAGCTAATATAAGCTTTTCCGGCTTTTCGGTTTAGCGACCTGGCAACCCTACCCCTGCGGCTCACCACCCTACTTCCTGTACACACTGTATCCAGTTACTCATAATATCGACTTCATTAAAAAAGCGCCAGGGGAATATTCGCCTGCTTAATAAAATATTAATAATGACGTCACATAATGGTTCCACCATCGGTTGTGAACTTGTGAGTTACGGTAGGTTACGATGCAAACTGCGAAACCGCCACGATATCGCGATTTTTAGGGCTTTTAGAATCGACCCAACAAGTGCCGATAGAGATATAATATTATTATTTAGACAAAAATATTTTCAAATTAATATAATAATGGGCGTGTTCGAAACTGTAATGAAATACTGGCCAGTGCGAGATGTCTGCCAAACTGCCATTTGCATTGATGTGAGGAAGCCAGTTAATACTTAATTACTATGTAGCGTATGTACTGACTGTCTTTAACTTTACATTTTAAGGTTTAGGAACACACCCTTTACTTTCTTTTTTTTAACTTTAAAGCGCAACAATTTGATAAAGTTAAACATATAGATCAATAGTATTTTAAAAAGATAAAACCGACTTCAAATTTTTGTACGTAATTAAGAATTAAAATTCCCTATCTCAAAAACTACTGAACCGATTTTGATGAAACTTGCAGTATTCCCTAAGTTGAACAATTATACCTAGTACAATAAAAAACCGGCCAAGGGCGAGTTGGACTCGCCACTGAAGGGTTCCGCAGCAGCAATAAGGTTTATTTCTATAAAATTAAAAGGTTTTTGATTTATTTTTATATTATTTTACTTGATTTAATGAAAGTTAAATTAAGGTTTACCATTTACGACGTAAAAAAAAAACTACTTGATAGATCTCGTTCAAACCAATTTTCGTTGGTAGTTTTTATAGTAATGTACATCACATATTTTTTTTAGAATTATCATGCCCCTACTTTAGAAGTTAGAGGGGGGAGGGGACACACATTTTACCACTTTGGAAGAGTCTCTCTCGCAAACTAATCAGATTAGAAAAAAATGATATTAGAAGTCTCAATATGATTTTTGAAGACCTATCCATATAGATACCCTATACGCGTAGGTTAGACGAAAAAAAAAATTTTTGTTGTTGTCGAAAAAACCCCTAAAATTTTTAATAATTTTTCCATTTTTGTATCGAAATCTTAATGCGGTTCACAGACTACATCTACTTACCAACTTTCAATAGTATGGCTGTGACATACGGACGGACGGACGGACGGACAGACAGACAGACAGACAGACAGACAGACAGACAGACAGACAGACAGACAGACAGACAGACAGACAGACAGACAGACTTTTCGCGTGTTGCGAAACCCCCTTTTTTATTTAAAATAATAAATAATTAGCCCCCTCTAGGCCGAAAAAAATGACACTAAAAACGACACTTTTTTATTAGTACCTGCATGTTAAGGGCAGAGGGCGTTGCACGTTTATAGTATTCCTGTGCGTCAATAGATGACGTTTTTTAAATATATTTTTAAGTATATTAATAACTACAGGTTTTTTTTAACATAAAACATAACTCCGTTCCATTCGGGTGTCCTTTGACACTTCCCAATTTTTCTTTTTGCAAAATACTCATTATTTTTGACACATTGAACACAATAAATTGGCACACTACCAACATTACCAACAAAAATACTATAAAACGTCATTTAAAAGTATTTTACTTACCTAGGGCTTAGCAAGCGTTTATTCGTGTGGAGTGTTATAAGACGGTTTTTAACTTTAGCGAACATTTAAGTTAGAAATATGTTAAAACCTTCACTAAGATTTTTATTCATACCACCGCACCGCCAGAGTTTAGGTATTGTTTTAAGAACGAAAAGCAGATGCTACTATGCAAATTACATTTATCATCATTATCATCATCACTACCATATTATACCATGCATCGTCCCATGATTATGACCCTATTATTGGTACGTTTCATAGTATTTTAGATCAAGACTCGAGTTTGTCAAGCGATTAAAAAAGTCTATACTAATATTATAAACCTGAAGAGTTTGTTTGTTCGCTCGAACACGCTAATCTTAGGAACTACTGGTTCGATTTAAAAAAAAACGAAGAAACAGAGGAAAATGTGAAAAAAACCGGAAAAATTGTTAGAAAGGGTCTTTACGTGGACGAACTACTGAAGCATTTTTCATATTATTTGGCACAGATATAGAGAAGACCACGTGAAGGGACATAATATTTTAAGCTTTTTTTTTTGCAGGAAAATGTACGGTTTTCGTAAAATTCCTAATTTACGCAGGCGAAGCCGCGCGGGACATCTAGTACATAATATAGTGCTTTAGCGGAGAGCGATCAATACGTAGACATAGGCACAATAGCCCTACGCCTCGACACACTACGTATCAGACTTCGCAAAAATAACACTTGATATTGTAGCATCTAGTTCATTTTTTTTAATAAAAAACCGTTTTTAAAGCATCCTATCAAGACATTAGGCTTAACTGGATATGAGCAATTAGACATAGAAATCTGAACCATATTAGGTCATATCTTGCTTTTTAAAGGATTATAGTTTTTTTTTTTTTTGCCCCCGTTTAAAAACATCGCATTAGCGATTTAACGAGAAGTTTAGTAAAACAAGCCTACTGCCGGTCTAAAACAATTGTTTTGGCAATTTTAGTTCAATTCGTAATATGAAACCTCATCGTACATTTTACATGATTGAACAGATGATATTTCATAATACGAATCTTAAAAAGCGATCAGCGACCTCCAGCCCCTCTAGCATACGCCAACGAGAAAATTTTGTCTACACGTTTTCTCGATGTTTGATGGCGTTTCTCTTCATCTCTAGTGACCCTAACATGACATAATTTTTTTCTCGTGTAGATCTGTCGTCAAAATCTATCGACATAATGTCAAAAATGATTTTGACATTATGTCGTTATCGACAATATAACTACACACGAGACTGAGATATCTCGAGATTTTCTCGTTTGCGCATCTTAGGCCGGCTGAGCTAGCTGGTGCTTAGTCATCATGAAGTTATACTGTTCTTAGTTATTGTCATACATAACAAACGACTCCCGTTTAGGGCCAACCCACACGTACCTAGGGTATGTTATTCGAATATTCGAATACTCGTTTTATTCGAATATTCGACGATTTTATTATTCGAATATTCGCATTCGAATATTCGAATAATTCGAATAGTAAAAATATTTTTTATTTTTGTTTAAAATGCTATCAAAGATAAAATTAACATGGAAAGAACATAATTAAGTTTATTTCAGAAAAATAATATTATTTATGAATATTCTACATCTTAAATGATATATATAAATCTGTTTTTAGTCTAACTAACGAGTGTACGACCATTCATCGTCGCCGTTAACCATGTTTTAGACGTTATTTTGCCTAAAGACATCCAAATGATGATATAAACTCCTTTCAGTCATGGATTTCAGCATCGTCAGTAGTGGTCGCTCACGATCTGTAACCATTAACTGTAAGAAGCTATTACAAATACACTACATAGTCCTAGCCCTTACAAGTTACACTACATAGTCCGTAAAAGCCGCATGAATGGACGGAAGGCTGCTCCATAAAATATTGTCTTTGGGCGTCCGTGACGTCACCTGTTCTACATATAAGGCACCGCTCACACTTTCGTTCCAAAAATGACACAATACTGTCTTTTTAGTCATTGATTTGAAGAAGTAGTTAGTACTTGTAATGGTTCTGTCAAAAATTGAAGAGATGTGTGGAAGAAGTGGGTAACTAACATTTAACAAACATAACACTTACTCATTTTTAGGGTTCCGTACCCAAAGAGTAAAAACGCTACCCTAAGGGTAAGGACCCTATTACTAAGACTTCGTTGTCTGTCCGTCTGTCTGTCTCCAGGCTGTATCTCAAGAACCGCCAAAGCTAGACTTCTGAAATTTTCACAGAATGTGTATGTATGTGTTGCCGCTATAACAACAAATACTAAAAACAAAATAAAATTAATATTTAAAGGGATTACCCATACAACAAACGTAATTTTTTTGGCCTTTTTTGCTCGATATCAATAATGGCAACAGGTAGGCACTTGATATTTTCACAAAAGCCTTAGTTATAAATCTACTTCGATAATAATTAATAATAATATTAAAAAATATAACAAAAATTCAAGGGGAACTCCCATACAAAAACACAATTTTTGGCCTATTTTTGCTCTCGGTACGAAACCGCACAAAACGCACTTGGCCCATTTTTTAACTAAACGGACAATGTACACAAATTACATCTCCATTTAAACCCAATAAATAATTATTGTAACTTAATTATCTTTCGAATAGAAAAACCCTCAAGTTTGACGTCGTTTTGCATTCCTCTAATTTCCAACTATCGCGAGTTAAGGTGACGCCGCGTTACAGTAAAAAACCGTGTTGGATACGTTTTAGATTACTTGAAACAAGCAATGGAACAGCAAAAAATGGAAAGGGCGTAAGGGACAAAATAGTTTTTGTCGCGTAATTTATAAACCATAAATAATTAAATACATTTCATATAAGCTATGGGCAAATTAAAGTGTATGCTTGAACCAATCTGCGTACAAATTTTGGAAGCTTAAATCACTCTCCTCTCTTGGCAAAATAGGAATCCCTTTTTTTACAGAAGTCTTTTTGATTGATTATTCTGTGTTACATATAAAAATTGACCAATCGTGTTATGCTACTGCCTATGGGTAATTCAAAGACGACATGATGAATACTGACATGAACTTTAATTTCTTAGCTTTAGTCATTGCTGAGAAAAATCGATATCGCTTAACAGCCAAATTATCAAGGCGTCGCCTTAAGGCGCTATATTGAAAAAACTGTCCTTTTTGACGTAATACTATAGGACCCTCAGAAATGTTACAAATCTGGTAATGAGATATACATATCTCTTCATAGCCTTATCTAGGTTTGAGAAGAACTAGAAACACGATTAATGTATTTTGCCTCGATACATTTAATTTTCGAAATGACCTCTTAAAAATACGAAATTTGAAGATTATTTTTAAACGAAAATAGATGTATTGTAGGAAATTAGTCTAATTGATAGACACTTTTGCAACTCAAAATCGTATAGAAGCATTTTGCTTAAATGCTCCTAGTTATTTTTTTAATGATTATAATTACGTTTTTTCGCATGTTTAGCTTCTGGCCGCAGCGCATTCACGAATTTATAGTCATAAAAATTAAGTATAAAATTGCCCTTGCGGTAAAATTACTTTCGATATGGCGCCTTAATTCAATGTATTAGTAAAGTAAATATTTACAATAATAGGATCTTATACAATATTATATCGAGTAAAAGTTAATAATAGTTAATCATGCGTAAACGGTTGCGTAGCGCTTCCTTCATAAGGGCGCATTTTCATTAGTCGTTAACTTGTGCGGTATACAGCATACGGGGAGTCTATGACATCTAATGGCGCATTTTGATTGGTCGTGGGCCTCGTGGCATGCATTTTAGAAATCTCCCGCACCCCGCATTCGGGGTCCTATCGACCAGTGAAAATGCGCCATAATCATTTTAATCAAATTCTATTATTGTATTAGAGTTATTGATTATTTATTATGTACATAGTTACTAGCTATTTGTAGACTTGCAATAACTATGACTATAAAAATAATACATTAATTAGTATGTAACATGTTACATGATAGAGTCCATAGACTAAAACCGCGGTTATAGTAATGGAATATTAACCTATCAATTCCCAAGCGGTCGAATTCGACAGCGTAAACAATAAATTTCCAAGAATCCGCGATCGAAGGATTAAATTATCGTTAATTTAAAAATTAAGCAGTGCATAATGCATTTGAAATTAGAATATCCTATGTAGAATTAAATTGGAAACTTAGAGGTCTTAACTCCTAAAACACTGTCTCTTTGCCAAATTCTGCCATGTAAACATTAGCCTACAAAGCCGCAATCATAGCCAGTTCTCGCCAAACGAAAAATAAAACAGTAAATACTAAATCCGTTTTGCCGCGCATAATCCAACTGTCAAACGGTTTTCGCTCCATTTAACTCGAAAACCAACACGCCCGCGCCACGCCGAAACTGAAAGATGTTGCTAAACGCCGTCAATGGAAAATAGCAATTATCCTAAAGCAATAAGATTAAAAATCGTAAGCAAAGTTAAAGGAGACTGTATATTCTTTAAGATGTTCGCTCCGAGTATTAATTACTCCACTACACACGACCTGATTAAGCGACATGTCTGTACGACATATTATGCGCATTAAATATTTATTAATAACCTGCATCTACATACTGATTACTGAATAATGGAACGGTAAGTTACTCTACATTTTCCTTACGAAAAATAATTTTGAAAAATATCCACAATTAAAAAAAACAAAGACCACACAACCGTAAAAAAATAAAATTTACAAAAAATTACGTAAAAGATATATTTTTATAGAGGTTAAGATCAAGGACACCTTAAAAAACAAAACGTTTGCCATTTTACAGTAGTAAGGGTTTACGGGTTGAAAAAAAAAATAAAATCAATAGCCTGTAAGCACATTAGGGACGCGTGAAAACAGCTGACGTGTAAACTGTAAGCCGACGCCTTTACTTTGAGGGTCCGATCTGGGTAAATATTTACACCTTTACAAATTACAAGTTACAACCCTTGGAAATTCGATCGAGCTGAAAGTTTAAAGTTATTAGGTACCTATAATCAACCAAGGTTCCCGGTACATTAGGCGAGCGTAAAAACCACAGTATGAAAACTAAAAAGAGGGCAGCCGGACGAAAAAAAACCCTAAAAATGCGAAATCTTGGTCTACAGTCTACACTATACACAATTCTACTGACGTTTAAAAGCAAGTTGGAGTGGATATGGAACAAATCCCGATTTTATTTGTTTATTTTATTATTTATTAAACGCAAAAAAGCGTTTATACATACGCCATTCATGATGGCATTTTGCATAGGCAGCAGTAAGCAGACATTAGACAATAAGCAGATCAGTTGGAGCCGGCGCGTCTGGGATCAGTGACCTCCACAAACCGTACGCACATCAGACATACAGCCTACACCAAAGAGCAGACAGCATAATAGAGTATAGAGCAGACGGTATGTTCACACCCTCATAATACCCCCATAGAGTACGCATTGAAACTTGCACACAGATGCCAAAGAGCAGTAGATATGTATGCGAAGTAAAGACAACTACTGGAGATCTACCACCATGAATAATAACAGCGAGAGCTACACTTAAACCTTCGTAAGTCGTCCACTATTTGAATTGTGTTTATCGACTCAAGAACAAGCAAAATATATAAAAAAGATCTCCAAAAAACCTGAATACACGGACAACGATCATGATTTGCAGTCCATGCTTTAAAAAATCAAAATATCTGAATACTTAGTCCGTAGGTCTCAGACTT
This sequence comes from Lysandra bellargus, assembly GCA_905333045.1. Classification (NCBI taxonomy): domain Eukaryota; kingdom Metazoa; phylum Arthropoda; class Insecta; order Lepidoptera; family Lycaenidae; genus Lysandra; species Lysandra bellargus. Next base: position 6,931,117 of record HG995363.1, on the reverse strand, counting down.
CAGTCTACAGACTTCACAGGATCACATACGTGATACGCGTGGTGAGTGTAACAATTCTGTCGCACTTAATCCCTCAAGCCCCAAGCGGTCGATGCGACCGCGATAACAATAGAATTCCAAGAATCCGCGATCAAGAGCACGTTATACATTGATACGACAATACACCTCGGTCTTATTCACATCAGTTCGTCCTACTCTAGTCTCTATTCACCATTCACGCCGACCGCGACATGACATCATAAACGCGCTACAGCCTACAAGTTACAACTGCAAAAAGTAGGTACCTACTACGTCTAGACCAGTGGTTCCCAACCTGGGGGTAATTAGTAATTACCCCCGCGGGGGTAAAATAGCTATTCTAAAGGGGTAACAGAGGTGGTACCTAAAATAAATGAATTGGCAGAAAAAAAAAATAAACTACATTTTGGAGAAAACAGCTACAGAATACCCTATCATTGCAGACAGAGATCTGAAAATGTTAGTACAGACTACCGTTAGCTACCAGTTACCACTTGTAAATGCGACCGAGCGGCCTCTCAACTCTGGTAACACTGGCAAGAAACCGTCTGAACGTCGAGCATTGGGAGGAGTTTCTCTAACAGGCCATAGGGGTAACAGCTCTAAAAAGGTTGGGAGCCACTGGTCTAGACTCTAGTCTAGAGTCCAGACTGTAGGTTCTGCTCTACACTCTACTATTAACCTCAAACTCTTACTATGAATTTTTCAACTTCCTTATATTTTGTAAGGCAGCAAGAATTTAAGTAAAAACATAACTCAGTATTATTCGGATGAAATATTGAAAGTCACGATTATCTCATGATTCTCATCTTTGTTGTTTACTACTGGAATCGCTGTCGTTGATATTCCGTAGTAGGTAAATTAGTCATTGGTGAATAACAATATACTTTCAGTACAAGAAGCGAGAGAATCCACTAAAAGGTTTAATTTACCGTCATATTGTATTTGGTGTGTGATTCAATTCATGTTCATTCAGCAATCAGCATGTGAACCTAACTCCGACATCTTTTCCACACACCCCTTTGGTATTTTGTAACGTATTCGACGCGACATAAACAAAAATCTAACGAAATAAAGACACGACGACGGATTCTTTTGTCGTACGTAAACAAACATGGCGGCCGCACCGAAATAACCCGCGCCCCGCGCCGCGCGTGTACGCACGCTGACGGACGAGCTGTATTTTTGGCGGTGCAACTGTTGCCAATCGTTTAAAAATGCTAGTTACTATGATATTAAAACGGCATTATAGGTTTTGCCAACGATATCAATACTTTTTACTACATACATACTACATACATACAGGTTATACTTAATTCTATGGGTTTTGCTCTATGTTTCAAATTCAACTATGTAATTGTATAAATGCTGCTGCTGGTAACTAAAACGAGGATTGCTGTTGTGTAACTCCGTTAAAATCAAAACTGCTCGTTACTAATTTAAAAAGAAGTTATTGAAATGAAACACAAAATCTCATGTAAAGATAACAAACGCGAGAGAATTAAAAAAAAATCGCCTTTCTCCTCAGTAAACAGCAAATTAAGAAGAGTGAGTGCTAATTGCTAAGACAGAGTCTAAGGATCTAAACACTAGGCTGAATTACGCCGGCGTAAATTCCGTCGCGTTTAAATTGCATACAAAATACGGGCCGAATACTAGGGGTGACACACTATTACGTCGCATTTTGTATGCGTTTGACATTTGCGGCGGAAATTACGCCGGCGTAATTCAGCCTAGTGTGTTTAGACACTATAGCAGGCATTTCAACAAATCAGCGTTGTACGTAATCAGTTTATCAGGGCTAGGTGTGCGCATACTTGTGCCCGGCGCCAACGTGCACCGATCTCGTTATCAGCGTGTTATCATGTGATAACGCCGTGTGAGTGCAACGTCCGAACTACGAATTCTGTACACGAGCTACGAATTTTGTACTCCACATGTGCTGATCCGAAAGGTTAAAGCATCGGGTTTTATTTTTGCGGCCAATTCTCCATGTCGTCTAGCTTTTACCTTCCAGGGATATTTTTAAGGTATCGGCTGAATAGCCTCACCTATATTATCATAACGAGATTTAAAAAAAAACTATTATTATATTTGGAAGGAAGCAATTGATTCACCATCGAAGTCTCTAGCAGAACTCTAAGCCATAGGAGTCAGGAGTCATGCTCAAGACCACGGGAGGCATCACAGAATCGATAGGAAAATAGCTCACTATTTAATCGACGGCTACAACTGAACCAAACCAGACAGCATTAGTGGTGTTCCTAACGGCTATATTTTCATAGCGCGCTAGATGGAATACGCTACATTTTTCAAACGCGCTATTTTTGACGCTACGTTATAACGAATTTCAAGCGCGCTAGTTTTGACGCTACGTTATAACGAATTTCAAGCGGGCTAGTTTTGACGCTATGTTATAACGAATTTCAAGCGCGCTAGTTTTGACGCTACGTTATAACTTATAACAGTTATAACGAATGAAATCTCGATTCTTTCAAGCGCGCTAGTTTTGACGCTACGTTATAACGAATGATATGTTATAACGATCGATTGGACACGTTGTAAAGTTACCGACGTTATTGAAATATTTCGCTAATAATAATTATAACGCGGTGGGTGAGTTAATATAATATAACGTGTTTGTATATAATATAATCGTTTGAAGGCATTATTATTTATTTGGTTAATTTCATTATGTTTGAAATATTCAAATTAAAATGATACAATATAATTATATAATAATATTATATTGAAATTGAAAGGAATCGGTTTATATAAGTACAATTCTTTTTTTTATAAGTTATTTAAATGGTTTTTAATTACTTAATTTTTTTTTTTGGTAATATACTTAAATTATTTTTATGCCTTTTTTAACATTTTATTTACTTACATTTAAAAATATAATAGAGTATCCAGATTTAGAAAGAATACATTCACATGGAACGGAAGTTACCATTATATTATAGTACAGTGCTCTTCGGAGCAGGGGGTCAATTACTGATGATTTTAAAACATTATAATTTACCTATGCACGCAACGCAACACTGAAAAAAATTTGACAGCCGAATTCACCCGATTTTGACCCGAACGACACGACAACGAAAGTCGCGCGCGATCGGCAGCGCGGGCGGCGCCGCGCTAGGTCAGTGACCGGGCGATACGTTATAACGTAGCGTCTTATGCATAGTTTTATAGCGCGCGCTATTCGTTGCGAAGAAATAGCGCGCTACTTTTTTCAGCTATACGTTATATTAACCACCACTAGACAGCATCATAATATGGTTGCGGATTAGATCCAAGTCTATGTATTTGTTTGCTGTTTGCTCGCCATCGATCGATCGGCAAACAAATATATTTATTACACAAACAAAACGCATACACGTCCGACGACAGGTCCCACAACAGATCCGATCGACGCTATAAAAGATTGAAATCGCATTGAATTCTGTAAACAGTTCGTGTAAAATGGGAAACTCTATAGACTCCATTCGAATTGATGATGTGAACGCTGTCAAACGATAGTAGCCCATAACGTAGAGTCAATAGAGTTCGAACACGTTCGACGCGATGCTCCAACTTTGTTTTCCATTTCAAAACAATGAGCGAATTAATAAAGATGGCTTGTCCAATAACGAGCATGCACAAAGGGAAAACTCCTGGAATCTAGTCCGCTTTAATCCTTCGATCGCGGATTCTTGGAAATCTATTGTTATATTTCTAATTTCTATTGTTGTCGCGGTCACGGGTGTCCCTATGGGGCTTGAATTTTGATCCAGGGTTAATGGGAGGAAAAGTCGAGCAATACATAATTATATGATATATATTGATCAATTCTCAGACCTCAGTGGAAGAGAAGCTGCACTAAATTTTACTTCAATATTTCGCACAGCAACCGCGCTAGTAAATAAACAGTTTATGGTACGAGGATAATCTAATTTCCTGCAACTCATTCGGTCATGTTTAACGCAACCTATTTGAACATGCTTGTGACCTAAAAACAATACGCTATGTTAAATAATAAAATATATAATATGTACATTGTACAGGTACAGTTTGCATATTTCTTCAGCCTTTGCAGTGCGGTAAGTACCTAATGCGACATCCAGTCTAACAGTCACACTCGAAAACCACATTTTTCTAACCGGTCCATCGCCGCAAGATACCTAATGCATACAAACATTCATTAGCCCATAGCCGGTAAAACCTGTTGTTGCTTACGCCACCTGCGACTGTATTGCTGAGGGAATAGCGTCGAAGTTACCTCGTCCAAGTGGTAATCAATAATTAACCTTCGAGCAGCGATAAGAGGCGAAATTCGCCGTCAAAACAAACAGAAGCGCTTCAGTTGTGTCAAAACAACAACCAGCTATCATCAATACCATCACCAACCGTAAATCGCCAACAGTAGGCTCCAGTAGAGACCTTCTCACACCTTTCCCTTTCACGAAGAACCTTTTTAATGATAACTAGACGTTCCGCGCGGCTTCGCCCGCGTAAATCAGATATTTCACAGACAAATTAGTCCATAAAAATAGCCTATGATCCTTCACGTGGTTTACTTCTTATCTGTGCCAAATAACAGAAAAAATGCTCCAGTAGTTCGTGAGATAAGCTCTTTCAAATAATTTCCGCCGCTTTGTCCACATTTTCCTCTATTTCTTCGCTCCTATTAGTCTTAGCGTGATAAAAATATAGCTTATTCATCATTCAGATGACTATTCCGTCCTAAATAATATAGTACATAAATTTTGAATGAAAATTTTCACAAACATGAAACAACAAAGTATCCCCAAAATGTTCACTCTTGTCTCTACATGACGAATCTCAAAAGCCAAGTTCGGCTTTATCCAGCAGCTTTTGAGAATTTGGATTCTTGGATTCAGCGCTGAAAGTTGCCTTACTAACAAGAAAAGACCATCACGTCACTCCAAGCTTACTGACATTACGGATCAAGTCTCACATTTAAGGTATCTTAAGGCGTTAGCGTCTCCACGTTGGTGGGGCTGTGTTGAATATGGCAAGTGATAAGTGGACGTAAACGATGCAGTGTGTCGAACTCTACGCGTTCGCCATGTTTAAGTCCGCTTTTTACGCTGTGTTTTGGAACGCATCACAGACTTGAGAAATTCATAATATTTAACCCAACAGGAATATGGAGTTTCCATAGATTTTTACGGTATTTTCCTTTACATTTTAAGAGCCTCTTAACAATGGTAGAGTACACGAAGGGAACATAGTTCCATTCTTCACGATGGAGGTTTAAGTTGCCATTCTTACGGCCGGTTATTTACTTATCAATTCTCTAGCGATTTTGATTGGCATACGTGAAAATATTAACCAACTAACAACGCTGTTGAACATATAAACTGCTGTCGAAAACGTTTAGAAACCGGGCGTTAGCCCTTCCGAATGAACCAATATTTGGGGCGCCAGTCAGCCGCCAGCCTACAACTAGCGCCAAAATTTTCCTCGTGTCTTCAAAACATGTCTCTACAATCTACATAACCAAATAATGTATTCAGTGGGGAATCTATTTATTATATTTTGGTCATAATTATTCAGAGGCGGTTCACACAGTAGCCTGGCTGTGACGTCACATCCAAAGGACACTGGCTCGTGTTTTTCCACGCGCATTATGTAAGAGTGTTTGTCCTAAACCGGTCGCAGACAAACATCGCCAGCCTTAGATATTTGTGTCAGGCGGCATCATCATCAGCGCCGTCTGGGACTTCATGACGACTTGTATGTACCATCGAAGAAATTTATTCATAGGCAGTTGAACGGATCTACTACATTTGGTCGGCCTATGTCAATTCAATGTTAGCTGTCGGTCGGATAGGTTCGACGTAAAGACGACCAAATTACTTAGGTATCTGCCTAGAAATCAACTTCTCTGATAGTACCATTAAAAAAAACTAAATCTTGTGCAGCTGGTGGACCTATGTTATTTGGTCGGGCTGTGTCAAGTTATAGCTATTCATGATCGAGTGTTGGCACTTGGCTGGGCGTGATATAAACCGACCAAATAAAGTAGGTACGTTGTACACCGCAGATACAGTACTAGTAGCGAGCTACAGGATTAGAACGTGTTAAAACAGACATTTTTCTGGCAATTGTATGTAAATCAGCTGAACTTCGATAAATCTGGTCACTGCATAGTGGATTAAATTAACATGACCCTTATATTTATGACAATAATGTTCAAGAACTTCTGGAACTCTATGTAATAAAGTCCTGACTCCTGACATGTGAAACTTTTACCACTGAGCAAGTTCTAAAGTAGGGTCGACTCTGCGAATAAGTTTCGGCAGATCGTCCTTCTAACAAGTAGAATCTCTATCACATCCATAAACTCAAACTTGTAGCTATGTAACATAAACTATAGTTGAACTATAATTATAATCACTAGCTAAAAGCCGAGCTTTGTGAGGGCTCGCCCGTCGCGTCGTTTTTCTGCGTGGTAATAATCTTGGACACGGGATACTTTTGATCTCGAAAAAATGTATCCCACCAAAAACATACCTGTTAAAATGGGGCCAAGTTCCTATCGGCAAATTTTTGGTCTAAAAAAAGAGTTGAAATCCAATTCAATGCCAAGTTTAGATGCACTTCATCGATCGTTATCATTTCATCAACAGCCTGATCAATAATACTTCTAATTTGAACGTGGCAGGTTAATTTAATTATATTATTATCTAATTATACAATTAATCAAGAGTTACGTATAGCACGAAAACGTGCCAAGTTCAAATTTAGAAGTATTATTGATCAGGCTGTTGATGAAAATGATAACGATCGATGAAGTGCATCTAAACTTGGCATTGGATTGGATTTCAACTCTTTTTTTAGACCAAAAATTTGCCGATAGGAACTTGGCCACATTTTAACAGGTATGTTTTTGGTGGGATTTCAATACTTTTTTTCAAGAAATTATACCTATTTTTTTCTTTTTGTGCCACACCCGACTTAAACAATACCTTCGATACTAGGCGCTAGTTGTATTTGTTAAACTATCAATAGAAGCTAAATTTTCAAGTAAACAGTATTTATTTAACCTATATCAACTCCCAAGCGGTCAAGAATTCGACCGCGTAAACAATAGATTTCCAAGAATCCACGATCGAAGGATTAATAAGCTCTACAGTATGCATTATACACGATGACAATATTTTAAACCAATCCTCCCCCCATCCTCCCACCCTCCTCATCGTATTCTCATTCTATCACTGGCGTATAAGAATTTTTACCTATAGTTCGTAGAGGAACCGACTCACGATTGACCGATTTCTTCTTTATTTTTGTATTAATATACATATTATAAACACACGACCTGAGTGTCAAATTTCATTACGTTAGGAAAATTGGAAGTGGCCTCTAAGGTTTGTAGGTGAACCGACTCACGCTTGACAGATTTCTTAAATTTCTCATTTTTTTATTAATCTACTTATAAATATTATAACACACGACCTGCGTGCCAAATTTCATAACGCTACGACAATCGGAAGTGGCCTAGAGGTTTTGATTACCGGTCAGTGAGTCAGTGCCAAAATTAGCTATTTTCACAGGAAGATATTTCAGGATCCTCCGAAGCTATATCTATGAAATTTGGTATACTAGTACATAATTACGTAGGTATAATTATCTTTGCACTCGCAATAGGTACTGAGCTACAGGGGGGTCAAAAGTGCGTCGAAACGGTTCGTGTAAATAGTGCACGGCATGCGCGCGGCCTGCTGGAACTTGGCCGCGCACTCCATGCGCTTTGATGGTTGCAGGCTGCAGCGCTATAAGCGAATTTCGCTATAAACGCATCAACTAGTATTATCATGCGTATATTTATTTATTACGTCCTCATAATAACAATTATTACTCCACCTGCACCAGCGAGACAGTTTCACGTAGCCGGCTTAATTAAAAATAAATTTCAACGCGTACAAATAAATTATTTTGACGTGAATAAAGCGGGGGTTACATACGCTCGACGCGGGTTGAGTTAACCCCCCGACCTCCGAGGGAGGCAGTATACCCCCATTTCCTCCCAGGGAGGGTACTACAGGCCTTGGAGTAATGATCGATGTACGAGGCAACTTCACGGTTGTATTTTAGCTTTCATTCATCATCGTTCGCTGTGAGAGCTCTTTAAAACCGGTTCATGTTTACGCAGTTGTAGACGATAATAAAACTTCATTAGACTATTAACATTATTAATAAGACATAATTATTATTTACTAATAACATTATACACGTTTCAAATATAATAAGTAAAGGTAAACAAAAAGACGTATCAATACGTGCTGCCTCTTTACTATCTAATTATTGATTAAATAATTAACATTAAGGTCAACAGGATATTATAAGACACTACAGTTTGAACGCTGAAACAGGACAGAAACTTTCCTCAGCAAAATTCAAACGCTTTAATAAGATTTTTTATTAATTAGGAGACAACAAATCCAAACTTCAGGCGCTATATTGAAAAAACTGTCCTTTTTGACGTAATACTATATACATACAGGACCCTCAGAAATGTTGCAAATCTGGTAATGAGATATACATATCTGTAGGGGCGAATGCCCTACGACGGTTGTAGAAAGGATATAATAAAGGAAGACAAAAATGGGTACCTGTTGATGATATATGCTGGCGGCCGGGCTGAGACGAGCTGATATTCACACTGTCACCGTGGTCTATTAGTTTATTTCAATGTATTCACTGAGCTGATCGCGACACGTAACACGAGTGATATACACAAAGTCTTGTATATCACTCGTGTGTCTAGCGTATGACAGTTGACAGCGCAGAGTGCACTCATGCGCCGCAGTGTTGCCAACGTCGCGCTAGAGTTTGGCGCGAACATCCTGGGGGGCCCCGGCAATGGGCGTGAGCTGATCCCCATCTTGAGCTGAATCCACTGGGAGCCGGGCAATCTTGCCGACAGGTCTCCGCAGCTGGCCTTGTGAGGTGGCCAAGTCCACGATTCTGATGACTCCATCCTTCCCAGGCAGTAGACGTGTGATTCTTCCCATCTTCCATTGAAGCGGAGGCAGACTGTCCTCCTTGAGCAGAACCAGTTCCCCAATTTTGGGTGGAGAGGAAGAGGAAAGCCATTTGGAGCGGATTTGAAGGGTATGGAGGTAGGACTTGGTCCAGAGAGCCCAGAAGCGCTGAGAGAGAGCTTGAATGAGCTGAAAGCGCCTAAGGGGGGAGATGACTCTGTCATCTGTGTGTTCGGGAAGAGCTGTGAGCGGACGGCCTACGAGGAAATGGCCGGCTGTGAGGGGCTGATAGTCCGTAGGATCGGACGAGAGTGGGCTGATGGGCCGAGAATTTAATACGGCCTCAATTCTAGCGAGCAGAGTTGAGAATTCCTCAAATGTGAGGCGTTGTTCACCGATTACACGGTAGAGAAGTTGCTTTGTACTTTTAACATTAATCTCGTGGATGCCTCCCATCCACGGGGCCTTGGGCGGATTAAGTAACCAAGTTATGTTTTGAGCTGAGAGTTTATGAGAGATGGTGTCATTATTGTCATTGAGAAATTGTTGAACTTCTAGGAGCTGATTCCTAGCACCTACATAGTTTGTGCCGCAATCGGAACGTATTAAAACGGAAACACCGCGACGTGAGCAAAATCTTTGTGACGTAGCAATAAATGCGTCTGTGGAAAGTGCGGATACTAGTTCCAAGTGAACCGCCTTAGTAGTGAGACAAACGAATATACAAAAATAACCTTTAATTAACTTAGCATTTCGTAGTTGACTTGATTTATGTAAAAATGGGCCGGCAAAATCAGTAGACACGTGACTAAATACGGGCTGAGGTATAACTCTGTCGGCTGGAAGGTCAGCCATGACAGGCATTTCGGGCTGAGCGCGGCAACGGAAACATCGTATGCATTTATACGTTCTATGTCGAATGATGCGGCGTGCGGATAATATCCAGAATTGTTGACGTAATATAGCGTGTAATGCATCGGTGCCAGGGTGACAATGAATGCGATGATAGTGATCAATGATAAGGTCTGTGAGCGGACTAGAACTAGGTAGTATGAATGGATGTTGAGTATCGTATGTGAGTTCCGAGCGAGTGAGTCTACCACCTACTCGAAGGAGACCGTCCTGCATAAAAGGTGATAGCCGTTGTAACCTAACTGTGCAGAGTTTGTTAATTTGCAGGCGGTGAATGTCTTCTGCGAACGACTTCTGTTGAACTGAGCGGATCCAAAAGAGCAGAGCTTGTCTACGTTCATTTACAGTTAGTGGACCTAGTTCTCGTGAATGTGTAGGTAATTTACAGTTTCAAATAAATCGTCGCATGTACGCTGTGACGCCGATAAGCTTATCCAATGAGCTAAAGCGTGTAAGAAGATCACTATCGATACCGGGGATTGTGAAATGACATGGAACTTGTTTAGGTTTGAGTCCAGGTAATTCCTGTCGAGTGTGAGCTGAAGGCATCTTGGGCCAGGTATCCTCTGGCAGCTTGAGCCAAGGAGGAGACCACCATAAACTATGCGAGAGAAGAGAATGTGCTGAGATTCCTCTGCTGGCACAATCGGCAGAGTTTAAGTGTGTAGGTACATGACGCCAGATGAGCGAGAGAGAGTTTTTAGTAATTTTGGTTACTCTGTTAGCTTCGAATGTTTGTAGAGTAGGAGTTTTAATCCACGCGAGTACAATGGTGCTGTCTGACCAACAGTCGTGTTGAGATATTGTGAGATGAGCGGACAGATGTTGAGAGACACGAGACATGAGTTGAGATAAAAGTGTAGCCGCGGATAATTCTAATTTAGGAATTTATTTTTAATAGGGGCTACCTTAGATTTTGCAATTATGAGCAGAACGTTAGCCGATCCATCGTGATTTAATTAATGTAAATATACGACTGCAGCAAAACCATTTTCTGAGGCATCTGCGAAGCCATGAAGTGAGTATGTAGAAGTTAATTTGTGCGGAGCTACGTGTCTGGAAAAATGTATGTCTGAGATGTGCGGAAGATCATGAGAAATGCGCTGCCAGTCTTGTGTAATGTTATCAGGAGTGGGGTCGTCCCAATCCAATTTGAGCAACCACAATTTTTGTAGAAGTAATTTTGCGCGGAATATGACAGGAGTGATCCAACCGTTTGGATCATAAAGAGAAGCTACAGTGCTGAGTATGGATCGCTTTGTTACGTGAGTGATTGGTGGCAGCGAAATGTGATATGTCAATTCATTAGATTGCGGAATCCATCGAATACCTAAGACCTTAACAGATGGAGAGTCTGAGCTGATGTCAAAGTCCTTAGGCATTTCGCATTGATCATCTGGGAAACGCTGTAAAAGTTGAGGAGTGTTAGATTTCCATTTACTGAGCTGGAATCCACCTAGCGATAATAAATTAATTTTGAAGGGCTGAAGCTTCCTCTTTGGAGAGTGGATGACCACAGAGAATATCATCTACGAAAATGGAGTTACGTAATATATGAGCAGCTTGGGGATAGCGATGACCTTCATCATCAGCGAGTTGTAATAATGTGCGGATAGCGTGATAAGGGCTCGAACGCATATGTGAGTAAAGATCGATCGGGAGACGATCTCCAGAGTATGAGCTGATAATGACGTTGATCTGGATTAATAATAATATTTCTTAACATCATTTTTATGTCTGTGGTAAAAACTACACGATGTGTCCTAAATGTCATAATTATATCGACAATATCACGTACCGTTCCGGTATACGTATCACGGACGTACGGACCAGAAAATGTAGGGGCGAACGCCCTACGACGGTTGTAGAAAGGATATAATGAAGGAAGACAAAAATGGGTACCTGTTGATGATATATACTGGCGGCCGGGCTGAGACGAGACGAGCTGATATTCACACTGTCACCGTGGTCTATTAGTTTATTTTACTGTATTCACTGAGCTGATCGCGACACGAGATATGGCCAGTCGAGAGGAGATTTTCGTATGTTTAACGAGCGCGCGCCGTTCACGGTTCAAGGCGGAAAGTCTTGTATATCACTCGTGTGTCTAGCGTATGACAGTTGACAGCGCAGAGTGCACTCACGCGCCGCAGTGTTGCCTACGTCGCGCTAGAGTTTGGCGCGAACAATATCTTCATAGCCTTATCTAGGTTTGAGAAGAACCAGAAACACGATTAATGTATTTTGCCTCGATACATTTAATTTTCGAAATGACCTCTAAAAATAAGAAATTTGAAGATTATTTTTAAACGAAAATAGATGTATTGTAGGAAATTAGTCTAATTAATAGACACCTTTGCAACTCAAAATCGTATAGAAGCATTTTGCTTAAATGCTCCTAGTTATTTTTTAAATGATTATAATTACGTTTTTGCGCATGTTTTCCGAGCGAGCCGATAGCTTCTGGCCGCAGCGTATTCACGACTTTATATTCATACAAATTAAGTATAAAATTGCCCTTGCGGTAAAATTGCGCCTTAACGGGCGAATTGTACTCAACTTCTTGGTCAATAAATAGATCATTTATCCACAATCGATATGATTTCGTCATTTTCCTCGTGCGTCAGGTGCATTCCGACAAAAGTGAAAGTGTCTGAGTCATCTCGGGCCGCGTACAAACAAACATACGATGAGGTCATAACCACCCGGACTTGAATTAAATATGCGTAGACGGTAAATATTTCCAATTTTAGCTAAGTCGTTGCTCTTTTGTCAAGGTAACATGGGTCAACTCACAACTCACCAAGTCGCCACCTTTTTGCCCGACTACGACATAGCCAAAATGAAGGATGATGATTTTGGTAGTAGTATGTATGAGTTTGCCCTCGTAGCGACAAAAGGTTCGATTTAAGTAAATTTCAATCGATTTATTATTATCAGTAATCATACCGCGAGCATAGTAAAGCCGCGAGTGATATAATATGAGTTATAACATAGGCTTTAAGTATCCAGTAAATATTCATTAGATGGTCCTAGAGACGCAAAAGATTTTAACTATGCTACAAACTTTTTATTTGGTCAGGCTACAAATATCTTGGTGCAGTCAACTTAGGCTTAAATTAGGTAGGAACCTCGGAATTCGAGATACCCACCTGTAAGTCTGTAAATATTTGTATATTGGCACCCTAAATGTTGTCTCAAAACCTACATATAGTAGGGTGTGCGCAACTATTAAATTTCAAGGTCAAAAGATCTCAAAAATTTGTTTCGGTCGCTTTTTTTGTAAATATTTAATTTCCTATGGGTTTTTTGCTACTTGTATTTATTACCATAATGTAGAATACAAAAATCTCTACAACTTTTGATCAAATTTTTTTTTTATACGGTGAACCGTTTTCGATATAGAGGGCGTAGAGCGCGCGGTCACAGTATCACTTCAGGTTAACCGGTGCCTCCGGTCGAAAACGCGCCATATTCAATGTGTCGTGACACCGGTGTCCGATCCTTTAATGTCGTGATGTATGGCATATTTCATCAATAAATTGTCTCTCGAATTTTTTCTCTCTCACGGTTGTAAAATGGCAGCCATTTTAGTTTTTCTCGGGCTTTCACACTAATCTGACCAATACTTCTCATGTAAATATCCTATGAATATAAAAAAGGTCTTATTTAATAGCTAAACTTATGGACTATGCTTACATAGCCAGTACGTTATAAATTTCATGGAATTAAACATAGAAAAACCAAAATTTAAGGAAAAAAGAAAGTCATGATAGGCTGCAGAGAATCGTTTGGCATTGCTAAACTCAACACCTGGGGTTCCAAATCATGCCCTTAAACCATGTCCGATCTCTTAATGTTATGATGCATATGTTACTGACAAATTGGCTCTCAAAAAAATAATTTCTCTTGCTTTTGAAAAAATGTTTTTCTCTGGCTCTCATACAAATCTGACCAATACTTCTTAATAAAGTCGTTATAACTTCTTAATTATCTGAGTTGGAGCATAGAAGCAAAGGATTTTTTTTAAGATGAAAAACTCCTATATCTTTTTAAATTAAAAAAGAACCAGTTTAATGCGCTATATTTTTCAAAAAAGCCATTAATTAAAAAATACACAACATTTTTTCCTTTAATTTTAGTTTTTCTACGGTTTTTCTATGTTTAATTTTCGAAATTCATAACGTGTTGCCTATGTAAGCATAGTCCATAAGTTTAGCTATTAAATAAGACCTTTTTTATATTCATAGGATATTTACATGAGAAGTATTGGTCAGATTAGTGTGAAAGCCCGAGAAAAACTAAAATGGCTGCCATTTTACAACCGTGAGAGAGAAAAAAATTTGAGAGCCAATTTATTGATGAAATATGCCATACATCACGACATTAAAGGATCGGACACCGGTGTCGTGACACATTGAATATGGCGCGTTTTCGACCGGAGGCACCGGTTAACCTGAAGTGATACTGTGACCGCGCGCTCTACGCCCTCTATATCGAAAACGGTGATTCACCGTATAAAAAAAATTTTTGAACAAAAGTTGTAGAGATTTTTGTATTCTACATTATGGTAATAAATACAAGTAGCAAAAAGCCATAGGAAATGAAATATTTACAAAAAAAGCGACCGAAACAAATTTTTGTGACCTTTTGACCTTGAAATTTAATAGTTGCGCACACCCTGCCATATGTAGGTTTTGAGACAACATTTAGGGTGCCAATATACAAATATTTACAGACTTACAGCTGGGTATCTCGAATTCCGAGGTGAAATTACTATACTGATTGGACTATCTCTGTTCTCTACCTCTTGGGCGACAAAGCATAGTGCTTTAAAGACTCCTAACTGCTGAGCTAGTATATTCCCTAATATTGTAATTTGTAAGTTCTGGGTTTTGCAGGACTCGAAGTTCAAGTCAAACATTTTTTTATTGAAACTTGAGTTCTCAACAACGTCGAGGCTAGAATTATGCCTATCACCGGTTCGGGAACTATTACCTGGCGAGAAGAACCCGTAAGAAACTCTCTGATTGATGATTCCAAACATTCGAAAATATTAGTTCAATGGGATTAATTATTGTAACGTATACTACTTTACGTTTTCCGTGTTCGA
The DNA here is from genome assembly GCA_905333045.1 of Lysandra bellargus. Classification (NCBI taxonomy): domain Eukaryota; kingdom Metazoa; phylum Arthropoda; class Insecta; order Lepidoptera; family Lycaenidae; genus Lysandra; species Lysandra bellargus. The sequence continues at coordinate 6,916,078 of HG995363.1, read as the reverse complement.
TTCCATAATGTGGAATTTCGATTCAGAATTCCGTGAGAATGGCACGTAAACGTTCGTTTTACTTGACTCGCGGACGTACCGGCTTGCACTCGAAACGAACATGCGGAATTCGTTCGTTCGAAAAAAGCGATGACGCAAAATGGAATTGACATAATACGAGTCGAACGTCAACGTCATATTAACGAACGCTTATGTCAATTCCATACATTTTCATCGGCGATTCTATAACAAAGCGAAAACGAAAACATTTTGGCACACCCCCCAGGATCCCAGAAGGATAAGACATAACTTATTTCCTGATAGATGAAACCATAGGTTCTTGGTAGTGCTTCGTGTACTTAGGCCGGTATAAATAGTCAGTACTTAAGATGCGACCCGGTCTCAAGACGCGGTTCGGCTCTGTGATTGGTCCAAATTTTGACAGCCAACCAATCACAGAGCCTGAACCGTGTCTTGAGACCGAGATGCATCTTGAGTACTGACTATTTATACCAGCCGAATACCTGCGAATTTGTGTAGCTCTACGTGTGACACCTGATCGTACCAGATACCAAAGTGGACTCAAAATTAGTCTTACTTATTTTGTCATGGCTAATATTTATATACAATTTGTAGAATATTATTCTGAACTAGTATCATGTAGTGCAAGACACTTTTCAGTGACCAAAACTTTTATCAAACGCTTTAAAAATAACTTGGTTGCCTATTTTTTTTCGGCGTTATTTTTATTTTATAAAACACCCAGTAAAATAAAACAAACAGCTTATCATTCTGGACCATCCAGGTCTAAACATAATTTGGATGGTCTAAATATGTTTTCTACTGATTCTGGGCATTCGGAATTCGGACATGTCCGATAATACGGAATATGAATTTGAAAATCGCATACGGAAAACGTGTGTATACGGCCAGGCTTATAGTATAACAATCAATAACTAGTATTATCTCGTACGAGAGCAGCCGTGCATGTCGTGTGGGAACTATTAAGAGAAATCGAACAAGGCCGGCCTAGTAGACACGGCAGCCATTTTTCGCATGTGACACACATACACGCCGTTCGCCATTGATCTACCTTTGGTAAGACCTTAATGACAATAACCTAAGGATCACTATATAAATACATTCTACCTGTATAATAATTATAAGGATTAAGGATAGAAATATTAGAGGATAACATCGAACATAGTTTGATAATCTATTGGTGCAGTCATTGGGATAAGAAAACTGCATAAAGTATAAATTTATTTTTGGTGTGATAGTAACTTAGGCTCTGGAGTAATATAAGGGTTACTAGTTTCCGAAAATCAGTGTTCCCGTCATCGCTCGTCGAACCGCAGCCAAAGGCGAAATAGTCCACTTATCGTTTGTATTTAAACTAAAAACTTTTTGAAAATTGGCGAAAAAGACGTTCGTCGAATCTCCCGCGCCGCCACCAACACCAAAAAAAAGTAAAGAATATTAAAAAAAAAAGTACAGAATGTTAAGTCGACGACAACAATACTCTGTACAAAACCAGAGCAGAGTAAGTCTAGACGGGTTTTCTACTCAAACAAAAGATTAGACGCTTTTAAACCGCGTGATACTTTTTCTTTAGCCACAATTCATTATGGCCATTCACTATAATGAATCATAGCACCTGTTGTTACGGTACATTTTACCGTGGCACGCGACGAGACGTTACGTCGTGTCGTACCTGAGCGCCGGTTGAATGACCTACTGAGATAAGTTTATCATTATTATGTTTATCTATTTATAATGAAAGACGATGCTGAACAGATATTGCAAGTGGCTCACCGGTTAACTGCTTCAAAAGCCAGCTAAGATATAAGAAAACTGCAATTAAATGGTTCCGGTAAATAAAACTACAAAAGTGTGATGAAAAATAGCCTTAAGGAAAAACATAATATTTAGATCCATCGAAATTAAAGGATAAAAATATTCTAGACTAGCGACCCGCCGCGGCGTCGCACGGGTATAAAATATATAGCCACTGAAAAAATGGTTAAAATCGATAGCCTATGATCCTTCACAATATGGTCTACTTCTTATCTGTGCCAAATAACAAAAATTTCTCCAGTAGTTCGCGAGATGAGCCCTTTCAAATAATTTCCCCTGTTTTTTCCACATTCTCCTATAGTCTTAGTATGATAAAATATAGCCTATAGCCTTCCTCAATAAATGAGCTATCTAAAACTGAAAGAATTCTTCAAATCGGACCAGTAGTTCCTGAGATTAGCGCGTTCCAGTTAGCCCATTCAAATAATTTTCCCCATTTTTTCCACATTTTCCTCTATTTCTTCGCTCCTATTAGTCTTAGCGTGATAAAATATAGCCTTCCTCAATAAATGGGCTGTCTAACACTGTTTTAGAATCATCAAAATCCGTTGCATAGTTTTAAAGATTAAAGGGAACAAAGGGACATGAGGGAAAAAAGCGACTTTGATTTATAATATGTATCTAAGATTAAGGATAATGCTGCTGCTGCCTCATCATAGTGATGTCAGTTGTTTACATTAGCATCACAACACATGATACAGTGTTTATTGCACATAATTTCAGTGTTTATAATATAAACATATATTTAAAGATTTTACTTTTTGAATAATAATTGATATACAAAAGTATTATGTTCCATTAGTCAGTATAGTTTATGATTATTTATTAAGTAGTTTAATAAAAAAATTAGGGAATTTTATACATGCCATGAGATGCCAAGTGAAAAATTGTTTATAATTGAGTAGATTTCAACAACTTGCATTTTTTATATAATTTTGGTGGAAATTTTTGTTTCCACCAAAATTAGAGATTAGGTGTTTACGGGAAACTGGTATGACAACCACCACCTAGACAAGTTAGCTTGTGACATAATGAAGTGAATGGCGTATTTTTTATGCTTTAAGAATCAATGGTATTTTGTAAAAATAATGTTTTACACACACTCTTACCCACCAAAATTGGAATTTGCAAGAAAAAAAATCTTTAAAAAAAACTATCTGCATTAAAGTTATAACACATTAACCTAATTATAAACAAACAAAAATTCTACCGATATACAAAATAACAACATGATATTATTGCCACAAGTAGGATAATTTAATTACACCAAAATTGCATAAAATCGGGGGTTTTGTGATAAAACGGTTTATTTCATTTCTGGCTGGAAACTGGTACAACCCAGTCCACAGCCACCTCCTAAACGGGTTAGCATGTGTCTGAAAGAAGTAAATGGCGTATTTTTTATGCTTAAGATATCTTGTAGAAACAACGTTCCGTAAATCCCACCAAAATTTAAAAATTCTCCGCAACAGACCTAAACTGTGTCATAAAAACTCAACTACAGAACTTAGTACAATAAAATTCATATATTATCAAGAGTCAACTATATTAAACGACTACATGAAGATAAAAATCCAATCCAGTATCAAGTTTTTTGTAAATCGGTCTAGATATTGAGTAAAATGGGTCAGCGACAAGCCACCAAAATTGGAAATCGCCTATTTATGTTTATTATCTAGGAAAATAATAAGTATTTTAAAAAAATAACGATGGGGCCAAATAATAAGCATTATGTTTTACTTTTATAATCAAAAAAGAAAACCTTATCTTAAAAAAAATAGGATAGTTTTCAGCCTTGCCGCGCAAAAAAGCGGTTTGGGAAATCCAGTCAATTGCATTATATCAAAAAAGTTTCATCAAATTTTATGAACTTTGAACAATGAGTAAAAACTTCCAGATATTTTTTAATTATAATAGTCAAAAATAAGGTAATTTAAACAGCAAAAAAATGACACTGTAATTATTTGTGTATGTTTTTGCTGAAACAAAGAATTTTTATTTATTTATTTTTTGTTAACCCATTAGGCTCACATCAAGCCCCGTATGAGCACTGGTGATCACGACAACAATAGGATACAATGGCAATTCCGAGAATCTCTGATCGGACGATTAATTGTGGAAAAGACTAAGGACATGTTCCCGCAAGAGTCAAGTTCTCTTAAACCACACTATTTGAAATTAAAATTTCAATTTTTGACTAAACTTCATGAAGACACAACTGGCAGGGATATAATTTTAGTTATTTCTACCTTTTTCAACAGGTATCTATTCTATTCCATTACTAAACCGATGTTCCATTACTTCACAAAACATTGGATATTACAAAAACTGAGAGGCCTCACTCAGAAAAATATTGCCATAAAGAGTGTAGATGTTTTGTGTGTAAACATTTTTAAGAATCAATTGAAAAAACCCACAAGTTCGCATTGACCTCATAAGGAATAACTTGTGTATGATTAATCACTCATACAGTATATTCTATAATTAGAATTTTATTTACTTTTTATGCTTTGTATTGTATGATGAGAAGTGTTAATGACAAATAAATGCTTGTCAAGAAATAACAAAACAGAAATACACATTGCAAATGCTTGAATTTTTTTGTTTACATTTTGTGAACAAAATAGAAAAGGCCATCGATTTCTAGTTCATAACAATACAGGTCTATGGTAATGTTCTTAACTAGGTATTATTTAAACTGCAAAATCATTATGAGACTCGTCAGATTGTAAACAATGTTCACACGCACACATGCATATTTGAATTTTATAATACTCACATTGCTTTGTATTGCATCAGCTGAGTATTTGCTATTTTTAGCAATTTTTATTAGAATATTTGAGTGTTTTTATCATAGCAATAATAAGATATGATATTCGTCTGAAAACATTATGTAACAAAAGTATGTACACATGTAATTAAACTGAATATTTCTAATCAACGATTTATAGTAAACAAACGAAGACAATAATTACAGTAGTGAGGTTATCTCACTGTAGCTGCTGACCTCCATATTCATGTCAATTTGAAAATAGAACATTCGTTCTACTTGCAAACTTTCAATTATACTCGGTGCATACTGTTGCAAATAAATCAATAAACAAGGTAGATGCAAATAATGAAAAATTAAGGAAAATACAAAGCAGGCGGGTAGATAAAAACAAACACTTTGTTTACAAACAATGCAAATAAATTCCAATAGGGCGGAATGTTCGACCTCCGCTTTATCGGCGCGCACTGACCTTTTGGGTAGAAGCATCGGCGCCGCTCCCTTCCGCTGGAAGATGCCGTCGACGAGCACACCGTTCTTGCTGTTGCACGTGAGGTAGAACTCCGGGTGGTCGAAATACACCTCGAGGTGCCGCCGCGAGATGAAGCTGGAGTGGCCCATGTTCACGTCCACCTGCCCCCGGCTCGAATTGCGCCCTATTATCACCCGCTTCTGCCGGATCAGGTACTCGAAGTCGCGGCCCTCCAGCCGCGCGATAGCCGTCGAGGCCGGCTCCTGCGCCCATTGCACCTTCGACGGCGACGAGGGGGCCGACTTGAGCGACAGCAGCGCCCAGGCGTCGCTCTCGTCGCTGTGGGAGATCGTCGTTTGAGCCATGGCATGCGCTTGTTCCTGAATCAGCGACGTCCACACGCGGGCCGCGATGCCTCGCCGCGATAGCGCATCACAGACCCGAGACTTCGGTGCCGCGACCCGGATATCCGGAACCTGCCGAATCCGTGTCCGCTCTACGATTTGAGGTTACTGAGGAGACGCACATGCGCAAAGTTTCCACTTGTGCGGTAAACAAGAATTATATAAATCACACCACCACGTGATAGAACTGTATACATATATCTAGGCCGGGAGCGTGGATCGATATTACGCGACGTACACCGATTTTCTTCGTTCGAAATATTAGATTTTCGAGTATTACACAACACAATTTTCGCAATTGTACCGAAATTAGACACTAAAGTAAACACGAGGTGAGAATAAAAATAACCAAAAACGTCAGTTCGCCATACGCAATTTACAAATCGGAGGCGCCATCTCTGCGGCCTAACAAAACAACAATACTTGGTTTTTCATTCTACGCACAGTGTTTTTCAATAAATAACAAAAGCGAATGTTTTATACAAAATTTGAACGTTTTTCTACTATTTAATCACTTAATAGTAATTTAGTATAATAATTTAAAGAGAACAAAATATTATAAAACTGTTTAATAAATAGTTAATTACAATAAAACAATTTACTGAAAATCTTGTCTGTTTGCGAGAAAAGGGCCCCCGAGACGATCAAACGGTTTGATTCAAACCTTACGTGTTTGATGCAACCGTTTGATGTCGGTTTAACAGTTTGTCAAACGAAACTGCGCAGTTTGGTTCAATACTCGCTGTGGAGTACACGTCTTGTGACGAATAAATATTATTTTTTAAAAGATAAAACCGACTTAAAAATTGTACGAAATTGAGAATTAAATTCCCTATCTCAAAAACTACTAAACCTATTTTGATGAAACTTGCAGAAGTCTCCCAAGTTAAACAATACCTATTATAATACAACAAAAAAATATTTAAATCGGACTTGTAGTTCCGGAGATATGTGAACACAAACATAAAAAACATATATACACTTTTGAAATTTTGCACATTTGTTCAGATGCTGATATAGACTAACATTATATACGAAAACTGGGCAGTTCTGGAAACATTACATACATACGCATCGAAATGATAACCTCCTCTTTTTAGTCGGTTAAAAATAATGTACCTACTCCAAAGAATATTTTATAAAGTTTGTTCAAACGCATCGGAACACGATCAAACGGCGCGTCAAACATAACAAAAATATGAAATTTCATCAAACGAGCTTCAAACACGTAAATGTTTGACAAACCGTTCAAACTAGCTTTGTAAACGATCAAAATGGTTTGAGTCAAATCAAAATTTACGTGCTTGAGTCAAACCGTTTGATCGTCTCGGGGGCCCTTAACGTAACGAAAATAATATGTCGTAAATCCAATGATTAACCCATTCAGTGCCAGCAAAGCACCATTAGCGTTTTGCGAGTTTACTTTCTGGTGCCACCAACGCACCATATGCGTAGCGTAGGTACCTTTGATATTTTTTCCCGGTTTTTCTTTATAATGGCTATATTTAATTTGAATCTTTGGCCTGATTAGCTACTGGAGATATATTTTACATGTGGTGACACTGTCGGTTTTTGGTCTGGACCACCCCTCTTTTTTTGACAGCGAAAAAACCGTTAGCCCAAGAACTGCCTAATTTCAATTCAACATATTTTCAGTTTATTGAATTAGAGTGAGAAGTTTTTGACTAAGAACATAAAGGTAAGCAATATATTTAGGTATATTACAATTTTTTTTCGATTAATGGTATATTTTATTAATAAAATTACCATAACGCAAATGGTGCGTTCAATGGCATTTTAACGGCGAATTTTGTTGGATGGTTTCATGCATGACGCAACACTACTATATTCAAATTAGTAAATTTTACCAACTATTCGTTGTATTTATAATGAAATTGATACAAAATCTTTTACTATCTGACCAGTTGTATTTTTCAATATTTAAGAAAAAAAATATTTCAAATAAGTAAGGATTTTATTTATTTTATAAGGATTTTATTTCAATTTTCAGTTTTTTTTTCAAAGAATGAAGGGGAAAAAGGACTTTGAATTACCATGGGTAGCTTGATAAGCGGTTAACTGTATGTAGAAAAAAAACCTACCTGTATTTAAAAATTATTCAGCTACCCACTATGTTGCTTAACACAGTTCAATTAAAACAAAAGCGTCAACGTAAGTGGTGCGTTGAGTGGCACTTGTGATTGGATTTGTCTCACCAGTGCCACCAACGCAATTGGTATTTAGAGAGTTTTCGTTATTTATTGCATTATTTAATATATAAAATACGTTAAACGATGTATTTTAAGTTAGAAAAAACAACAAAATTAAGTGGCACCACCGGTATGTTACAGGTGGATTGGTGGCATTGAATGGGTTAAAGAAACTCTTTTACTTACGTCATTTGCGTAACCGTAATGTTTTAGGAAAACTATACACGGCTGTTTTATGTTCTAAATAAAAAATAAAATGTTCTCATCAAAGTTCTTTGTTATTTATAAAAAATAATATAAAGAAAAAAATGCTTTATTTCTTGTTACTCAGTAAATCAAAATTACTGAATAAAACAAAATGTATTATTTAGGAAAAAGTTAATTTGCACCGTGCAGGACTATAATTTATATAACGTTATCCATGAAAACTTGATGAAAACGTGTTGCATAAAAGTTAAAAAATTAGGAATAAATGCGTTTTACAGTTTTATGTTACCGTAGCAATGATGTTTTAATAAAGATGACGTATGTTCATACAAATTGGTCCTCAGATTTTGTTCCTATTACCTATACGACATATACGTACTTACCATAGGTTACCATAGTTACAACAATGAATGCGACAGATAATACGTAACGAATGGTATAGAAAAGGATAACTATATGTTTTGACAGGCGCATCGGCGCGTCAATAATTTTGGAAAATATCCAAACAAAAAATTAATTTCTAGATGTTATCATGTACTTTCGTGTGGTACGTAACTGTTTCATCCTTTTTTACTTTAGTATCATAATTTTTACATTTTCTGAAAACGCAGCTTGGCATTATAAGTCAAAAACCTCACAACTCGTCACTCACTCGCTGCCAACATGCAACTAATTCAAATTACACTAATTAGGTTGAATTGGCCGCTAAGACTGTGCACGCTAGTGCGATATCTACCTTTTTTATAATATTATATCATAGCTTCGTAGTAAATCTGTTAGTTGATGGTTAGTTGCATTGAGATACTATAAAGACTGTTAGTTGTTACAAAAAAATATCAGAGATAAAAAAAAATTATCATGTGTCTAATGTCACTTCCTCTTGTCAAATTTCTTTAAATGTCAAATGTCAATTTGTTTGACAAATGACAATTGACATTTTGGATTTGTAGTTATAATGAAATAATTTGCATCTTGTATCAATAAAAATAAACAATAAATTGTTATTTCTTGCCGCATCTTTATAAAAATTACTCTAGATAATTGAAACATCTTTATTACGTGTACAAGAGGATCCGAAATTTACAAAATAAAAGGTAATATTATTGCGCGCGACATTCGAATTCTTTTTAGATTGTTCTCCTATAATGAGTACATGTAGAAATCAATTTATTTCAAGGCTCTAATAGTAATATGAAGATCTTTGAACGTACTCTATTATATATTAGTTGATAGAACCATACCATATATTAGAACATTTGAAATTAACCTTTGGTACATTGAACAACAAGACTTCTAAATATTTTTATAACTTATGTATACTTATATACCATTGCCAACACTGTTCTAAAATTAGCATCTACTATGCTTTGTAATGTCTGTGTATTCGTGGTAACTTAAAATATTATCATTTAAAAAATAATGTAAGTAGTTACATTGTTAACAGTGCTTGGCAATGGTCAGTACTTTCACACACTATTTGATGTTTCTGTAAATAACAAGAAGATTGTCATTTGTTAAAAACTATATACAAATAACATTTCAATTAATTTTCAAAAATAAAAAAAGTTTATTTGGAATATCAGTGATTTACTTACTTTTGGTACCCGTTCACTGTTCAGTTCAAACACGAACATTGAAGTTTTGCTCTTTTTAAATATACTTTAGAAACAATAGGAGTAAAGATAAAGCCAGAGTTAAAATAAATAATTTAATCAGTCATCAAGTTGTGTCAAGCTGGCAACCCCGCGATTAATCCAGTGCTTCTCTGGCACTTTGCTGTTCAGTGTTATGAACATGACAAAGTTACTAGAATGCCCAGTGGTAGCCAAAACTCCTCTCCTTTCGCTAGTCTTGTATATAGGACAGAAGTAGCAGGGTGGGGGCTTGAACTCGGCGATTAGTGCAGGTCGGAACCATATTATTGGGATTGGGTCAAATAGGATTTTTGGTAGGGATTCATCTAGACTCTTCTTTTTCCTGTTCCACCTTGCACCTTCTAGATAGAGACCCTGTGAATCATTTGTATAGTTAAAATTTGTTTTGCAAGCGAAATTCAGTATTTGTTTTTTTGTGTGATCAACTACAGGATGTACTCTATTTTTATGATGAAAAAATGTCTTCATTCAGTCAATTATTCTACAATGTCCTGAAAAGTTAATTATTTTACTAAATAAAATAATTATTAATTACACTAAAGTGAGCTAAATGATTCCAATTATTCTTGACCTCGAGGTAGGTCTGAACCAGTGTTTTATCATAATTTAGATTCCACTGATACTAGTAATTCTGAAAGTAATAGTTTTTTACCTAATTAACCGATTCGTTGCTATGTCTAATTTTGCTAACTTCTAACTGTGGCATTGAACAAAAATAACATGACACAACTTTTTACATGTCAATCTTCAATACTTTTAGGTGATTAGAAGTGGCAAAGTAAGTGTGTTTCTGGAAATGGACGATAAGTGACTTTTCCAATACAGTTATGCTAAACCTTTTTAACTTATTTTGCATTTTCAAATGATTTGCTTGATTATGAGGTATTAAATTAGATCTAAAAGTCTTATTTTGGTTTTCCTCGTAAAAATTTCAACTATTATACTATGCAAATGAAATATTGGAAAATTTAATTAAATAGATATTTATAAAAAATCAAAATTATTATTAATAGTGTCATTATTTATTTTTAAGAATTACGGCAAAAAAGAAAGTACATTCCCGAGACAGAAATTGAAACCTGTTTGTGGTATAACACATTTATAATTTATTATTATAATATGACGCTTCATTACAAAATAAACGCAACTTTCAAAAAGGTTTGTGGGCCCTATTTTATAAAAAATCTTACAATATCCAGAATCGAAGGCTACTAGATTAATATACCGAAAAAATGAAGATAGTTAGATTCTGGGCAAAAATTTCTTAAAGCTCAATAATTGAAGGTGTTATCATTGATTTTAAAATGACACACATCCGTGCCTAACGCCACACACAAAAAAAGTGATGGCACTGAAACGTGACGTCCGCAACGAATCGGTTAAAAATAGAACATATTTTATTTCATAGCTCTTGCAATCAAAATTTCTGAGTTGTATCTGACACACCTCTGGTAATAAACACGTTATCATGTTATACATACCCAAATGAAAACACTATCTTCCTCCCCTCTCTTATCCACATTATTTGTTTGCTGCTTGTAATTTAATATTCACAACTTTTAAATATATACAACACAGTATTCAAGAAGCAAAAGCTAAATTAACTTCATAACTATAGTCAGGTTGCTAATTATGCTTACATTGACCTACAATTATTTGTCTCTTTCACTCTCACACTACACTCTACATTGTTTCCGTAAGTTTGCAATAGGAATACTTACTCACATACTTTCATGTGCAATTGAAAGAATCAAGTAGCGATTGGCCAATGGAAGAATTTCTATGTCCTTTACGACTGGACTTTACAGTATATTATAATAGTAAATAGTAGAATAATTATTGTAGAGTCGACAATCACCTTACAATACACGCCATAATCAGGCTCAGTAGAACACTCTGCCTCCATGTCCGTCACCGTAAACTCAAAATGCACCTGCAATCATTTCTAAAGTAAAGATAGGCCTGTAAAATAATATGATAAGTCGTCCTTAAAAAATAATTGCACCGTAACATTTATCTTGTTAGAGAATCTCAAAATAGATGTAGGATTAAGCTCGTCATTTTTCTACAAAAATCTACTCTTCAGAATATGCTATCTTTTTTGAGTTGTAACTTTGTATATGCCCAACGCAAGCTGTGTTGGATGTCGGACTCGGTTGGGTTACGTTAGATTATGGGTTAAAGTTAACTTAATCGTGTTCCTTGAATTAAATTAAATATTTTTTTTTGTCATTATTTGTACTTATGAATAAGAAGGTCTAATATTATGGCACATGATTAGCAATAACCCAGCAAGCAAGCGTAGCAAGTGGGGCCATAATACTGGAGACAGTCTCACGCATAAACTACTCTGTCTCTACGACCATCACCTTGTCTATGACTATGCGTGCAAATAGGGTCATAATACTGGTGACATTCTCAAGAATGGATGTCCTGGTCATCACCTGGTCTATAGGTATACGGTGTCGACGCGAGTAGTTCTGCAGCACGCCAGTGAGGAAAGACTGCGTGAAGAAAAAGCCGGAGATCCAGAAGACCGCCGGTGGACCCTCGTCGATCCAGTCTTGTAGGAACTTCAGTCTGGGGAATGTCAGTGTAATATGAGTATAGGGCTGGTTGCACGTAGATTCGTATAGGTATTACTATTAGGTCAATATCGACTGCTTGTCAGTGTTTCACACTCGCACGGAAACACTTACAGTGAGAAAGAGATAGCAGCACATTCGTGTACGAGTGAAATAAATGTTAATAATTATTATTCTTATTGCTACATAGGCTGCACTAAAAATATCGGGAATGGAATACTTCCACTATTCCTGTCATATTAAAATCTTTTTAATTGAAAACTCTTTGGTTTTAAAAATCGAATACCATATTCTCGGTCTTGTCACAAGGTCTTGTCAAACTTGTTTAGTCGTTGAGAAAATGGAATTGACTCGAGAAAATTCTAGAGCGATGATTTACTATGACTTTCGAAGTGGTTTAACACAAAAACAGTGTGTTGATCGGATGATTTCTGCATTTGGTGATGAAGACCCATCCAAAACCACAATTTATCGCTGGTTTGGTTGGATCCCCGTCAAGGTCGTCCAAAAACTGCAGTCACCCAAGAAAACGTTGATGCTGTGCGTAAGCTGGTTGAGGAAGGAAGGAAGATCGACATGTGACATACCGCGAAATTCAGGCAACTTTAGACATTGGCATGAGTCAAATACAAATAATATTGCATGAACAATTAGGTTTAAAAAAGTTGTTTTCCCGATGGATACCGCATTTGCCCTGTGAAGAGCAAAAAGCGGCTCGCGTTACTTGGTGCGTCAGAACTTTCGAAATATTCCACGCAGGATCTTCAAATGCTGTATACAACATCGTATCAGGTGACGAATCCTGGATATACGCGTACGAACCCGAAACTAAAAACCAGTCACGAGTTTGGGTGTTCGGAAATGAGTTAAAGCCAACAAAAATTGTTCGTTCACGGAGTGTTGCAAAAAAGTGGTAGTCACGTTTGTCTCCAAAACCGGCCATATTGCGACTATTCCTCTTGAGGGACAAAGAACAGTTAATGCAGAATGGTATGCTAGCATTTGTTTGCCACAGGTCGTATCTGAACTCCGTAAAGAGAACTGCAACCGCCGCATCATCCTCCATCACGACAAAGCGAGTTCTCACACCGCGCACAGAACAAAAGAGTTTTTAGAGCAAGGAAACATAGAATTATTAGACCATCCGCCGTACAGCCCCGACTTAAGCCCTAATGATTTCTATACTTTCCCTAAAATAAAGAATAAATTGCGTGGTCAGAGATTTTCATCACCTGAAGAAGCTGTGGACGCCTACAAAACGGCCATTTTGGAGACCCCAACTTCCGAATGGAATGGTTGCTTCAATGATTGGTTCCATCGTATGGAAAAATGTGTCAAATTTCGCGGAGAATACTTCGAAAAGCAATAAACACATTTTTAAATAGTACTGTTGTGTCACCTCCTTGATTCCCGAAATTTTCAGTGCCGCCCTCGTATAAATGAGTAAGTCAGAATTTTTAACTCCCCAACAGGGCTAGCATAACAACAGTAGACATAGGAAAGAATCGACATCCATTGTTTAACTGTCACTTTGTCTTGTCTAACTGTCACTTTGTCTATTCTTCAGTAGAAAGAAACAGTTTCTATGGCGATCATGCTAAACCTGCTGGTATTGCTAGTTATCAAGGTCTAATGTCAAATGGCCGTTTTATTCCGCTGATTGTCCAAATCACTCAGCCATTTCTTTATTTCACTAACGCATCGATTCGATTTAATATCATATCTATCATTTTTGGTGGGACGAAGGTGACGGCATTATTTAAAAGGAATAACCAACATGCGTTAATAAAGAGTCTCAATACACGTAGCCAAGTATAATCGCTATACTACAACAAATAACAAAGACCATCTATCCACAGGAACCATGAGCGAAGAGAGGGTGCTGGACGAGGAGTCCTGGCCGACGGAAGCGGAAGCCGCCATCAACGACATCCGCAAACACGTCAACTCCGCACAAATCTCCCCCGAGCTGAAGAGCAGCAACCAAAAGATCTTCATCAACCTCACCACGTTAGAGAACACGCCCTTCTGCATAGAGATGTCAGGATCTGGTTTCCGAATTGTCGGCCGACAATACAATGACGCTAGTTTATCCCATATAGAGGATAAATACTACGAAACCCCATATGCGCTGCTGAATGTCATCAGTAAAAAGTATAAAGAGTCTTTTGGTGGGGAACTCATGAATAGGCTGCTCGATCTGGCGAAGCAGACCGAAGGCTGATGATAAAATATGTTGGTGTTTCTCTGCAGGGTATTGTTCTATCACGTAGTATTTAACTTCCTTACTAGTAAAAGATCTGCGCTGTATATTCAGATGTTATAATTACAATTGTCTGTCAAGCTTATTTTTAACCGACTTAAAAAAAGAGGATTCGTTGAAGAATTTGCCAAGGAATGTTCAAGTTGTCTGGTACCTACTTCAAAATTATGATGAGTAGCGAAGGCTATTTACTATTTAGAATAAAAATGATTTTATACATTTTAGTGTACCTGGTCCACATTTTTTCAATAGGCTACTTGACATATATTTAATTTCATTGAAAAAATGCATATTTCTAATAGAACTTGGCCTAGGAAACTGTATTTCACCCTTATCGTGAAATAAAAGCTTATGATTGATAAAGTCGATTTGAAAATATGATTTTATGAAAATAGGAATTGTACTGACGAAAACGCTTTATTTTTATTTAATATCTTTTATTTATCGCGCTCGTTATATGTAAGTTTATTTGTACATGAATAATATGAATAAGCCTAGAAAGATTTATAAAATATATTTTCTTGAATAATTCAAATAAAACATCAGTTTTATATATTATCTCCATTCATTGTAGTTAGGAAATGAAATGGCCAAAACTTTTCTACAAAAGTGTTCAACATTACAAATGATTTCTAAATTCTTTTTTAATTTTTTAAGCACTGTTAGACTCGTACGTTTAGCACATAAAACTTTTTTCAATAAAGAAAGTATAAAATACAAAAAACATGACGTCACACTATGGCGGTACAATGGCGGACAGTGTTTTCGGCGCCATATAAAAGGCATATTTTTCAATCAACATTTTTATGGGTTTCTACTGTTTAAAATATTAAAATATTAGTTTTTTTAGTGAAAATTAATGATTAAGAAGCGATTAGAATGAAGAAAAAAAAAATAGGTCAAGTAGCCTATTTCCATACGAGCAGGGCTAGCATAACAACAGTAGACATGGGAAAGAATCGACATACTGACAGATTTTATCGACAAAATGGCGGATTTCTATTGTGTGTCACTTTGTCTTGTCTGTCACAAAAAAACCGTTAATATGGTGACCATGCAACGCCTGCTGGACAGAACATGGTGTAACTAAAATGTCTTTATACACAGAGTAGATGTTTTATTAAAACGGGATCAGTGTTTAAATCTTGTCGCGTTAGCTTTAAATTTAGAAAATATTGGTATACAAGCTTTGGCTCTAGTAACTAGTTACGTAAATGTACGTCAATTTCAAGCCATTTTTATTAGTGCTATTACACTCAAGCTGGACTAATATGCGTCGGCGCCCCTGACCTCCATTATATAAGTACGCTGGACCCTTTGAAATGACAGCTGTTTTTTGTGCCTATTTGAAGCGGAATCAGCGCCCCAATGCGGGGGAGAGAACTAAATCTGCGGGGGAGGAAGAGAACCAAATCTGACGTAAACATGACGTTTAAAAGTCGCCATATTGGCGCTGATAGCAGTTGTGGGAGTACTTGGAACTAATACTAGTTTCCACCACCGTAGTGATTATAATATTCTCTTTGGTTTCTACAACCAATAGCGATTGAGCTGCCATTTGCAAGTTACGTCAGGTTTAGTTCTCTTCCCCCGCATTGAGGGCGCTGATTTCGCTTCAAATAGGCACAAAAAACAGATGGATATCATATGTCTAGCGTACTTGTATAATGGAGGTCAGTGGTCCGCGCGAACGAGCGGTTTGACCGCCAAACCGCGCGTTCTCGCGTACGCATAGAAATAGAGCCTAAATTAAAATTTTGAAGTTTTACCAACTCTTTTCTTTTGTCTGTTTATTCTTAATGATAATTGAATATTCTTTTGCCAAAAAGGAGTGTTTGTGGACTGTAGTCTGTAGGAATATGAAATGGATGTCTATGTAGCACCATTTGCTATTTTGTGTTTAGCTGTGCTATTTTTTTTTTGTTTATAATAATTATTTTAATAACTAAGTATCTTAATTTTTATTATAATTTTTCTCACACAAGAAAGGAAGGAAACGAATTACTTATTACAAAGAAAAATAGCCTAATCTAAGTTTAATGTTTTAAATGCATGTTTGTAAAATCTATTACAGATTTTATAAATTAATTTATAGAATCTCCTTACAAATATAAAAGTATTTGGTGCTGTCCTTGTCTTACACATTGAAAATGTCGTTAGGTAGACAAGGACAACTGTACTTAATTACATCCATTGCAAATGTTTTTATTATAGGAAAGGGTAAGACGAACGCATAATAAACAGGTATTTATTAGTTTCATAATGGTTCCTTGTTTGTAACTGAAAAGTTTATAGTACCTAATACCATCAACAGACTGAGTACAAAATTGTGAAGTTTATATATTATACACCGTATTGTGATAGTAAAGTATTATACGTTTCTATTGTTGTTTTATTTAGAACACGTCTTGTCAGGTATCTAGGGCCCGATTCTGCCCTTGTACCATGAAACTGTTTTGAGACTCAAATAATGGGACGAGAATGCTGCGTCCTACTCTAACAAAACGTGAAATGACGTTAGAGCAGGACGCGGCATTCTCGTCCGATTGTTCGTCCGTCCGTCGTAGTAGGCCTACAGAAGCGTCGAAAACCCAAACGATATTCGAGTTTTGAGAATCGGTTCCTAGATCTAACATAGCTCAGTGGACAAATTGCTCTGGAATTTAGCATACAGATTGTTTTTCTAAATGTTCAACATATTTATAAAATTGCCCCATTTTAAAGAGATATGAGAATAACAATTGCATGAAGATAAGACGGCAACAAAAAGCTAAATCCATACTTCCATACAGCTATTATAAATGCAAAATTGTGTGTGTCTGTAACCTCTTCACGCCCAAACCGCTGAATCGATTTTGTTGGGCATGGAGAATGGAGATACTTCGAGTCCCGGAAAAGGACATAGGATACTTTTTATCCCGAAAAATGTACATTTCCCGCGATAAACAAATTTTAGCGCAACGAAGTTGTGTATTCTTTTATAAAGAAGACTACGAAACATAATTCGCAAGATCGATAGATCGATGGAAAATCACGAAGATTTATGTTTAGCGCGTGAGATACGTCCGATGACTGATCAATACTGCACTATTATTAGCTACGAAACAGCCGTGAAGTTATGTGCATGAATATTTAATGTTCAGTCTTGGACCTTGATCTTTTGTTTCTTAGACATCTATATCTATACATATTATAAAACAAAGTCGCTTTTTTCCCTCATGTCCCTTTGTTCCCTTTAATCTTTAAAACTACGCAACGGATTTTAATGATTCTTTCAGTGTTAGATATCCCATTTATCGAGGAAGGCTATAGGCTATATTTTATCACGCTAAGACTAATAGGAGAATGTGGAAAAAACGGAGGAAATTATTTGTAAGGGCTTATCTCGCGAACTACTGGATCAGTTTTTATGTTATTTGGCACAGATAAAACGGCCCATTCACTATCCTACATTGCAGTCCGCCGTGCAGGCCTGTAACACCATTCACTATCCTGCATAAGCCGCCGTGCAGTCCGCCGGCTTATGCAGGATAGTGAATGATGTTGGAGGCCTGCACGGCGGACTGCAGCAGGACTGCAATGCAGGATAGTGAATGGGCCCTTTTAGAAGTAGACCACGTGCAGGATCATAGGCTATCGACTTTAATCATTTTTTCAGTGGCTATATATTTTATACCCGTGCGACGCCGGGGCGGGTCGCTAGTAATATGTAATTAAAAGTTCGCTCGATAGATTGAATAGATAGCTAGGTGTTACAATATCCATTGCATAGGTATAACATCAATTTATTTAGCTCATTCGTTTTAAATAATACAGGTAGCCTTTTGTAGACTGCGCGCACTTTTAAAATCGTTTAGAAAAATGCAGCGATGTTTGATTTTAAAGTATCTCTTGGGCTGAGCGCGGGAGAGAATTAATTAATTAATTAAAGAGGACGCACGCTATTGGTAGATTACCGATAAGACAGTGCGTAGTTGGTAAATAATGGTCGACTTACACGGATGACTAACTGGTCGATTTTAGTCGCCCGGCAAGTCACCAGTCGAATCGCCTGTCCAAGTCGAATCGCCACCCCATTTACACATTCTACAAAAATCGCCTGTGACTAGTGCCGACAAACTATATATTTGCAGCAAGCGATCGCTTGCAACTGAGCGTTTGCACGGTCGATTTTAGTCACCAGCCGCACGACTTTGCGGCTTGCGACTTTAGCCGCTTGCGGCGTAGTCGAATTTCTATTTACACGGTCGATTTTCGCCGTGCGGCGTAAATTGTGCGGCTTTAGTCACCCGTGTAAATCGAGCATAAGCAACGGACGATCACACAGTAAAGGTTGTTACTGTAAGCGCAACTGGGTTTCTGCTAGCAATCTTCAAGCATCTTCAAGTTGTGCATGGTCTACTCGTATTAAGTTTTTGAATTGATGATTTTGTGTATGTTAGTAGTTACCACAATAGATCTATTTGTCGCTGTGGACACATGTGTCTACCAAACATGTGGACACATGTGTGGGGTAGACACATGCAGACTGCTGGACGCTCACCTGGCCAGCAGGTCGGCGACGTACGAAGCGAGCGGCTTCAGCGAGGGGTATGAGGCGGCGGCCCACAGCGGCGGCACCGCACCGCGCAGCATCGCCGCGTGCGCGCCCTCCAGCTGCGCGCTCATCACCGCCAGCCCGCGCGCCGCCGCGCATATACCCTGCAGGCTGGTTCTTACCACCAGGAGAAGCCGGTTGTAGCGGATCAGCTCCTGAAAAAGGAATTCATTTAGGCTACGTTTTCATTATGTTGTCGAAAAACATGACACGTCCCACAAGCAGAAGTGAAATTTTTCGGAAGACACAATTTTTTTGGAGTTGTCACATCGTGAACTGCTCTGGTTTTGCTGCAACGTTATCACCTGTTTAAGCACAGTGTTGAGGCTGTTGTCGTAGCTGGACGGGCGATGCTGCTCTACCGCGGCCACGTCGTAGGGCGGCGGCAGGCGGGCGAGCACCGCCTCCGCCAGCTGCAGGACTCCGCCCACGTCGTCGGCCGCTGCCGCGCCGCCGCCCCTCGTCAGCACCACGCCGCGTAGCAGCGCTGCCGCCTCGCTGTGATCCTGGTAACATTATAAATTGTTGTTATTGTTCTTTAGTTTTTAAAGGTTGTCTGAAATAAATAGATTTCAGCAGTAAGTCCGCCGATTTGCACAGTATCTTTTATCGTTTCTAGTATAGTTTGGCTAAGTTTTAAGCTAAACGATTAAAGAATAAAACATTCATGATGCATCGTAAAACCCGCAATACTAATCGGTTACGTAGTGCAAACTAGAAAGGCCTTGTAAATCTTGTGATTAAAGTTTTTTGGAGTCCGGGAACCAAAGTAAAGATTTTTGTAACAACAGCTTATTGAACGGTAAGTATGTCAATGACTTGAGGTCACAGTGTCGCCAAATAAACAACCTACCTTCGTGATATCAGCATTTTCGTGGAGGCCAAAGATCTCTGGTCGGGCGACGTCGGGCAGCGCTCGGATATGTGCTAGTACAGCCGAGTACTCCGTACTCTCCGGGATACAGTACTGACCGCTCGGGGAAAACGAGTACCTGCGTTAAGTAAGAGTTAGCTTACACGAAACTGATATTTAATGCTGACTTTCATATTGACTTTTATCACTAGCTATTTTTTTTATGTATGTATCAGTTGTGTTTATATTGCAAGATAACGTGTCGATGCAATATGGGATGCATTTTAATGAACCATAGAAAAAATACTTTATAAGAAAATACAAATTGAATTAGGAAACGTGCCGTCTATCCCGTGATTTTAGGCTGCTTGTTTAAAATTTGAATAGGTTATTCAGAAATTTATCTTATTTTGACGATTTACAACATTGAAATATGAATTGACTTGACCCTGAGTCGTCTTGTGTTTTTTTGCTATTTCAGGGTTTTTGAAATCACGCTAATGTGTGTGTTCGCTTGATTCTACAGGTGTAGTATAAAAATGTATAATACTATATTTTATATCATGATAATGTAAGCGTACTTGTGCTGTTTGATGACGTCCTCATTATAGAAGACATCGAGCAACGACATTAGCAGGCGGCGGTCCTTGTCGTCAGTCACGCGTCCGCCGTAGTTGCACTCGCCCGTCAGGTACACCAGCGCCTCTAGCGGGATATCAGAGTACTCCGTCAGGAACATCTGGCAATAATAGAAAGGTTAATAGCCAAAAGTAGTAGACATTAGTGTCAATAGTGAGTCTCTGACGTTAGAAAACCGCGGCTGAAATTTAGAAGAACACGTTATTCGTAACTCGAGGGACATGCCATGCCGAGGCGAAAGGAACATGGCGCTGCACTTGTAGAGTTCAGTTTCCAGAGTTTGAAAATATAAGCTTTCATCTGAATGCGAAAAGCGACGCATTTTTTTTCCCAAAATACGTTTTTGCGCGACTGTCCCGCTTGCACGGTGGCAGTGACACATCTCCCGTCTCACTCACCTGCAGCTGCATGATGGAGATGCGGAGGTCGGAGTCGTTGAACTCGTAGGGCACGTTCCAGCCGAGTGGGCCGTACGCGCGCCGCTCGCGAACCACCGCGTGGAACAGGCACAGCGCGAACACGAGCCGGCGCCACTGCTCCGTGTTCGCGACCGCCACGTGCGTCTCGGGCGCGCTCAGCGGCTCCGTCGTGTACGACCGGTACATGCTGTTGCGGACGCCCTTCGGCGCCTCGTTCGTCATTTTTACACCTGGAGAAGGTTATAGTTGAGAAACAAAAGTCGCTAACCGTCTTGGGATATGTTAAAGGGGTGGAGTGATATCGCGGTATCATTTTAACCGTGGTTAATACGAGTGCATTTACTTTCAAGACGTCATTAGGTACTCGCTATAACCGTGACCATGGTCTATGGACCAATGTATTATACCAACTTGTTTTTCCGATAAATCCGAATTTACGTTCACCTAGAATCTAGACCATTTATCAATTTAGAAATGGTGGAATTACCCTTTATAACGTTAAAAAAAGGTAAAGTTACCATTCTGCAGCAGTGTGACCGGGAACGCGTCAGTGGGGTAGGAGGTCAACCAGAGCCGGAACAGCTCGTGCGTGGTGGGCGAGTCAATGACCTCGGCGGCTATCCGCTCCAGCTCGGGCAGCCACGCCGGCAGCACGTGGCAATTCTGCAGCACCACCCATCCACCCGTTTCTACCGCCACGCTGATCATCGCAGCCGCTATTGGACCCTGAGGGAATTGGATATGGAATGCTTTAAAACTCATTGCCTAATACATGGGTCCTCCACTGTGTTTGGGACGATGGTATATTGTTTGAAACAATAAGATCGTCTCGAGAGCCGGTGTCTATAACGAAGGACTACACGTCAGTTGACAGTTCTTACGATTATTCTGAAACTCCATAGTCCCACTTTAAGCCATAGTATGACAAGAATGCGTCGCCAAAATAACTTTAAGAATATCCTCAAGAACTTTACAGCAATATAAGTTTAAGAACACTTTGCCAAGAGACTTCGCTTAAAGACACCAAGATGGCGCTCCCAGTGCTTATTTACCATTATTCCATCCACTTACCTGACCCTGTCCAAGCGAGATAGTCTCGAAGCTGACAACCTTCATGTCCGAGCTGAACTTCACCAGGTCCGTCATGGGATCAGCACCAGGAGACAACACGAAGATGAGCGGCGAGGCGGCGACGCTATCAGCGTACGTGCGGGCAAGGTCGAACGGGGGCGGCTCCACGTACGCACGGCCGAGACGCTCGGTCACGTACGCGCGGACTAGCGGCACGAGCTTATCGGGACGAATGCATCTGATTAAAAAAAAAGTTAAGTATATTTTAATTACACAAAAATTAAATGCTGTACAACCAGAAGTGCTCTTTTGCTGTTTTCCAGAACGTACTAACCAGGGAAACAAGAAACTTGCATAAGGTAAAAGCATAAAGTTAATATACCTAGCGGAATAGAGCACCAATCTCGAGCTGTCAAACGAAACCGAAATTGATTTACATCTGTGTGCAAAAATATGTGTACGTATACACTTACACAAGCATCATTATATGAGATTAAATTGTCAATGTGCCGATAAGTGCCGACTGGACGTCAAAAAAAGAGTTCTGCTGTCATGTATCACACGTCTCTTTTACGCTTTTTTATTACAACGCAGTGTTACTGATAGTGACATTTCGCTTGCTCAGACCTTTGTTTCTCTATTCCGCTAGGCTTTATGGGTAAAAGAGACAAACGATCGATTGATGACCTAACCGAATTTCTCCGTTGTTTGTGTCCCGAGTCCCGACTATAGAAATGGCAGTTTTTGCATATTAAATTAGTATACTGACCTGAATACGACGAGTTTGGCGATACCCTCGAGTTTGTCATAGGGCTTCGGCAACGCGCACTCGTGCGGGGACGTCTCGTCGTACAGCGCCTTCCATGCGCCGATGTTTCGCTCGAAGTGCTCTCTGAATCCTTTGAGACTGTAAAGGAATGCACAAACCTACGCGACCAGAGCGACTACGAAGCGGTAGCATCTACCGCACGGCGGACGCTGCCCATGTAATCTTATGGCGCTGTGCACACCTGCACGACCGCGACTCGGGATGTTCGCGTCGGCAAGCGGAACGTGCGCGTCAAGTTGCCAGACGCGTGTTTTGAAGTGTACATAACTAGACTTCTTTTTTAAAACCTTTTTTTATATTATTTTCTATAACTCTTTAGTTTATGATTTTTTGATTTGTATACGTTTTGATAGATTGTGTCATGATATTAACGTTTGACGGTTCGCACCGTAGTCGCGCAGGTGTGCACGGCCAGTTTCGCGTTGCAGACGCTCCCGTATCGCGTACCGCGTCCCCTGTCACTGACGCTTAGGTTTGTTTTAAGCTTTAGGTATGAAGAGTCATGAAAATTCATACTTTACTTAAGTTTACAAACATTACAATAATCATAGACATGACGTGATGTTTGGATTAAAAAAATCGTAGACGCATTGAAAAATTGGAACAAAATATATGTCAATTGTCAGTGTTGATCATTGGTAGACTGTGATCAAGTAGACTTGCACAGGATAATACTACATTATATAAGAGCCAAAATGTTCGGCCCGTACGATTTCTATTTGCGCGTAATCAGATAATTTAATCAAAAACAAAAAAAAAAAAAATAGGCAGGCAGCAGGCAGCACACAAAGTGGGCGTTTCGGTACGCACACGTTGAGCTCGCTGGCAGCGACGATGTCAGCCCAGCGGTTGTCGGCGAGCCAGTGCGGCGCGGGGTTCTAGTGCGGGTTGTCCAGCCCCACACCGCCCACCAGCAGAAACGATACTAGTAATTCAATAATAAAAGAATACGCCAGCAAGCACGCAAAGTGGGCGTTTCGGTACGCACGCGTCGAGCTCGCTGGCGGCGACGATGTCGGCCCAACGGTTGTCTGCAAGCCAGTGTGGCGCGGGGTTCTCATGCGGGTTGTCTAGCCCCACGCCGCCCACCAGCAGAAACGATACTAGTGACTCGTCCACCTCGCCCTGGAGATGACCATAAAGATTTAGAATAAAGCACATAAAATAATTGTAGAACTTGGAATTGAAATGTGAATTAGTTTGTTTGAAATTAGAATGTTGAAACATTCAACGTTGAGCATTATGCCGCATACTAAATTAATGTGATAAATGATAATCATAATAATGAAAAATACTTATAAATTTTGTAATATAAAAAAAGTTACACAGTTGACTTTGGAAAGACAACAAAACTTCAAAAACAACGGACCTTGGGCCTTAGTATGTTAAGCGTGAGAGCGAGAGAGAAGGTGAGCTTGTCCTTCTCGAACAGGCTCCGGCAGACGTTGTTATAGATGCTGCTTGTAAAGTTGTCTTTGAGGTCGGCCAGCCGCTCCGCCAACACGTCACTCTTCGGCGAGTTGGTTATGGCCTGGTTGTATAAGTTTATAAACCTGGAAATTATAACCCGTTAAAAAATTAATGAAGCACTAGAAAGGATTTCTAAAGTACAGTCGGGGATAAAGAGATATTTGGATAAAGTTCTAACGCTACTTGTGACTTTATTCAGGTTAGTGCGGCGTAAAGAACGAAAAAAAACTATGTCTTTTTGTGTAAAACAAACATAAATACGTTCTTTTTTTGAAGTATTAACAAAATGCCACCTAATTAGAACGTCTTGATAATTACATTGTCTGTATTTATTAGAGTAGTGAAATTTACACAATAAGGCATTATAGGTAGTCTTAAAGGCTATGCTTACCAATTCAACGAATACTGGTACATAGGATCTATATTCGCCAGTTCGGAGATACAGAAGAACAGCAGACTGCCGTGCTGCGCGACGGGCACGTACAGCAACCGGGCAGAGTCTATCTCCTGTTCTGTCACTGCCGACGCCGCCTGCTTTGTCTCGATCTCGAGTGACAGAGTCTTTGACGATGAAAGGATCTGATTCGCCGACTCGTCTTCAAGAATGTTGCTGGCTGATGATAGCACCTGGAGATAGTTTTAACTTTTAAATAATATTAAATATGAAGCAAAATATGTCTAAAAGAGTTCCTATTTAAAGCCAGCTCTATTAATTAAACTATTCATAGTCCGTCAAGAAAGTATTGACAGGCGGAAAATTTTTCTAAACGTAATCACGCTAATAAGGTGTATTTTTTTCTTTGTATTTTCACAGAGAACGCTTATTACATTTTAAATATTGTCACCTTGCACATTTTTATCTCTAATTGATGAAGTTCTCATATTTTTTATTTCTTATAAAAAAATTTCCGCCTGTCATGACTTTCTTGACAGACTATTTAACTGAATTTCTTGGCGACCATTGAGATGTATGGAGTTGACACCGCAACGCAGTGATTGGTCACATTCAAGAGATGCTTTAAAGCCGCAGTGCACTTAGTCGGCCGCGAGCTCTTCTGCGCACTTGACGTATGACAATTATAAAAAAACAAAATAAAAGTCACATAAATGCCTTGGTGTGTCTTAGGATATTGTAAAAATAATCCCAAAAACACTTCCAAATGCGACGGCATAACATTTCATCGGTTAGTATTCTTATTTAATTATTTTCAATTAAAATACGAACATTCAATTACTAGGCGAAGACGCGCGCCATTTCGCATTGTCATAGAGTAGTAGATTCAGAGGGGAATGTAGGCAGAATACAGATATATGATGAGGCGACGATGAATGAAGTATTCACGTAGACGAGTTTGTATTCTGGTAATAATATAAATACGGTATTACGTATACATTATACATGCGTACATTATAATTGTATTTATAAATATTATATAAGTAATTTGAATTTAGTAAGTATGTAGTGGACTTTGGATTCATACTTATTATAATATAATTATTATAAATGCGAAAGTGTTTCTGTCTGTCTATCCGTCCGTCTGTCAGTTTGTCCGTCCATCTGTCTGTCTGTCCATCTGTCTGACCGTCCGTCTATCTGTCTGTCTCTCTCTGTATCTGTTACCTCTTCACGCCTAAGCCGCTGTAACGGCTTTGCAAAATTTTGGTATGTAATACTTTGGTTTTTGACCGACTTCCAAAAAAGGAGGATATATGCATCCTCTATTAGTTGTATCACGGGGTGTGCTCTGAGGACCATCCCATCACCTTGTGGCGGTCTTCCACCGTGCATTTGTCGCGTAATTTTCTTCCGCGCACTGCAAAACTGTGGAACGAACTATCGCTAGAAGCATTTTAAGAACAAGGCATATTCCCACGCATTTGCAGCTCTTCTGACGTTACGAGTGCCCATGGGCGACGGTTGTTGCTTTCTATCAGGTGACCCGTTTGCCCCGTTATTTTAAACTAGATGTTCCGCGCGGCTTCGCCCGCGTAATTTAAGAATGTCACGGAAGCCGTACATTTTTCCGCAAAAAAGAAACTTTTGTCCTTTCACGTGGTCTATTCTTCATGTGTGCCAAATAACATAAAATTGCTCCAGTGGTTCGTGAGATAAGCCCTATAAAATAATTTCCCCCGTTTTTTCACATTTTCCTCTATTTCTTCGCTCCTATTAGGTTTAGCGTGATAAAATATAACCTATAGCCTTTCTCGATAAATGGGCTATCTAACGCTGAAATAATTTTTCAAATCGGACCAGTAGTTCCTGAGATTAGCGCTTTCAAATAAGCCCTTTCAAATATATTTCCGTTCCGTTTTTTCCATATTTTTCTCTATTTCTTCGCTTCTATTAGTCTAGCGTGATAAAACATAGCCTATAGCCTTCCTCGATCAATGGGCTATATAAAACTGAAAGAATTTTTAAAATCAGATCAGTAGTTCTTGAGATTAGCGCGTTCAAACAAACAAACAAACTTCCGCTTTATAACATTAGTATAGATAAAAAATCTAATTAACTTCTATGTCCTTGAGAAATCGTACTTGATGTTGATTAGTGAAAAAACCGTGCCTATATTTAGCGACTTGTAGTTGACCTAAAAGTTGGATTTCACTTGACTATTTTTAACTGAAATCCAATTCTTTAGTCATGCAGAAATAAACGAAACTTTGTTTGTATTCCCCTATTTTAGATGAGCCGCCATATTGGATGTAGATTGTAGAATGACATTACATTCGTTTTCGAGCTATGGCTGGTTTACACGTATTAAGTTGATAAGTAGTTAACTAAATTTTAACTTATTTTTAAGTTACTTATTGCATGTAAACACACAATTTAGTAGCAAGTAGCAAGTTGCAACTAAATTTTAACTTGCTACTTGTTTTTTAAAAATGTAAAATTAAGTTAAAATTTTGTATGTAAAATTAAGTTAAAATTTAGTCAACTACTTAACTACTTAATACGTGTAAACCAGCCCTTATTCTCAAAAAGTTCTTTCATATAATATCCATACTGTTATTATAGGACGGCATAGAAAATAACTATTCCGCTATCTTGGATGGTCGGCCGTTTTATATTTTATTTATGATGTGATGTCACATACTGTATCGTGCATTGTCATAAAAAACCAAACGTGTATACAAAATTTCAGCTCAATCGGTTAAAATATTATATGTACTTACAAACTTACTTCGAAATTGAGTTCAAAAATTCCACCCGAACTAACATAATAATCTAAATAACTAAATAATAATATACAGAACAAGTTAAATAAAAGCTTTTAATAATGTTTAGTAAAAATATTTATTTTATTTTATCCACTTTCAAATAGAGTCTGCGTTCATTCGAGTGTAGGCACAAAACTTTGTCACTTCTGCGGTACTGATCTATAGCCATCACCGCCCCGCCTCTCACCCCGCTCATTCTTCAAGTGCGACATGTTTTTT
This sequence comes from Lysandra bellargus, assembly GCA_905333045.1. Classification (NCBI taxonomy): domain Eukaryota; kingdom Metazoa; phylum Arthropoda; class Insecta; order Lepidoptera; family Lycaenidae; genus Lysandra; species Lysandra bellargus. Next base: position 6,888,357 of record HG995363.1, on the reverse strand, counting down.
GTTGGCAATAAATTGCCCTGCTGGGTGTATTATTCTACGTATATTTTTAACAAAAAATTTGAACCGACTTCCAAGGTAAAAACAATAATAACAAAAAAAGTATTAAATAATAGGCATGATGACTATTTTTTTTTCTTATTGGTAATTGAAAGACCCTTAAAAAATAGAAACATCGCTGAAAGAATGACTCTGATAGCTTAAAAATTCACCAAGATATGACAATTTCAAATATCTCATAAAATAGACCTGCCCGAAACGCTCCATACAAAGTGCTACGAAAGACTGACGTCACTCTTTCGTAGTTTGTACGGATCGGGAGAGAATTTTGTTCGGTAGGTATATTAAATATTGCGTTTATGAAAGTGGTTTTATAACAAAAGTTGCTTTTAATTGCATAAGTTATCGAATGGTATACAAATATTAAGAAATTTAATTGAAAAAAAAAATCGACTTGATTATCCAACTTTGAAGGCGCATAACAAAAAAAAATACAAATGCTTTCAAGCTGAAATTTTGGGAACACTTATTTTTTAAAGTGATTTCTTTATTTTATTAACAAAATTCGCTAATCTTGGGCCTTGTCATCATCCCTATTATTCCTATCTAATAGTGCCTTTTTCCGAATTCGGCTAAAACTCAACTATTTCTGTACTCAATCTTCATAATTTTGAAGTCGGTGCCAGTTACAAATGTTTCAAATATTCTGTCAGAGAACTGAAGATTCATCTGGTACCGACTTCAAAATGATGAAGATTGAGTACAGAAATAGTTGAGTTTTAGCCGAATTCGGAAAAGGGCACTATTAGATAGGAATAATTATTTAATACTTTTTAGTTCATATTATAAGGATGTTATTATTGTTTTTACCTTGGAAGTCGGTTTTAATTTTTTGTTAAAAATAATAATTTGCGGTTATCATTCTGGTCTGGTCTCAGGCTGATGGTCTGCACTGATGCCAGACTGACCGTGTAATCGTACTCTTAAGTCTCACCTCCAATATCTTGTCCTCAATGTCGTTCAGCAGGCGCTTGTTGTGCGCGCTCTGCACTATCAGCTCGTTCTTGTGCTGCTCCAGGTCGGGCCGCTCGCGCGCCACCACCGTCCCCAGCAGCTGGTCCTCCAGTCCTTGCCGGGTTATCATGAAGTTTATCATCGTCACCTGAAATGTCATGAGGAGTTTTTGCCAGTAGAGAAGTTCATTATAATTTATATGGTAATAAAACAGCGCCTCTGGTGGCTAATAGTGGTAACTAATACGATGGCATAATCACAGAAAAATGTTTATTTGTGCTTATTTTTCGCAGATATCATGGCAGGGGTGGCTAAAGGTACAAATTGGAAGCCGGCTACATAAAGCGGCAGCAGACGACGTGTCGTCGCAACACTGCTACGTTACGTTGCTTTCTATGTATTTCTATGAAAAGTGTCGCTAGCTGCGGAGGGTATTTCATAGAAATACATAGAAACCAGTAGTGTCGCGACGACCCGTCGTCTGCTGCAACTTCATGTAGGCTTCCAACTTGTACCTTTATAGTAGTAATTAACTTGATAGCGGAATCAAAGAAAATTGTCTCCACGTGATCTTTTCCACCAGAGATTAAGTTTCTGTCAAATGAAATAATATTACTAATACAGGGACTCTTTCAGACTCCGACCTTTATTACAAACAAGGCTCGCAATTACTAATTGTAATTACGAGCCTTGTTTGTAATAAATATTATATAGAAAGTAGTAATTGCCAATTACTACCTTCTACTGGATAAAGTTGTTATGTTATAGTGACCTTGACAGCGACTTCGGGCAGGTAGTGCGGGTTGGTGAGTCGCGTGGTGATGTAGAAGCGGAAGTCAAGACTGTACTCCACCACCTCCTCGCCGAGACGCAAACATACGATACCGCCATCCCTAAACATAAATACATAAATAACGTTTAGTTTTGATACGAAAGTTTGTAAATAAAATACAAAGAGGTAACAATAAACACTTACACATAGAGCTAGAATAAATTTACAACTTTATTAAGATACAAATGAATTTTACAGATACTTAATATTAAACATACATTTAAATCTATCTATACTTATTATAAAACAAAGTCGCTTTTTTCCCTCATGTCCCTTTGTTCCCTTTAATCTTTAAAACTACGCAACGGATTTTGACGATACTTTCAGTGTTAGATAGCCCATTTATCGAGGAAGATTATAGGCTATATTTTATCACGCTAAGATTAATAGGAGCGAAGAAATAGAGGAAAATGGGGAAAAAACGGGGAAAATTATTTGAAAGGGCTAACTTGAACGCGCTAATCTCAGAAACTACTGGTCCGATTTGAAAAATTATTTCAGTTTTAGATAGCCCATTTATTGAGGAAGGCTATAGGCTATATTTTATCACGCTAAGACTAATAGGAGAATGTGGAAAAAACGGAGGAAATTATTTGAAAGGGCTTATCTCGCGAACTACTGGAGCAATTTTTATTTTATTTGGCACAGATAAGAAGTAGACCACGTGAAGGATCACAGGCTATCCATTTTAATCATTTTTTCAGTGGCTATATATTTTATACCCGTGCGACGCCGGGGCTGGTCGCTAGTATAATATAAACAAATACATAATATCTAACTGCATCTACTTATTAGTCGTATTATATTATATTGATATAGATTATAGGCATATAAATCAATAAAAAAATAGTGCTGTAGTAGGTGATGGTGCGTAAGTTGCGCTGCAAAATTCACATACTACGTGCTTACACCTTGGTGCTTCATAAAAGGCAACATATATGTCATAATAGCGCCACTGGTGGCCAAAAATTGTAACTAACTGGAGTTACCATTTTTGGCCACCAGAGGCGCTATGTAGATACCATACAAATCTTAGTTGACTTCATAGTGAACTGTGACAAAAACTAGAAACCAATACCCAGATGATTGCTACCAGTGGTGCAGCTAAGTAACCTGAAAGTATTCTTCAGCAGCACAGGATCCAGTGCTGCGTCCAACGACTCTCTAACGTGTTCCAACAGCACCGGCCGGCCGAGGCGCACGGCTGTCGCTATATCCCGCATGTAGTGGGCATCCGATAGCTTGATCACCTTCAGTTGGTTAGCTTTCTCCATATTCTTCACCCATTTTGTTGCTTGTTCTGGGTATATATTGTTTGAGATAGACGTAGAAAACGTTATGACTGACGACTTGCCATATATCTATTTACATGTTATTAATAAATATAATAAATTCACTATTTTAAAGCCACAATAATAATAATTATTATTTAGCTTCAAAATCATGAAGATTTTGTAGTTTGATAGGAAACTTAGTGCATCGAATTAAAAACAAGCCTACATTAATGTGGCATAAAAATAGTAGAATAATTGGTTACTGCTACCTATATTTCACTATCTTGCGCTACTAGATAGAGCTAGTAGTACCTTCTGTTTCACAAATGGCGCTAGTTGTACCTTCTGTTTAACAGATGGCGCCACATGGCACAGTCTCACCTTGCGGGTCGATCATTAGCGGCCAGCGTCTCGCCCGCTCGACGACGATGGCGTTCTCGACGGAGAAGGCGTCGACGGGCAGACCCGCTATGTTCCACGCGCGCACTGCCGCCGCCTCGCCCAGCGTCGATACTAGCGAGAAGTTGGCAGAACACGGGATGTCTGGGGAATCAATACTAATGCTAATATAACCGTAAATAATAATAATAATAATAATATCTATGGACGCTTCACACCACGTCAGTCTGGCCCCGTGCTAAGTACCCGAAGGACTTGTGTTACGGGTACCAGACAACGGAAGTATATTTAATACTTTTATACTATACATATATTTAAGATTTTTATTATATGATACACATATTTAATTATACATCCATGACCCAGGAACTTTATAAACTTTTTGTTCCGTCGGCGGGGCTCGAACCCGCGACCTCCGGCTTGAGCTCAACGCGCTAACCACTGCGCCACGGAGGTCGTCAAACTGACAAGTTTTGAATTTGAGGACATAGGATATATTTTGTTAGAACGACAAGTGTTTCATTTATTTATTTATCTGCAGATATCATACGTTTCTTAAAAAACACAAGCCCGAGAAAGAAAACGCAGCTTACAGAAAACAAGGGTAGTTCAAATTTTGAATTGCACCAGGCTGCACAGAGTGGCGTCATTTGCATTGAAACATGTATACATACATACATAGAGAATAAAGTCCAATTTTCAATCAGCATCTTAAAAATACAGCACTCAGTCACATTTTAGTATAAGCTCAATTTCTTACCAAGCTCTTGTGTCCTGTGGTTCCACATGGCTAGTATTTCTCGACGGTAGCTGACGGTGTACGGGCCCAGGTACGCGATGAACCCCGCTGATAGCAGCACGTCGCCTGAAAATGTTAGAAGTGGAAGTGTTTTATTATCATAACGATTTGGTTTTGACTGTCTGCAATGTTGCAGGCTTGGGAGACTAATTGAAAGATGTATTAGTCGCGACTGATCTTTATTAACTGACTTAATTATAACTAAATCTACCTTATATAGGAGGGAGGTGGTGTACATACACTACATGTCAACTTGTACGAATTTTGATTTCGCAGTCGAGAAAACCGCAATTTACATATTAACCACAGTCAAAGGCGAAGGAGTCACAATAGATCCTCAAGGGTCGCAGTGACATCAGGGCTACTTGACCTGCCTTCCGGAAAAAAAACAGTCAAAGAAAGCCTGTCTTACTCTTTGTAAATCACGATATCTAAGTCTGGAACATATCACATAACAAACAAGAGGAAGAAATAGGCGAGCTTGAATGCTTTTCTTTTGAGTCCGAGGGCAGTTCTGTAGAGCTCTGTCGTCAGTCGTCACTGTGCCTTAGAATGCCCTAGATCAGCCTTTCCCAAAGTGGGTGATAACGCCCACTTGTGGGTGCGCTGAAGGTCTAAAGAAGTGTGGGACCCAGAAAAAAATGGGGGCGTTGTGTAGAGGCTTAGGGGGTGATTTATTTCATCTGCATGCATTTTAAATTGAAACAAGAGGGGCGCTAAAATATAATTTGTTCTGAAAGTGGGCAGTAGACAAAATAAGTTTGGGTACCCCTGCCCTTGATGGATCTAATGTAACATGATGATTCTACCGATGATATTATCCAGCAGCTGCTGCAGGCGAGCAGCCAGGTCCGTCCAGCGCGCCTTCTCTCCGCCCAGTCCGCCGATCAGCTGCTCGGCACGCGCCAGCTTCGTCGAGCACAGGTCTATCTCGTCCTCCAAGCCTTTCTTCTTGCGCGTCATCTCAGCGAACTCGTCGTTCAGTGCCTATGGAATCCAACGTGTCAATAAGGGTTTTCGATATATCTGTCACTAGAGGGATGGTAGGGTCTTTTGTGTCGAATTTCGTATCATACACACATATTACAGCTATATCGTGACATGTGGAAGCTATTTCGTGACATATGACAGCTATTTGACACGACAGACCCTACGGCTACATAGCGCCATAAAACCCTCATTACAATTTAGGGATATGCGTAGTGACCGATGATCTTCCGACCGAGCGAGATAGCATGCTTGGTCAGGCATGGGTCAGGCTAAAGCCCACTGACGTCTTTTGAGAGAATCTTTGCTGTGTTCAGGAACTTTGATAGTGCGATGGATTGTGGCGCTAATCGAAGGTGCCGCCAAAATAATGAGGGGTTAATGGGGCGGGTGAATTTTTTTAATTTTCAGAAAAGGCACATTATGTAGACAAAATCCAACACTTTAAAGTTTAAGAGATAGCGAAAAATGTTGAAAGGAGTTTTGCGAGCATTGATAAATCGTTTTAGTAACTAATAATGCAATATTAGATTTTTGAGAAATCAGTTTCCTTAGCCAGGAACCGAACCATTTATATAGACTTCATTGCCATAATAAACCGGCCAAGTGCGTGTCGGGCCACGCGCAATATAGGATTCCGTAGTACTTACCGCTAGTTTTTTAAAATGTTTGTATGGTTAATGAATGTACATTTATAACATGTTTTACACTACTAACATCATCATCGAGCAGTTACGTTCAAAGGAATTTGAACGAAAAGTTCCCCTATACTTCGCCGAATACATTTTTTTTTTTGATCGACTATTACTCAATAACTTATGAAGTCTTCTTAGCCGTGATAGTTTTCCTTTTAAATTCAGCATATTTCCTACTCCCGTGATTTTTTTCACATTTCTAGAAGCAACCGTTTTGCTGGTAGAAGGGGGGGGGGGGGGGGACCCGGGACTGTAACGATTTTTTCCACTTTAAAACTTAATATTTCACAAACGGATCCCTAAATCGGAAAATGATCTGTGAATACTCATAATATTTTTAAAAAACCTATCCAACGATACCCCACACGATGGGATGGGCGCGAAAAAAAATTCAACCCCGCTTGACGTGTAGGGTAGGTACCATAAAAAAATCTTTTTTAAAGATTTCATATACCATTTTGTTGGCATCATTAATATGTGCATTCATGCCAAATTACAGCTTTGTAGGTCCTATGGTCTCTGAGAAAAACCGCGGACAGACAGACAGACGGACAGACGGACGGATGGACAGACCGAAACTATAAGGGTTCCTTGTTGACTACGGAACCCTAAAAACTATTTGACAAACATACACACATAATTATTATGATTTCATTCCATCGAGATGGTTCTTTGTGAAACGTCTAAGATAACATTATGTCGATTTCTAGAATTTAATGCTAAAATAGACTCAAACACGTTTTACACATGTTTTATCACTGATTAATTGGAATCAATTGGTAAACAATGACACATATGACATACTTGGTGCGTGATATTGCACATTGCATATATAAATGTTTATTTACATACAAGTTAGCATCTATTTTAATTCATATATTAAAATATTAATATATTAATTAAAATGTTTTGTTTAAAGAAAAACAGACATAATATTATGCAGTACATACAAAATTTTGGAACTAATGAAACATTATAAATACCTATTTTTTACAACTTTGTATTATAGACAAATTCATAAACCCAAAACTTAATAAATAAGGACAATCTTGCTATGCGAGCAAGATTGTCCTTATTTATTAAGTTTTGGGTTTATGAATTTGTGTCCGAAAATTCGTTAACGTGGACGTAAAAATATATCGAAATCGCTTTAGCGTTTAACCTTTAAAAGCTTAACGTAACGGACAGATAAGACACACATTGATACATTTCGCATATTTATAATATTATTAGGGTTCCGTAGTGAACAACGAACGATGTTGTTAGTAGTGTAAAACACGTTATAAATGTATATTCATTGACTATACAAAAATTATTAAAAGCTAGCGGTACTTTGGCGGTACTACGGAACCCTGTATTGTGCGTGGCCCGACATGCACATGGCTGGTTTTTTATGTAAAGTCGATTAAAAAAAAACGAGTATCGATGCGTAATCGCTGATGAAGGTGTATCGTGATTCGTGGGTTATCTATGTGTTGGTCCACCGTTAGATACCGCACAAGGTGAGAAGGACAGAGGTTACTGGAAACATGTATAAACAATTGTAAATCCGGCTTCTACTCTAGTCAGTTAATTTTATAATTAATTAAAAATATCAATTAGTTTTTCTTTTACTTTTACGGACTCGAGCTCCCCGCGCCCGTGTTACGTGTAGGATGTGTGCGTGTCATTGGCGCCGTCACTCTATGTATATACATTAATTGACCATAAAAAAATATCAAAAACTAGCGGTACTACGGAACCCTATATTGCGCGTGGCACGACACGCACTTGGCCGGTTTTTATATGTAGGACGCCGGCGCCGTACCGCCGCCGCAGCGCATCGTGTTGCATGGTACTTACAGTACCCCTACGTTGCGCCAAACTTCGTTTATCACGCGGAAACTGCACATTTTTCCGGGATAAAAGCATCCTATGTCCTTTCCCGGGCCTCAAATTTCAGGAAAAATGGTTCAGCGGTTTGGGTGTCAAGAAGTAACAGACAGACAGACACACCACATTTATAATAGGTTCAGCCGCCCTCTAGTTTTAGCAAGACTAACAAAATGGAAAATTTATTTTTATTTATATTGCTAAAGATAACTACGAAGCCATACCACAGAATATATATTAGTTGTACCAAGCCATACTGTGTGAACTTGGTCAATAGTGCCTCTACGGTTACGTTATTAAATTAAAGCAATAGCTTAGGTAGCGTTCATTGCCCTTGTTACGTGATAGAGAAAGCACGGAAGGATTACTACGTGTTAACGCCTACATTTCTTAACCGATGGTTTAAAAAATAGTGATAAATAATCATATTATTTAGGTAGTTTAAAGTTCACTGGACTCTGTACAATAAAAAACCCTTGATAATAATATTTTAAGTGCGTCATAATTTTTATAATTACTTGGAAGCAATTGTTATTGTTGTGACGTGCTATCTAACCCGGATAGGTCACCGAAGCGGACCCAACTCGTAGTCTGGAGGCCAGTCGCTATCAGCCATGATCGCGCGCGCGTGCCTCATTCTCCTCTGCTCCACCGCTGTACTCGGCTGGCCCATCGAAGCCGACGCACTTCTGCAGGACTTCTTCGAGGACCAATCCGAGAGCATGAAGTCGTTCTTCGAAGCCCAGAAGAACCGCATCGAGAGCGCCTTCAACTCGAGCTACGAGGAGGCCTTGAAGATGAAGAACTCGGTGAACGACTACTTCGACAACCAGACCAAGAAGATCAGCGCCGACATCAACAGCTACGTCGAGAGCGTGAAATCCAGCGGCAGGAAGGTCATAGACTCCTGGTCCTACCTGCCCATAGACGAGCCCGGCGCGCAAATGGAGAACCCTGACTTGGTGCTGTCGGTCCCCGCGATTATTACCAGCCACGGGTACACGTGTGAAACGCACACGGTCATGTCCCAGGGGTACTTGATCAACGTGCATAGAATACCGCGGGGGAAGGATGGCGGTAAAACCTCGCAGAAGACGGTGCTCCTGCAGCACGGTCTCTTCGCCAGCTCGGCGGACTGGATCCTCAACGGGCCCGAGAAGGGACTGGCGTACGTGCTCGCGGACGCCGGCTACGACGTCTGGATGCCGAACGTACGCGGCAACAGGTATGCGAAGGAGCACTCGAAGCTGAAGAACAACTCCAAATCCTACTGGAACTTCTCCTGGCACGAAATAGCATTGCACGACATCCCCGCAGTCGTCGACTACATAATCAAGGTCAAGGGCGAGACGGAGATAGCGTACGTAGGCCACTCGATGGGTACGACGATTCTCTTCGCGATGCTGACCCTGAGGCCGGAGTACAACAGGATTCTGAAGTCGGGAATCGCTCTGGCACCCGTAGTCTTCATGTCCGACATCAAATCGCCTCTGAAGAGTCTCGCGCCGGCCGCCAGCAACGTCGCGTATATGGAGATGCTGTATGGTTCCCATGAGTTTGTGCCGAAGCAGTCAGTTTTAGGCAGAATGACGAACACGTGCGACGCTGAGAGCATGGACTCTGCGGTGTGTAAGAACGTCATCTTCTACATCTGCGGATACAACGAGAAGCAGTTCAACAAGTCCTTGTTACCCGTCTTCATGTCCAACTTAGGCACGGGGACGTCGTGGAAAACCGCCGTACATTTCGCCCAGGAGGTGGTCTCCGGTGGAAAATTCCAGCAATTCGACTACGGATCGAACAATATGCGAGTGTACAACTCCGATACGCCGCCCGAGTACGATTTGAGTAAGATAACCCTGCCCATAACTTTGATGTGGGCAGAAAACGATTTGCTTTCGAGCGAGAAGGATATTATGATGCTGCATGAGAGAGTGCCTAGTACAGAAATGTACAAGATACCAGATCCAGAGTTCAACCACATAGACTATCTTTGGGCGATCGACGCACCGACGTTAGTCAATGCTAAAGTTTTAGAAACGTTAGCGAAATCGTTTAGTACGGAATCTTACAAGTTTTCATTAAGTTTACAACTACCAAGAATAGGTAAATAATTTTTAGTAGCATTAATTTAATTGTAAGTTAGATAAGTTAATTATAATTATTTAAATATAATTGTTAACCCTTTAACCGCCGAGCTTAAAGTCAATTGTCGTGCCTCTAGCGCCGGCACCATAAATCGAAAAATTTATACCTACAACAAATAGTGATGTGCAATACTTATCTTTTTCGATGTCGATAATTTATTTCTTAATTTATAATTTATATAAAGTATAAACTGATATCTAGTATTTGAATCCATAATGTTGTATGTAAATATACAACGCTGGCAAAAAAATTAGATAAAAGCAGCTTGAATAGTGAAGTGACATAATTCCCGATATTTGTTAATAAACTTTTTGAAATAAGTATCTCAAATGGCTTTCATTTTATTTTGAAAAAAGTTGTCAAGTTCTTATCGGAAAACCCCTTATAACTACAGTCTGTCAAAAAAGTCATGAAATTAAAAAGTGGCAACATCGTAGTGTCATCCCTTTTTTCTTAGATTGATTTGAAAGGGACGACACTACGATGTTGCCACTTTTTAATTTCATGACTTTTTTGACAGACTATACACAATTTTTGAACAGATCACATACAAATAAATAATCACATAAGAACTACTTTTAATTATTATAAAATCAGAAAAATAATCACTGATACAACTTCTTATTATCATAAAATCAGTTAGATAATCACAGATACAACTTCTTATTATTATAAGGTCAGTCAAATAATCACAGATACAACTTCTTATACGGATACGGATACGTATTAATTCTTCAGCAGTAGTCATGTTGAATCACTGTTGTGGATATTATAAAATATTACTTTAAATTATCCACGGTACAAATAAATGGTAAAATGGTTTATTATGTAAGGAAAAATACAGAAAAATTATAACATTAAAAGACAATATGTTAGACATAATAATATGTCATAGAGAAAAGCAGTAATTCAAAAAACATAATAAAACTCTTTATAAAATCCACTGCAATCACATTTATCGATAGCATCATCATAAGCACAACACTAGTGGAAAATTCTAGAAGGCGGCACTCACTTATGACGTCAGAAGCGGCCGTCTTTTTCCGACCGTGGCGCAGGGTGTGCTGACAACATTCGTTTCTAAACATGCAGGCTAGGGATGGGAATCGTCAATTCAATCACTGACATTTTTATACTATATTTATTATAAATTAAGTAAAACAAACAAGTTTATTTGTTCAGTAACCATTGCTTATAATAAATAAGTTAGTATAAACAGAAACGTTTTAATTTATGTGGATTTTTGTATCAGTAAATCATTGTTTATGTCCCGTCCCTACTGTCGGAATTTTCCGATTCGGGCATTGGATATCAATACACTTTTCTAAGAATATTTTCGGTAATTTATTTAACTTCAGACATTATTTTTAGGTCTTCTAATTAAGAAACTAAAGTGTAATCAATTGTAAATTATAACTTCATTAACTATTTACAAAGTATAAACATTATTTTAATATAATACAGTGCTATCAAACAAAAAAGGCAGATTAACCGAGAAGTGGTACTGGTCGTAAATATCCGACCTTGGCGAAATGGGCACGAAAATATTTGTCGGATTATTCCGACCTTGGCGGTTAAAGGGTTAAACGTTGTTAAGTTTTTATTTCTACGCTATACAAAACATTTACAAAAATAATTTAAATATAGTGGCACCACAAAAACCAATAAAAACTGCTAAGAATTTATTCTCTATGGAAATTATATAGTACGGAAGCCCTAGAACAATTTTTTTTGTGATTACTAACAAGCAAATTTTTTGTGAGTAGCTAGTTTGATAAGACAAAAAAACATTTTTATTTTCGAAAAATCTCGAAAGTGGTAGCTAACAGAGATAGAAAGGATTTCATACTTTGACTTGATGGTCCTAATATATGGATTTTTTTATTTGTAGGACAAGGTTACTCTTAAATTATATAACTATTAACCTACAAATATACAAACTTTTATTTTTCGAAAATTAAAATGCTATTTGTCTTAATTATCAAAATGTAGCTACTCACAAAAAATTAGCTTGTTAGTAATAACTAATCACAAAAAAATTTGTTCACTAATATAATTTTAGGAATAAGCAATTATTGGTTCTTATCATTATAGTTTATAATAAACATAAATAGGAAAAACCAATTACGCAGATACAATGTCAAAGGACAGCGAACCAAAAACTGATAACAAACAAGTACGTCGTTGCATACTTGGCAAAATATATAAAATTATTTTCGTAAAATAAAAGAAAACAATTTTATATACAGAAGATTGCTCAACATAAGGTCAAATGTCTTACGTCCGTATCAGTATTTAATTTACGTTTTTATGACTTAGTGTGCGATATGCAATTATTGTTTTATGGCTCCTAAGAGTACCTCAAATCAGCTATTGTACAAGTGAGAATCGCGCTCGAAAGGTTTCGTAACATTTATTGATATAGAGCAGCAAAAGGCAAAAATGGCGTTTTTGTAATTACTCGCTTATTTAATTTGTTTTTAGTATTTGTTGTTATAGCGGCTACTGAAATAAGTACATAATCCATGAAAATTTCAACTACTTAGTTCTAGCGGTTCTTGAGATAAAGCCCTGTGACACACAGACGGACGGACACACAGCGAAGTCTTAGTAATAGGGTCCCGTTTTTATTTTTTTGGTACGAAACCATAAAAAAGGCATAAAATGCGTCTCCCTTGCGGGACGATCGCGACGTGATCTGCGCGTGCCTTATAATAGCTGAGGCAGATGCACAAACGTATAAACATACACGCACAGTCCGCGTCAGCTAGCGGAGGCCCTTAGAGCCAGGCCACAACACTGCGTTGCGACGTCGCAGCGCAGTGTTGTTGCCTGGTCCTTAGAGCCAGTCCACACGGCGCGTTGCGTCAGCGTTGCGTCGACGCAGCGCTGCCGTTTGACGCATAACCGGCCACACGGGCGCTGCGTCATCGCAGCGTTATTACGAAAGTCTTAACGTCAACACCAGTGGGTGTGTGGGTGCATTCACACTTTAGAGTTTAGACTGTAAGGCCAACGATACCTGAAGCTTGTCCAACACGGTCTGCAGCTGTGCTCGCTTGCCGCTTAGCGTGTCTAGCTGCGTCTGTAGCTCTGCTTCCGCCGCCGCTAGCGCCGCTTTCTTTGGACCCACCACCTACAATGTGGAGTTCAGTATTAAATTCTTTAATAGACATTGAAAATACGTTATTGTTCATCATATTTTAGTCGAATTGGATCTGAACTAAATATGTAAGTATCTAAAGGCCGCGTACAATAAATGAGTATTTTAGTAGAACCAGGCTCAGACCAAATAAAAAGTAGACAGATATTTCAAATAAAATATGAGGTGGGCTTTCTTATTTTTGTGGTATTTATGACATATCCAGTTTAACAGATTCTCGTAGAAGTATAGCTTAGTCTAGCCCTATCCTCATATGATTGCTCTGACCTTGATGACGCGATCGTAGACGTGCATTGCGCGCACCCAGCGGCACAAGCCCTCGCACGCACCGGACACCTTCGCGATCACGCTCGGCTCGAACTCACGATCCGGTATATATCTGTGCATGGATTCTGTGAGTATTCGTAACCAACGTAAACAAACGACATGAGTCTATGAATTCTATGATTATTTGTTTCGGCTCGCAAGTCACAAACTTTGTAGTGAATTATCGGATAGTGTGACGGGACCCTAATATTTCAGATACATTGATATTATTGTGTGACATCGTACAATTCATTCATAAAATGGATGTCTGTATGGATTGTAGTACGTTGATTGGTCAAATGTACGTTTAAACTAGACCCTTCTTACGGTAGTGACTAGTGTATTACCTAGGTAATAAGGTGTGGCTTTATTTTACATGAACAAACTTGGCTAAACCTTCACAATATAGACAAAGACTCGCTAATAATAAAGTGCTGATATTTAAGATTCCTCACTTCTCTCTAATCTTCTTCATTATGGCCGGCGGGATGTTATCTTTGTCATAGTTCTTCAGGCTCTCCAGGAACTTCATGTCACCGAGCATCTTCTGGGAGGGACCCCAGTAGTCTTCGTACGTTTTCCCTAGAACCAACGATTTGATTTTTGAAAGTTTAATTTGGCCTATAAATAGGGAATAACCACATATAGTAAATAATACACAAATGATACGACAGTAATATATTATCCCATTGATTAATAGGGCGGCGAACAACGTGATAGGAACGCTCGCATCGTGCTGCGAACTGATGTTGCCAATATGAAACTTAATTGTTATCATTTAATTAACGATCAAACGAACTTACCTGTACGTGAAGTTCGATCGTAATTATACGAGTGTTTCGTCCGAAGAGATTAGTATAATTAGAATATGAACACATAGTAGTTACGCCAGTGACTCCGCTCCAGGCACTATGTTTAGAGATTATAACTCTAAAAAATATAAATAAAAAACTTACAGTTGCTCTGTGGTATATACTTTATGGTCCGGTCCGCGGCTTCCTGTTCCGGTGTCTTATCTCGGCCAACCGCCATGATTCGACTTCATTCCTTGAGAGATATTTGTGATATTTCATCTATGGGTATACCTGTTAGGGAGGGTGGGTTATACTAATCTCTTCGGACGAAACACTCGTATAATTACGATCGAACTTCACGTACAGGTAAGTTCGTTTGATCGTTAATTATACTCGTGTTTCGTCCTCGAGATTAGTATAATTAGAATATGAACACATAGTAGATGTTTAGAGTAAGAAATATCACAAATGATGTCCCTTATTGGATAAAATGTAATATAGTCCATACCTTATAACATTATTTTGAACAATACTTTGTTATACCTATTTAAATAAATACATTAATTATTGAACAATAAACAAATAATTTATTTATTTGTCATTATTTTTATATAACCTCCATGTAAATATATAAAAGACAGGTTACGTTGTTAACAATAGGTCTATCATAGACTTAGCAAAGGTAGAAGACTCGCCGCTTCACCCAGCAGATTGTCTGATACTATTAATGTTGGTGTCTTTTTTTCGATTATAAAAGTTGCTGTATGTCTTGTACTTTTAGACATAAACATGAAAACGTCAATTTCACTATCCATTAATGTAATTTTAATCCCAAGAAAGAGGTTCTGAATGTCTAATTATGGTTTTCTAAACCTAAGAGAGAGTTAATTATTATCAGGTCTTGTAATATGTTTAGACCTATTTGTGCTCCTAATGCGGTAGCATGAAAGATCTGAGAATGTTCCAATGAAATAAAAATAAAGTAAGTACCTATGTATAATATTAATGGTTTCGTACCTGATCTTGAACTTTTAATTAAAGTACTGATTTTTATCATTATAGTAGCCTTTAATTTAATTTTAGATAATTTTTGCACTTATTATATGTGCAGTGACTAAAAACTAAGACACACTTCCCAACTTTAACTGTTCAAGTGTCAACTTTTCCTTTGGAAAAATGTAGCTAAATAGTTAATTGTAACACCTGCGTCCCAAGTAAAGTTATAACATGATAATGATGGTCTTAATCAAAACACACCCTTACAAAACCCGGAAATCCTAACATTATCAGGTATAATTATGTTTATTAATAGATGAAAGAGCAGATCTTTATGAATTGATAGTCCCATATTATTGGTCACCATCTTTAAAAAGAAAAGTTTTGGTATTAAGTATAAGCACATAACTGAAGGTCCATACAGTCATATTCAAAATATTAAAAATATTAAAAACATACCATTTTCTGTAGCACACATCATATTGTTTTAAGGTACTTTTCAATATTGAAGCTAAAATTACATCTGTTGAAGCACATGGGTTTTCTCATTGTAATAATGCAGCCCTGATAAAATCCCTGCAACCATGGTACTGTTTTTGTGGATGTTCCAATTACAAGGTTGTGTAGGCCACATCGGTACAACCGCAAAACCCTGTACCTTGAATAAAATAATTATTTTATTGAATACTGGAGAATAATTATTACTGAAGGGAATGTAAAAAAAAATAATTTTGGACCAATCTGATATAAAAGCATCTATTGCAAAAGAATCTGGATCACAACACATAAGTCAATGACAGTCATTGCTGATAAGTACCAAAAAATGGTAATATGTTATAGCCTTTTAAGGACTATTTGACCTCTAGGTGGGTCCTTCTTGAATATAATAGAGCAAAAACATTAATAATAATTATTCTGAATACTTTACACCATTACCAAAAGTCCCTTGCTACCTTGGAAGATGAGGGTATTGTATTATATCTCCCAAACAATTGATGTAACTAGTAGCTGCTGTATTATCCATTGTCAATAAAATTTATCAGTTATAGTAATTTTTTGCAAATAAATTATCTTGAAGGCAGAATAGGCTGCAAAAAGTTTTAAATGATTTATATGAAAGTCAAATTCTATCTTG
This sequence comes from Lysandra bellargus, assembly GCA_905333045.1. Lineage (NCBI taxonomy): Eukaryota > Metazoa > Arthropoda > Insecta > Lepidoptera > Lycaenidae > Lysandra > Lysandra bellargus. Next base: position 6,871,946 of record HG995363.1, on the reverse strand, counting down.
AGGTCAACTGCTGCTAGCCCTTTGATCTCCACAGCTGGAACCTTACCCCATAGCACCCCATAGTTGAGGCGTCAGAGATATTTCTGGACCTCAGCTGTTATTGTCACCTTTGATACTGTTATTTGAATAAATTATGTATCAAATTAAACCCCAATACAAATTCAGCAAAAGTGAACTTGTTATCACAGATTAAGTTATACATAGTAGACTTGTCATGTAAGTATTTGTCATAACATTCTGCTAAATTAATATGAGTAACTACTTAGTTTATACATATTCTATGGCTGGAGATGCTAAAAGTAAGAAACTATTAATAAACACATATTAAGGTAGGTACTTATGTATTAACCATTTATTAACTTTGCAGTTTGCAAACTTGTTTTACATCTTTAAAGTTTAAACTGCATAACGGAATAGTTACTTATTGTTTGTTTTACTTAATATAAGAAGTATATCTTTATTTATTTAAAGCAAACTTAAAATACAGTCAAGTGTGTGTCAATCACATATTATAAACATATACCTGAATCTGTGATTATAAATATCTTAATGTATTTGATGGATATATTTAACCCTTTTATCTCTTTGTCTTTAATAAACCCCAGTAGGTTCACAAGTAACTTTCGTGTAATATCTATGTTTCTAATTAAATACCGTCGTCTTAATTAGCCCCAATCAGCTAAATATCGAGATAAATCGAGGACAGTTACCATTAGATCCAAAGGCTTCATTGTTGTGAAAACAATATGGGGTATAATATATATTATACAATAAACCAAAATAATATGTCAAAACATTGAACTCATACATGTTGGCCAACATAGAGATAAGTTTAATATCTAGAAGAATGGTGAACAATTATGTATAAGTGATTAAAAAATATTAAACATGCATCCTTCAAGTGTAACATTGCTAGATAAGAGTCATTTTGTTACAATGAGATTAACACTGCGAATCTCCTTGTGATTAAAGTATTCGTTGGTCTGAATATCCTTGAATTTAAATTGTTGATTATTAATATTATTTTTTAACCTTCAAAATGTGTTACTTATATTATCCAGATAGGTTTAGGAATTACCCGGGACCAATTAATTGACCAGCACAAGGATAATATACGACTATTATACAGCACTCATTGATGTTAACTATTTAATTATCCTGTTCTTCTAAAACTTTTACATCTAGCATGTATAAACTGCAGAAGTTTTAAAATATTTTTTGTTGAAAGCACTGATTAAATTTATTTTTGTAGCTCTTTATATAAGATATTAAGTACTAAAGTACAAAATATAGAGGGGATTAAACTCCACTGTTTATAAATTTGAGTGAGTGTACCTGCATAACGGGCCTTTACTGGTTGGATGTCCCCGAGTCCTTTGGCACGGGTCTGGCCCTGGGCCCAGCAGCTGGCTGTTGTTGGTGTGGCATTTTTGCTAGTATGCTGCTTACTGGCAATGGTCCTCGCCTTGAAGTTTAACATTTCCTCTTAAGGAACTTGCTGAAACAAATTTGAGGAAGCCTCCATGCTTCTGGTTTCAAATGGGAGCTTGAATAAGGCACTGCGTTTGCAGCTTTTATGGTTTCTTCAAAGTTTTAGACAAGAGATTCTCCATATTTGTTGAAGAAAGATTGTGTCTTATACCTTTCTTACATGATTTAAAATAAGGTATTTTACATAATATTATGGACTGCTGTGTTGATTATCACACAATAGCCAACCTAGGTCCATCATATACTTTGTATAGGCTCTCATTATTGTTACAAATAATAGTCCCCAGCAGAGCAGATATCTGTTGCTATTTCACATTGTCTAAATATAATTGACTTGTCACATTTTACTGCCTTTTCGATTATGACCTTCAGCTTTGAGCTGTGTGCGGCTATGATTTTGCTATTATTGGGCATTTGCAATTTTTCTACTACCTTTTTGAGCTTCTATATCTAGCCCTTTCGGGCTGTATAGGTAAATTTTTTACTCTGAAGCAAATTTGCATCGAAATTTATTCACACCTCTAACTTAGGCGCTAAAGCAGGCGTAATACGTCTGAGGAAGCACGTTTTGGATAAGATCATAAGCCATATTATCTGAAATAGGTTAAAGCCGTCGTAAACGGTAAAAGCACGTCCTTACAAGTCCAAGCGACTTTTGTGCACAGAACACATTTACTCCTGGTGGAGCTTTTGTGACGTGTGTATCGCTTATAGCCATATTATTATCAGAAACTCGTCGTTAACGGTAAAACACCACGTCTTTACAAGTCCAAGCGACTGCTGTGACGTGAGAACCGGTTGTAGCCATATTATTATCTGAAAACCGCCGTGAGCGGACACACCACGTCCATACAGATTAAAAACCACTGTTTCGACGCGAGAAACCGGTTATAGGCTATAGGTATAGGCTATTGCATGCTGTTGCTGTCGGGAAGACCGACCACGTGCTCCATTAAATTTCATGCGATTTAAAAGCGCTGTTTTGCAAGAATCCGTTATAAATCACCACGTCTATACAGCCCAAGCGACTATTGTGACGCGAGAAAACGGTTCTTTCGTAAAAATTTATCCAATTTATGTACTTATGCTGAAAATATTTCCATCTGTCAAAGCAACACGTGGATGCTGGAAAAAATTATGCCCCGAAGGACGTTAGGCTTTTTAATATTGTGTAAGTATAAATGCATACCATCCGATACTTCTGGTGGTTCATTTCATCCATCGTAGACTCAGAAAAACTGGGCGAAGAGCTGTAACTGAAGCTAGACAAATCTTGTTGCCCATAATGGCGATCCCGCTTTATATTTTGTTTTTCCAACTTACGTAACTTTCTGATTATTTAAACCAATTTATCTTGATTTCACCTTTTTGGCATTTTTTTAAAATAGTTTTGTGTACGAACGCGGAATTACTGGAGCGGACGGGCACTAAACGCTCAATGAAGTCGAATCATGGCGGTTGGCCGAGATAAGACACCGGAACAGGAAGCCGCGGACCGGACCATAAAGTATATACCACAGAGCAACTGTAAGTTTTTTATTTATATTTTTTAGAGTTATAATCTCTAAACATAGTGCCTGGAGCGGAGTCACTGGCGTAACTACTATGTGTTCATATTCTAATTATACTAATCTCGAGGACGAAACACGAGTATAATTCTCTTACGTGTCCACCTTTGGTTCCTGTAAGTTCTCCTACACAAATAAAGTGACAAAAATTCGAAACTTAAAATTGATCATTTACTCGACATGTGCTACCACCATACGATACTTATTCAACATTTCAGTTCTTAATCGACAAACAAAACAACACAAAAAAACAAAATTTTCATACTTACCATTCGCATCCGTCTTCCTATCTCCTTTAATCCCCTTCATGACGCAAACCGCCTCCATCACCAGCTTCACCCCAGCCGGCGGGTTCTTCATGGACTTCACCAGGGTAATGTCTGCCGGTTTGAGGGTGTCCAGGGCTTCTAACGCTGCTTCGAGAGCTGGCACCGCCTCAGCTAGGTCCGATTCACAGTCATCCTTTATAGCTTGTGCTGCAGCTGCTGCTTCATTGGCCAGGGCTTCATCAGCACCCACGATCTGTTAAAATGGTGAAACTGAAGCCTATGCAAGTACTAATGTTAAATAGTCTGATAAATCGTCTTAAAAACTTAACAGACGAAGCCCGAGAAATGAATGGTACCAATTTATTGTGTTGCTTTTATTCAGTCATGTCGGGCAGGGAAGTGGGCAGGGAAGTGAGCAGGGAAGTGAGCAGGGAAGTGAGCAGGGGAGTAGGCAGCGCGATAATGTGAACAGTTAGCCGTGCTGTCACTCGTCATGCCTCTGCGCCGCTGAGTGTAAACGCTCAGTCGCGTCGTTTTGCCGCAAAAGTATTTAGGGCAATATTGCCGACAATGCGAGTAGCTGCGGCAGTTGCTGAATATAAACGTCTCATATTATGATATTCCCTATATCATAGGTTGATACTATCCATTCACCATGTCAGTTTTTTACACCATCTTATTAACAAATGCATTGTTTACATGCTACTTGCAAATATTCACGACCTTCGTGGCGCAGTGGTGAGCGCGTTGGTAACTCAATCCGGAGGTCGCGGATTCGAGTCCCGCCGACGGAACAAAAAGTTTTTCAATGTTCCTGGGTCATGGATGTGTATTAAATATATGTATCATATAATAAAAATCTTAAATATATGTACAGTATAAAAGTATTAAATATATTTCCGTTGTCTGGTACCTGTAACACAAGTCCTTCAGATACTTACCACGGGGCCAGACTGACGTGGTGTGAACTTGAAGCACTCCGTAGATATTATTATTATAAATATACGTCTTCAACTGGCTTTACCCCTTAGAAGTTTACCTCTTTCTGCTTCTCAACGACGACGGTGTCCTGTTCTATCTTGATCATCAGCTTCTCCGTCTTGTCGGAGGTGTCCACCAGCTGCGGCTGCAGCTCTATGAGGTTCTGCTGCATCACGCCCACCTGCCCCGCCGCGTACTCCAGCTGTTCTAGACCTGTCTCGTACCTGTAGGTTCACAACAATACCATTATTTGCAACGTGATTTATTAGTGCAACCTCCTGTATAAAGGGGCTCCTATACAGCAGTTATATAACGCTATAAAACATTGTGTAGCATGATAACATTTTATAACAGCGTGTAACATACGCTACATCATGTCAAGAAATAAACGTATCTTTTTTATAATGTGGAAAAAAAAGTTAGACAACAAATGTTAAGCAACTGTATCTAACGTTATATAACTGCTGTGTAGGAGCAACTATCATTAAAATAGATAAATCACCAGCATCTATATAATCTTTTTCATCATAATTAGTTTTTTCGATAAAAATGTAAACTCAACACCACCGTCACCAACACTTTAGAAGTAACTTTTTTCATCGTCTTTAGGATACTTGATTATTCCTTTACCTATAATATGTTTATAATTAACACTTAAAGAATCAACTTTTATTTCATCAGCATTAAAAATATAAATAAGTATTACATCATTATTATCATTTACATTTCCGGCCTACATTTGTCTGATTTAATCTACTATTGAATTGATACATACCGTATCCTGGCCTTCGTGATCTGATCAACCTTCAACGTGTACAGACCCTGGAATGACTTCAGCAGCTCGAGGTAGCTTGTCGGTGTCACGTACACCTTCCGTCTCTGTTCCGCGTAGAACCTGGTAAAAGAAAACAACATTTACGTATATTAAAATCTACAAACGTTGGTTTTATACATTAAACGTTAGGTTCACCAACGTAAGGCCCTCTCATGATGTAATTTCAGATAGCAGATGGCTCGAATAATTTTCCTCAACATTTTTATGTTTTCTCTTTCATAATAATTATATATACGTGGAAGAGCCATGCTTCGGCACGAATGGGCCGGCTCTATCGGAGAAATACCACGTTCTCACAGAAAACCGGCGTGAAACAGCGCTTGCGCTGTGTTTCGCCGAGTGAGTGAGTTTACCGGAGGCCCAATCCCCTACTCTATTGCAACGCACCTGCAGCTCTTCTGATGCTGCGAGTGTCCATGGGCGCCGGAAGTTGCTTTTCATCGTTTGCTCGTTTGTCCCCTTATTTCATAAAAAAAATTATAAATATAAAGAGAAATAATGCAATATTTAACGCTTTAACAACTTAAGTGCAGTCTCTCGTATTGTGAGTGTTGACCTGGATGAAGTTCAATGCTCTGATTGGTGTACACACCTGTCGCTGAGCTCCACTACCGATGTATGGAACAGCTGGCAGACAGCGACGCAGGCGGCCCGCGTCTGCTCGTCAACATTCTCCATGCTACTAACGAACATCGACGCCACGCGCTCCAGCGCCTCTGGCGGCCATGCTGTGAACCTTATATGAAATTCGAAGAAAAACTATTTTAACCGCTGCAAAATAAATTGCCATTTGTATTACTTTAATTACTAGTCGTATAGAATACCATACAATGTGTTCAGTAGTTAATAGAATTTAGTTGTACTAAACTTCCATTCACCACATTCTATAGTAGATGATTGGTTGATTTTTACAGTTTAATAAACATAGCAATATATCGACAAAGAAATCCCAAAAATCTGAAATCCATCATTAAGAGCCCGGGTCACCCTCGAAATTCTCATACATACGTAATACCAAAATCATTTTGTCATACGAAAATATTTAACATGTTTGAGTTATTTTTCAGCTTAAAATAGTAATTACCTAGGTTCCTGAACAAAAATTAACTTCAAAATATTTAAACACTAAAAAAAATTTTTTTGTGTATAATTTTTTTTTACTAAATTTACTACTAAATATTTAAACACTAAAAAATAGAGTAAAACACTAAAAAATATATACATAAATATTAAATTTACTACAAAATATTTCAACTCTAAAAAATATTTTTTAGTATTTAAATATTTTGTAGTAAATTTACTATTTATTTATATATTTTTTAGTGTTTTACTCTATTTTTTAGTGTTTAAATATTTAGTAGTAAATTTAGTAAAAAAATTTATACACAAAAATTTTTTTTTAGTGCTTAAATATTTTGAAGTTAATTTTTGTTCAGGAACCTAGGTAATTACTATTTTAAGCTGAAAAATAACTCAAACATGTTAAATATTTTCGTATGACAAAATGATTTTGGTATTACGTATGTATGAGAATTTCGAGGGTGACCCGGGCTCTTAAGCATTTGTGGCATTGCATTTACATAAATATTGCACTATAATTAATGCACATGCGTATACGTCCATACGTGCAAGTATAATATAAATTAATAAATACTTTTATTTGACACAATATGACATGTACGCATGTGCGTATACGAACGTGTATGTTCACGCGTGAGCGTACGCACGTACGTACCAGTCGATGGTGCAGCAGTTGATGAGGGAGGGGAACATGCGCAGGCGCACGCGGAACTCGTCCCCTATGGGCGATGCGGCAAGCGCGACGCGCAGGTTTGCGCGCACCCGCTCCACGTAGAAGCCGAACATCGCAAGCGGGGTCGTCTCGATCTTCTTACCCTGGTGAAATAAAAATAAGTTTTATTTGCAAATGGATTATGAAATCCTTAACAACTCAAACGTATCAATTTATATTTAGCTACATCTTTTTAACGTTCCTGTGTATTATATATACTACATACATTTTTTAATTTATTTGAATATATTTGTCGCGGCCGCTTGCCGCGTTGATCGCAATAGTACATTTACAGTTGTAATTTTACTAAATGAAATACAGCAGTGAGACTTACTGCGCGCAAGTCGCGGATGGCGGTCTGCATGCTGTCGAGTATCTCGACACGGTCGTCGAGTGCGTACAGGTTAGGGATGTCGCCGGAGTTGAGCAGCATGTAGATGTCTGAGACTTACCGCGCGTACGTCACGGATGGCAGTCTGCATGCTGTCGAGTATCTCGACACGGTCGTCGAGTGCGTACAGGTTGGGGATGTCGCCGGAGTTGAGGAGCACGTTGATGTCCGAGACTTACCGCGCGCACGTCGCGGATGGCGGCCTGCATGCTGTCGAGTATCTCGACGCGGTCGTCGAGCGCGTACAGGTTGGGGATGTCGCCGGAGTTGAGCAGCATGTTGATGTCCTCCACCATGCCCTCGTACATTATCTACCAATGTTATTAATGTAAATAAGGACGCAGGAGCATGGCCAGTCAAGTTCGAGTTCATAGAACTGCCAGGCCGTGCCCGCGTCTAGTATTTGAGTATCAAGTATAATATAAACCATTTAGCATTACTTTTACCCTTGTAATTCAAAAACTACTTTGCATGAAGATTAAAGTTACAGGATACATACAACTCACACAAAGTGAGCCCAGCGTGGCTATCTGTCTTTATTTAGTCACATGCAAAATGATACTTGTATATGACTGTTTTGATGCTACATATTTCTCAGTGACACTTTAAATATGGCGGCATGAGCCTTCAAGCCTCGTATGACTGTAGTTATGGCTTAAAAATTTCGGCCTTACCAAACATGTTAGAAAGTAAAAGGTTATGACTTATGACTTACTATTCCCAAATGACATACTTGCGTGTCGGAGAATAAGAAGACGATCGGTTTGCCACCAATGCCAGCTTTCATGAGCAACTTCTTGAGGTCCTCACGCCACTCGTGCTGCCCATATGACCGCGAGATTTCCACCTACAATGACACATAAAAAACAATTTTAAAATATAAAACAAAATATAAGTTTGAATGCAAGACTGCACTAAAGCGATACCACGCGACAGCGTCGCGACACTTAGGGTTGAGTGTTGACCCACACGCACCGCAACCACACTACACCGTCGCGACAAAATGTGGTCATCTGTATCACACACGCGGTTGATAACGACAGCAAAACCTGGTACGTGCGAATAGTCCTATCAATTTTCAATACAATGTATACGCCCGGCTAAATACACGGCTTACCTCATACTATAGTAGAGGAGGGGAGGGTGCTATTTTTGTAGTCACTCGAGCGTCATGTAGATTTTTTACATTAGTTTGAACCTAGTAGGTTTTTTACATTAGGCAAAACTGGTAAAAAAATAATAAGAGCGTTTTTTATTTTAGTGGTGGGTTCAGAAACTGCAGCCATTTTAAAGTTTTGAAAAAGAAAATATATACAGAAAATTGCTTATTTAGGTAAATTATAAATATATTTTAGACAACAAGGATCAAATCATTTAGTTTAGTACAAAATAAAATATCTACGAAGCTTAGTTAGGAAAATATGAAGCTTTATTTTTTGATATTTTAAAATGTCCCTACAGGCTTACCTAACCTTTGAATCATCAGTGCTTTATATGGAAGCTTCTTTGGGGTATACTAAGCATCCCCTATCTTAATCTGACAGATCCGATGACATTTCAATATTAAAAAAAAATTAACCCACCACGCGAGAAATCTGATTTCTATACCATGATAACAAGGCACATGTCGGAAGCCTATACAAGCTTAATCTGACATACTCAAGCTACTCCCGAAATCCCCCCTTCCCCTCCCCAACTACTACGAGTAGGTATTTTATGTCGGAATATTTGGTTCTGACGCGTCACGTCGCGTCACTGCGGCTTAGTATCGCTTGAGTGGGGTCTCACATTTAGGCCTGTTTGTGCTTTACTCCTTCTCTGTATATTTCTTGACAGAGAAGGGGCAAGGGGCATAAACATGCATAAATAGACTGGCGCACATATTTAACGCATTGATGGAAGCAAAATTGTACCTGCACGACGTTCATTTCCAAAATAAACGCAGCCAACTTCACTGCACTGCTTCGTCCGCTGCCACCGACTCCGACCAACAACAAATTACCTAAAAATATGTAAGTTTACGTTTTAGATCTAATATAACTTAATATAGAACTGTTAGAGAGCTGATAATGATGATTTATAGCAAAGATCTTAATCCCGTCAGCTTACAAGAACTAACCTAATGCTATTAAATCATTGCCATCTCAATCGTTACATTGACTTTAATGAGATTATAGATAGAATTAGAGGCGCTAGTTATGTTCGATTGAACATTACTAATTTCTCCTCCTTCTCTTTTTAAGAACAGAACAGAGAATGAGTTCCGTTTCTATCACATAATATACTGTTTCTATCACTCTGTATAAAGTATCACTTCATCTCTCTTTCTCTCTGACTCCCCCCTCTCCCCCCTCTCACTTTCTCCCTCTCTCTCTCTCACCGTTGTCCTGCAGCAGCACGCGCACCGCTCGCGACACGTGGTGCAGCGCGTACCGGAACATGACGAGGCTCATCGGCGCCGCGGACATTATGTTGTACTGCTCCACGTAGTACTCCATCTTGGCGCACATGTCGTTTACGTCCGTTACCTGTTCACACACAACTTTATATAACAGACACAATAATATTAAGGCGATTTATCGAAAATAAATTATACCGCAAGGGCAATTTTCATACTTAATTTGTATGACTATAAAGTCGTTAATACGCTGCGGCCAGAAGCTATCGGCTTGCTCGGAAAACATGCGACAAAACGTAAAATAAGACTAATTTCCTACATCTATTTTCATTTAAAAATAATCTTAAAATTTCGTATTTTTAGGAGGTCATTTCGAAAATTAAATGTATCGAGGCAAAATACATTAATCGTGTTTCTAGTTCTTCTCAAACCTAGATAAGGCTATGAAGATATGTATATTGTTTGTATATCTCATTACCAGATTTGTAACATTGTATAATATGTCCTATAGTATTACGTCAAAAAGGACAGTTTTTCAATATAGCGCCAATACTATACTCACAAGGAGAAGAAGCGGAACTTCATAGAAAAAAGTGTAGAGATCAACTACGATAACATGGCGCGCCCCTCCAAAATTCAAAACGTTTGAAGTGCGTTGTCAAAGTTTGAAGTGCGTTGTCTTGCGCGGTAGGCTAGTTATGATTAGTTGACCAACAAATCTTGTGACATTAACTGAAATATTACGTGTACTATGATTGGTTGAATACTTACTACATACAAACTCTTTCTAATGCCCGGGACACACGAGGCTAGTTTTTCAAGCTAGGATAGCAAGCTAGTGTTTGTAAGCTAGCAAGCTAGTGCTTCTGGCTTCGTGTGGACAAAACTATCTTCATTTGTAGCATACTCCAAGCTAGGTCAGCAAGCCAGGACAGTTTGGTAAAAAACTAGCTTGCTATCCTGGCTTGAAAAACTAGCCTCGTGTGTCCCGGGCAATAAGGATGTGACTACACACATTGAAACAGTCATTTGGAGGGGCGCGCCATGTTATCGTAGTTGATCTCTACCCCTCAAATTTTTTAGTACCTGCGAAGTTCTTTCAATAAATTCTTCAAAATTCTTTCAATAATAAAAACGAATATAAAACTGACTTAAATAAAACAATTTTTAACAATTTTCAAAATTTGTATTTTTTTCCATCTTCCCTCTGCAAATTTTCTATTTTGTAAAATACAAAATATTTTAATTATAATAATTGTAATTGATTGTTCAATCATATCCCTATTAAATGGCAAATGTTCTGGACACTCACTCAAAAATCAAAATTTATTTACAATTATTTTTCACTCTATCTGTGTGAGGACTATTTATTAAATATTCGTTTATAACCTCGGCACACTTTTCTACACAAACAACAAATTTGACATTAGCATATTAAAGGCTATGCCTGCCATCTACATAATATTCTTTAAAACTTATAAAATTGTGGATGTCGGTGGGAGTTTTGGCAAGCATAGCCTTTTTACATAAAACACAATTTCTGGCATATTTTTTAAATATGAAGCCACACACATAGGCACATGCTTGTGTTTCTGCCGAGGTTTCTATGTCCTCACTCGTCTCCTCCATCACAGATTTCATGTCCAGAAATAGCCATGTCAGGTAATGGTAAAGGTGAATCAGTTACAGTCTTATTAATATTTTTTTTTGATTGATTAAATATTGTTACGTGCTAGGGTTCGAGGATTCGGAGAGAAAGACCTGGTGACTCTCTTGAAGACTTTATTCACAAACACTAGCTCACACAAATCACTAAATCCAAACACTAAGCACTATCACTCACTCACTATTGATTACTTGTTTTCACTTCGAAGTCGCCTTGATGATCGCTTGTATCGAACTGAATTGATTGCCGGCTTGTTTACCTTTTATATGGTCCGCCATACTTTCTGGAACGTTTCATTCTGGATTGTTTACGTAAACACGCAATTCACATAAACAAGGGTTGGACTTTTCTAGAAAGTACGCGCAACTGTCGCGCGCAGGTAAACAACTGCCCGTATCCGTAAAAATATATATTTAAAATTCTCCAATCATTTTCATCTTCTTCGCAATTTCGATTACTTCTAGTTACACTTCGCATATAATAGTTACTATCGATGTTTTCAGGCAGGCAACGAATTGTTAGACTGTGGGATTATCATTAGAGCCCCAGTTTGCTTTAATGCACCCAAAACAATTTTCTAGAGGATCTTGATTGATCCTCCTTGTTGATAATGTTTTAACATTATATTTTTTATTTAACGTATCCCACAGTCTTTCATAGCCGTTTAACAATTTGAGCAAGCCTGTTTTTGATGGTGGTGTCCTTTTACACCCTATAGATTCTAAATTGTTGATAATGAATTTATGGATCGGACATACCATAAAAACGGTCCGAAACATAAAAAGGGGTGTAAGAAGAAGTGCACAAATTATCGCGGAATAGCTCTTTTGCCAACGGCGTACAAGGTCTTATCATATGTGTTGCTTAAAAGGCTAGAACCTCTTGCGGAACGAATCATCAGCGATTATTAGTGTGGATTTCGGCAAAACCGCAGCACAATCGATCAGATCTTCCTTCTGAAACAACTTATGGAAAAACGTTGGGAATACGCCCAAAGCATACACGCGTTATTTATCGATTTTAAAAAAGCCTATGACAGCATTGGCCGTAATTCGTTATACACGATCTTAAGGAACTTCAACATCCCTAAAAAACTAGTTGACATGATAATGGTCGCCACCAAGGAAAGTAAAATGAGAGTGAGGGTTGCTAAAGAGCTTACGGACGAGTTCGCAGTGGTCACAGGACTTAAGCAAGGAGATGCACTGTCACATATGCTTTTCAATTTAGTTCTGGAATATGTCCTCAAAGAAGTAATTGCACTAGACGTAGGGCTACAACTGAATGGGAAACATAGGTTGATAAGATATGCCGACGACCTGGCATTACCGGGTGAAACTCCAGAGGAAGTGGCCAGCGCGGCCGAAGTCTTAAAAAATGAAGCCCTTAAGGTAGGCCTAAGTATAAACCGCGAGAAAACAGAATACCTCCACAGTAAACGCTATAAAAACACGCGCACAAATCGAGAAGACCTGAATGTGAGAGGGACCTCTTATAAAGGGACGGACAAATTTAAATACTTAGGCTGCACTATTACCGACACCAACATGAGACAGGAGGAAATAAACATCCGCATTCAAAACACCTTACGATGCAGCGCGGCACTTCATGGAGTGTTAGCGTTCAATCTCCTAAATAGAAAAAGTAAGATAGCCATTTACAAGTCTGTAATAAGGCCAATACTAATGGACAGATGCGAGACCAGGGACGCTCACAGTCACACTCGATGAAGAGAACAAACTACTGGTAGCCGAAAGAAAAATCCTCCGCAAGATCTTGGGCCCGGTGAAGACAGAAGACGGAGGAACTAGAATCCGAACCAACGCCGAAGTTGAAGACCTCATAGCTGAGCCCAATATTATTGGCGTAACAAAAGACCAGCGACTGCGTTAGATGTAAATTTATAAATGTATAATAATATGTTACTAAGCTAATATTACTAATTGAATAATAAAGTTGTATTGACAATTGTTTGGAAAAAATCATAATTGAATAACAATTAAGTTCTTACCTATAAATTGTATCTACCAAATGACGATTTTTAAATAATGTTATAAAAAGGATGACATAATTAGTTCTAATTTATAGGTATAATAATTTGGGATACATATTCAAAGTTAAAATAATTGTAAATTATGTATTCTTAAAACAATAATTGTACCAAATGATGATTTTAACTAATGCTATATACCTACCTATATGAGAATGATGTCATAATTAATTATTCTAAAATGCCTGATTTATGACAATATTAACTTAAATTTTAATATTTCCACGCCCCAAAGGATGAAATTGTGATACATGTCTATAAATTAAAACACCCTACAACCAATTTCCTGAAATAAACTATTCTGATTCTGATTCTGACTCCGATGGCTCGGTCATGTTGCAAGAATGAGAGAGGATCGTGCCACTAAAAAGGCGTTCCTCGGGCGTCAGATCGGGCGACGACCTGTCGGCCGTCCAAGGTACCGGTGGCTAGATGTCGTGGAGTCGGACCTGCACGATCTTCAGGTCACAGAGTGGCATGAAACTGCGCAAGACCGCGACAAGTGGCGCAAACTCGTGTCGGAGGCCAAGATCCACTTTGGGTCGCTGAGCCATCGTAGTAAGTTGATAATGAATTTAGATTTTTTTATAAATTCTCCACGAGGGGTTTTTGATGTCCAATTGGTTTTGTACGGCTTGCCGCTTTCCCGGTCCGCGGAATTAGCATTGAGCAAATCAAACAAATTATTAAAATGCTCTAGAAAGGTTGCTGAGGCTATAGATCCTGATGGCAGCTCATCTGTAACAATTATTATTATTATTATTTGATGAGAGAGAAACATGAAAGTGGCTGTTTCTGCTTTCTAGAAAGACATGATGACATTATAGTTAAGTAATTAACGTATCAAGCCCCATAAGAGCACCGGTGATCGCGACAACAATAGAATAACAATAGATTTCCAAGAATCCGCGATCGAAGGATTAATATATTTAAAAAAAACTTTTTCATAGTTTATTGTTCACATATTTATGTGTATTATATGTTTAATTATATAATATTATTCGAAATTATATTAGCTCTAACTAACTTCCATCTAAGAAAAATAATTACTTACTTGTAGCTGCTTTGGAAAATATGCCCATTGCCACAGAGTGGCTAAATATCTGACTGGCTAGCTTAACTCGCATTTTTTCTTCGCCATTGGGTTGGAGATGGCGTTTTGATAGTTTTGGAGCAAACACAAAATGAGAGTTTGCGTTGTCAAGTTCATAGAATTGTTCTATGTGCTCCCAAGACGCAACACCTGTGAAATAAAAAAAGTAATTTAATTTAATAAAAAAGACTTGATATTTATTAAGTTTACATACCCAAAAACTGTTTTTTCTATTACCTGTTGCAGGTGTTGTGCTTGTAGATGGTTGATTTACATTGTCGACGGATAAAGGCAACTTTACATCATACTTTAGGAACAAATTCCTGAAACACTTCAGAAGATGTGGAGGATCTGGTAAAGTGATGATTTCGTGGCCGTCAAGTTTAAAGTACGGATGGTCAACACTGGAACCTAAGTTCTCCAGAGCTCTCTCTTCCATATCGCACACTGTTACACAAACAGCTATTGTTGACTCCAGACATTTGTGCAGAACCTAAAAAAACCAATGTTAATGTATCTTAGTTGTAGTTTTAGTACTATAAAAACATGTATGACAAAATATGTGCACTTATTTACAAAACATTTCCTTAATCTTTAATGAGCGCTGTCAATCTGTCTGCTGTGACATAGTCGCCATACAAATAATAGACCACTGGTTGTTTTCTCTTTTGCCTTAGTAATTAGTGTGGACACTATTATGAATACAAGAGCATGAGAGTCAAATACTTGGCATTTGCCTTGATGCCCATGGTCCTGGTATCCCTCAAATTTATAACTCCATAATTAATGTTTTTCATTATTGACATTTCATCGAAAGTTAAAATGCACAAATTATCAACATCTGTGTTCTTTTCACTGTTCAATTTTAAATGTGATTAAGAGTGAGAACTATGGCCATGGGTGTACTTTTAAAGATAAATCTTATATATAAAATTCTCGTGTCACAATGTTAGTCCACGAACTCCTCCGAAACAGCTTTACTGATTTTCACCAAATTTTATATGCATATTCAGTAGGTCTGAGAATCGGCTACTGGGTATTTTATATATTGATAAGTGCATTTGTTGAATAAATAATAGTAAATTATTACAACCTGAGACTGACGGCGACCATTGTTTGTGCGACGAGACAGCGATCGACGTTGCCATGATGACATTCACTTCAATAAAATAATAATATATAAAAATACTCTATATAGCAAAGCAACCTTTGGCGGGACAGCTAGTGTTTGTATAATATTGTAGACCCACGTTAATTCGACAAACGTTTTGCACAACCATGCCGGATTAGCGGATTTGTCGGATTATAGAGTACTCCATACATTTTTACACTTTACAATACATAAGGTTTTATCTGAACTACAAATCATTTTATAAGGCTAGGTACTCATTAGCAAGCTGTAACGGTAACCTTTGCATGCATTGTAACAAAAAAATTACATACCTTAATAAAGATTGGGCAAAATAATGTTTATGTACCTAGACTAACCAGTAAATGGTCGTATATCCTAGTTTCGAGGGCACATCTTTAACCATCTCCCCTAGCATTGAGATACTTGGCGTCAACATATCGAGCGAAGTCCAGTTCCGATATCATCTAGAGGGTAAGGCCAAATTAGCCAAAGTATCCAACGAAGGGCTGCTCGAATTGTTGACTGCCATAGTGTTTCAAACAGCTTGGACCCCTTGGAATTACGCCGAGATGTAGCATCACTCTGCATCCTCTATCGGTTGTATCACGGGAAGTGCTCTGAGGAATTGTTCGGAATCATACCACCTGCAAGTTTTCGCCATCGTCCCACGCGAAAAACATACCATCCTCATCATCTTGATGAGTGGCAGTCTTCCACAGTGCGTTTTTCGCGTAACTTTCTGCCGCGCACTGTAAAACTCTGGAACGAACTGTCACCAACAGTATTTCCGGACCTATACGACCTGCAAACCTTCAAGAAAAGAGCGTATTCCCTCTTAAAAGGCCGGCAACGCACCTGCAGATGATGTTCCTTCTAATGTTGCGAGTGTCCATGGGCGACGGTAGTTGCTTACCATCAGGTGACCCGTTTGCTCGTTTGCCCCCTTATTTAACAAAAAAAAATAGGCATGTCGAATTACTAGGGGCGTCAGATTAGACAGAGGCCAGATTAGCGGGGTCTACTGTATTATGAAGTTACTTTATTTGGCTAAGTGATGACTTACTGGTAAAAATTTTAATTATTTTGTCCAAGTGCAGGAAACCTGTGCATCCTAAGTTCAGGGTTTGATGCCTGAGTGGCACCACACTTGTAGCATCTGTAAAAGTGATAAAATTTAAGAATAAAAATAGGTTTTTCTAAAGAATACTTGAAATTTCTCCTACTATGATAATATAATCAAGAAATTGTTTATTATCCCTTCAACTGTGGTGGCCATTTTGCAAAAATTTACATAATTATGAAAAAAACTTCACAACAGCTAAATCAGTTTTTAATTCAATTTGTAGGTACAGTGAGACAGCCACGCAAATTAAAGTATGTAATATATAAATTATATGATAGCCAAGCCGGCCGGCATCCAACAGCCATTGATAAAGCGACAACTAAAACTAAACAAAGGTAAAAGAAGATCACTTACTTCCAATACCGAAAACCGGCGTAAAACAGCGCTTGCGCTGTATTTCGCCGAGTGAGTGAGTTTACCGGAGGCCTAATCCCCTACCCTATTCCCTTCCCTTCCCTCCCCTATTCCCTTCCCTTCCCATCCTTACTCTTCCCTATTCTGCAGCTCTTCTGATGCTGTGAGTGTCCATGGGCGACGGAAATTGCTTTCCATCAAGTGACCCGTTTGCTCGTTTGCCCCCTTATTTCATAAAAAAAAGATACACATGAGTCAATATTGCGTGAAATTGAATAACACAACAACACACATTACAATTATTAGGAGTCAATTTCTCAGTATAAAATACACAACGCACAATAAAATCTAATATAAGTGTCTCAGCTTACAACTGGCACAAAAACACACAGGGTTTTACGGAGGACAAATAGTCAACTCAACGTAAATTTACTGCTAACGAACGAATAATCAATTTCACTTCTAAACCAACGAATGCCAACCGAATTGCAAATTGCAACTGATTGCAACAATGTATGTTGCCAGTACAATTGTGTATAAAATTACAAATATTTTATTTCTAATTTTGATTCAAGAATGAATTAGCATTTAGTTTGTGATTATTTAAACAGCTTTCATTTTTTTCAATTCTATTTTTTCTAGAAAAATTTCCGGAAATATCAATCTATTCAAATATTTTCTCAGAAAACATGACGAAATTCAAAAAAAAAAAACTGCCACAATGATTACTTTTATTAGTGGCAAACATTCGAACCAGCGCAACTTATAGTGTAAAATTATCGATGTGTGGGTGAGCTTTTACCGACACAGAAGTGCACACCCCCTGGCCTTAAGTTTTTTATGTTAGTGACGGTTTAAACTATGGCTAGCGCATTTTACAAAATGTACCATAAGGTTTACTAGCGGCATGCCCTAGCTTCGCAAGTATTAAATAAACATTTCCCAGAACTTATAAATACAAAGACACTAAAAAATGGAAGTATTTTCAAACATCTATCATTGCTATCAAAAACATAAGCCGAGAGAAAAAATATTACTCCCTTGCTTACCTGATCGTACACTTTCGGATCGGCGTCGGGCTCCATGTAGTTGCCGAAGAACACGTCAGCCGCGTGTCGCTCCGCACACTTCTCGCCTTCAGGTACGTAGCCCAGCTCACTCAGAACTTGGTCGAGGTGGACGCGGTAGCTCGCGTATGTCTCCTTGTAAACAATATCGAATAGCTTGTTTCTGGAAAATATAGTAAAGTTTTTATAAAGAAAATAGCATTGCTCAGTTGTCTTACGTGTCTTGAGATATATATATATATATATTTTTGTCTTGAACTACTTGTCTCTTTCGCTCGCAAATTAATTATTATTATATAACACAAGTACGCAAAAACCCAATGATAAAATAATTTAAATATCATTTATTTCAGGCTTCGATAGATGTCTTCTCTTGTTTAGTAAATGGACGAGAAACATAACACGATATTTAATTAAAGAATAATTATTTAAACCCACAATAAAGGATTGCATTTTAAACTTGAGTGAGTGTGCTTATGACAACAAAAATAACATGTAAATATAGCTTTCTAAAACAAGCATACCTATCATCATCGTCGACGAGGCGGTCGGCGAATACTCTATACACTTCGTGCAGCCATAGCAGCACCAGCTTTGACAAGTCGCGCATGCGCGGCGCGGGCACTAGCAGGATGCCGCGCACTACGCGCGAGAAGTCCCGCAGGTTGAACACGTAATGGCAGCGAGTGGGCGTTGGCAGGAACGCCGCGCACGCCGCGCGGTACATGCCCAGCGTCGCTGATACCACCGCCTGCACATGCCATCAGGATCTATGTGTCATTGTCATGCATGATTTGTCATGTGACTTATACTACGCGCGCGATATCTCGCAGGTTGAACACGTAGTGGCAGCGGGTGGGCGTGGGTAGGAGCCGCACGGTATAGGCCCAGCGCCGCTGATACCACCGCCTCCACATTTTGAGTGTCGAAACACGACGGAACAGACTTTCAAATTTTAATCTTAAAAGACGAGCACAACTAAGATCGCGTAAACCACCGCAATGAAAAGGAAACGTTATTATTGGTAGCTATTTACGTTATTGTAGTTATCAGTCAAATTATTGAAAGAGTCAGAAATATACCTTGCTCGCTCTTATGATAATCTCCGGAAAATCCTTCTCGAAGTGCCAGTCCATGATGGTGGTAAAGATCTTGGTGAGTGTGGCGTCGGCGAAGGCGTCTAAGCCCACGAGTATCGTGTGGCGAGTGAGCCGTGACGTCACCTCGTTGGAACCCCCGCCGGGCGGTAACATGGCAGCCACGAGCAGCTGTGAGAAAGAGATAGAGTTATACAAGGCAGAGAAAACATATTTGGTGTGATTAATCAACAGAACACATACCACGTCCAGCAGCTCCTGTCTAGCAGCAGAGCGCAGGTCGTACAGGTGTCCGTGAGCCAGCCACTGGCGCAGCAGCTCCAGCGGCGGCTGCGCGCCGAACTCCTCCCGCTGCGGCATGGACACGTCGTCCACGAACAGCACGCACTTCTTGCCCATCGATGGACCGAACACGCCCTTTCGCCGACGATCCACTTTCGACATTATTATGTCTTGCGTCTGAAAATATAATATTATGTAACGATAGTTTAGAAAAGAGTTTTTGTTAGTATAATTGCCACTCAAGCTACTCTAATTCCTCACCTGATTAGCAGTAGTCCTAGCGGAGAAGGTGATAGTATTCGTGATGTATTTGTCCCGCGGCAGGGAGAGCAGGTAGTCCAGCACCAGCGAGGACTTGCCCGTGCCAGTGGGTCCGACCAGCAGCACGGGGACGCGGCAGGCGACCATGCGGCTCACAAAGTACCGGAGACACGCGTTCTCGTTCGTCAGGACTATTATCTCGTTCACCTGACAAATGAGAAAGAACCTTTTAAATTTTGTGAGCATGGCTAGTTATGCGATGCCACAAGTTTTTATATTGGATCTTTATTCAATGGGCTTGAAGACTGTAATTGACTGCATGTCTCCTCTGCACTACAAATATTGCGAGGCTTCTTTACTGGTTTAAAATTGTCTTAGATACAGATAATGCTATACTAATGATTCTAGGGTAAGGCTTACATTTAGATGGTTGCCGTTTCCTGCCACTAGCAGTACTCGAATTTCTTATCAATACAAATAGTGGGCTTTAGAGGTAATGTTATTGACAGTACACGGTAGAACTGGAGTATCCTACTGACCTTGGCATCTGGCGCAATGGGCACCTCCTTCTCCAGCTCAGTCCACTGCACCCAGCTGCCGTTATTGCGTTTGTCGTACACGAAGTCAAACACTGTGTCGCGATCGGGGAACACCTGGCTCTTGTTCAACTTGAACGCCTTGGGCCGAGGGTGCGCGCTCACTTGGCCGTCCAGCAGCTTGCGGAAGTACGAGTCAAAGGTTTTGCGGCTCTCGCCTAGATGTGATACAATATTCGTAATATAAGGAGGATTAACGCAATGATGCCTAAGGGCCAAGCTACGACACTGCATTGCGGTGTCGGTGTCGATGCGTTGTTACAACGCAAAAATTTCATCGGAAATGTCGCTGACGCATCGCAAATTTTTACGATGCGTTCTGCGACGTCGTAGATTTTTACGATGCGGCGCCGCAACGCGACGCGTAGATGTATATCTAAATTTGGCGCAATTTTTTCAGCCCTACCAGTACCCTTGGCGCTGAAGAAATCTCGCCCAGGGAGCTGGTATTGCTAAAACCAGCACGGAGCACCTGTTACCTGTAAGCGTAGCGGCGAGTCCCCACAGCAGCGCGAAGAGGAAGATGCACTGCAGCCACACCGTGCTCACCTGCGTCTCACCCTCCAGCAGGCACGACAGCAATCGACTGAACGACTGACCAACAAACAATTTATTACAGTTTGGTATGTGAAGAAGGACAGAAATACAGTTAAAAATCACCAAAATTAATTAAAGACTCCAATAACAGATATTATTACTAAGAGTAAATAAGTAATAACAGACAACGTTTATTTCCACTGCATAAAGTTGTTCGCACATTATACACACATGCACACGTAATACGTCGCGTCGAACGCACCGCATAGTACAAGAAATGCGGCGCGTACGGTGCGGACGAATGTGCGAGGTTTCACATCATTGCATACAGCAAATATGCGATCACCTTAAGTTACGAAACGTCTTCAGACACGTGACCTAATCAGAGATAACGCCGTCACATCACACACGCCGCCGGTAACATCTTGTATTAAGTATTACTTGAAAAGTATCTCGCATCACTGTCATGTCACCATGACAATCCAAGTAGAATCAGCGAGGCGAAAAAGCTCGTCAGCAGTCTTACCACCAAAAATGATACGATTTTAATTTACGAGTCTGATTAGTTTCAAATTAAGCCGCAACACAATCGTGTGCTAGTATAGCTATCAGGAGTGGAAAAGTCGTTGAGATAGAATTAGTTCCAAATTGCGCCGCAGCATGATTTTGCGCTAGTTTATGTTCGGAAGTAGCAAAAGCTTTGAGATCGAGTTGATTCGATTTTGATTATGTCGGGACTCGGGAGTAAGGCAGCTGTACTCACATAGTACTGGTGTATCTCGCCAACGCGCACGAAGTGTCGGCACCGGGAGAGGTGGTCCAACAGCGGCGGCACCAGCCACCCCACCAGCTCCTGCAGCAGCTCCAGCTGCTCCGGGATCAGGCGCGCGCTCAGCGAGGCGAAGTACGACGCGTGGAAGGCGCGCCAACCTGTTGACGTCATAAGATTATAACCTAGATTTTGCAGTTGGCGCAAGTTCGCCATCTAGAAAATATGTTTTTTTGCTCGTCTTTCGTAAAAATTGTCATTGAATAATCCTTTTGTAGTGTTCCTAAGGACACTTTTTGGTTCTGCAGGATAATTGGCTCCTTGCTCATACTTTTACATTACTTTTTGTCCGGTGGTGACAGATTAACTACCCCTCCACAGTCTGTCAGTGTCAGACATGACAGTATTCATGGATTACAAAAATTCAATTTCTTTAACATAATATAGGTACACTTCACCTAAATATTGGTATTTTAACTATCCAATTATGGCGCTAGAAGTCCTAAGCGTGTGAATTCATCTATGATGGACTTACCCAGCTGTTCAGGCTCCATGTAGATCATGCCGCAGCGGGAGACGGTGGCCGGCGACGCGAACTCCAGGTCCGCCGCTTCGAATATCAGGTTCATCTTGGCCGTCATCTAAACAACGCAAGATGTTATATGGTTGTCCGCCATTTAAAACTTTGACATAAAAATGGCGGCGACGTATTTAGCGTATTGTGACGTAAACATACGCTCGTATGCCGTACCGCAAGGAGCATAATGAACGTGGCCGTAAATGGAACTTACAATTAATTCATTCAAATTAAAAGTAAAATAGAAAATAGCAAGGCCCCATGACAACATTGGCTGCAATAAATAGTAAGTGCGACTTCTATTTTTGTCATTAATAATTAACCTGTCAAAATTCTGGTAACAAAATCATCATGTTATATTTTGGAAAGAGGAGGCATTATAAGACCAAATAGCAGAAATAAAACTGGTTTGAGACACTTTCTGATGAAGTGCCAAATAGGCTATTCACAACTTTTTTGACAGATTCTCCATACTTGATCTGTCAAGTTAAGTGGTGGATAGCCTATTCGGCACTTATCAGAAGATGGTGAAACAGGCCCTTAACCTGTATAATCTCCCCGCTCATGAGACACAGCTTTCTGTTGTCGTCTAGCACGGTGTTCATGTCCTCTATCCACCGCGCGTCCACCGGCCCGTCCAGCACGATCCACTTGCGTTCCCGCGTCGCCGACGTCGCGAATTCGCGGAACGCTACAGAGACCACGCCGTCTGACCTGCACAAGAAATATGCGGTTAAACATAAACAAGAAATATAAAGAGTAGGAATGATTTTAGAGTTAAAAAGTTTAGAGTTAAAGAGTTAAAAATCAATCAACAAGTTCAAGAAACTAAATGTCAAAAAAAATAATTGCCGTTGCTATGGAAAGAGTTTCTTGTATTTGTCCACTCGAGTGCCATGATCGGGAAAAAGATATGTAGACATGGGAAAGAAACTGCCATTACTTTCTTCCGAAGAATCGACTGGGAAAGGCCGTGCTAGCTATGCTGGTCTTGAAAGACCTGCTACTTTCACAGTGAACTCTCTACAAGGAACACATACACCTTAAAGTATTATCACTTACTTTTGTTACACCCTGTATTTACAAAGTATAAATTTTAGCCATAAACAGTTACTGTAATTTGTCAGTACATCATAATGTTTATCCCCATTGGCCATAAGGTCAGCTTTACACACTCACCACTCATGCGACACCGGGTCGAAGCATCCATATAGATCCCATTGTTAAGGCTTTACAGGAACATAAAATTCTGTACACCGCACCATACTCCTGGTGTCTTGGCGGCGTCTTCATCAGCTGCAGAGCTCGCAGCGCCTTAGCCTTATTACACTCACCACTCATGCGACACCGGGTCGAAGCATCCATATAACTGTCCCATGGTTATGGCTTTAGGGTTGATGATGCGGTACACCGCGCCATACTCCTGGTGTCTCGGCGGCGGCTTCATCAGCTGCAGAGCTCGCAAGGCTTCGGCCAGGGTCTGGTACGCCTGCGTCTTGCCGCCCATCGCCGGACCCACTATCATGAACCCGTGACGGACGAGCATCATCTCGTAGATCTGAAAATGATCATGCTTTCGAATTACGCTTCAATTATAAGGCATTACATTTTTATTTTAAGCTATTGCCTAATGCATATCGCGGGGTTTGAGTGCGGCGACCGAATAAAAACAATTCGTAACGAAAAACACCTAACGTCGACGTCGTCTGACGTCGTTTCAGTTCGCCAGACTGCAGCTCGGTACGACGTTGCCAGACTTCGTTTGGGTGTCTGCGATTATTATTGCATAAGATGATAAAAATGCTACGCAATAGCTTTACCGCGGCAGTCCCCGAGTGCCATACGTTTTTTTTTTAATTCGGAAAAGCATGCATTAATAAATAGTATGAATTTTGTTTTTTTACTGTAAAGATGAGAGGGAGGGATAAATCTCGACCCTCTCTCATCAACCAACCTGGAGTATTTTCTCCGTATACCAGTCCGTCGCCTGCAGGTTGCGTTTGGCGAGCTCCTGGCGGATACACGCCAATAGCTCGTCGCGGTCCGGCTGCGGGACCTCCACGCCGGGGAACAGGTCTGACGTGATGCCGGAGAAGAGAGGCACGTCCTGGGGGTTAGAGGATTTTGAGTAACTGCAGGGAAGCCAAAAAGGTTGAGCCTAAATTGTATGCAAAAAACAAACTAAACAGTTATCCACAGATTGAATACATCTTGCAACGGATAAGCTACAGGCATTTCGTAGGAGATATCGTGTAATATATGCTGTCAACGCCGGTTTCTTGGCTGTTGCGATATACTTAATCGGTCTACCAAAACTGACTACTGAATGAGGAACCAAAAAATTATTATCAAATGGCCCGAGTTCGGTCGCGTCGCGTTGGTCGCGTAGGTTTGAACAAAGCATAATGCTTTATTCAAACCTACGTGACCAACGCGACTGCAAAGCGGGAGCGTCTACCGCGCGGCGGACGCTGCCCATGTAATCTTATGGCGCTGTGCACACCTGCACGACCGCGACGTGGGATGTTCGCATCGTCAAAGCGGTACGTGCGCGTCAAGTTGTCAAACGTGTGTTTTGAAGTGTACATAATTTTGACATAATTAGACTTCTTTTTTTAAAACTTTTTTATATTATTTTGTACTACTACTCTATAGTTTATGATTTTTTGATTTGTTTACGTTTTGATAGATTGTCATGAATCATGATATTAGTAGTCGCGCAGGTGTGCACGCCCAGTTTCACGTTGCAGACGCTCCCGTATCGCATCCCGCGTCCTGCGTCACTGACGCGTAGGTTTGTTCTAAGCTACAATATACGTGATATGCTCTATCACGATACGTTTGAAATAACCTCGCTTGTTAAGGTGTTACCCTTGCACTTAAAGGTAGTATATGAATGTACCATAAGCCAACTGGAGATTCCTCCATACCTCCTTGAGAAACTTTGGCATGTTGACGTCCAGAACCGCACGCAGCACTATGCGCTCCTCGTCCAGCGCGGGGCTGGCATGGCGCAGCGCGGCAGCGGCCAGCAGCACCGCCTTTACCGCGCGCATGCCGTAGTCGTAGTGGTTCTGGGAGGACAGCTGCTCCGAGCACAGCTTGTATGCCTGCACTATCTTCCGCGCCAGTCTGATGAGTGAGATAAGTTTAGGTAGTTGTGATATGGACGCGGCTTGAGTGTAAGTAATAGGCTTTTCAGTCCCAACATATAAGATATTATCATTTACTTTACAAATCTTAATGATATTGGTGTATCCGTTAAGAAATATCTGCCTAAAGGCCAGGGTTAGCAAACATTTTTTGAATATACTCACGGCGCAGCGTTAACGAAGCCGTTGGAGTACAGCGTGATCTCGCCGATCATGGCGTAGTCCGGCACCATCATCGCCACAGTACGGAACAGCACCTTCAAGTTATCCGGCAGCTCCGTGCGCCCCGCGTATCTGTAGCATATAAAGTTTACAAATCGCAATAGCACTAGAGCGCATGATGGGGTGTAATACTCAATACCGAATTAACATTACTTTATGACAAACAATGAAGTCGATAACAGGACATAAAAATGAAAAGTAATGCTTATTATTTAGCTAGAAACATATGGTCCTTCGAGCCAGATTCAAGAAATATTAATGAACTTGGCTTTGACACGCCGCGCTGCCGCGTGTTTAGACGCAATGAAAATTTTGTAGTTTAACTATCGACTTATTTCGATTTTAAGAGCATTTAGTGGGACGATGAGACAGAGTGGCGAGCGCGCCGCCAGACACTCAATATAAACTCATGCGCTGATTGCCCTTTTTAATTATGCCAAGCGATTTTAAAGCTTTACATGGCCTATAGCTGTACCCCGGGTTCATGGTGATGAAGACGGCACAGGTGGGGTCGAGGGTCAGCTCGGTGCCCTCGAAGACGAAGCGGCGCTCCCCGCGCAGCACCGCCAGCTGCACGCACAGGATCTGCTGCGCCACCACCGACAGCACGCCTAGTTCGATGCGGTTAAACTCGTCGAAGCACGCCCAAGCGCCAGACTGCGCCAGACCCTGGTATGGAAGCGGATTTTTACTTCAAATATTAAGGGGGGAAGCATGATCTTTTAAGATGTGTGAACATACCTATTACCCAAGTATACCAATTCTCACATCTACGTGTTCTGCATGTGCACAAAACGAGATTAGCTCTCACTTCCCAGCTTATTTTGCGCTTTACAATGGACATGACATATAAAATCCACAATATAATATGAAACATATTTCTCTTGAAGCTTTGGATAATTTTATTGGAGACATATTTAGCAACCGATACCTTGAAGAACTTCCCCAGCGCCTTATAGTCGAGGCCGTCCGAGCAGTTGAAGACCACGCACTTCTTGGCGACGGCCTTGGCCAGGTCCTTCGTGGTCTCCGTCTTCCCCGTACCCGCGGGACCTTCGGGCGCTCCGCCCAGGTTGAGTTTGAGCGCACTCATTAGTGTCCTGAAAAAAGTGACTTGTCTCTCAAATATTAAATCAGTGTGGTTAACCTCAGTGGTTTAGTGGTTTAAAACCAAGTTCTCGACTTAAAGATCATATTAATCGTGGCAGTCAAACCAACACAAATGTTTTAGTGAATTTTAGTAAGGAAAATACAGGCATAGCACCTACTGGCCTTTCAAGAAAGACGAACCATGCGCTGGCTGGGCATGTGTAAAGCTCGTGTGTCATACTTAATAGCCTTAGTAAATAAAAAAAAGAAAGTCCTCATGTATTATACACACATTTAGGCATTACAATTATTCGTAGAGATCAACTACGATAACATGGCGCGCCCCTCCAAAATTCAAAACGTTTTGAAGTGCGTTGTCAAAACGTTTGAAGTGCGTTGTCTTGCGCGGTAGGCTAGTTATGATTAGTTGACCAACAAATCTTGGTAATAATTAGTGACATTAACAGAAATATTACGTGTACTGTGATTGGTTGAGTATTTACTACATACAAACTCTTTCATAAGGATGTGACTGCACATATTGAAACAGTCATTTGGAGGGGAGCGCCATGTTATCGTAGTTGATCTCTACCTTTGGTTTAAATTTATTAATGTCATTTGAGGTTCGTGACTGACCTGGTGGTCATCTAGCATGACATGTTAAGTGACTGACCTGTAGCAGCGGTCAGTAAGCGGTGTGGCGACGAGGCGGCCCGTGTTGCCCAGGTACTCGAACCCGTACAGCAGCTCCGTGCTTATCTATAACATATTTTGTGTTTCATATTCCCTCTTGATATACATATATAAAACCTTTCATGGACTTCCACGAATATTTTAAGACTATAATTTGCCAAATTTGTTCAGCAACAAAGTTTTAGCGAGACAAAATTTAAAATTCGTATTTATTAATATTATAATATATATTTACTTTTATATATTTAAAATTAATTTTTATTTAAAGTTTGGAGAAATAACTGACCATAGCGCAGATAACTCGCTCGCCGCGCCAGTAGTACCGCAGCGTGCGCCGCCACGTGAAGTCCAGCGGATCCGTCACTTTCTTCTCCACCAGCTCCTCCACGATAGACCGACCTGAGAAAAGATGTAAGATACAGCAGCTGGTCGAGGAAAAGAAACAAAAAACAAAAACAATCGAAATTGAAAATATTAAAATGCTGCCATGCGGTAAATGAGTTCCAACGCTCTCATCAGCTTCAATCTTCGCCGTGGAGCGCTTCACCAGCACCAGAAACGCGCAATGTTAAATAAACTCTATAAGGTTCAACACAGGATTAATATTGCACTGATCGTGCAAATACATCATCCATTGACAAGACTCCAACGCCAGCAGTGCTCAATGTAAAATTAGCTCTATTACCTTACATCACAGGGCCTACATTACACTGACCGTGCACATCCAGCACGATGAGCGCCTCCACTGTGATGCGGTGGCTGGGCTCCAGCGCGCCCTGTACAAGCCCCACCAACTCCACGATCTGCGCCGTCCAGCGCTCCACCAGAGCTGGTAGCGCGTTAGATTGAATCGCCACCACCGCCTGTGAAAAGGATTGAATATTAGTTTAAGATTGACTTTAGAAAAGGAGGAGGTAAAAAAGGGGTAAAGTTTTCGACGATTGCACAGTTTTTGTAGACGACTACACAGTTTTCGTAGACCACCGCACAGTATTCGTGGACGACTGCAAAGGTTTCGTAGTTGAATGCACATTTTCGTTGACCACTGCACAATTTTCGTAGACGACTGCAAAGTTTTAGTAGAAGACTGCACAATTTTCCGAGACATCTGCACAGTTTTCGTATATATATCTGCACGTTAAGAACATAATATTTGCTGCCTACCTCCGTGGTCCTCACGAGGCAGGCCACGCACTGCACGATCTGCCCCGGCCAGTCCAGCAGCCAGGCGCCGCGCGGGCCGGCCGCGTACGCTGCCAGCGCCGCCGCCGCCACGTCGCGCATGCTCGCCGACATCTGCTGCTCGAGCTGCTGCAGCCATCGCTCCACCATGCCCTGGCAAATAAATATCGTAAGGATAAAAGATACATTTTTCACAGTTGCTCCAAGATACTTAAGGACGCAACACTAATTTAATTTCAAAAGAATTCCAAAACATTCATGTCCACAACCAGGATTTCACATGTTTCCAAGTTTGACCTTGAAATCCAACCGAGATTACATACTTATTAAGGGTATACCTTAGCATCAGCAGGCTGTATAGTCGCGGACAGGCGGACCGTCTCGCCCTCGGCCGACGACATCGCAACGATCTCGCCCGCCGCGTTGAACTGCAGCGAGTGGATGCCCTCGAAGCACTTCTTGAGGTGCGGCTGCACGCGCGTCGGGTCCTTCGTTTCAGAGAGAATCTCGAGCAACTCGTCGTTTGATAGGAAGAAGAACCTACGAGGGAAGTCGACTGATAACAGAAAAGCATCAAAAGAAACGACATTAAAATCATTAGTATTTTTTGTAATGGTGTAATAAGAGTTAATAAAGATAATATGTTATGGAGACGTGTTACAAATTGTGCGCAATGTGTATAAAAGTGTATGGAGTCTCATGAAAAATTATTACACGGCAAAGTAACCATTTGGGGGGCCCCGAATTTTAGTTGTGCGAGTAGCCAACATCGGCTCTCGTACGAGCACTACAAACAACGCTTAAAAATCGTAACATTTCTTCTTATTTTTATGTTTTGTGATGTCTCATGTCACCCTATGTAAGAAGTAACTATTTCTGTCATAGCACCTCCATCGTGGGTATCGCAGACACAAAAGATTTTCAATTGTTATGCTGCCGCTTGGGGGCTTGGGTTAAGGTGACCGCATAATATTTGTCAACACGCACCCGTCGTACGCAGCGCATTTCAGAATTCGTTGCATGAAATGATGTAAAACCTCCCTCCGCGGACTCGGTACGGTTAACATCGTCTGACGTGCGCTCCGGGAATTAAAATTGTTTTCGGTGGTTAGAATCGTTAATTGCGTGCTGAGTGTGTGTAAAAAGCTAGGTAACGGTGTAATCTACGTTTTCTGTAAGTTTTTGATCACATTTGCCCGTATTTTATTGGATTTAACTCGGTAAGTAATTTCCTTTGTTCATTTTTAACAGTAAGGAATTGTAGGTAGGTAAAAATATTGTATCGTCGGTACCGCGCGCGCTGCGTCGGGCGCCCGGCCTTGCGATCAGCTGGTCATAAATAGTGTTATTGTTAACTTTAAAAACAAGACATAATGTCTAGTCATAATAACATGCCGCCAGATAAAAATACCAACCCACTTGAAAGAAGGGACGGCATACCTCGTTCCCCGCCAACTTCGTCTGGCAAACGTTTGCTGTCCGAACTATCGCCTTCTTCCGTGTCACCAGTCGAAAAACGTCAACAAGCCATAAGGGACGAGCCGCAGTCCCCGGTTATTTCACTATTAGACACTAGCAGTGCAGTCGATGATTCGTTTAATTACTGCGAGTTAGTCCGCGAAGCGTCCTCGTACTTGGGAAAAATCAACGAATTCGCTAACGACACTGTCTCGAGGCGCAATAACTTTGCCAATAAATCCGATATAATGAACATGACACAAAAACTGACAACTATAGTTTCTCTTCTTGCCATTAAAAAGTCGTCACTTGAAACCAAAGTCGCAAATTTGGAGCGAGATTTACTTTCCGTTAAACTTAATCAGGTCGTGAAACCGGCCCCCGCGGCGCCTCCGGTCTCTTATTCCGAGGCCCTCAAACTCAAACTCGCGAAATCGGTTCCCCCCGTCGAGACACGTAAACCACTCCCGTGTGTTATAGCCTACCCCACGCAAGAAAAATCGGCGGAATTAAAATCGGCAACTGAGACCAAGCAGGCTTTGATGAAGGTCATAAACCCGGCCGACGGTTTTCAATTTCACGGCGTTAAGAAAACAGCAAATTCGGGCGTGCTCCTGCGTCTCACGAGCGAGTCACAAGTTAAAAAATTAAAGTCGGTCGAAGCGCTAAAATCTGCCGGTCTCCGTCTCGAGACACCCAAGGGGCGTAGCCCGCGCATCCTTATCAAAGATGTTCCTCAACACATTACAGACGATAATTTTCTGTTATCCCTGTATAACCAAAACGTAAACGGCGAAATTAATGTGACACAAGATCAATTCATGAGTTCGACAAAAATAATAAGACGTCGTATTTTAATCCTTCAAGCCCCATAAGGACACCGGTGACCGCGACAACAATTGAATAAAATATCATTTCCAAGAATCCCCGATTGAAGGATTAAACAAAGAATATAATAACCGAAAATGGATAGGTATCGAACTAGACCCTAAAGTGCGTCAACACCTCATCGAAACAAAAGAAAAACTTTTTATCGACTGGGCGATGTGTCGATTTGTAGATGATGTCGAACTCGTGCGCTGCGCTAACTGTCAACAGTACGGGCACACCCCTAAATTCTGTCGTGACACAAAGCCATGCTGTAAACATTGCGCCGAAGGGCATAGCTCGGATAGCTGCCCAAAAAAAGATAAAGTCGACTTTAAGTCAGTTTGCGGTAGTTGTTTGCGATATAAAAAACCGACCGACCACCCCACTGGCTCCCCAGATTGTCCTACGTATAAGTCTAAAATGGAGCAACTTATTTTAACGACTCGGTATGGATAGTTTAAATATAGGACAGTTAAACCTCCACAATAATAAGCACGCAACGATAGAATTAGAAAAGTTGGTTTCCGATTACAATTTAGACTTGGTGCTCGTACAGGAGCAATATCAACTCGCGTCGCTACGGTCGAAGATAATAGAAATTAATAACTTAGCTCGCGCGGGTATTTACACACCTCAGTCTAGATTTTCAGTCACAGCCTTATATCTTACCCTTCCCTTATATCTTCCCCTAGCATTAAACTTGACAATATTAACGTTAAACGCAAACAGTCACTCTGTTATCTTGGTTTTTACTTGGAAAATAAATTAACATTTTTAGAACATATAATTCAAACCGGTGAGAAAGCGAAGCGCAATTTTTACTCCTTTACCAAAATATCTACGTCGACATGGGGCCTCTCTTTCAAAACCCTAAAATACCTACCTACCTAGGCAGCATTTGCTACGGGGCCCCCGTGTGGGCCGACAGAGCAACAATCGGCGCGGTTCGTCGCAAGTTGCTACAAAGCCAACGTCTTGCTCTTATATTCTTATGCAAAGCCACAAGCTTCGGTGCTTGTGGTCCTGTACCACAAGCACCGAAGCCTTGCCTGTGTTAGCCGGAGTTTTACCCGTTGACCTTGAGATTCAGCGTCGTGCGACGATGTATTATCATAACAAAAACATTGACAACCCGTTCTTTTTAAGCGCTCGCGATAAAATTAAAATAGCAAGATTGTTTGAACCCTTAGAAAACTCCGTGCAAAGCCTAATCTCCGAATGGCAGTCGCGTTGGGACTGTTCCACCAAAGGGCGTCATCTTTATAATTTTTTTCCTAATATTCGTGAACGGCTATCCAAACATTGGATGGATATTGATCACTGCGTTTCTCAATTCCTGACCGGTCATGGAAATTTTAAGGCCAAACTTTACGGATTTAAACTAGTAGCTTCACCCATGTGCGAGTGCTCGACCGAAGGCAACATGTTTGAACAAACCGCTCATCATGTTCTCTGGGAGTGCAGTCTCTGGCAGGACGAAAGAACTACTATGCTAAACAACCTATTCTGTACATCTGGAGTCGCATACTACGGTGATCTCGTGGACAGCGCGAGGAACTTCCGTGCCTCAAGCGTTTTTGTCACAATTATTATTGGCAACAGTCAAACACAATAAACTCCAATATTAACTTAGCTTTAGCTTAGGAGTCACAATTATTAACCTTATTTCCGTGTTGCTTCCCCTTAAGTTCTTTGACTTTCGGTCATTGCAACTTTGTGCTGTCTCCCGCTTTTATGGGGAGGGAAATTGGAATCTTCCTACTCCTATTTTCTTCTGATTAATTTCGTTGCGGGTCCCAAGACAGATTTAGCATGTCCCTCGGGCTCCCTGAGATCATATCAAAGGGTTTTCGTGGTTGGATACCGCTGTCGATCCTGGCGACACAGGAGATACAGTGGTGGGTATGTGTGGTGGGCCAAAGCCCGTTAAAAAAAATGTAAAACCTCGCACATTCGTCCATAACGTACGCGTCACATTTCGTGTACTATGCGGCGCGTACGCGTACGGTGCTGACAAATGTGCGATCAGCTTTATACCTCGGGAAGAACAGCCTTTTCTTCTCCAAATAATCATTGAGTCCTCGCTGCACCTCGTCCAGTAGCGCATTATTAGTCTTCAGCTTCTTCAGCAGGTTGGGGAGGTCCGTAGCTTGGAGTACCACAGGGTCGCGCTGCGTCGCCGCCATGATGGCCCGCCACTCCTTGTCCACGTCGCGGAAGTTGCGTGCTTCGGTCGGCATCTGCCGCATTATATCCTCCGACGAGAATATCGGCTCCAGGTACATCCATGTAGCTTGGCACTGGAAATATAAAGTAGAACTATATGACGCCCGCAACTCCGTTGTGCCGAAATTCGTTTATCACGCGCAAACCGTACATTTTCCCAGGATAAAAACTTTCCTACATCCTTTCCCGGAACTCGAAGTATTTCCATGCCAAATTTCAGCAAAATCGGTTCAGCGGTTTGAGCGTGAAGAGGTAACAGATAGACACACTTTTGCATTTATAATATTAGTGTGGATTAATGAAATATCTTCCGAAAAAAGTCAAGATAATTTGCTGATTTGTATTAAACTACACATTACTTCAGTAGCATGTTATAATATCTTTTTAGGGTTCCGTACCCAAAGGGTAAAAACGGGACCCTATTCATGAGACTTCGATGTCTGTCCGTCTGTCTGTCCGTCTGTGTCTCAAGAACCGCTATAGCTAGAGGTCTGAAATTTTCACAGATTGTGTATTTCCGGTGCCGCTATAACAACAAATACTAAAATAAAAATAAAAGAATATTTAAGGGGGGCTCCCATACAACAAACGTGATTTTATTGGCCTTTTTTGCTCGTAATCAATAATGATAAGAGGTAGGCACTTGAAACTTTCACGAAGGCCTTAAGGCGGGATTATAGGCCACTGACATTTTAGAATTTGAGACAAACTAGTTCAATAGATGGCGCTCGACAGGTACATATTTAAATATCAAGCCGTCGTCGATTTTAATATTTTCAGAAATAATGTGATCACGTGGTAAACTCGACATACAGAGTAATGATTAACAGAGAGGCCATGTTCATAACTTAACGAAATCTTTAATGAATTTTGTATTATAATAAAATGAATGTAATTATAAATGTATTTATAGGTATTTAAATATGATGTTTGTTCTGTACTAGTCTACGAACCAATGATATATTATATAAAAAGAAAGAGAAAAAAAGAGAAAAGAAAGAGAAAAGAGAAATAAAGAGGATTTGATTTGATTTGATAAAAAAACTCAAAGGAGATAATATATCACTACCGCGCGCGTTGTGAAGCTTCAAATACGACCCAATTGGGTCGTCTTTTATTTAGTCTGTCTCTTTTATGTAAATGGCATTTCGTATCTTTTGTTTCACTTATCTGTCAAATTTGTCAATGTTGTTTGGAAGAGATTTAAGCCGGAAAATAGTATGAACGTAACAGATCTGTATAAGTAGAATATCATTGTCACGAACATAAAAAAGTATTTCCTCATAATCAGCTCATAATCAGATCGCTCACTGCTGGGAAATATGGAGCTTATTTTATAACCCCAATGAAAATCGTGTGCTTGGGTTTATTGCAATAGCTTTAATAAATAAGATGTAGAGTGTAGCCCCATGACGATCACATATATCACTTGGAATCAATATATCTAAGACCCTCCACAAGTTCAAAAACGATAACTCTACTTGCAGTAAAAGTAACGTTTTTGTTTTCATTATATACTCATTATACTTATGCAGATCATATTCATATTTTTAACCGACTTCCAAAAAACGAGGAGGTTATATGTTCGGCTGTGGATATTTTTTTTTTGTATGTTCAACGATTACTCCGCCGTTTATGAACCGATTTTCGAAATTTTTGTTTTTTTGTATTAGGTTTCACTCCATTTTGGTACCATGTTCACAAAAGTGGTGACCTGATGATGGGATCCATGAGTAATCGAGGGAACTCCTCGAAATTTATATGGAAACATATGATGATTTTGGTTTTATGTGAAGTGTACTAGGAATATGCTACCAAAAAGTCAAATATCGGGTCAAGGTATACCATGGTTTCGAAGATGCTGAGAGAACTCCTGACTCCTTATAGTTACACGTTTGGGAGTTTTGGCGTTGTTTTAAGAACAGAAAGCATATGCTACTATGCAATTCATATTCATCATCATCATCATCATCGTCATCATCATCATCATCATCCTTACCACGTCGTGTTAAGGTCACCAATGTCTCATGACACAGAATAGACAATAGTACAAGGCATAAGTATGGATACAATAATTTAATTATATTATTAATTATTATATAATATTATAACAATAGGCTGTTTATACACGGTGGTCAGCGCCGCGCCGCGCGCCGCGTGCGTAATTATCGTATTCAAGTTCAAGAGCATAAGGCGCACATTTGCCAATACTTCTGAGATATAAAATATTAAGTTGCTTCGATACTAGTATAATAATTTAAACTATTATTTATTTAAGTAGACGATTTTGTTATTATTATTATCTTATTACCATACATAATATAAAGTAATTGCGGATTGTAAACAATGGCTTGTTTTCGGTGTTATTGTGTGGTTTGCGGCATCAGAAAGAATTAGTGTCGGCATGAGCAAAGCAATTATTTGTATAAAACAATAGGTACCGTTCCGTGTTTTGGTCATGTTGTGGTTAAATTTGCTAACACGTGTTCAGTTTCATTTTTTGTTGAGTCTATTGTTTGAAATTATCTAAGTACCTTATATATTTTGTGAGTGTAATTGCATTGCTAAAAATAAAAAGTATTAATTAACAAAAAAAAAATAAAAAACTGATCTCCAAGGTACAAACTTTTAGTATAATAATATGAACTATTTAACTATAATAATATATCTTCATTATTTTGAAGTCGGTACCAGATAGCTGAATCTTCAGTCCTCTGACAGAATATTTGAAACTTTTGGAACTGGCACAGACTTCAAAATAATGAAGATTGAGTACAGAAATAGTTGAGGTTTAGCCGAATTCGGAAAAAGGCACCTTTAGATAGGAAAAATTATTTAATACTTTTTAGTTCATATTATTATACTAAAAGTTTGTACCTTGGAGATCAGTTTTTTATTTTTTTTGTTAATTAATACTTTTTATTTTTAGTTTTTATAAGACGTTATTATTATTTTTACCTTGGAAGTCGGTTTTAATTTTTTGTTAAAAATAATAATAATCTTTGTCATTTTTCGGAATCTGTTCCCAAAAGAGATATCCGTCTGTCTGTCTCCAGGGTGTATATCAAGTAACTCGATAGCTAGAGAACTTAAATTTTCAAGCATTATATATTTTTGTTGTCACCATAACAACAAAATATAGAAACAAAATAAAATGAATAATTAAGAGAGCTGAAATGTTCAAAACAAAAATGCGATTTTTAGGCCTTTTCTGCTCGACATTAATCATGATAATCGGTAGCGGGTAGGTATTTGAAATATTTACGAAATGTGTATCTTATTAAATTTAAACTTTAATAATAATCTTAGAATAGTTTGTCTGTCACCTTTTTATGCTGAACCATTTCTTATGAAATTTGGTGAAGAACGGACGAAGAATACTTTTTAACCCGGAAAAAAATTACGGTTCCTGTATATTGAATCAAATTGGTCGTGATCGTGAGTAAAGAATAATTATTAATGCATAAATGCAATCTCTTTAGTATTTACTTGTAAATGCCGTCGCGATTTTTGTTCATAAAAAATATTTTTTTGATAAAATCACATAAGGTTTTAGGCCATTTCATTTCGATCATATTATTTTTTATTAAAGAATTTAGAATCCTTATTTATTCCCTTCCAAGGTGCACCAAAATCATGGTGTAGGTATCTACAAAATATCTAGATTTATCCGCATGATAACATTATTTTTACGATTTCTTATGCAGATTTTATTACTGCTAAGATGTAATAATTCTTTCTATTGCTATGGATTGGACATGTGCAATAAAATAACAGTATATCATTTTACAATGTTTTCACATGTATAAGTCAAAATCTGTCTCTATGTTGCGGTACTCTGTACATTGTTTTCTGACTTAGCTGTAATGTTTAAATTTTTTGACTTTCAAACCTACCAAAGTCGTAAAAATTATTGTTTGGTGAATATAAATTATCGAATAGCATCTTATTAGTCTTTCGCCATATAATGTAGGCTACAAAGCAATATTGTAGTATTTGTAAACCAAAAATGTTGACTAGGTTCCGAAATAAAACCCAGTCTATTGACCACTGCCCAAACCGTCAAATTACGGCGCTGTTTTGTACTGGTATTCCACTAGTATTAGATAAGTATGACGTATTATAATTACATTGCAAAAAATACATATTCGACAATTCACTGGCAAATATTTCGAAACGAATCAACGGTATGGGACCACGGCGATTCTAGACGTAAAGAGCTCTGGCCAGTATACTGGGATATATTTGTGAACATACTCTAGGTTTTCTATGATAGACAATCAGCCTCTGACACACAGATTTAACTGATGTCATTGAATTATTTTCCATCGAAGTGCCTGTGGATATTTTGTACCAAATATTCATGATCAAGGTTTGCTCTCACATATCAACAAATTGTTCAAATTTGTAAACAAAGCGATTTATCTTTATAATTGGTATATTTTATCAAAAACAGAGCTGATGGGTGCCTTCGGAATCATGATTTAAACATTTTGGCGTGAAAATATTTTTTCCTGTATTTGTTTTCTCTGAATTCTAGAAGAAATAAAATTTTGAAAGGATTATTTTTAATACACATTTTTTTTAGTGGTAAATGGATTTAAATCAAAATTTTAAGCTGACCCTAACCTTGGTAAGGAACGTAACAAACCTACAAAAGATGTTTGAATGCTTTTAATTACTTGTGGTCAAAGTTCTATTGAAAATAAAAACACGAAATTTCACTAATCCTCGTTGTATATGGAATTAAATATAATTGTACTTTAATAATTAATAATAATATTTAAATAAAATAAAAAATTAAGGGTGGCTCCCATACAAAAAACACAATTTTTGGCCTATTTTTGCTCTATAACGGTACGGAGCCCTTCGTGCGCGAGTCCGACTCGCATTTGGCCGATTATTTTTTTTATTTAAATTAATACAGACGTAGAGATCAGCTACGATAACATGGCGCGCCCCTCCAAATTACTGTTTCAATGTGTGTAGTCACATCCTTTTGAGTTTGTATGTAATAAGTATTCAACCAATCACAGTACACGTAATATTTCAGTTAATGTCACTTATCACCAAGATTTGTTGGTCAACTAATCATAACTAGCCTACCGCGCAAGACAACGCACTTCAAACGTTGTGAATTTTGGAGGGGCGCGCCATGTTATCGTAGTTGATCTCTATTTCATCTGTTAAATATGTTTGGAACTTAACAGTATAATTTAAAAGATGGAAAAATGAGCAGAATCTTTACATCTAAACGGAATACGTTAAAACTAAATAAAGAGATATCATCGCAAGTTTTTAAAACATGAATGAGGCTTTTTAATATCCATCGATACGTCAGTTGAGCCACAGTCACCGTACCTGCAGCCACTGGTCGAGTATATCCTGCATGCTGATGAGTTTCTCCTCCCAGGCGGCGACGTCGGCCTCGAACGGCTTGACGTACGGCGAGCCGCGCATCGTCTGCGACTTGAGGATGTGGTCGTCTAACTGCTGCTGGATGTCGTCCAGCCCGGAGAGGATACCCACGCCGGTGTCCCTGGGAGACGTGATATACTCGTAATAGTAGAGGTGATGATGACGATACAGATAACTGATTTCTTGGCTACCATTAACATAAGATCTAATCTAATCCTTACGGACGCTTATATGCAGCAGCTATATAATTTTATCTCATAATTTCATACTAGCCATTTTACGTTCAGTTAAAAAAATTGAATTCTATGGCCTAAGAGCCGGGACACAAAAACACGGCACGACGCCGTACGACGTCGTGCCGGCCCTTACTAATGACATATTTACACAATAAACTACAAGGTTTGTTTGAAGTTTTCTTATTAAAGAAATCACATCTATGACAAAGACAGACGTGATGAAGACAGACAGACAAACCTTGAATATGAAGAATTAATAATATATTCATCAGTAAGGGGGTTAAACTTGAACATGACCACCTTAAACGTAAAACCGACTCACCTATACGGCACCACTTCAAAGCGCACGCCCTCCCAATCCTTCCTCATATCAATGAGCGCGCGTTCTAACGCGTGTTCTCTCGCCGCCGCCTGCTCGAGCGCCGTCAACTGCGCGGCGTACACGTGCGCACCCGCCTCCACCACGTCCGCGAGCGTCGCGCCCGTACCGTGCGGGACCTCCGCGCCCACCATCGCCGCGATCTCGGCCCAGTGACGGTCGCGCATGCCCTGTGACGTCATACAGACTTTTTAGGTCTCATAATATGTTGGTCTAGTTATCAATGAAACTTTGCGTCAATTTGCGGATTACTTCGTGTAAAATGTTACTGTTTAATTCATATATCACAGCAAATTCATATATGACATTAGGTCAAATCACAGCAATGGAGCTGATTGTTTCTCTTCTGTTTATTGCTAAGTCACTATAATGATTTTAAACTAAATAAAACTTTTGACACAGTCACTGAATGTTGACTTAAAATTACCAAATAAGTTAGACTTGGCTCGAATGTGATATGAAAACTTTTTACGACAGAAAGATTGCATAGATAAACTTGGCTCTGCTTTATACATTTCATGTTTTTGGTGGGATATTTTTATATCACACAGACCTGGTTACATATAGCGACGAGCACGGGCACCAACGCGCGGAACTTGTCGAGCTTATTACGCAGCATGTCGGCGATGCGGCGCGCGCCCCCGTACTCCCACAGCTGCTTGCCCAGCTTGTGCAGCAGCTTCCACCACGCCTCCACGTCCTCGGCGATACGTGGAGCGTCGAGACCATGGAACGGCCCGTGGTACCTGGAAAGAACATAGATGAATAAAGTTTGTAAAGGTGGATAAGGTTTTTTTGAAGTTTAAAGTTAAGGTGTATCAGGAGGCATATATCTACAACATGCTTTCTAAATGTTTAAGTGAAAACACCTTGTTGAAACTAAACTGAGAGAACTAACGATGTGGTAGCTAGATTACTGACAAAAGTATAAAAGAAATCTGTTATTTGAAATCGAGAAGGAAAATTAGTAAAATAGGCTTACGCAACTTATTAAGTATTTGTTTTTGAAAACAGTCTTTGA
This sequence comes from Lysandra bellargus, assembly GCA_905333045.1. Lineage (NCBI taxonomy): Eukaryota > Metazoa > Arthropoda > Insecta > Lepidoptera > Lycaenidae > Lysandra > Lysandra bellargus. The sequence goes on along the minus strand of HG995363.1, from coordinate 6,831,671 downwards.
AACGAGCATCTAAGTCGCGATATTGGTAAGAGACTATTATATTCAATACAAATATGAAAATGGTCCTGATTTGTGTGGCGCCGCAGTAAAATATAATATTAGAATATTCGAAGGCGGTATACCTAAGCTTGTAGAAGGGGTCTATGCTGGCGATCGCTACAGATGCTGGCTTCAAAAATAATAAAATGTGACTTGAAAATTCGTAACATCTCTGATATCCGTCGTAAAAGTCGAAGGCTGTATGCCAGAACTTGTAGAAGGGGTCTATGGCATAGATTCTGTGCTGGCGACCGCTACAGATATTCGCTTCGAAAAATATAAAATGTGAGTGTCATTTTCGTACCATCTCTCATATCCGTCGTAGAAGTCGAATGCGGTGTGCCAGAGCTTATAGAAGGGGTCTATGCTGGCGAGCATCGTCTGCAGGCTGAAGTACACAGACACCTCCTGCTCTAGGAGAGTCTCCTCGTTTATTATCTCCTCCGCCTCGCGTTTGTCTTCCTGTAAATTGCTCAAATGTAGGTGATGCAATAAAATAGTAACATTATCTATACAGGGTGTAACAAGACATAGTGATCATACTTTAGTGTGTGTACGTGTCCCTTATATAGAGTTCACTGTGAAAGTAGTAGCGCTAAAAAGAGCGATTTTTTGGGACTTGTATGGGCAAGCGCCCTAGCGTCATAAATCATCTTTCAGCGCTGCCACTTTCACAGTAAACACTATATAAGCGACATCTACAGACCCTTAAATACTATCGCAACAAAGCTTGGTGGCGCCTTACTCCTTGCCCCCTTACCATCAAGTTGTTGTTGATCTCGTCGACCTTAACCACGACCTCCTTCAGCAGGTCCAGGTTGAGGAGCGGCGGGTCGAAGCGGCGGAACACCTCCAGCTCCTTCTCGTGCCTCTTCAGCTTCTCCTCGAATATCGCCTTCCGACTCCGCAGCTTGTCCTCCGCCATTCCTCGCTTCGTGTTCAGCGTCTTCATCGTCAGCTCTATAGTGTCCTCCATGTCCATCGGCCATAGGAACACGCGGGTGTTCAGGTTGATGTCCTCGACTATTTGGAAGAAAAGTCTATCAATCTATTATATCCCTATAAACGATGCAGACAACTGTCAGCAGCAGAATTTTCGGACCATTACGACCTGCAAACCTTCAAAAAGAAAGACGCATTCCCTCTTAAAAGGCCAGCAATGCACCTGCAGCTCTTCTAATGTTGGAAGTGTCCATGGGCGACGGTAGTTGATTTTCATCAGGTGACCCGTTTGCTAATTTGTGCCCTTATCCATACTAATATTATAAATGCGAAAGTGTGTCTGTCTGTCTGTCCGTCTGTCTATCTGTCTGTCTGTCTGTCTGTCTGTCACCTCTTGACGCTCAAACCGCTGAACCGATTTTGCTGAAATTTCGCATGGATATACTTTGAGTCCCTGAAAAGGACATAGGATACTCTTTGTCCCGGAAAATGCACGGTTTTCGCGCGATAAACGAGTTTTGGCGCAACGGAGTTGCGGGCGTCATCTAGTTTTAGTTATATAAAAAAAGAAGAGTTGCTAAGCTTGCGCCTACTTACGCCACTATGGGTTATAAACAGTTTGTCATGTAAGTCTTTTTATTCATACATCACAACAATATGCTATTTAATCTGTAATTAGCCTCCACACTGACTCAAGATGGTGTAGGGACCATGTATGTATGAATGTGCGAGTGTCAGCAGTTTTGTGTATGGGGCGGCGTATGCTAGAGACGACGGGCAGTCACTGCGTGAGGCCTTGTCTGAATGTATACTAGTGCAACCCGGGGACTTAATAGTGAGGAACTAAAGTGACTCCTACAATGGCTATAGTGAGTGACAAATAAAATTGTAGTAAAATAAAATAGCCTTTAATTATGAATGCAGTCAGATTCTTTAGATCATTTAGATCAAGACTGCAATCATAACTTAACAGAACATTTTTTTGGTATGTAGTATGTACTACAAAGTATTCTTAACAGCGACCATATAATAGGCAATGCATTTGCGTGAGTGGGCTTGGTTGGTTGGTTTGGTTCTTATGGGCGTGGTCATATGTGCTCACACGAGAGGTGGGCGTGGTCCATCAGAAATAGCACGTTACGGGCCGCCTCCCGGCCGCGCTCGCGCAGGCGGTAGCAGGCGGCGTCGCGGCACTCCGTGAGGTAGCCGAGCAGCGCCACCAGCTCGGCCGTTGTTTCCGGCGTCTCCGATGCCCGTGCTGCCATCTCTTCGTACTCGTCACACATACTAAGAAGATAAAAAATATGCTTTATATTGTGGTACCTATAGTTCTTGCAATCTACGAGCGCGCGGCGCCCTTAGTTGTATGAGTGGCCATATCTATACAATACCTATATAAATACCCGAGGAAATTGATTCCTAAGCAGTTGAAAGATCTATGTCATTTGATCGGCTTATGTCAATTCATGTTAGCTGTGATCGGTCGGATGAGTTTGACTTAACGCGACCAAGTTACTTAGGTTCGCCATCTGCCTAGGAATCAACTTCTCTGTTAGTACAATGTCAAACTAAACTTTTTGATGGCGACAGTTTTGAGGTATCATGCCGTTTAACGTACAGATTCGAGCATTTGTTCTTCCCTAATTCCTAAACAATCTCACTCACTAAGGGTGAGTAAAACTGTATAGAAGTCCACTTCGTTTGCGACGACGAATAAGCGTGCTGTGGATTGTTAATGGGTAAGAAGTTGAGATACAAATGGGTAAGCAGTTGAGATACAGCATATTGTATATCTCACTTACTCTCGGTTCCACTTCCTGTTGGCGGCGTCGAAGTGGTCGACAATATACTGCCGCAGCGCCAATGCAGCGTCACGCAGCGTGTCGTTGACGGGCGGGCAGTCAAGCTTGCAGCATGTTGTCTCCTAACTAAACAGTCTCACTCACTCGCGGTTCCATTTCCTGTTGGCGGCGACGAAGTGGTCGACGATGTACTGCCGCAGCGCCAACGCAGCGTGTCGTTGACGGGCGAGCAGTCAAGCTGCAGCATGTTGTCTCCTTCTAACTAAACAGTCTCACTCACTCGCGGTTCCATTTCCTGTTGGCGGCGACGAAGTGGTCGACGATGTACTACCGCAGCGCCAACGCAGCGTGTCGTTGACGGGCGAGCAGTCAAGCTGCAGCATGTTGTCTCCTTCTAACTAAACAGTCTCACTCACTCGCAGTTCCATTTCCTGTTGGCGACGACGAAGTGGTCGACGATGTACTGCCGCAGTGACAACGGTGCGAGTCGTTGACGGGCGAGCAGTCAACCTGCAGCATGTTGTCTCCTTCCATCTAAACAGTCTCACTCACTCGCGGTTCCACTTCCTGTCGGCGGCGACGAAGTGGTCGACGATGTACTGCCGCAGCACCAACGCGGCGTCACGCAGCGTATCGTTGACGGGCGAGCAGTCAAGCTGCAGCATGTTGTCTCCTAACTAAACAGTCTCACTCACTCGCGGTTCCACTTCCTGTCGGCGGCGATGAAGTGGTCGACGACGTACTGCCGCAGCGCCAACGCAGCGTCACGCAGCGTGTCGTTGACGGGCGAGCAGTCGAGCTGCAGCATGTTGTCTCCCTCTAACTAAACAATCTCACTCACTCGCGGTTCCACTTCCTGTTGGAGGCGACGAAGTGGTCAACGATGTACTGCCGCAGCGCCAACGCGGCGTCACGCAGCGTGTCGTTGACGGGCGAGCAGTCGAGCTGCAGCATGTTGAGCGGCACGTCGCATCGTAGAAACGTGATTTCGTCGCGGAGGGCATCGTACGAGCGTATGCGGGCAGAAAAGTCCTGGGGATTCAAATTTTGCCTTGCATAATATATTGCGTTTTATTTATCTATTTATCACAACCGTTATTTCAATATTTTATATTTTGACGAAGGTCATCACCACGAAACATCGTGTGACGGGTGTATATTAAAGTTTGCGAGGATGATATAAAACATTCGTTACATCCTCCACGTAACGAAATAAAAATAAACTCAAAGTCAGTGACAAAAATCTTCATTGTGATTCTCTTCTGTTAGTAGGTGACACTTAAGTATTTTAGTATACAACATGGTAAAACTTTTTCACCTTAAGAAATGGCGGTGGATCAACAGCGAAGAAGGCCAACAGATCCTTGTGAGCGGTGCCATCAAGCAGGTAATGGTACTGGTCGTAACAGGCGAGGTAGTGCTCTGGTCCGGGGCGGTTGCTCTCGAAGTGGGCTACGGTGTTAGTTATGATAGCCATGATGTGCTCCTCGTCCGCGCTCACCGCGTGGAGAAATGGGTTCGGACGCGTCACGTCTGGAATAAGTCATTAAAACTGACAAAACGTTGAAGGTTGATATTGACATAAATATATAAATACGTACACAAATGTAACTCAGTAACAACTTTAAAAGTAATCTTATTGTTTTTAAGAACAATTTTGCACCTATGCACTTGAAGGTTATGTTTAAGTTTCATACGCAGGTTCATCTCACCGGATTAGATTTTAAACCTGTGCTAAACACTTTTTAGGATTTGAATTATCGATACTTATCCGACGCTACTACTATATTACCAAATGCTAAATAAGGTAACGTGACTACATAATATATTTTGTATACCCGTTATAATATGATAACGTTGACTACTCTCCTTACCAATTGATAAATAATACCTGGGTACATGATAGCGTCGACGCTAGGTATCGCATCATTAACAGCCACAATGGCGCGGAACCAGCCGGCGATGACGTCACGCATGCGCGGCAGCGGCGGCGCGAACGTCAGCGCCGCGCCCGCACGCTCCTCCACGCGCACGCGCAGTAGCGGACGCTTCGTGTACGTGTAGTCTGCGTACTCGCCGCCGTAGTCGTTGCCCTCCTAAGCAACGACCAGTTTCTTTTATTGCTTTACGTTTGTTCGTATGTTTTTTAGTTCCAAAAACTTCGGGTACTATATTTACTGCCTCTGTATCATCAAAATATATTACATTAATTAAAAAAATACACGAATGAAATAACACTTATAAGATAACAGTGAGAAAATCGTGAACCGTTTCTAGTTTTACTATATTGTTGAAAAACTTTCTGAAAAAAAGTGAATCAATTTATAAAAACCAACTACCAACTTACTGAATAGTGAGCGAAATATTTGGCAAAATGGCAGACGCTGCGCTCGACAAGGTCGCGCAGCTGCTGAGACATTAGCGCATGGAGACACCTGTTATTCAATGGTTCATATTTTATAATATTGACACAGAATAAATAGTTAACACAATGTTTTGTTCCTCTCTTTATAGTGACCTTTAAAATATAATATGAAAAAAGGGCAAAACATTATAATATTATAATTTATCTTATGTATTATTATAATAAGTATTTAGTTACGCTGTATGTGTGTGTGTGTGTGTGTGTGTGTGTGTGTGTGTGTGTGTATTTCTGATAGATTAAACTTAAACAAAGCCTTAATTATTATAACCTGAAAAACTTCTCGACCATAAACGTAGACTGGCCCCGCCCTTTGGCGACGTAGATCGACCAATGGCGACGCATCTTCACCATGGTGTCCGCGGCGTCAATCAGCCAATCATCGAGCGCGGCGCGCGCGGCGAGGCACTGCGCCTCCAGACGTGACGTCAACTCCTCCGGATATAACGGGAAGGCACCTTCAGACTGTATGGCTTCCATGTCGCAGATTACCATTGAGGCATACCTGGGAAGGAATAACAGTTGCTTATTCTATTACAAATCAAGACTAGCGGAATAAGTAAAGCATATACGTAAATCTAAAAGTGTTTAGAGTCATTTTGTCATTTGAGGTTTGATATTTGATTCTGCTGTCAAATATACGTCCTTAAGCGGGCCCCTAGAGTCTAGACTCTAGGTCTAGACGATCAATTTTATTGTGCAATGTCACGTACAATAATATTGAACAACTTATTTTACAATAAGATTGAAAGGCGAAAAAGCGTTCATTCAATATTAACCCTAGACGGTCAATAATATTGCACAATACGTGATATTGCACAGTAAAATTGATCGTCTAGGGGCCCGCTAACACAACTCTTGAATTTATAAATCTTTGTTTCCATCCAACAAGCTTAGCGTGGCCGCTATAGAAAGTTTTTTTATAAGGTAGGATACACAAATGACAGAATCCAGCTTTTATAAAACCTGTCATTATTTCTCTTCTTTTCAACTACTGTGGCCATACTATAGTTTGTGCGTTATATGATGATATGGGTGACAGTTCTCATATTCCTTGCTACGGATTTTTTTACAAAAAAACAAAAAAATAACAAAATGTAATAAATTATATTCCATCTACAAAAACAAATGTTTCCTATAACTGTAAATGAATAAAAATGAAAAGGTGCTAAATGCTAACTTAATAATATAAAATAATAAATATTAACAGTGAAATAGGAGCATGAAATTATTGATACCAAAATATTTGAAAAATGTCAGATGCATGAAACGGAACTTATGCCGATAGAGATTGACACTGTTGAATCGAAATCAAATCGATAATTATTATTATTTTTAACAAAAAATTAAAACCGACTTCCAAGGTAAAAACAATAATAACATTAATATGAACTAAAAAGTATTAAATAATTTTTACTATCTAATGGTGCCTTTTTCCGAATTCGGCTAAACCTCAACTATTTCTGTATTCAATCTTCATTATTTTGAAGTCGGTACCAGATAGCTGAATCTTCAGTCCTCTGACAGAATATTTGAAACTTTTGGAACTGGCACCGACTTCAAAATTATGAAGATTGAATACAGAAATAGTTGAGGTTTAGCCGAATTCGGAAAAAGGCACCATTAGATAGTAAAAATTATTTAATACTTTTTAGTTCATATTAATGTTATTATTGTTTTTACCTTGGAAGTCGGTTTTAATTTTTTGTTAAAAATAATAATAATTTCACTCTTTTTAGTTACACTAGTAGGTAAACCTTCGCGTATATTTTACGTATCTTATTACAATTTGTCAAGAGTCACAACTCACACTCACAAAATCATATATTATCAGTGAAGTGAACATATTGTGCTAAGTAATTTAACAATTTTAATGCTTCAAGCCCCAAGCGGTCACCGGCGATTGAGATAACAATAGAAAGGCTATTGTGTCTCGTTTTTCCACGATCGAAGGATCTATCAGATAAAAAATTGTATAAACTTGCATAGGATGTAGCGTAGCTACTCATAATATTTAATATTATCATAATTATTGACAGCTCTGTTCTTGTAAAGCGCTTATTCCACTTATCCTAGCTAGGAAGTCCTAGCTAGGATCCTAGCTTTCTAAATGTCATTCCACTTGACTAAATTTTTTCCGATTTAGGATCCTAGCTAGGATCCTAGCTTCTAAATGTTATTCCACTTGACTAAATTTTTTAGGACCCTAGCTAGGACTTCCTAGCTAGGATAAGTGGAATAAGCGCTTAATCAAGAATTCAAATCGATACTTAGTGCGCCATCTATCGATTAAAAAGTATAACTGATTAAAAAGACACTTAATGACTTTGTTTTGTGTAAATGCTCTTTTTAAAATAACTTTATTTTAATTCTATTTGTCTATTTAAATTTTATAAAGTAATTAGTAAAGTATTCGATCTGTTGTCTGCCGCCACGCGCCACGCGGCGCGGCGGCGCGGCGACGCCGTCGCCTCTGCGGCGCCGACCGCCATGTATTAAACAAACAGGTGTTGTTATACAGTACATAATTATTATTATTAGTATACCCATACCTATGCCTTGTACTATTATTAATTCTGTGCCATAAGACATTGGTGACCTTAATGATGATGATGACGATGATGATGATGATGATGATGATTATGATGATGAATATGAATTGCATAGTAGCATATGCTTTCTGTTCTTAAAACAACGCCGAAACTCCCGAACGTGTATCTATAAGGAGTCAGGAGTTCTCTCAGCATCTTCGAAACCATGGTATACTTTGACCCAATATTTGACTTTTTGGTAGCATATTCTTAGTACACTTCACATAAAACCAAAATCACCATATGTTTCCATATAAATTTCGAGGAGTTCCCTCGATTACTCATGGATCCCATCATCAGGTCACCACTTTTGTGAACATGGTACCAAATTGGAGTGAAACCTAACACAACAAAACAAAAATTTCGAAAATCGGTTCACAAACGGCGGAGTAATCGTTGAACATACAAAAATAAAAAAAAAAAAAAAAAAAAAAAATATCCACAGCCGAACATATAACCTCCTCGTTTTTTGGAAGTCGGTTAAAAAGGGCGGCCATCTTAATCGCTGGCGCCACTCTGAAACGTCAGTACGAAATCGATAATTTCGATTGCAATTCCTTTACGAAGTGATTCGATATTTTTAACCGACTTCCAAAAAACGAGGAGGTTATATGTTCGGCTGTGGATATTTTTTTTTTTTTTTTTTTTTTTTTTTTTTTTTTTTTTTTGTATGTTCAACGATTACTCCGCCGTTTGTGAACCGATTTTCGAAATTTTTGTTTTGTTGTATTAGGTTTCACTCCAATTTGGTACCATGTTCACAAAAGTGGTGACCTGATGATGGGATCCATGAGTAATCGAGGGAACTCCTCGAAATTTATATGGAAACATATGGTGATTTTGGTTTTATGTGAAGCGTACTAAGAATATGCTACCAAAAAGTCAAATATTGGGTCAAGGTATACCATGGTTTCGAAGATGCTGAGAGAACTCCTGACTCCTTATAGATACACGTTTGGGAGTTTCGGCGTTGTTTTAACAACAGAAGGCATATGCTACTATGCAATTTATATTCATCATCATAATCATCATCATCATCATCGTCATCATCATCATTACCACGTCGTGTTAAGGTCACCAATGTCTCATGGCACAGACTAGATAATAGTACAAGGCATAGGTATGGATATACTAATAATAATAATTATGTACTTACTGTATAACAACACCTGTTTATTTAATACATGACGGCGGTCGGCGCCGTAGAGGCGACGGCGTCGCCGCCGCGCGGCGCATGGCGGCAGACGACAGATCGAATCCTTTACTAACTACTTTATATACAGATCGAATACTTTATTAACTACTTTATAAAATTTAAATAGACAAATAGAATTGAAATAAAGTTATTTTAAAAAGAGCATTTAAACAAAACAAAGTCATTAAGTCTTTTTAATTAGTTATACTTATTAATCGATAGATGGCGCACTAAGTATCGATTTGAATTCTTTATTACAAGAACAGCTGTCAATAATTATGATAATATTAAATATTATGAGTAGCTACGCTAAATTGTTAAATTACGTGCTACGCTTGTTAAATTACTTAGCACAATATGTTCACTTCACTGATAATATATTATTTTGTGAGTGTGAGTTGTGACTCTTAACAAATTGTAATAAGATACTTAGGTAAAATATACGCGAAGGTTTATCTACTAGTGTAACTAAAAAGAGTGAAATTATTATTATTTTTAACAAAAAATTAAAACCGACTTCCAAGGTAAAAACAATAATAACATTAATATGAACTAAAAAGTATTAAATAATTTCTACTATCTAATAGTGCCTTTTTCCGAATTCGGCTAAACCTCAACTATTTCTGTACTCAATCTTCATAATTTTGAAGTCGGTGCCAGTTCCAAAAGTTTCAAATATTCTGTCAGAGGACTGAAGTTTCAGCTATCTGGTACCGACTTCAAAATTATGAAGATTGAGTACAGAAATAGTTGAGGTTTAGCCGAATTCGGAAAAAGGCACTATTAGATAGTAGAAATTATTTAATACTTTTTAGTTCATATTAATGTTATTATTGTTTTTACCTTGGAAGTCGGTTTTAATTTTTTGTTAAAAATAATAATAATTAAATTATCGATTAAAATTTTTACTAACTTCCCTACAATTGTCAATTATAATGTGTCACCCATATCATCTTAAACCGCACAAACTATAAGCTTACAAGCTAGCACTATCTAGCGCCCTCTACAAGGTATAACAAAACTAATTAAAACACTTTAGGGTGTGTAAGTGTTCCTCGTAGAGTTCCTTGTGAAAATAGCAGCGCTAAAAGATCAATTTTTTTCACTTTTGTATGGGGAAACTCGTGATGCTGGGGCGCTTGCTCATACAAACGTGAAAAAAAGTTGCCTTTCAACGTTGCTACTGTTACAGTGAACTCTATAGGTACAGTGCTCCCAAAGTGATAATGCGCATAGAAATTTTCGTCATTGTTCGGCAACGACAGTTTTTCTCGAGCGTCGGAAGAAAACCTTTTATTGCGCATGTCCAAATCATGTCATGCCATGGCAACGCCAACTGTTTAAGTAACGTCTTGGTGGCGTTTTATGGCGCATGCGCCAAAAATAGAGACAACTAATATGACTAGAGATCGCCCAATGGTCGAATTAAATAAAAAAAAACATCTTCATAAACCTTGATCGAAACCTTGATCGAAACAACTTGATTGACGATTTTTTAAAAATCGATTTTCATAAAAAATGGGTTAAAAAAATGCACAACGTTAATAATCAAGTTTTCACTTCTGCCGGCACTCCCGGAGTGCAACCAGTCTTTTTTGTTACATTAATACTAAATTGTCGTGTGCACTAATACTATTGTTACCTCTTTTATAAAAGTTTCCTGTAACAGGTCTACTGGAAGAGATTCCAATTTGGAATAAGTAGTACCTTTGTACTAAAATGTATCTCTAGTTTTAAGTTTTCTTTGGAAACTGGTTATGAAATAATAACAATAATCCATTTTCAATTTGTTAAGTTGTTGTCAACAGACTTCAAAAGAGTATAATTCGTATGTATAGGCTTGTCACTCAAAAATCTGTCATCTTTTTTAGTAGTAATGTCGTAGTGTGTGTAACGTTTTATTTGTTAAAAATATATATGATAAAAGCATAATTTTAAAATAATATTGTCTCGATGCACTCCTTCTCCATATAAACTATAACCGTGCGAAATTTCATGCGCCTACGTTTCCCCATTTTTCGTAAAAAGGGTTATAAAGTTTTTCTCTCACCTATTAATATACCTATAGATATTTACTTCTATTCCTTTCGCAGAAGGTGCAAAATGCAAAAACATTATTTGGGGCTCTTAGGGCTGGTTTACACGTATTAAGTGGATAAGTAGTTAACTAAATGTTAACTTAATTGAAAGTTATTTATTGCATGTAAACACAAAATTTAGTAGCAAGTAGCAAGTTAATATTTAGTTAATTACTAAACATGGAAATCAGAACTGTGACTATTTTTTGTTAAGTTGGCAGGCGGGGCTTGTAACTTGACACATTTCGGGCAGGCACTTCAAATTAAGTTAAAATTTAGTTACTACTTATCTACTTAATACGTGTAAACCAGCCATTACGTTTCATAGATTTGGGCGTTTCCGTGATTACGACAATTTGCGAAGATTTGCATGCGCATTATTAATTTGGGAGTGCTGTACACGGGACCTACACACCCTAAAGTACTATCACTTAGTTTTGTTGCACCCTCTATCAATACCTCATATTCCATATCCGCTTCAGCTCAATAACAATAGGGTTCCCGCGGTAGAAGTGATAGCCCATGGCGTGCCTGGCGCACGTGACGCTCGCGTGGTACGTCACCGGCGCTCGCACCACCAGCGCCGGCCAGCGCGCCGGCAGCCGCGAGATCTGTAGCCGCCGCCGCTCGGCCGGATCCTCGAGTATGTAGGCTAGGAGACATCTGTGCGGATGTTGAATGATTGAACGATCCCGTCAGCAGTTATTATGACATCACCAGTTTTATGATTTTTAATAGTATACACCCTAAGTGGAGAAAAGCAAAAATATATTTTTAAATTTTTATACTAGTTAATTCCCGCAACTCTCTGTGCGTTAATGCGATAATTACTACATTTTTCAGAATATTGTCATTAATTTAGAGATATTCTTTAGATAATTTAGAACAAGATTGCATTCATAAATCAAACAAAAAAATGTTATGAGCTAGTACACAAATGCTTAACAGCGACTATATATATACAAATATATATAACGAGTCCGTGGGTAAAATAGGACTACGATCAGACATTTTGTGGGCCTTGTGTGGGTATCGCGCAATGAACAAGAACTAAATAACAACAATCAGAAATAGTTTTTATTACAATTCACAGAATCACACTCATTCACCAAACACTTTCACAATTGAAACTTCTCAGGAACACTTTACTAAACGCTTCACAAATATTATCACTTCCTAACACACTTTAATCACTTCACTCAGCACAAGTGAACGAAACTTGGGACAGTTCCGGAACGTGTTGGCTAGTTGGAAGCCCAGCCGAGACTGATCGCATCTTCTGGCGACTGGCACAGGAGGGGAAATTTCCCTCTCCAACTCTCCAACCCCGACACGCCCCGACTCTGTCAAAGCGCACCACTAGTTTCATAAAGATGGCGCACTTAAGTTCCGTTTCCGTTTTTGACCGAATGCGACATATACTTCAATTTACCTTCTCATAGCCTCACTGAAGTTTTCCCTGATCTCCTCATCGCAAGTGGTCATGCAGGCCGCGTACAGGAGTTTCATCAGGCGCGTGGGGGCGTGGCCGACGGCGGCGCGGGCGCGTGCGTACAGGTGCTCGGGGTAGGGAGGTAAGTGTGGCCCATGAAGAGACTGTAATAATAATAATATAATATTCTTTATTTGCCTAAATATGGTAGAGATCAACTACGATAACATGGCGCGCCCCTCCAAATGACTATTTCAATGTGTGTAGTCACATCCTTACGAAAGAGTTTGTATGTAGTAAATATTCAACCAATCACAGTACACGTAATATTTCAGTCAATGTCACTTATTACCAAGATTTGTTGGTCAACTAATCATAACTAGCCTACCGCGCAAGACAGCGCACTTCAAACGTTTTGAATTTTGGAGGGGCGCGCCATGTTATCGTAGTTGATCTCTATGTACTACAATAAGGTGTTACTATTCTAACAGTGTTTCACATATTTTGTCAATTTTCTCGACGTGCAAATGTTAATTTAGGATACATTCTTAAATATTGTGGAAATGTTATCATATTACTAGATATCGCTCGCAACTCCGTTACGCCAAAATTCGTTTATTGCGTCGGAACCGCACATTTTTTCGGGATAAAATGTATCCTATGTCCTTCCCTGAACTTAAACAGTGAAGCGAGCAGGAAGGTGCTAGAATGTAAATATGCCACTCGCACTGCCACTCGTCATGTGGAGGGCAATATTGTAAACTCTCTCTCGCGTCATTACTGTCGCAGTAATTATTAAGTTACTTAAGTATTCAGGTCAATATTGCCGGTAGCGCGAGGAGCAGCGGCAGTGGCTGAATATAAACGTCCCATTTATCATGAACGTATAAAAAAAGACGAACGTAGTCCCACCGTCCACAAAACTGTGTCCTTCAGAGTCGCCCAGCTGACTGCATGTACACGCCACACGGTCCGCACGCACACATTGTTACGCTAGTCCATACCATTTGACAGGCGTAATAATGTGTGCGTGGCCGACTCTGAAGACAGTTCAGTTCAGTTCTGTGTATAATAAGACTCCCCCCCGTCTTTTTTCTACGTTCATGCCCATTATAAGTAACAGAAGATCGACTACTACTATGAAAGGCTGCTCGAACACAATGTCCGTCGAGTTTTAAATGGCATTTATTTTGCTGTAGCATACGCGAGAATCCAGTGCACCAACTCCGTTCTTTTTGTGAGTGACATGACTGTACAGCACGTACCGTGGTGAGGTAGTACTGTATCCGCGTCACCTCCTCCGGCGAGGGTGCACGCTGCTCCGCCTCCGCCAGCCGCACCAGCTCCGCTTTCTGCTCGTCCGGGTCGCGGGGCAGCTCGAACTCCATGCGAGCTAGACGACTGACAACATCGCAATATGTTAATCAGCTCTGGATTCATGTATAGGCAGTATAGGACATGGCCTATGGGCGGCAGCGTCCTATAGCGTCCTAGGATGGCGGCAGAGTTCGTATATAAGGGCGGCAATATAAAAAAACATAAATCCGGCCCTGATATTAATGCAACGACTAGTCACAGAATCCTCACGCTTCAACGGCTAAGCCGATTCAAATTAAAACAAATATAATATGGCGCATTTTCACTGGTCGATAGGGCCCGCATGCGGGGTGCGGGAGATTTCTGAAACGCATGCCACGACCAATCAAAATGCGCCATTAGTTGTTATAGACTCCCCGTTACCCGTATGCTGTATACCGCACGAGTTAACGACTAATGAAAATGTACCCTTAAAATTGGAGTTGCCGGCATAATCTACTTAATCTTGATGTCGCCCGCAACTCCCGCTACGCCCGTAACAAAAATTATAATACGTCCTTTCAGTTTCTCAAAGTATATCTAGACTAAATCCATACTTTCCGCACTATACCTAAATGAGAAAGTGTGTCGGTCTGTCTGTTACCTCTTCACGCACAAACTGCTGCACCGATTTTGCTGAAATCGTGAATGGAGATACTTTGAAAGGACATAATATGATACTTTTTATCCTGGAAAAATCTACGTTCCCGCACGATAAACAAATAATTGTGGTCTTGTTGGTATCAAGAAAAGTCACCGTTTCAGAGCCTCCTGCGCCGCCCGCTCCGCATCTGCCTTCTCTTTCTTTTTCTTCTCTATCCTTTTCCTTCTCGCCTCGGCCTCCGCTGCCTTACGTCTTTGATACGCACCAGATACCAAGTCCTCCAAATATATGATCCCTATAGAGTATAATTACATCACAAAATTAGTGCTTTCTTTTCACTTTAATGCCGATCATGTCATAAATTTTGTAACAATATAACCCTTCTTAATGTCTTACTAATAAAAATTCCGTCTGTGTGTCCGTCTGTCTGTCTGTTACTTCCTTCTACTTAAACAGCTGAACTTGGTATTGTAAGAATGAGTTTTGTTGTGGAAAAATGTAAGATTCCTGCGCGATAAACGAATTTCGGGTGAGTTACGGACATACCCTAATTATTGTATCAAAATCAAACAAGCACCTTCCCCTTAAAAAAAACGACTATTTCAAAAAATACCTTTCGGTAGTTTCTCCTTCTCTTTCTCACTCTTGAGCGCGGCCAGTCGCTCCTTCTCCCTCTCTGGCCAGGGCTTGAGTGGGGGGAACTGCAGCTCGCCGTTCGGTCCTATTGGACCGTACAGCTGCGGGGGCGGGCGCCGCCTGGGCGGCATGTGCAGCGTGCGCATAGTCTTAGTGGCTGGCGTGTAGCAGTTACCTGGGGGTTCGGTTTGACGTAATGCTACGACTACATGCGACTTTTCTAAATGTATCTCTCTTGACAAAATGTATGACCTCTGTTTTGCATGACGCATAATATGTCCATTAAACAAATTTTTGGCAACACCAAAATCAAAGTGTTTCAAACAGCTTGGACCCCTTATAATTACGCCGAGATGTAGCTTCACTCTGCATCCTCTATCGGTTGTATCACGGGGAGTGATCTGAGGAATTGTTGGGTTTCATACCACCTGCAACTTTTCGCCATCGTTCCACGCGAAAAACATACCATCCTCATCACCTTGATGAGTGGCAGTCTTCCACCGTGCGTTTCTCGCGTAACTTTCTACCGCGCACTGTAAAACTCTGGAACGAACTGTCACCAGCAGTATTTCCGGACCTATACGACCTACAAATCTTCAAGAAGAGAGCGTATTCCCTCTTTAAAGGCCGGCAACGCACCTGCAGCTCTTCTGATGTTGCGAGTGTCAATGGGCGACGGTAGTTGATTTCCATCAGATGACCCGTTTGCACGTTTGCCCCCTTATTTTATTTAAAAAAAACTGCCAGTTTGAACTTAGTAAGTATAATTACCTCCGCGGTCTGCGAGTCAATATAGGTACACCACTCTAACTAAAATATGTTCCATGCTACTACATTATTTAAATATCGGATGGCAGGATAAGTCGATTCCATAGCTGAAATTTCTCGCTAGTCGTCGGTCATCCAGCCAACTGAGTTACAAGACTACCTAATGCAAAAGTGTCAAGTGTGTTTTGCTACTCCAGCACGATAAACTTGACTCGGCTTAATATCAATGAGCTAACGTTACCAAAATTGGACATGGATCAAACAGACAAAAATGTATAATTCATTGATAGAGATCAACTACGATAACATGGCGCGCCCCTCCAAATGACTGTTTCAATGTGTGTAGTCACATCCTAATGAAAGAGTTTGTATGTAGTAATTATTCAACCAATCAACCAGTACTTACACGCAATATTTCAGTTAATGTCACTTATTACTAAGATTTGTTGGTCAATTAATCATAACTAGCCTTTAGATCAGTTAACTAAAGCTGGCACGTTCACAGTGCTCACACTTATGCAATTTCACTATACAGTATGTTGAAAAATATAATATGTTTGCATCATGATAAAAAATATCGTATAATCTGCGTACGATAATAATATGCTATTATATATTATTGGTATTCGGTACGTACGCACAAAATTATCGTATGTGTACGATAATTATCGTACGGTTCCGAACGCTGGCCGCGAGCTGATCACACGCGTTACCGACTTGTAACATCACGCTGTATTTATAAACAGTAGCATAAGAAAAACAATAACTGTCCCCTTCACGCTCATAAGATAGACCGCGCGCGAGAGAGACGGGCAGACTTTTTATGATGCGTATGCAGTACGACGTCACGCCACGCGCCTATTCACAGACACTACACAAGCGCAATGTTTAAATGTGTTGATCGTGCCAGCTCTTGTTAACTGACCTGTACCGCGCAAGACAACGCACTTCAAACGTTTTGACAACGCACATCAAACGTTTTGAATTTTGGAGGGGCGCGCCATGTTATCGTAGTTGATCTCTACGCCATTATTTCAGCGCTTACCAATACTATCCGTTGGCCTGGCGTGGTCGAAACTGTCTCTATAGGGCACGCCTCTGGTCCAGGAGCGCGCCTGCATCAGCGGCGGAAACGTGCTGCATCGCCCCTCACCTTCCCCTGAAATATGTAAATTTACATCCACATTTAATGCGGGCTTTACACTCGCGGCGCGAAAGCCCGTCAAGGTCGTGAACCGCGAGTGTGGAGGGTTTCGCGGCTTCGCGTTCGCGCTTCTCGGCTTCGTATTTGTTCGCATCGTGTTCACGGCGCGTAGCATCCGTGAATCGCGGCCGCAATTCGCGCCGCGAGTATAGAGCCTGCTTTATATTATAAATGCGAAAGTGTGACTGTCTGTCCGTTACATCTTCACGCCCAAATCGCCGAACCGACTTTTCTGAAATTTGGTATGGAAATACTGTGAGTCTCGGGAAAAGACATAGCATACTATCCCGGAAAAATGTACGGTTTCCGCGCGATAAACGAATTTTGGCGAAACAGAGTTACGGGCATCATCTAGTACCGAATATTGTAGTATCCACAAGCCTCAATGCATTGCATTACAAAGATTCATACAGCGTTAGAGTTGTGGAATGTTTTGTACTCGTCTGATACTTATATTTCATGCGCCTGCGCCAGAAGCGCTCCTAGCCCTAACAAAAAAACCTAAAAGTCGATCTTTCCCTTAAATTTTTGCTAAGTAATAGCCCCAACAAAGAGACCTAAAAGTCGATTACTGTGCCTTCTTCCATTTATTTAGCAAAATCTTAAAGTTATGTGACTATTTACGCTAACTTAGGGCTCCCGCACAAAACTGTGAATTCGCATCTCATCGCATCGTAATGTTATTTTTATTATGAATTTTATTGCAGATATTTGCGATGCGATGCGAATTCGCAGTTATATATTATAGCAGCCCTTCGAACTTCCCCTTAAATTTTTGCTAAGTATATTATAGCCACAACAAAGAGACCTAAAAGTTGATCACTGTGTCTTCTTCTATTTATTTACTAATAATCTTGAAGTTACGTGACTATTTACTCTTGCTTAAACGAGACGTGCATACCTTCTGGGTAATAATTATGTGCGGCTCTGACGAGGTCGGTGTCGCGTTCAGCGCGCGGCACCGCCGGCGGCCTGGGTTCCCGGCGCGCTGGGGGCACGAACCGCGATGGTAGCGGCCTCTTGCGGTCGCCACTCGCCATCTTTGTTATAACATAAATTAAGCTTCAGAGAATCTATATACTCAATGGATTACTAACGCCTCTAGTCCATCGACGCTGCGAACTACAAAATATTTACGAAACCAATACGAAACAGGAATAGAGCGAGATGCAATATAAAGCTGTTCGTCGATCGGTTCGTCGCTGTTTCGCAGTTCGCAGCGTCGGTGGACTAGAGACGTAAGGGCAAGATGTTAATGGGACACCGTGACGGAACAACCAGTCGTCGCTACCAACAAAATGTAAAGGATATCAACCAAACGGACATCAATAACTCTTTGTGTTCTTTATAGAGCAGTATAAATTATGTTAATTGCACCGCCAAGGTGTCCTCGTGATATATTGTATTCCTAAAACTTCACTGCTGGCTTTTATAAATAATAATGATATGCTAGTGTTAGTATCGTGGTCCCATCCTCGAAAGATAAGAGTATATCGCCCAAATTGTTTTACCCTATACGTTTCCAATAAGCCTAAAGCTTTGATAGTTAAAATCAACAGTATTTGTCTAAAATAGCTTGAGATTAAATACTCCTGACTCTTCAGTGGTCCATTTATCACTAACCATATCACTATCGAAACGTAAGCTGCGTTGCAAAGCAACTATTTTTGTGCACACTTATTACTTACACTATCCCCTCG
Organism: Lysandra bellargus; assembly: GCA_905333045.1. Taxonomy (NCBI): domain Eukaryota; kingdom Metazoa; phylum Arthropoda; class Insecta; order Lepidoptera; family Lycaenidae; genus Lysandra; species Lysandra bellargus. Next base: position 6,812,902 of record HG995363.1, on the reverse strand, counting down.
TAATTAATGGTGCCTATTTACAATTTACGCTATATTTTAGCTTTCAATTCAATTTGTTTCTTAGAATTTTTTATTTTGTTTTTTTTTTTACAAATGTTCATTATTTTCCTCTATGCAAATGTCAAAGAGGATGTAAACTGTATACTACGTAACAAGAGGTCGGACTTAGAAGAAAAAAAATAAACATCCGTTATTTTTTTAATTTGAAACTGAAGTTAAAATTTTTAAGTGCAAAACCTTTCACTCTAAACATACCAAAAATTAAAAAAATAAAATAAAAAATAAATAAGCTCAAATAAATGTTTTATTTCAATAAAAATTATTGTACACAGCTAAATAAATAGGCTAATAAGGTAAATTAAACAATAAAACAGATTTAATCCACAAGCTTTTGTTGATTTCTATTACTTAATATTATAATATTACAGTTTTATGTATTTTATTTATAAATATAATAGAATAGCTGTCTATGCTACTCTACTAACTACTTGATTGGCTTACACAGTAAACTCTATATAGGGAGGGGATTAAAGCTGCGCGTCCACCAAGTCAGAATCGGGGCGTACGGTGCGAACTGCGCGTCGTGTCGTCATATATATTTTGTTAGGCGCAGAATGACGTTCCAGTACTTCTAGTGCAGTTCACAGTAGTCAGTACCATACATACAAAGCAACAAATCCGTCCGCTGCATACCTACGCAGTATGCTCCGATCCCGATTCAGTAGACGCGCACCTTTATACATGTAACACACTTAAGTATCATTACTTTGTTTTGTTACACCCTGTATACGACAGCTGAAATCTATCGCGTGGGCTCAGGCCAGCTGCATACCACCTCACGTGACACGTCTTGATCAGAGGATTTTTCCTTGGTGGCCGTACCACTCATAATCCCATACCTTCCTTCTCCAGCTATTGCTTGCAGACTTGCAAACTAGTATAGGGACCTAAAAATCAAAAATTAATGAAACATTTTTCATTTACTACATTTCCATACAGTTTACATAAATTATTAAGTATACTTATCAACCTTATGTATTATTACAATAAAACAATATATACATTTTAACATTTTCCAAATTAACTGCATACTGATATACATTATAATATTTTCTATGAAATAATAATCTATCTTTTTCATATTAATATAGTTTATGTTGTAAATTATTGTACAAATATGCAAATAATACTGCGACATACTTTGTATTAGAACATGGTATGACATAGTTATGTTTTGCTTCAATTTATCAATTTACGGTTACATTTACATTTTACAATGGCTTACCTTTCGTTTTTCATTAATTAATCCACTTAATTTACAATTTTTGTATGAGTTGCTACAAAATAATTTTCACAAAATGAAAATCGAACTTTGAATTTTAAACTCCTTCTTCGTCTTTTTTCTCATGTAGTTTATATTCTCTATGGTCTTTTTTATCAGCCAATCACAGTCGACCTTGCACAGATTATCTGATTGGGTACAGTTGCTACGTTTAAATTTGGAACCCAATTTTTTTTTTGTTCGGGAATTTCGTCCACCTGGCAAATGTTACAATTTGCCTGATCGACGACGTACCTTTGACGTTGTCATGGCAACGTCTTATCTCTTATCACACAGTGTCAACAAAGGTTCGATATTACCTTAGAAACTCCTTGGAGATGATGGAGGCTATGGTTACCATAGCTCTATGAAGCTCACCACACACGGCTATGAATATTTTATCAGGTAAATATGGGTCGGTGCATATCAATCAATAACGATCTAGAACTCAGTTGCGCCAAAATTTATTTATCGCCCAGGAACCGTACATTTTTTCGGAATGAAAAGTATTGTATGTCCCAACAAAATTATAGCAAAATCGCTTCAGTGATTTGGGCATAAAGTGTTAACAGGCAGACACATTGTCGTATTTATAAGAATGTTATAGTTTATTTGCGGTGTGTACAAGCTCTGTGGTACAAGCCATTATCATTCAATATCAATTTATCATCATCTGGAGTTATAAATTAAGATAAACTATGTCATAATAAAACACCATAATATATAAATAAAATTTTATTGATAAAATACACGTAAAAAAGTATAAAATACATCAGTTGATTACATTTGCATTACCGTCAATAAATATTAATAGATGGTATAATCTCACATGCGCCAGTCTGTCTTTAAGTTGTCGAATAGCATTTTACTTCGGTTATAAATGTGGAAAGCGATAGAGATAACATGCTTTAAACAACCACCTGCTCACAGACTGACGCAAATGGGCTAAATGTACAAAAAGAGATCATTTTTAAAAAATCAGTCTGTTAGCTTTAAATGAGAAAAAAAAGTATTTCACAATTTTAGATATCAATGTTTTTTTTTTAATAATAATATCTATGGACTCTTCACAAAACGTCAATCTGCCCCCGTGCTAAGTACCTAAAGGACTTGTGTTACGGGTGTCAGACAACGGAAATATATTTAATACTTTTATACTATACATATATTTAAGATTTTTATTATATCATACACATATTTAATACACATCCAGACCCGGGAACATTGAAAAACTTTTTGTTCCGTCGGCGGGATTCGAACCCGCGACCCCCGGCTTACACAATATAATATGCAAATACTAAATACTATTACATAATACAAATACATAATCTACTAAACTATATTGTATTATTCGTAGGTTAGTACCGTTTGGCAACCTGGTGAATACAAATTTAGAAGAAGCCCTAAAGGCTAGTTCGCACTAGGCCAGTATTTTAGTTAAGTAGCGAGTATTTTAGTAGCTAAACGTGTCTGAACACTATTTTTTTTAGTAAATTAGTCAAGTAGATTGGTAAGTAATTTCGTCGAGTCAATCCATTTTATTCTATTTTTCGCGGGCGAGTAACACCTCTAACCACGCGTCCGCGCTACTGGCGCGCCGGCTAAACAAGTCCGACCCAGTCGAATTAGTCGAGTTCATTAGTGCTTCAAGCCCCAAGCGGTCGCACGCGTGACGCGACCGCGATAATACAAAATATCTATTGTGCGATGTGTCTCGTTTTTTCCACGATCGAGGGATTAGTTAAAATTATTCAACTTTCAGACATTCTCGTCCATTTTCGTATCCATAGCTTCTTTTTATTTATTACTAGGGCCCGGACTTATATTATGTAAATACATATTTTTATTTTACGTGATTTTCGGCCTAGAATGTGTTTTTTACACGAATTATCATGTTTAGACTGTGAAAAACCAAGTTTTATTTTCCATATTTTTCCATATTTTAGGGTTTTCAACAAGTTTTCAAAGATAAGTCCATATTTTGCAGAAAAATGTCACAATCGTCAATATTTTCCACAAAAATACAAAAAAAATACTTTCCCGCCACCATGTAGACGGTATATTATGTACGTATGTACCTACGGCTGTGTATTTCGTTCCTCTCGCGTTTTATCGTCGTTCCAAAGAAGATTATTGAAGAAATAGAAAATAAAGTTTCAGATGCTGTTGCTGAGTGCTGACATGGCTAAACAAAAACTGAAGTATGTTTCGATCGCGACAACAATAGAATACAATAGCATTTCCAATAATCGCCGATCGAAGGATTAATACGGCATTGCACAACACGTATTAATGCATGTGCATGCTTGGATCCGATTAAGGCTATACATAGAACAATATTTTTTTGTATTATTATTTGTCAGACATTTTATAATAAATTATTATTAGTCAGTTTTAATTTTGATAATTTGAAGAAGCGCGTCATTGTGTATTGCAAACAATTTATTGCGCTGTAAGCTGTTCATCTTACAAAACATCACTCACTTGTGAACTGTACTCGAACGAAGTGCGAACGATTTTGGTGCAGAAGCGAGAATTTTAGCTACTAAAATACTCGGAACTAAACTAAAATACTGGCCTAATGCGAACTAGCCTTAAAGGTCGAAACATATAATCGCGTTTCGGCACAACAACGCCAAAATTGACGGAATTATTTAGGTTTCTTAAATCAGTTTTGAATTGCGGTGCCGTGCCGCAACGCGGTTATGTGTTTTGGCCTTTATGGTATTTGTATATATTGTACTTTTTATAATATATGTACTATTTGTAATATAATATTTAGTTCCCATCTTGGTCTTCACATTGTGAAAACAAAGTGGCATTAACTTGGCTCGCGAATGAAAAACGAAAATAGGCTTAGGCCTTTTATAAATATTTCCTCGTGTATTATTTGTCTACTACAACTATAATATTATAATGATCGAAAAAATGGAAGATGAATACTAATTGTAAAAACATGTTATCAATTGCGTACAGCCGAGCCGAAGGTATAATTACTATTAATTATTGTACTTTTGTCTAAATGACTAGTTTTTAAACTCAATTTAGCACCTTTTTTGACATAAACTAACCTTATATTAAATAACCTCATTGCAATAAGACTTTTAGGACTCTATACACTTAGTCACACTTGAAGTCAGCCTCATTCAACAAAAGTAGTTTTTAAATTTATAGCAACCACCATATTCCTCAAGTTAATACCTAATTATACTAAAACAGCGAAACCTGATTTTGTTACGTTGCGTTAAGGAAGATATTAAAATCTTAAAACAATATCTAGTGTCGTAAAAAATGACTTTGCGATTCGTTTGTACAAATAATAAAATGTATGTATTTTTACAGACAGACTTTATCTTTATCAGACAGAATTTGACGCCTATGACGTATCAAAAACCATTAAAAATGCTATATAAAGTAACTACCTAAATATCTCATACGCCAACTTGCACGCCGCTGGCTGAAGGAACTGTATGTGCCTCCGTCAGTAGCACGCTAGCTTGAACGCCAGTTTGTACGCCAACTTGCATGCTAACTTACACGCCACTTGCAAGCCGAAAGATAGCATGCACGCTGAATGGGCCCACGTTGGAGGTATTTAAGAGGTCGATATAATATATACTCTTAAATACTTCCAAATCTCTTTAAATACATCAATATTTTAATACCTCTCAATCTACTGGTCATGGGGATGCAGAGCCGTGTCCGAACCCTGCCAGCTGAAGGAGCTGTCGGTGTCTCCATCAGCGTGAACGCTAGCTTGTACGCCGCTGACGGGCCGGACGCCACCGTGCAAGCTAAGCGGGCGTGCGAGTTGGAATCCGGCGTTGGAGGGGCGCCGCACGTCGTGCACGTAGCGCCAAGTGTGACTGTCGTCTGCGGCCTCGGAACGAGGACTGTATAGCCACTCTAAAAATATGCCATAAATAAGAATTTTTAGAATTAATTTGATTTCAATTGAATTTCGATTGTATTGTTATTTGTTATGTTTTACCTCCTTTAGAAACCTTCTCAATGGCACCAAGCAGGAAGTCCTTGTCCTGGGCCTGCAGCACCAACATCTGCCGCAGCAGCGCTACCATCGACTGCTGCGCTTGCGACTTGGCACGCACGAAGTACACCGCAACACTGGACACAATATTCATTATTCATGTATATTAATTCAAAAACTTTTACACATAATGTGTTTCTTCTGAAAGCGAGTTTTCTTCTAAAACCGTCTCACCATATTTTTAGCTTAGTCGATAAGAGTTTTTAATAATTTGTAATGATTCACGCGCAGGAAATGGACGTGTGCGTACATCCTACACCGCGCCGTAGCCTGAGACGGACCCGCCCACGTAGCGAGCGAGATAGACAGACAGAGAGAGACATACCAGAGCGCCAACAGCAGCGCGGCGATGGCGGCGACGAGCGTGGCGCGCAGCACGTGGCGGCTGGACAGGCGCAGCACGTCCTGCGTCACCAGCTCGTACACCGCGTCGGGCCTGCCCACATAGCGAGCGAGACAGACAGACAGAGAGAGACATACCAGAGCGCCAGCAGCAGCGCAGCGATGGCGGCGGGGCGCGTGGTGGCGACGAGCGTGGCGCGCAGCACGCGGCGGCTGGACAGGCACAGCACGTCCTGCTTCACCAGCTCGTACACCGCGCCGGACCCGTCCACATAGCGAGCGAGACAGACAGACAAAGAGAGACATACCAGAGCGCCAGCAGCAGCGCGGCGATGGCGGCGGCGAGCGTGGCGCGCAGCACGCGGTGGCTGGACAGGCGCAGCACGTCCTGCGTCACCAGCTCGTACACCGCGCTGGGCCCGCCCACATAGCGAGCGAGACAGACAGACAAACAGAGAGAGACATACCAGAGAGCCAGCAGCAGCGCGGCGATGGCGGCGGGGCGCGTGGCGGCGACGAGCGTGGCGCGCAGCACGCGGCGGCTGGACAGGCGCAGTACGTCCTGCGTCACCAGCTCGTACACAGCACTATAGCCCGTAAACGGACCACAACGCGGCTCCGACCTGCAACATACAAAAAGTTATTAAATAAAGTAAAATAAAATTATAACTCGTAGCGCGTAGGCTGAAAACTCGAATTGGGAGGAGCGTCACGTCGTGCAGTACGCGTAAAACATAAGCCACGCCCATTACAAGTTTGTTGTTGCTTTCTGTCAGTAAATATTTCTGCGAATCATCACCGCATGGCAGCACAAAAAGACGAGACTGGGCAACTATTAGACACAAATTCTTACCCTAGGAACATAGTTCCGATGGCGAAGAGCGTGGCGAACAGCGACAGTGTCACCAGCACCAACATCAGCGTCTGCGACTGCGCCGCGCGCCACACCTGACAACATAATATTCAGTTACAGCTCTACAGTCTGCAGCGATTTTGAGCTACAACATTAATTACGATAATCAAAGATATTACATGATAATTAAACTTAGATAACACGATCTTATCTCCCGATGTAAAGTATTATGTAACTATCTATCAAGTGCTAAAGTGTTATAGCGCTTAAAGATGGCACATTAAAGCAATGCCGGATTTATATTTTTTATGAGTGTAGGCCACATTAGTTACGCCAACCCCCCAATGAACGAAATCTGCCGTCCTCCTATTCTTAAAACCAGGGCTGCATAAGAGAGCTATTAAGTGTCATCTTGCAAAATTTTATTATAGTAAGACAGCAGCAGCAGTTTGACAGCGAGCACCAGCGCCAGCGGCGGCGCGAACGCCATCCCGAACCACACCACAGACTGGTTGTAGACGAGCGAGAGACTGTGTTTAAATCTATTCAGCCAATCACTAACTTTCTTAGCGGGATGACACATGCGCAGCGCCGTCGCGCGGTTGACGTAGAACAGCAGCAGCAATTTGACAGCGAGCAACAGCGCCAACGGCGGCGCGAATGCCAGCCCGAACCACACCACAGACTGGTTGTAGATGAGCGAGAGACTGTGTAGAGTCATATTGTTAATTCAGCCCTCGATCAATCACTAACCTTTTTAGCGGGATGGCACATGCACAGCGCCGTCGCGCGGTTGACGTAGAACAGCAGCAGCAGTTTGACAACGAGCACCAGCGCCAGCGGCGGCGCGAACGCCAGCCCGAACCACATCACAGACTGGTTGTAGATGAGCGAGAGACTGTGCAGAGACACGTTGAAATCCGGCCCCGACCAGCCGCGACGCCTGTGAAGACACGTATTATTATTCAATTATTTATTTTATTCCCTAGATATTGCCAGCAACTTGGTTGCGCCTAAATTCGTTTATCGCGCCGGAATCGTACATTTTTCCGGGATAAACAGTATCTTGTGTTCTTTCTCGGGGCTCCAAATATCTCCATACACAATGAAATCGGTTCAGCGGTTTGGACGTAAAGAGGTAACAGACAGACAGACACTTTCGCATTGATATTTTGATATTCGTTCGTAAACAACTTCGCCGTTTATGAACCGATTTTAATGTTTTTTTTTTTTTTTTTTGTTGGAAAGACACTACACAGGTGGTCCCATGAGACGAGAAATACTGTTTGAAAACTATTTTTTGTTAATAATATGAGAAGGAGCAAGTGTCAAGGAACACCCGGATGGAAAGAAGTTTCTTTCTATTAGAGAGAGATAAGCAGAGAAACTTACTTACAACACGATCGCTTACAACGATCGCAAAAAGTGTCGTTACAACTTTCGGTCTTAATTTTTCCGTCTAGCCTCCATTCTAAACGCGCAATAAGGAACTTCGTTCCAAAAATATAGGACACTGACTTGTGAATGCATCCCCTGATGAGGTCGATGGCTGGCAGCAGCAGCAGCGACACCAGCGTGTCCAGCACCACCAGCCGGTACATCTCCTGGCCGAAACTCGTCTCCCAGCACTACAATTATAACGAAATATTGATGAAGGCAGAACATAATATATCTTATATCTATCTCAATCCCGTAACTCAGATGCGCCAAAATTCGTTCGTTTTCGCTCGGGAGCCGTACATTTTTTCAGGATGAAAAGTATCATATGTCCTTTTCCGGGACTTAAAGTATCACCATACCCAGCGTTTCGCGGTTTAATCCTGAAGAAGTAACAGACAGATAAACCTTCGCATTTATAATATTAGTATAGATTTAGCTGTCACCTTCGTGCCGGAGCGCGCCCAGTACACGAACAGTATCATGAAGATGGTGATGTCGAGCAGCCAAGTGCGAGCGAGCGTCACGTAGAACGCTGTACGCGCTTTGTAGTACTCCAACCTGCCGAACAAGCGTATATTTGGTTTAAAATATTAACAACATACAAACGACAATAATCTGACATGATTTTCTTAGACAGAATAATTATTGTTCTTGTGTGCAAATTAACATTCTTCCGTAACTTAAAAGTTCGGAAGTAATTGCTAAACTGGCTAATGATCAAGAACTTAAATTTAAGATACATTAGGTTAGAATTTTAATAACATTGAGACAACACTCTGTAAGCTATCTAAGGCGTGTTGTTACGTCTTACTTAGCCACCAGATGGAACAGCACCGGGGTAACAGCCAGTATAGCAGTAATAGCCAGCGACAGCAGCAGCTCTCTGTCGCCAGCCGCCGCCAGCAGCCGCCACACGCCGTACGCCAGCGCGGCCGAGCCCGTCAGCGCGACGCCACTAGCGACCACGTTGGCCAGCGTGCGCGCCGCACGCACGCACCACGTGACCGGACCACGTGACGCGGTCTGCTCCGCTAGGAGCTCCTAGAAAAAGTAAATATTAGTTATTTCTATAGTTGAAGCACATAAAAATTACGATTACGTTTCTCTCGTTTCGGCGCGATGGAAGCGATGAATGATGGAATGATGGAATTTTCCAAGCGAATAATAAAGATCGAATAAAAAGTTGTATAGTGACACGACAAGTCTCTGACTAAAATATTTATGGACTTTTGACATAACATGAGTCGAATGTCCACTTCATGTTATCACATGCATAAGTCAATTTTAATTGGCGATTCTATAAAGAAGCGTTAAAGAAACCGTCTTGGTTAGACACGCTGAGCCCACTTTCGTCATTTCAGGTGTGGCACATCTCTTGCCGATCTCAGGAACTTCGATAGCACGAGCCAAGAGGCCTGCACCGCTCACCTTGAACTCGTTGTATAGTGCGTGCGCGGCGAGCGCGGCGGCGTGCGGCGAGACGATGCCGAAGTCCCAGCCGCAGAACACGCGCGCCGCGAACACCGCGCCGCCCGAGCTCGACTCTATGAAGTTCTTACGGTACATCGCCGCCGTCCTATGAGAGAAAAGTAATCAAATATCCTGAGCGTTATTACGAATCTCTTGATTCATTATAATCGGATATATATAGTTTCCATATTGATAATTAAGAACTATAAAACCGATATCGTGTTAACTCTTTCTTTCTTCGTGTCTGCTGGGCAAAGGCCTCCCCCAAAGACAATTCCATCTGTCTCTCTCCTGCGCCACCGAGGGCCAGCCTGGCTGGTATGCCTCCAGCTCATCACGCCATCTTTTTCTAGGCCGGCCTCGGCGGCGGCGTCCGTCATGCCATGACAGAGAATGAGAAGATATTTTAACACAGATTTTACAGTTACTCAGATTAGCTTGCTCGGCGATACAATTATATTATGTCACCGAGAAATAATTTAGCGAATAGCCATTAACATGTGGTCAATTTGTATTATTTATATTGCGAAAATATCGCGTTCGCGCTCATATTCGTGAAAGAGACAAGCGATAGGTTAATAGCCGACAGCTCACTTGTAACACAGGACGGCGAAAGTGACCATATACAGGCAAAGCATCGTGAAGAAGTACGCCAGCGGCATGCTGTACGACGGGCCCGCCGCAGCCACCTCGTCCGCCGAGTAGTGGCCGTAGAATAGCACTGAGTTCTCCAGCCCACCCTGTGAAAATATTGTGGTTTATTTAACTAGCGACCCGCCCCGGCGTCGCACGGGTATAAAATATATAGTCACTGAAAACATGATTAAAATCGATAGCCTATGATCCTTCACGTGGTCTACTTCTTATCTGTGCCAAATAACATAAAAATTGCTCCAGTAGTTCACGAGATAAGCCCTTTCTAATAATTGTCCCCGTTTTTACCACAATCTCCTATTAGTCTTAGCGTGATAAAATTCCTTCCTTCCTCAATAAATGGGCTATCTAACACTGAAAGAATTTTTCAAATCGGACCAGTAGTTCCTGAGATCAGCGCGTTCAAGTTAGCCCTTTTAAATGATTTTTCCCGTTTTTTCCACATTTTCCTCTATTTCTTCGCTCCTATTAGTCTTAGCGTGATAAAATATAGCCTATAGCCTTTCTCGATAAATGGGCTATCTAACACTGAAAGAATCATCAAAATCCGTTGCGTAGTTTTAAAGATTAAAGGGAACAAAGGGACATGAGGGGGAAAAAAGCGACTTTGTATAAAAGAGGGCTAGCGAGAAAACGGGTCACCTGATGAAAGCAACTATCATCGCCCACGGACACTCGAAACATTAAAAGAAGTGCAGGCGCGTTGCCGGCCTTTTAAGAGGGAATACGCTCTGTTCTTGAACATTTGCAGGTAATGTAAGGCCGATATAAATAGTCAGTACTCAAGATGCATCTCGGTCTCAAGACACAGTTCAGGCTCTGTGATTGGTTGGCTGTCAAAATTTGGACCAATCATAGAGCCGAACCGCGTCTTGAGACCGAGAGGCATCTTGAGTACTGACTATTTATACCGGCCTAAGGGTTTGAGAGTATTGATGAGTAAGAGTTATGTCATCGCAGACAGAACGGAGCGCAGTAAACTTGAAAATAAACTTTAAAATTAATACACTAAAGTGCGATAAGGGATTCCCGTCCCTATCAACGAGGACTTGCGAGCATTTTTTGCACGGGTCAAGTATTAATGCATTTTACATTAATAATTTTAAAGTTTATTTTCAAGTGCGTTAGTAAGATCCTCTCTGCTGCGCTCCGTTCTGTCTGCGCTAATCATACTATGCGACCCTAATCATCTCGCTCACACATTTTCCCTCTCGATATTCGTCTCGCTCGCACGACTTTCCTCTCGGAGCGAAGTAACATTGCTCCTACGTATTGGATTGCAACGTGGCGTGGCAGTGTCGATACTGCATCGTTATAATTTCTATGATAGCATCAACGTATCATGCGATGATGTGTTGTGGTGGTGATGTTTCAACGAAAATATAAATAAATATATTATGAATAAATAATATAGCCCCTTACGTACGAGTTTAATCCTTTAAGCTGGCTGTAGAATAAACACAAACGTTAAGACGTTAACAAAACTGTGTTTCTTTATGATTTAACTACATGGTATATGGTAACTGAGCAAGTTTTCAAAACTTCATTTACACCGTGCCGGTGACAAAAACCACCGTAGCAGACGGAAAGGACTCGTGCTATACCTTGCCGCTGACGAAGTCTGCAACGCTCAGACTGTCGCCGGCGGCGCCGACGGCAGCGTCGTGCAGCAGCTGCGGCAGCACCAGCAGCAGCAGCAGCGCGGCGCCCAGCAGCACGTCCAGAGCGAACAGCTGACGCAGCAGGCGGAAGTACGAGCCGGCGGCGGAGCCCAGCGCGCCCTCCACCGCGCGGATGTCGTCGTACCACAACTCCACAGAGAATAACACGGCGCTGCAGCGACCGCGGAACTGCGGGCAGAGAAATGGACAAAATATCACATCCATACTAATATTATAAATGCGAAAGTGTGTCTGTCTGTTTGTTACCCCTTCACACCTAAACCGCTGAATCGATTTTGCTGAAATTTGGTATAGAAAAAAGAAAAACAAATTCTCAACCGTAACCGTTCTCAACGGTAGGACCAAACCAGACCAAACCCTTCTCTTCAATGCTGTTGCACGTATTTCTTTATTTCTATAATTTTGCTTTTTGAGATCCCACGGGCTCAATATTAATCTGCACTTAAGACTACTTTTTATTACCACATGTATACACTTACCCGTTTCCAAGCAAACCCGACGCGATATTTGAACCGCTTCCAGGCGGAGAGCGGGCGACGCTTGCTGCGCAGGCTGACGGACGCGGACAGCTTGGCGCGCACGCTGCGCTTCAGCGTCAGACCCTGGGGCAGCTCGCGGAGGGCTTCCCTGACGGTTTATAAAGCTTTATGTAACGTATTGGCAACACTGTGTTTGTAACCTATGAGCCCAACTCAACTGTGGAACGTAGTTACATTTCTGTTTGTATAAAATGTTTTATACAAGAAACAATATTGTGGTTTGCTATTGCTATAGCTAGAGTACTCTTGCGTCAACAAAACGTTGTCATCTGACAGTTATAGTATTATTCACCTCAGATAATGAAATACTAACGTCAATCGTCGAGGACGATTTGTTTAAGGATTGTGGTGAGTCGAGTGGAGGAAATCTCGAGGTAACAACTAAGAATATGGGTGTCAGTGTAGAAAACTTTGCTCGCCGGGACCACTAATCCAAGGGTTCCCAAACTTATTTTGTCTACTGTCCACTTTGAGAACAAATTATTCTTTAGCACCCCCCTCTGCTTCACCTACCAGGATTTTTGTTTATTAAAAAAATATTATATTCTAAGAAGTCGCCTCCAATACTTGGATGTCAAAACTTAAAACGAATGTGAGGGAATATATGCATTTAATTAAAAATGCATCCAGATGAAATGAAATTACAAATCACCCCCAAAGCTCACATTTTTTTCTGGGTCCCAAAACGCCCCCTTTAGGCCTTCAGCGCCCACAGGGTGGTGGCAGGCATCATTAAATTCCAGATTCAAAACTGTAAAGAACTATTTTAATTATGCTACGGCCACATTGTCGCGTTGACGCGATAAAACCTTCGTGTACGATCTACGACGAAGTACCTGGCCACATCAAATAAAACTACGCTACGTCGCGATAATTGTAGCTGCGTCGCGCCGCGTCTTGCAATGAACTAAAAGGCGCAAAGTGTCGTAGCCAACCGCACAAACTTTGTCCCGATAAAACCCTTTGATGTGCGGCAATATACCGACAGCGTCGCGAAGGGCGTTCGTATTCGCGATGACGATTCGCGATAGTACGAATTATTTGGCCTGACCTGTCGCGACAACGCAAATCTTCGCGTTATTGCAATAGTGTGGCCGTAGTATTAAAAAATAAATACCTTCTAAGCTCCTCAGCAACAGGATTATCCTCCATCAGGTGTCCGTGCTGCTCCATCTCGCGCACGATGATCTCCGCGCGCCGCTCCTCGTCCGGCGCGGACGCGTCTACTTCCACGTCCGCCCCGCGCCGCGCCCGCAGCGTATCTGACAATGTTTACTTTGTTAATGGTGATTTGGAAATGCTATTAACTTGTACAATAAAACATCATTAAAGTTGTTGATTTGTATAATAAAATTATATTATAATATGGTAAATACAGTGAAAATCGCAACACACACTTCCATTCAACAACTTTTAGTTGTGTTTAAACATTTACCTACCATTTATTATTTCCATTTTATTATCTTCATTTATCACAACCATATTAATATGTTATGCAAAATAAAATCCATCATTTATTTTTATTTTCTTTCATTTATATTAAGTTAAGGTCAAAATTGTATCAGACATAAAACAACAATCCTGGACCACTACATAGCAGGAAATGATTCATACATGATGTGTAGAGGTCAGTGGCCAACTTCATTAGAGGTAATCAAATAAGTCATACAATCAAGACACAAATTATCCCACCAAAAAACATTTTCATGTAAAAATGCTGCCAAGATGAGAACATAGTTCGTGGTGTCAAAAAGTAGTGAGATCTTATGTAGAGCCAAGTTTCAAACCTTACACACTCAGCCCTAAATCTAAAAACCTTAATTTTACACATAAATCGCGGCAAAATACTTGATAATATAATGTGTCAGCCGCACGAGAAGAATCTAAAACTCTACACATTAGTCAAAATCGGTGGCCTGGCGATTTTGTTGCGGTTAATATAAAAGTTATTAAGTACAACAGAAGAGTAGTTCAAAGCTCATAGCATGACCAATAACAAAATGGCCAGGCCACCAATTTTGACTAATGTGTAGAGTTTTAGATTCTTCTCGTGCGGCTGACACATTATATTATCAAGTATTTTGCCGCGATTTATGTGTAAAATTAAGGTTTTTAGATTTAGGGCTGAGTGTGTAAGGTTTGAAACTTGGCTCTACATAAGATCTCACTACTTTTTGACACCACGAACTATTATGTTCTCATCTTGGCAGCATTTTTACATGAAAATGTTTTTTGGTGGGATTTCATTTCTTTTTGTAAGTTTTACCACACACATTTTTATGAAATTAAGGGGCATACGATCATGTGCACTCGCATTATTAGAAAAGTTGCAAGTGCTTTGCCAGCCTTTAAGAGGGGATCGGTTGTATATATAATATAAGTATAGATTAGGGGACAAACGAGCAAACAGGTCACCTGATGGAAAATACTACCGTCGCCGAGTTGCCATACTTTCAGAAAGAAAAGAGTTAATTGAGGGAATAGGAAAAAGGGGTATCCCTATTCCCCTGTTCTCTTTCCCTTTTTTATGAAATTAGGGGGGCAAACAAGCAGACGGGTCACCTGACGGAAAGCAACTGCCATCGCCCATGGACACTGTAACATTAGAAGAGTCGCAAGTGCGTTTCCGGCCCTTTATATGAAGGAATAGGCTAAGGGAATGAGCAGAAGAGAATAGGGATAGGGAATAATGTATTCTATGTGTTATCTCACCCACTAGTGACCAGACGAAACACAGCGCAAGCACTGTTTCACGCCGGTTTTCTGTGAGTCTGTGGTCTCTCAAGGATAACACGTATTTTTTAGTGTTCCGTAACCATAGGGTAAAAACGGGAACCTATTACTAAGACTTCGTTGTCTTTCCGTCTGTCCGTCTGTCTGTCTGTCTGTCTCCAGTCTGTAACTCAAGAATAATAGCTAGAGAGTTGAAATTTTCACAGAATATGTATATTTGTTGCCGCTATAACAACAAATACTAAAAACAAAATAAAATTAATATTTAAAGGGGGCTCCCATACAACAAACGTGATTTTTTTGGCCTATTTTGCTCTATATCAATAATGGCAACAGGTAGGTACTTGATTTTTTCTCAAAGTCCTTAATAATATGTTTACTTTAATATTTAATAATAATATTAAGATAAACTAAAAAAATAAGGGGGGCTCCCATACAAAAAACACAATTTTTGGCCTAATTTTGCTCTATAAGTGTACGGATATAGGTTAGGTTGGGTTTGATAATTTTTTTGTTGTTTCTGTACTAATAGTATGTTACATACCAAATTTCAGCTTTCTCAGACTTCAGGAAGTACCCTAACAGTTTTGATGATAGGTTGAGTCAGTGCCAAAATTGTGGGTTTTTGGACACCTATAAAATCTAAAGTATAATAGCTACGATATTCAAACTTTGCGCATTTCATTATTTCACTCATGTCATTATATCCTAAAAATTTCAAGTATATGGCATTATCCAAAACTAAGTTACGAGGGATCAAAAATACGACGAAACGTTTCGAGAAAAGGTAGGTAGTGCCCTTGCGCGCTTCGCTTGGCTCATCTTGGCGGGGGCACTCCCGTGCCCCCAGATCTACACTTTGTTCCAATTAATTTTGACGTAAATGTAAACAAAGCTGTGTGGATATAATGCTTGTAGCTGAAATATCAATAATAATAATATTTATTCATTCACTTTGCATAATTTAATACTAAATCCCCATAATTTGGTCTGAATGAATATGAAAGTGTGTTTGTTTGTCTGTTACTCTTCATGCCTAAACTTTATATCCCGGTAAAATGTATGGTTCTCACATGATAAACAAATTTTGGCGCAATGAAACTCTCTGGTTTTTTACCCGACTACGGCAAAGCAAAAGGAGGGTTATGATTTTGACAGGCTATGTATGTATGTATGTATGTATGTGTCGCAGGGAAAAAAGGATATCAGGGATTTCACGATATCCCTATCGATATCACGAACTCCCGGTAGATGCCGAATATTCTTGTTTGTTACGTCTTCTTACTAAAAATATCTAGTGATATGTCATTTCATTAAACTAAATCTAGTGAAACGTCAGAAAAGCGGACACCGCCGAATAAAAATCAAGCCACGCATTTCTCTCATTTGCTCTAGTATACACATGGGTACTTTGATAGGATTATCTTCAGACAAGTAAGATGTTAGATGATCCATGCGTCGGATGGGCATGTAAAAAGTTGGTCCTGCACCTGATCTCTCGCCGGTCGTGTCAGTCTTCCGTCCCACCGGGTTATGCGAGTAAAGGAATATAGAGATTGCTCTTGTGTACTGCGCACACACTTGGGCACTATAAAATTACTCTTGGCCTGGTTTCAATGAAACCGGCCACCCTCACCAAAACCAGAGTGGGAGTTATTATTTTTATTATCACACGTGTAATACAACTATAGCAGATCTGAGGGAGCATCACCATATCTCTGAATCATACAGTTGAAACCAACTGAGGATTCTTCATCAGATACTTGATTTTTGACCTTTGATTTTTGACGTCAAATGAAGCGGCCGACCAAGTTGAATATTTTTTGTAAGGGTGGCATGTCGATCTCTAGTTTGGTTAGGCTCTTGTACAGGCTACAGGCACTCCAGCTCTTCGATTATCCTAGTTTTTTACGGTTCCGGTTAGTCTGTCTGTCTGTCTCCAGGCTAGACGAGCCACGCCAGCTCGAGCTACGCATTTGTTTCATTCTCACTAGTGCCTGTGTCACGTGTGGGAACTAGAGCGAGCGAGAGAAATGAGTGGCTCGATTTTTATTCGGTGGTATCCGCATTTCTGACATTTCACTAGATTTAGATTAGTGAAATGACATATCACTAGATATTTTTAGTAAGAAGACGTAACAAACAAGAATATTTGGAATCTACCGGAAGTTCGTGATATCCCTAGGGATATCGTGAAATCCCTGATATCCTCTTTTCCCTGCGACATATGTATGTATGTATGTATGTATGTTCATCGGTTCCCTCGTAACTTCTAAACTACTTATCAGAATTCAACAAATGACATATCATTAGAAGCGTCTTAAATGTCCGCTGGTTATAGGCTATATGGGGTTTCACAAAATCTAATGTGGCGCCCTCTAGCGGACAAAACATACAGAGTAAAAAAATTAAGTTAAGATAAATATGCCGTGTTTGGTATCATTTGAAAGAGCTTTTTCTTTTGAATATATAATTGTTAGCCCCAAAATAATTGAAATAAAAGTAAAGCTTAAAAAACTAAAACCCGACTACTAAAACGCGCTCTAAAAAGTACGAGACAAGAAAACAGTTTATAGGGATATGGAACTGTGTAATGGATAGAAAAAAAAATTGATTATACTGGTCAACACAATCTGGAGTAGTTTGGCATCTAAAATTAATTTTAGATACCAACATAGCAGAAAAGGTTTATCAGGCCTGCCTTGTAATACTCGTAATACACAATAGCTTTTCAATTGTGATGCGACAGCCGGATGCCACTTGGGGATTGATGGGTTAAGCATGTTATGACAGACTGTTAAATCAAAAGGAAACCAAGATGAATCCATACATTATGACAGTAATACTTACCTTCTCCATCGTCTTAAAATAGGGAAACAAGGTGTCAAGTTTTACCAAAAATCCATGTAGTCCTTTGGAGCCTATTCAATGCAATCAAACATACAATCTATCAAACCTTTCTGTCCGTTAGACTAGTGGTGTTCCTAACGGCTATATTTTCAGAGCGCGCTAAATGCTAGACGCTACATTTTTCAAACGCGCTATTTTTGACGCTACGTTATAACAAATAAAATCTCGATTCGTTCAAGCACGCTAGTTTTGACGCTACGTTATAACGAATTTCAAGCGCGCTAGTTTTGACGCTACGTTATAACGAATTTCAAGCACGCTAGTTTTGACGCTACGTTATAACGAATTTCAAGCGCGCTAGTTTTGACGCTATGTTATAACGAATTTCAAGCGCGCTAGTTTTGACGCTACGTTATAACGAATTTCAAGCGCGCTAGTTTTGACGCTACGTTATAACGAATGATACGTTATAACGATCGATTGGACACGTTGTAAAGTTGCCGACGTTATTGAATTCTTTCGCTAATAATAATTATAACGCGGTGGGTGAGTTAATATAATATAACGTGTTTGTTAGATAACTTAAAATAATATAATCGTTTGAAGGCATTATTATTTATTTGGTTAATTTTATTACGTTTGAAATATTTAAATTAAAATGATACAATATAATTGTATAATAATATTATATTGAAATTGAAAGGAATCGCTTTATATAAGTACTTACAATTCTTTTTTTTTATAAGTTATTTAAATGGTTTTTAATTATTTTTTTTATTTTTTGGTAATATACTTAAATTATTTTTAGATCATTTTTAATATTTCATTTACTTACATTTAAAAATATAATAACGTATCCAGATTTAGAAAAAATACATTCACATGGAACGGAAGTTACCATTATATTACAGTACAGTGCTCTTCGGAGCAGGGATTATAAAACATTATAATTTACCTATGCACGCAACGCAACACTGAAAAAATTATGACAGCCGAATTCACCCGATTTGGGCCCGAACGATACGCCAACGAACCAACGAAAGTCGCGACTCGCGCGCGATCGGCAGCGCGAGCGGCGCCGCGCTAGGTCAGTGACCGCGCGATACGTTATAACGTAGCGTCTTGTGCCTAGTTTTATAGCGCGCGCTATTCGTTGCGAAGAAATAGCGCGCTACTTTTTTCAGCTATACGTTATATTAACCACCACTACGTTAGACACTTATATCTTTACACTTATATTACTTCAGTCGGAATTTCCAGGAATTGCTATTGTATTCTATTGTTGTCGCGATCACCAGTGCTCGCGCGGGGCCTGAAGGAATATTGGTGAATTTATCTAAATAAAACTTTGTGTGTGCATTCTTTGAGCCCCGGGAAAGGCCACATTATGATAGTTTTCACTTTTCACAACGAAAAATAGTATGATGCCCGCGGATTTAGTTGCGGGCCAATATCTAGGAGAAGAATGAAGTATAGATAGTGAACTCACTGTGAGGCAGCTGACGTGATGGCATGAAGTTTACAGCTATTTGCCTAGCCACATTGTTCCTCTGAGTCAACGTCCTGCGGACTTGGGTGGGATTTAACTCGATATCTTCGACACCGTCCTCCATTTTCAATATTACACACTAGAGCTTTTCAATTTTTAATTCTGATATCCCTGGTTTCTATGAAAAGTTAGTTTTTTAACTTTTTTAACACTCAACCTCGAAAAAACATTGTAAACAATTGAACATTAGCAGGATAAGGAAGGAAATAACATCAATATGTAATAATGATAAGATAATTAATTGATAAAGTAACATACTCAAAACGTGAGTTTAATAATTTTTATAGGTAAGTAAATAAAAAAAAATATTTTGATTCAAATTGAATGAGTTCTGAGTCTGAGTTCTGACAGCTGAGTAATTCACGTCAAACGTCAAAGTCAAAATTTTACCTCTTCTTTTTAATTATGAAAAATATTGAAATTGCCACTTTTTTACGAACGTTGAGACTTGAGACTTGAGAGTTGAGTAGTGAGAAGCGTACCAATAAGTAATATAACCAAAGGGCTTAAATTACTAAGCCGATTTTGATAAAATTTTGCTACGGAGAAATTTTCTTTTTCCTCCTTCAGGAATTAATATATTAGTTACAAAGTGGTTACAAAATAATATCGACACTGGAAATATCACTTAAGGGGCCGGGTACCCTCAAAATTCTCATACAAACGTAATACCAAAATCATTTTCTCATACGAAAATATTTAACATGTTTGAGTTATTTTTCAGCTTAAAATTTATATTAAGTAATTACTATTTTAAGCTGAAAAATAACTCAAACATGTTAAATATTTTCGTATGACAAAATGATTTTGGTATTACGTATGTATGAGAATTTCGAGGGTAACCCGGGCTCTTAACGTAAGGGACATTTTGGCGAAAATGAGTTATATATGTATATCATTGGATTCAGAATTTCGAGCTCTATCGTTTGGCATACTTGAAATTCTTCTATCGAAAAAAAAATGTCCCTTACAGTACAGTCAAGACAGGTTTTTTCCTAAAAAAATCGATTTAACGGACGTTAATATTTTTACGTGTTAAAAAAAACGTAAATGCTTTTAAAATAAAAGTCAGCCCCTTACGTTAACCTTTAGCTTAGTACAATTCTCTTAACATGTCCTTTACGTTAAGAATTGATACATAATAACTCGCCGCCCTAGTGCTTGAATGGCCAATTGACCAATTTTACCAAAATAGACTTTTTATTTCAAACTAATAGCAACCCTGATTGCGCACTTTACAATATAAATATTTATTATTTTGCTTGCATGTAACTTGCTTTTTTAGCAAGAATAAAATATCCAATCTCCCATATAAAAACTGTTTTGAGTGCTTGAGTAGTCAAACTCCATATTTTGCTCAAATGAAATCATCCAAATATCCTTCTCCGGTCTTATTTCTCCAATATCCATCTACCGACCAATCACAGTCAAGTATTTCGAAGGCCACGCGCACGTCGCGCGACGCCATTTTGTTTGTTTATTACTTGTTATTTGCTTACTACGACAAATTGAAAAAAAATTAATACTTATACAGGATGCAATTAAACCTTCCTGCCAAATTTTGATATATTGATCCTTGATAAAAATGAAAATACACGTATTTTTTCTTTTATAGTCACTTAGTACTAAAATGTTGAGAAATAGCCTCCGAAAGTTATCCTAAAAAACACTACAAATAATGGACACTACGCGTCGCCCGCGCGTGACGTGCCCCCGCGTGCGCGCCTCGCCCCGCGTCACCCTCGATCATACCCACCGCCGTGAGTGAGCATTCTGCAACGATTTTAAATTCGATTCGATCGATCGATTCGATCAAGTTTCGATCAAGTTTCTTGATCGATACTTGATTATTAACGTTGTGCATTTTTTTAACCCATTTTTTATGAAAATCGATTTTTAAAAAATCGTCAATCAAGTTGTTTCGATCAAGTTTCGATCAAGGTTTCGATCAAGGTTTCGATCAAGTTTCGATCAAGTTTCGATCAAGTTTCGATCAAGTTTCGATCAAGTTTCGATCAAGTTTCGATCAAGGTTTCGATCAAATTTCGATCAAGTTTCGATCAAGTTTTGATCAAGTTTCGATCAAGTTTCGATCAAGTTTAGATCAAGTTTCGATCAAGTTTCGATCAAGTTTCGATCAAGTTTCGATCAAGTTTCGATCAAGTTTCGATCAAGTTTCAAATTGAGTTGAAGTTTTTTTTTTTTTTTTTTTTTTTTTTTAATTCTAATTTAAAGGGCTTTATCGCTAAGCGATTAAGTCGCCCTGGTAAGTAATCACAATATTATAATCTTAACTAATAAATATACATATTAGGCTTAAATAAGAAAACTCCTATGGTTACCTATTGATGAGCTGCAATAGCAACCTGATCTCCCCAGAGAGCGGAAAGGCCAGGATACTATTACAGCCACCTACTTGATTTAAAGTTTTATACATTATTTCTCTAATATGACTGTTCCGGACACATTCCATCAATATATGATATATATCTTCAACGACGTTACATATTGCACAGTTTGGTGAGGTAGATTTTTTCATAAGAAAGGAGAATTTATTGCATGGAATGTGTCCGGAACGAAGTCTCATAATATTTACAACATCTATTCTACTCAATTTAGATTCATTAATCCAAGGGGGTTTTGGGGGATGCGGCTGGACAGTGCGATACCATATACCTTTTTCCTTTGACCTTTCACAAAAGTATTCCTTAAACAAGTTGTCACAATACAATTTATATGAGAAGGTATGATAACTAAAAGACGGTAGGTAATCTACAAGTAGCCCATCTGACGATGCTTCCTTTGCATATTTATCAACTTTTTCGTTTCCTTCTATACCTATGTGGGATGGAACCCATTGTAATATTACAGTTTTGTTTAGATGTGCGAATTGAGTTGAAGTTTGAGTTCGAGTTCGAGTTCGAGGTCAACACAAAACACTACTCACCAACCGTCTTACGCGTTTCGTATGGTTTTTCGATCAACACGAAAATCTATCGCGAGTTTCACAGTTTTTACCCATCTTACATCAACGCCGCTAAAGAAGTTTTCACTTCAAAAACCGTCTCCTGTAAAATTTGCTCACTGGTCGATTGGCCATTCAAGCACTAGGGCAGCGAACTGTCATAGCTTCACTAAAATTTGTTCCTTAAAGGCCCGTATTCACTTTCATTAGTAATAAGTGCAAGTGATTAGGGCAAGTGATTAGTTATTAGGAAAAAGTAAGTGTGGACAGCGACTGTTTAGTGCAAGTGATTAGCCGGCTGCGTAGTAACGTGATTAGTTCTGTATTCACTTTGATTAGTGATTAAGTGCAGGTGACTAGTACAGGTGATGAGTGATTAGTAGAAAGTAAAGGCCTGTATTCACTTTGATTAGTGCAAGTGCAAGTGACTAGTAATTGAGGCAGTGGAGTGCAGGTGTGTAGTGCAAGTAGTGTCCAATTCTCGTTTAGTGGCTCTTTAGTAATTTAATTTAGTAAATTCAGTAGTAGCTGTCAACACGAGCGTCCAAGTTTCAAAAATAAAACTGCCATTTTGACATGTCCTTCATTTTTAATATTGGTTTTATTAAAAACGAGCTTTTGCCCGCGGCTTCGTTCGCGTTAAGAAGTATTGTTATATACAAACTTTGATCCCCTATTTTCACCCCTTGGAGGTAGAATTGATCAAAATCCTTTCTGCCTCATGATGATGCCTCATGATCAAAAACCTGCATGCCAAATTTCAGCCCGATCGGTCCAGTGGCTTGGGCTGTGCGTTGATAGATCAACATGTCAGTCAGTCACCTTTGAGTTTTATATATAAAGACCACGAAGTATTTTTATATGTCCTTTCCCAGGACTCAAAGTATCTCCATGCCAAATTTCAGCAAAATCGGTTCTGACTTCTGAGGTATAAACGTGAAGAGGTAACAGACAGACAGACACACATTCGCATTTATAATATTATTAGTATATTAGTAAGTAATAAGTATGGATTAGTATGGAAGTAATTGAAAGGGTGTCCTTTTGTACTTTTAATAGGTATATTATTTAATAATGATATACTATATCTATGGACGCTTCACACGGCACACCACGTCAGTCTGGCCCATAAAGTTAATATACCTAGCGGAATAATAGTAACAATCTCGAGCTGTCAAACGAAACCAAAATTGGTTTTCATCTGTCACGCACTTGCACTCGCAAAAAATAGAACACGCTTTTAATCACGTTACTACGCAGCCGACTAGTCACTTGCACTAATCAGTCGCTGTCCACATTACTTTCTACTAATCACTCATCACCTGTACTAGTCACCTGCACTTAATCACTAATCAAAGTGAATACAGAACTAATCACGTTACTACGCAGCCGGCTAATCACTTGCACTAAACAGTCGCTGTCCACACTTACTTTTTCCTAATAACTAATCACTTGCCCTAATCACTTGCACTTATTACTAATGAAAGTGAATACGGGCCATAATGTGGACAGCGACTGATTAGTGCAAGTGACTAGTCGGCTGCGTAGTAACGTGATTAAAAGCGTGTTCTATTTTTTGCGAGTGCAAGTGCGTGACAGATGAAAACCAATTTTGGTTTCGTTTGACAGCTCGAGATTGTTACTATTATTCCGCTAGGTATATTAACTTTATGGGCCAGACTGACGTGGTGTGCCGTGTGAAGCGTCCGTAGATATAGTATATCATTATTAAATAATATACCTATTAAAAGTACAAAAGGACACCCTTTCAATTACTTCCATACTAATCCATACTTATTATTTACTAATATACTAATAATATTATAAATGCGAATGTGTGTCTGTCTGTCTGTTACGTCTTCACGTATATACCTCAGAATTCAGAACCGATTTTGCTGAAATTTGGCATGGAGATACTTTGAGTCCTGGGAAAGGACATATAAAAATACTTCGTGGTCTTTATATATAAAACTCAAAGGTGACTGACTGACATGTTGATCTATCAACGCACAGCCCAAGCCACTGGACCGATCGGGCTGAAATTTGGCATGCAGGTTATGACGTAGGCATCCGCTAAGAAAGGATTTTGATCAATTCTACCTCCAAGGGGTGAAAATAGGGGATCAAAGTTTGTATATAACAATACTTCTTAACGCGAGCGAAGCCGCGGGCAAAAGCTCGTTTTTAATAAAACCAATATTAAAAATGAAGGACATGTCAAAATGCCAGTTTTATTTTTAAAACTTGGACGCTCGTGTTGACAGCTACTACTGAATTTACTAAATTAAATTACTAAAGAGCCACTAAACAAGAATTGGACACTACTTGCACTACACACCTGCACTCCACTGCCTCAATTACTAATCACTTGCACTTGCACTAATCAAAGTGAATACAGGCCTTAAGCCCCGTATTCACTTTGATTAGTAATAAGTGCAAGTGATTAGTGCAGGTGATTAGTAATCAGGTAAAAGTACGTGTGGACAGCGACTGATTAGTGCAAGTCCTTTGATTTCTACTAATCACTAATCACTTGAACTAATCACTTGCACTCGCACTAATCAAAGTGAATACAGGCCCTTACCTTAATCTTAAATATCATTTTTCAAGTAAGAAGATAATTTTTTGGCACCTACTCAAAAAGTATTATCCGTAAAAGTTTAAAGTTTTCTATAAAGTATATAGTAATAGCTAAGCCTTTAGGTATACACATGTAATGCGGACTCTGATTAATTTCTTTTACCACATTCATACAGTGCTTCAAATAACGTTATTTTTTCATAACGTTATTGCTTCAAGGGCATAGATAACGTTATGAAAATTTAACCGATACTAGAAATAACGTTATAAATGTATTTAATAACGGTAAATGTTATAACGTTATATAGGATTTATAACGGTAAATATATGTTCTTTGATAACGTTATAGTCCGTCAAGAAAGTCATGACAGGCGGAAAAATTTTCTAAACGTAATCACGCTTTTAAGGTGTATTTTTTCTTTGTATTTTCACAGATAACGCTTATTACATTTTAAATATGAGTGAGATTTGGTGCACCGTGCACGATCGCATACCTGATACCAGAAAATAACGTTATATTTACCGTTATTATTATAACGTTATTTTTTTGTTATGCCATAACGAAAAAATAACGTTATAATAATAACGGTAAATATAACGTTATTTTACTAGATATCGTTAAAAAAATAACGGTACGTAACGATATTTTTTCTGTTATTCGATAACGTTATGAAGCCCTGCCTATTATACGGTCAATATTATCACCGTCAGTACCACAGAGTACTTTTTTATATATATGAATAGAGGTGTACAACTCGACGGCCAAATAGGGTAAGACAAGTGGCGCTCTCTGGAAGTAGGTTTTGACAACTTTTTGTCAATATATATACCTACATATAGCATTGGTTACTGGGTAGTGGGTTTAGGTTAGGTTAGGTTAGGTTAGGTTAGGTTAGGTTAGCCATTCAAGCACTAGGGCAGCGAACTGTCATAGCTTCACTAAAATTTGTTCCTTACCTTAATCTTAAATATCATTTTTCAAGTAAGAAGATAATTTTTTGGCACCTACTCAAAAAGTATTATCCGTAAAAGTTTAAAGTTTTCTATAAAGTATATAGTAATAGCTAAGCCTTTAGGTATACACATGTAATGCGGACTCTGATTAATTTCTTTTACCACATTCATACAGTGCTTCAAATAACGTTATTTTTTCATAACGTTATTGCTTCAAGGGCATAGATAACGTTATGAAAATTTAACCGATACTAGAAATAACGTTATAAATGTATTTAATAACGGTAAATGTTATAACGTTATATAGGATTTATAACGGTAAATATATGTTCTTTGATAACGTTATAGTCCGTCAAGAAAGTCATGACAGGCGGAAAAATTTTCTAAACGTAATCACGCTTTTAAGGTGTATTTTTTCTTTGTATTTTCACAGATAACGCTTATTACATTTTAAATATGAGTGAGATTTGGTGCACCGTGCACGATCGCATACCTGATACCAGAAAATAACGTTATATTTACCGTTATTATTATAACGTTATTTTTTTGTTATGCCATAACGAAAAAATAACGTTATAATAATAACGGTAAATATAACGTTATTTTACTAGATATCGTTAAAAAAATAACGGTACGTAACGATATTTTTTCTGTTATTCGATAACGTTATGAAGCCCTGCCTATTATACGGTCAATATTATCACCGTCAGTACCACAGAGTACTTTTTTATATATATGAATAGAGGTGTACAACTCGACGGCCAAATAGGGTAAGACAAGTGGCGCTCTCTGGAAGTAGGTTTTGACAACTTTTTGTCAATATATATACCTACATATAGCATTGGTTACTGGGTAGTGGGTTTAGGTTGCTTTTTGTTTCTTTTTATAGGATGTTTTTCAATAAATAAAACACTGACAACCGTAATTGATATAATTTATTTTTTTCTTTTAAAACATTTCATATATAATTTTTTCGCTTTCAGCATAAACAAATCCGTATCATCATCACACTCTCTCCTATTCATTAATATTCTATTTATATTCTTACAGTAATTGTAAATGAAGAATCTGCAGGATATATTGATTAAAAAATCGATTAATTTTTCTTTATGCAGTTCACATTTTAAGAAATCAAATTGTATGTGAATAAATATCACTGTTTTAATTATTTTTTTTTAATATTTTTTATCTAAGCACTTTTTAATTATTGTGTAATTTATATCCTGCAGATTCGAAACACAATTCAAGAGAGAGTCGCTGGGACTGCAAAGCCATTTTTTATTAGCGTACTCTCTACGTTTTAAATACTCTCCTTCCTGATCGGACATTAAGTTTTTTTTGCATTCACTACAACCCTTGAATTGAAGACTTTCTTCTTAGCGGTTTTAACAAAATAACCGCTAACATATTGTAGCCCCCCCACTATTCGGGGGTCACTTTTGTCTTCAAGGGGTATAATTTCTATGTCCGGAATCTTAGACAGCTCGCAGTTTATTTGTTCTTTGCAGGCCCCGCTTGTGATGAGAACTTCATGCAAAGCATGGCAATTATCCACCTCACAATTTGCCCCAGGGGCATGGACACTAGATAGGCTGTTTATTAAAAGGCTGCTAAATGCTGCTTCAAACCCATCTGGAGTAGGGTTTACGTTCCGGCATCCTTGGCTCCTTATCGATCCAAAAAAAATTTCGATTGGATCCTGGTTCAGATGCCGCAACCAAACCGATGTCACTCCGTACTTCACAGCAATTTTTTTTAATAGTAGTTCTATTCCTTCTAGTGTCCATACCCAGTTATTTAAAGTGGGAACATGCTCCACATTTAAGGTTTTTACATTCACAAACTTCATATTTTTTAAAAATATTTTAGCCTCCATCCATGTTTTGTGATGTGGCGAGTTTGGCGTCGCAGGTCCCAGAAGAGGTTTACTGTGCTTCTTCCTTTTTCCGAAGCTTCTATTAATTGAGTCAAAAAGTTGGTCAAAAAATAAGATGACGTCTGCGGTGTTTTGCGCATCTTGGGAGATTATTCCTTTTTCTGCAAAAATAAGATAAGAATAATATTCCTCACACATTCTCACAACGCAATCTTGTCCCGAACAAAGCATTCCTTGCTTGTAATTTGGGTACCGCAGACAACAAACCTATATTAATAACATAACACCTACAAATGATTGACTTACACGGGAATCGAACCCGCAATCTCCTAAGTAGGCAGATACACTAGCTACTATGGCATCCACAGAGTACTTTTTTATATAAGGAAGATCGTCTCGTACAAGTTTTTTTTTTACAAGAGAAAAGCAGCAGAAGCAATAATACTCACATGCGCGTTAAAAACTTAACGCATGCAAAACAAGACGGATTATTGTTATCTTTCGGATTCCATAAAAATGGGCATGTTTCTTACAAAAGAATAAGCTCCTTGAGGTCATCAAGCTCTAATAGGCTACTTGACCTATTTTTTTTCTTCATTCTAATCGCTTCTTAATCATTCATTTTCACTAAAAAAAACTAATATTTTAATATTTTAAACAGTAGAAACCCATAAAAATGTTGATTGAAAAATATGCCCTATATATGGCGCCGAAAACACTGTCCGCCATTGTGCCGCCATAGTGTGACGTCATGTTTTTGTATTTTATACTTTCTTTATTGAAAAAAGTTTTATGTGCTAAACGTACGAGTCTAACAGTGCTTAAAAAATTGAAAAAGAATTTAGAAATCATTTGTAATGTTGAACACTTTTGTAGAAAAGTTTTGGCCATTTCATTTCCTAACTACAATAAATGGAGATAATAATTATATAAAACTGGTGTTTTATTTGAATTATTCAAGAAAATATATTTTATAAATCCTTCTAGGCTTATTCATATTATTTATGTACAAATAAACTTACATATAACGAGCGCGATAAATAAAAGATATACGGAAGTACCGCAAAAGCGTTTTCGTCAGTACAATTCCTATTTTTATAAAATCATATTTTAAAATCGACTTTATTTATCAATCATAAGCTTTTATTTCACGATAAGGGTGAAATACAGTTTCCTAGGCCAAGTTCTACTAGAAATATGCATTTTTTCAATGAAATTAAATATATGTCAAGTAGCCTATTATTGTTACAAGAAATTTCTATCTCATTATTAAGTATGTTTATTATGAAAATTATATTTATGAATTCTGTATATTATCTGCATATTATATTATACTAGCTATATGACCGATGAACGAACTGGAATTCAAAAATTTAATACTTTTTTGTGAATGAAGGTAGAAAAATAAAAAATCCTAGTTTACGAATCACGCGGCGAGAGCGTCCCTACCTATATAAAAAGCAGTGTCGTCTTCGCGAGTGTCAGTATTCAAAAACGAGCCTCTCAGAACGAATCTCTGCTCGAACGCGCCGCCTAAAAAAATCAACTTCTACGTCGTTACTATGCGCGATAGCCTATAGAACTATTTAATCAGCCAAGTGTGAATGAGTGTGTGTGTGTGTGTAAATCTGTGTCAAGAAAAGAAGAGAAGAGGGCCCTCGAAGCGAAGCTACGGAACCAAACTGAGGTTGGTGAAATTATCTGCTTTTCCCGTCTTTATTCCCGAGATACAGTCCATTCAACTTAAATGAGGTTTTCTTATTTTTAATCTCCACCAGACGGCGCGACGATAGACACTTCTAGATTTTCTATTGGTTCCCCACCGATCTGAAATTATCTGTAGGTTGGCATCAGGGCTTCATAACGTTATCGAATAACAGAAAAAATATCGTTACGTACCGTTATTTTCATAATGGTAGCCAGATAACGTTATTTTTTTAACGATATTTAGTAAAATAACGTTATATTTACCGTTATTATTATAACGATATTTTTTCGTTATGTTTAAACGAAAAAATATCGTTATAATAATAACGTTATTTTCTGGTACCAGGTATGCGATCGTGCACGGTGCACTAAATCTCTGATATATCTGGTATAAGTAGATTTATGAAAAAAGAAAATAATACACTTGTTCCGTTAAATACTATTACCTACTGTTACCTTTTCTGGCACTGTATAACCACAATGCAATAGGCTACTTGACCTATTTTTTTTCTTCATTCTAATCGGTTCCTAATCATTCATTTTTACTAAAAAAACTAATATTTTAATATTTTAAACAGTAGAAACCGCCATTGTACCGCCATAGTGTGACGTCATGTTTTTTGTATTTTATACTTTCTTTATTGAAAAAAAGTTTTATGTGCTAAATGTACGAGTCTAACAGTGCTTAAAAAATTAAAAAATAATTTAGAAATCATTTCTAATGTTGAACACTTTTGTAGAAAAGTTTTGGCCATTTCATTTCCTAACTACAATGAATGGAGATAATATATAAAACTGATGTTTTATTTGAATTATTCAAGAAAATACATTTTATAAATCTTTCTAGGCTTATTCATATTATTTATGTACAAATAAACTTACATATAACGAGCGCGATAAATAAAAGATATTAAATTACAAATGGGATGACGTCACATCCAGATCGGAAGTACCGCAAAAGCGTTTTCGTCAGTACAATTCCTATTTTCATAAAATCATATTTTCAAATCGACTTTATTTATCAATCATAAGCTTTTATTTCACGATAAGGGTGAAATACAGTTTCCTAGGCCAAGTTCTACTAGAAATATGCATTTTTTCAATGAAATTAAATATATGTCAAGTAGCCTATTTCTTAGATGGATGGAGATATAAGGTTCATAATTATATACCTCCAGTTCTACAATGTTTTAAATGCTTACTTTTCAATCACTCTGCAAAATATTGTTTTAATGAACAAGCATGTTCTAAATGTGCAGAGAATCATTCCTATAAAGAATGTGCATCAGAAGTTTTAAAATGTAAAAACTGTGGAGGTAATCACCTAGCTATTTCTAAGGAGTGCCCAATTAAGGCTTCTAAAATTAAGAAAAACATATCTTTGAGAAATAATAATTCTACTTATGCAGACATAACAAATAATTTAACATCTTTCCCACCTCTGACAAAAACTAAACCTCAAAATGTTAAAATTGTACCAGAAAAGATATCAGCCCAGGACATTATTAATAATCAAAAAAATTTAGAAGCCATAATAAGCACTTTGTAAGTATAGGAAATTCTAATGAGATTAATACTACAACACATATTAAACAAACATTCATTAAAAACTTTAATAAGTAATGGATAGTATTAATATTGTACAGCATAACATCCAGAGTTTAAATAATAAAAAACATTTACTTCAATCACTCTTAATAGATAAAGAAATAGATATAGCTTTATTAAATGAAACATGGCTGAAAACTTCAAGTCCTCGGATTCATTTCCCTGGGTATAATTTCATTTTTAAAAATGCTTCAAATGAACACTGAGGAGTGGCAATAATTATTAGGAATTCTATAAAGTATGTGCAGCATCCGACTCCAAATTATCAAGATATACAGTCTGTATTGCTATAACCATAGAAACAGGTATAGGTTCCATTACAATCCTTTGCATTTACAGTCCACCTAGAAACAAAATTAATATAACAAAATTAAAAAACAATAATTAACAATCTTCCTAAACCTATTATCATATCGGGTGATTGTAACGCCCATCACATAGCTTTTGGTTGTACAATAAATAATACAAGAGGACGAGACTTGTATGAAGTTATAGATGAATATAATTTATGTATTTTAAATACAGGTTGTGCTACTACAGTAAGTAGACCAAACAATAACACTTCTGCAATTGATGTTACACTAGTGAGCCCAGAGCTGGCTCCCTATTGTGAATGGTATGTCGGTGAGGATCCGTTGGGAAGTTATCACTTTCCAACTTTTACAAAACTTAATACTTCTCCTATGCAATATGACATAAACAAAAATGTAAATAAGTATTTATTCAAAAAAGCTAACTGGGATAAGTTCTTTAATGTGTCAAATGATTTATTTCAAGATTTTGAATATAATTTACAAAATCCTTTAGAAAGTTATAATCATTTCTGTGATCTACTAAACACTTTAAGAGATGAATGTGTTCCAAAAATTATAATAACTAATTCATCTAAAAAAATTTAAAAAGGGTACCTGCTCCGTGGTGGAATGATATTTGTGATAGGGCTGTAAAGGATTGTGGAGAAGCTTTGGAAAAATATAGAAATAATTTGAGTATGGAAAATTATATAAATTATAAGAGATTAGATGCATTCAAAAAAAGGATTATAAAAGAGGAAAAGAGAAAAAGTTGGCAAAATTTATGTTCTACATTTAATAGATCCACCCCAGTCACAAATATTTTGAATTTTATCAAAAAATATAAGCGTGTAGATTCTAGCATAAATAGTAAATGTGATAGTTTTGTACCAGAATTTTTAGACAAATTTACAAATGATGAAGTATGTGACAGTTCATTAGAAGATATATTTAAAAGTAATAATGATAGTGAATATTTCAACTTTTTCATGAAAGATTTTAGCTGGGATGAATTTCATAGTTCCTTAATGTCAAGAAGAGATTCTACTCCTGGACTGGATAATTTACCATATTTAATGATTAAAAATGTACACAAAAACGCACAAGTAGTTCTTCTTAATATCTACAATCACTTATGGTCCAAACAAGTTGTTCCCGACGAGTGGAAAACTCAGTGTGTTTTGCCCATTCTGAAAGAAGATAAGCCAATCCATGATCATAATTCTTACCGTCAAATATCACTCACTTCATGCATAGGAAAAGTTTTTGAAAATATGATAAAAGTTAGGTTAGACTACTTTACAGAAACTAATTCAATATTACCAGATTTTCAGCTAGGTTTCCGTAAAGGAAAAAGTACAGTTGACGGCTTTGTTTCATTTCTTAATGATATTAAGAATTCTTTAATGGCTCATTCAAATGCAATTTGTGTATTTTTAGATGTGCAAGGAGCATACGATAATGTTAATTTGTCTGTACTTATAAAGGTTTTAAGTGAATTGGGCATTCCTGGTAGATTTTTAAATTGGATATATAGATTCTTGAATTACCGTCTTGTCTATGTGAAATTTAATGATATACTACATGGTCCAAAATTTGCACATAAAGGCTTAATGCAAGGAGCAATATTGTCTCCAATCCTGTATAATTTATATACATCACAAATTTGTAAATATGTAAAAGTATTAGGTGTTAATGTTCTACAATATGCTGATGATATTGTTATATATTGTATTAATCGTCTACTACGCTCGGCCAATTGTAATATTAATTTAGCTCTTAAGCAACTGTTAAATTATTACAATAACGAACTAAAACTAAATATTAATTCTTCAAAAAGTTCAGTTATGACTTTTGGTAAAAGTCAATGTAATGTTCAAGTTAAATGTAATAATGAAGTAATCTCAATTATAGTAAATGAACATAAATTTCTAGGTATAGTTTTAGATGACAAACTCAAATTTAATAAACATATAGATTATATATGTAATAAAGCTTACCAGCGACTCAACATATTGAGATGCTTAGCAGGAGTTTTTTGGGGTGCTGATCCAAAAATTCTCTCAATGTTGTATAAAAGTTTAGTTAGGAGCCACTTTGACTATAGTTGCTTAGCATATATTAATGCTAGCGCTAGTCTTCTAAAAAAGTTAGATATAATTCAAAATCAAGCGCTGCGCATTATAACTGGTGCGATGAAATCCACCCCGATAAACTCAATGGAAGTTGGAACTTGTATACCTCCTTTATTCTTGAGACGACTCATGTTAGCTAAGAAATACTTTGTTAAGATGATTGCAACTAAGTCCTCACTTCCTGTAAGAAAACTGAAAGTATCTGCGGAAATAGCTCACAGAACACTTTTACTCCTATCGGAGAAGAATGACAACTCTATACAATCAGTTTTTACTACCGCCATCTATATGCAGCCCGTACCGTACTAATCGGAAAAAAATGAGCGCGGGAAATTTCAAATTATTGTGCGGTAAATTTAAATTCTATAGTTTTAAATGGGGGTTCTTAAAGGGTATTTTTTTAGTTGTAAGAAAAACTAAATAGGTAAACCTATTATACGGACTGTCGTTTACCTATTTAGCTTTTCTTACAACTAAAAGTTTACATAATATGAAATAAAACAAATAGGTATATTAATAACATTTTGGTTTTATTGAAAGTTCACGTCTTACATTCTCCATT
The DNA here is from genome assembly GCA_905333045.1 of Lysandra bellargus. Classification (NCBI taxonomy): domain Eukaryota; kingdom Metazoa; phylum Arthropoda; class Insecta; order Lepidoptera; family Lycaenidae; genus Lysandra; species Lysandra bellargus. The sequence goes on along the minus strand of HG995363.1, from coordinate 6,778,741 downwards.
TATAAAATATATTACTTGAAGGAACAGACTCTTATAAAATAAAATATTACTGCTACTTACAGATATATTTAATAGAATCAGGCAATACTTTGCAAAATTTGAATACTTTAAAAAGTGTATTTATTTATACAAATATTACATACTAGATGACGCCCGCAACTCCGTTGCGCCAAAATAGTTTATCGCGAAGGAACCATACATTTTTCCGGGATAAAAAGTATCCTATGTCCTTTCCCGGGACTCAAAGTATCTCCATGCCAAATTTCAGCAAAATCGGTTTAGCGGTTTTAGCGTGAAGACAGACAGACACACTTTCGCATTTATAATATTAAGTATGGAAGTATGGAATAAAAATTATGTGTAGAACTTTGTGAATCAGTTTTTCTTACATTTTGTTCAACCATACATTTCACTCAACATTAAATTTAAAATGCTATACTTAGCAAAATATAACATATTATTATATTTTCTGTGGAGAATGCTTACTTGGTATTTTGTATGCAATTACTGGTGTAAAACAATTTTCATTTTAAGTTTTAAAGAAGAAGTCGAAGCTTCTTCAGCAAAAGAACGGTTTTTTAAAACGCAGAATCTCTTTATGCATTTAAAAAACACACAGTTAATAATTGTTTCCAAATTGTTATCTTTGTGTAAATTGCATGGTTGAATAAAATCAAACTTGACAATACTATTTATGCGATCTAAAATTTTTATCTTTATCATTTTAACAAAGGCATTATCTTTTAAAAATTATTAATAACTGATGCACATAACTCTACACAGAAAATAAAATCTTTATGGGCATAATTTAAAGCTTGAGAATCCGTTCCATATTCCCTGTTTGCGACAAAATTGTGTGTTATATCTATGTTATCACTAACAAATATTTTTCTACATATTTCACAATCCTTCAATGGTAGTTTCTTTAATATAAATCCCGCCACATATGCACATGCCTGTATTTCAGGATTGTTTGTGTTTATTGCTTCATCAACTTCAAAATACAGAGCATATGACGTTGAAGATGATGAAGCAGTAACAACTGAGTCTTTTTTTTCCTGCGCAGACTGCGAAACTGACAAGAAGCTATCAAAATTATTAATTATAACATTGTTGTCAGTTTCGCAGTTTCCAGTAGTTCCCATATGTGATAAATTACTAATTATGGCAGCTTTGAGCCCAGCTACAAATTGTCCGCATGTAGGGTTTGTGTTTGAGCCACAGTTCCCACGAATACACCCAAAAAGATTTTCTAGGGCATCTTGTTGGAGTCTTCTTGTAGCTAGGCCTTTCACATTATATTTTTTACTTAAATTTCTCCATACCCTTTCTACAGCATTTAGAGTCCATATCCAGCCCTCTAGCGATGGAGGTTTACGTGGACTGCCTATAAATTTTAGTGTAGAAAAAAAAATTTTCATTTTTTGAAAGAAAATTAAATGGGGGCTGGTTGCTGTTAAGTTTGTGGCATGACATTTTCCTCTTCTTAAATCCGATGTTTCACTGTTTAAACAGTCAAATATTTTGTCCATATTGGCAACAACATTTGCTGTTGTTGTGGCTGCAGCTGTAAGGCTTCCTGTAAATGAAAATGAATGTATTAGAACGGAAATAGAACCTTATCTTTATTTAAATACATTTTTAAAATAGTAGGTAGTGTATTATTTGATATAAAAGTCCGCGACAAAATCCGTAATTGTTAAATCTTATAATATCATGAGTGATACTCGCGAAAACTTAAGAAATCATTAAAGTAAAAGTTGTTGATATTATTTATATAATGATTGTATCGAGTTATCTATATATATATTAATACGTGAGAGAAAAACTTTGTAACCCTTTTTACAAATTTTTACAAACTTTTAAAATGGGAAAACATACGTGCATGAAATTTCACACAGTTAAGCCCCGTATTCACTTTGATGAGTAATAAGTGCAAGTGATTAGTGCAGGTGATTAGTAATCAGGTAAAAGTACGTGTGGACAGCGACTGATTAGTGCAATTCCTTTGATTTCTACTAATCACTAATCTCTTGAACTAATCACTTGCACTCGCACTAATCAAAGTGAATACAGACCCTTAGTTTATATGGAGAAGGAGTGCATCGAGCCAATATTATTTTAAAATTATATTTTTATCATACATTTTTTTAACAATTAAAACGTTAAACACATTACAACATACACACTAGGAAAGATGACAGGTTTTTGAGTGACAAGCCTATACATTACGAATTATACTCTTTTATTTATGGTTGAAGTCTGTTGACAACAAGTTGACGAATTGAAAATGGATTATAGTTTTTTATTGAATCTAAGGGTATGCGCGCACGGGCAACTTAGTTGCTCGGCGATTTATTTGTCTCTTTCGTGAAATAAATAAAAAACCGAAGAAAGCGTCGAAAAATAGAATATTGGGTGCATCCATTATGGAGCGATCGGCTATGTATATGAAATTTAGAGCATACCCAAAGACTTGATCGAGAGACAAATAAATCGCCGAGCAACCAAGTTGGCCGTGCGCGCATACGCTTAGATACTACATATTAGACAATGCTTACACGGCCAGTCTGAGATCAGCTGAGTCCCAGAGACAAGAATTGAAGAAAAATATGATAAAATCAATATTTTCTTACAAAATATTGACTTTATCAAAAAGGCAAGGTAGTAGTCGTAATGTCATTGAGAGTAAGGTCGAATTTCGACCATTGGGCGATCTCTAGTACATTTATGATTTAATTATACATACATACCATCAGATATTTTAGAGTACAATCCAGCTGCAACTGAATGGCTCAACACTTGAGCAGCTAAATTTACTTTCATTTTTTGCTTCGTATTGGGGTCCAAATGGTCTTTTCTAAGGCAGGGTGCAAAAACAAAATTTGGGTTCTTAGAGTCCATTTCATAGAATTGTTTTATGTGCTCCCATTTAGCAATCCCTGTAAATAAGAAATTATTAGCAAAACAAGAAAATCATATTATTAATACGTAGTGAAAAACTTTGTAACCCTTTTTTATGAAAAATGGGGAAACATAGGTGCATGACATTTCGCACAGTTATAGTTTATATGGTGAAGGAGTGCATCGAGCTAATATTATTTTGGATTTATGCTTTTAACATACATTTTTTAACAAATATAACATTGCACACACTACAACATACACACTAGGGACAAGCCTTTACATACGAATTGTCTAGATTTATAGTTGAAGGTTGTTGTCAAACTGAAAATAGATTTAGTTTTTTTTTATTAAATCTTAAATCATAAAGTTAATATACTTATAGGTATATTACCTTTATGTCTTAAATACTGTTAGACAATTATTACTGCACGGCCAGTCTGTCATCATTTGACTTTATTAATCTGAGACTGTCGCAGGAATTATGTCTAAAAAATAATAAAGTAAATTTTTGACAATAGAATATCAATAGAAAAGCGTTGGAAACTTATAATTTATATCTGAGTCGAATTTCGACCATTGGGCGATCTCTAGTATAAAAAATTATGTGAAAATATTAGCTTCCTTAAAACCATATTGAATTTAAATTTTAAAATTAAAACTACGCAATATTGATGTGTAGAATAATGCCCTAACTTACCTCTTCCTGTCTGTAGGCTGGAGTTTATGTCTGTACTGCATTCGATATGTGGTGTGTCACTCATAAATTGACACAATTTCTTTATTATGTAAAGTTATATAAGGATGTTCCATAGATGCCCCCAAGATTGAAAGTGCTCTCCTGTTGACACCATCCATGTCACATACTGTAGCTGAAATATTTACACCGGCTTCATGACACTGATGTAGTACCTGAAATAATATAAATTCGATATTAGGCAATACATAACATAATAATGTAATAAGTATATATATTAATACGCGAGAGAAAAACTTTGTATCCCTTTGACGAAAAATGGGTAGGTGAATGAAATTTTGCATAGTTAGTTTATATGGTGAAGGAGTGCATCCAGCTAATATTATTTTGAAATTATGTTTTTATCATACATTTTTTTAACAAATAAAACATTACACACACTACAACACACACACTAGGAAAAATGACAGATTTTTGAGTGACAAGCCAAATTTCGACCATTGGGCGATCTCTAGTAATTAATAAATATAAGTGTGATAAATTATAATCAATACATTATAATTAATAATACCATACAATAATATAAACTTTAGTTACCTCTTTAATTATAACAGCTAATCTATCTGCTGTAACAAAACCACTAGAAAAATAATGGGCTAGAGGCTGAACCAGGGCATAGCTAGCAATTAGCCCTGACCTCCCCTGCACACCATGATCTTGAAAACCCTCTATCGAGTCCGCTTTGCAGTCATAATTTAAATGTTTTTTTATTGACATTTCATCAAACATTAATACATATTCATTATCACTATTCTTTTGAGTTTTAACAAACTCTTTCAGGATTTTGAACACCTGTTCATTATGTCCTACACCAAAAGGGATTTTATTTAAAAGATTTTTCAATGTGCTTGGTGCAGGCAAGGTAAATAGCCTCCTGAGCAGGCGGTAGCATGTTGGGGATCTTTTAAATAGTCGTAAGGCTATAATCTTCTCTTCTTTTGACCACCTTCTCCCTTTTAGATGGCATTTAGTTTTTTATTTGTCCTTGTAAAAGTATTGCAAATGATGGATTTATTTTTTTTGACAATTTTTTTACTGAATTGTCTGCCTCAATTTCTTTTAAAATATTTATTTTTAATTTCATTTTCTTGAGACGATTTTGCAGCAGACATATTTTTTCCCATATATTTGCTGCATTTTTTAGATAAATCTATCTCCCTTTCTGTTGGTTTTGTAGTAGTATATTGTGGGCTGAACCTGATTTCAATAAGATTGAAGCTCTTCTCTCCAAGGGGTTCTCGAGTTTGAGAAGGTCCAGGTTGACACACAGGCAACTCATATTTAGACTGCAAGAGACAAATTAAATACTTAAAAAAAAACATAAATTAATAGTGTGTGACCGACACTTATTTTCAATGGTGTAGACAGACAAAATGACAAGATACACAAATAGAAAAAAAAAACATGAATTGGCTAAGAAGATGTAACCCATCAATCCACAAGCGGCAGCCGGCTGCCACATAACAATTTGAAAATATATTTTATTGTTATTGCAAGGCTTAATTGAAGGATACAA